>JAMPIT010000502.1:1200000-1800000 GCA_026261815.1 Monarcha castaneiventris obscurior | reverse complement strand
TTTCCAGCTGGTTTGTGCTTATTTATAGGCAGCAGCCCTTGGAGAATCACGGGAGCAGATGCAGCTCAGCCCCCCTGGCAGCTTGGAGCTTTCCTCTGCCTTTCCCATAGAGATCAGGCTCAGACACCTCCAGCGTCTCGCCGATGCCGGGAGGCAGGCGCTGCACACCAGGAGCTTGGGGTGTTTTTAGCAGGATCCCCCATTCCCTGTGCGTGAAGTGAAAGGAAATCGAGTGTTTTGGCACTAAAGAAATAGAGCAATAATCCTGAAGCAGGCTGGGAAGCACAGATGCCTGTGGATGGCGAGCTGGGCAGCAGCAGGGCTCGGTGCCTCCGCAGGGAGCAGATGTTTCAGTGCCCGTGCTGCTTTGTTTAAACAACCGCCTGGAAAACCCAATATTGGATCTAAATCCACAAGAGGCGGCCTCCGAAGCAGGGAGCACAAAACACAGCATGGAAAACACTAAAGACAACACATCTCTGCCGAAGAGGAGAAAAACAACCCTTCTGAGCCAATAAATAACACAGCTGGGCACAACTGGAGGGCCGCCTTGACGTGGGATTTTTCGGGGGAATCCCTCCCCCAGCAAAGCAGGGGGGGACCTAGCCCCTCATTCTGCAGGGGAATTGGGGAGCAACTGATGCCAGGGAACAACTCACCCAACCTGCTGCTCAGAGCAAAGTCAGGATGATGCCAGAAGTACTGGAAAGGGAGAAAGCCCAAAGCTTTCGGCCCCCAAGCCCCAGGGCTCCTGCCTTCCCTGATCATTTCTCAGCCTGACAGAGAGCTCAGCAGCCTCTCCCCGGGCACGAGGCCTCACGCCCGTGACTAATGGTATGTTTTGACATCCCTGAAATACTCCAGCACTTCATTTCAGCCGCAGGGAGCAGGAAGGAAGGAGGGGACATGATGGTGGGGAGCCGGCACCGGGGAGGGAAGGGCAGGAAGAGCTTTTGCAAGAGCAACAGGCAGGGATAAAGCAAAGCAGCATGGACAAGACTCGAGAGAGACAGATGAGGGGCAGGTTGGGACCTGGAAGGCAGCTGGGAAGCCTTTCTGATCCCCTCTGCTCCTTGGCTGTGCCTTCCCTGGAGCCCCGTGGAGCTGCAAGGCACAGGACTTATTTATCATCTCCTCCCGAGCACGCTGTTTGAGCGAGGACACAGGGATGCTCCGCTAACCCCCAGCAAGCCTGTGCCCGGCTGGGGAGGGATGCAGGGTGGCCTGGGAGCCCTGCCTGGGGCGGCAGGAGAAGGCAGTGTCCCCAGGCTCCTCTCTGAGCTGTCTCCGGCAGAGGCAGGAAGGTGACAGGCAGCGATCCCCGGGGAGGTTCATTACCGACCCTCTTTTCCCTGCGGGCAAACCGGCACCTCCGGCCCCAGGGGAGCCAGCGGAGACGCAGCCCCGGGCTCTGGCAGGGCAGCAAAGAGCATCCCAGCCACCAGCCGAGCTGCTGGCCGCCACCATCTGCCAGCCAGCAGCACCGCGGAGAGGAGCAGCCGAAGCCATGGTGGGGATCTGGCTCTTTTCCTGGCAGCTCTTGCTCATCACCAGCTGCTCCCGCTGGGGCTCGGGCAGCGCTGCTGCACCCCAGGGGCTGCGGAGAGGCAGGAGCGGGGTTCCTGCACGGGGCTCCACGTGGTGGACACAGGTGGGAAGTGGAACAGCCTCGGGAGAACCGGCCCAGAACACACCCTGCCCCGAGGGAAGTGGCCCAGAGCAGCACCAGACCAACCGAGCGAGCAGAGCCTCCTCAGCACCGAGGCAGAAGAGCCACCCCCTGCCCGCATCACCCCAGTGTCCACCCAGCCATCCCAGCCACGAGCATCCGCGGTGGCACCCGTGGATCCACACAACCGCGGGATGCAGGAACGAGTAGAAACTCCAGCTGCCGTCACCAGAGCGCCACTCGCAGAAGTTTTCTTGGGTCACTGGGAGCAAGGAGCCCATCTGGCAGCAGCAGAGGTGCCGGGGGAGTGCTGGGGGGACTGATTTCTCTTTTCAGCTGTCACTAAAGCCATCGATGTGGCTGTGAGTGATTCACACCAGTGCATGAAAAGCCTGTGAGTCACACACTGAATGCGGTGGGTGGGTGCATTGACTCAGCCACGCCGGGGATGGGGCACGAGGGGCTGCAGCCTCACACGGCCAAGGGGACAGTGCTGTTTGCATGGGGTCAGAGGCACAGCTGCCCGCCAGAGCTCTCACACACGCTCAGGTCCCCGCTAGTGCCTTCAGCAGCGTGGGTGAGCCAGAGGGAGACTCTGCCTCAGCACCAACCTGTCACCTGCCCAAAAGAGGTGCCGAGGTGCACCGGGGCTGGGCCGTGCTCTCACTCAGCCTCCCGCTGGCAAAAGGTTTGCACTGCCCTGTGTGGCAGCAGAGGAGGAGGAAACTCCCAGGTGCTCAAGGGATGCAAATGCATCCCAAACTACAGCGAACAAACTTTCCAGGTACTCCAGGACCGCTGAGGAGTGAAGAAACGGAGCCAGGCAGCAGCAGAGACCAGAGCGGAGCGCAGTGCCAGGGCCTGATGACACCACCACCTCCTCCACCTCCCAGCCTAGTAGTCCCTGTGTGTAGTCCCCACATCCAGGGCAGCTCAGCCCACCGGCACGGAGACCTGCTGTGCCGCATAAACGCTTTAGGGAGGCAGAGCTGAAGGAAAGCACTCCAAACCCCTCACGTTTTGATGGCACTCGGTGTCTCCAGTCTCTCAGTGGGTGCTGGCTGTGCCCCAGCCTTGCCAAAGCTGCCGGCAGCAGCAGCCCAGGCTGCGAGCGCGTGGCTCATCCCGCTGACAGCGCCTTCCGTGATGCTCTGCCTCCTCTGCCAAACCATTCCAGCCGTGGATCGGGACCAGCCGAGAGTGTCACCGCATCCCACGGCATCCTGAGCCCAGACCGCCCCATCTGCAGCACGGACCAAGCCCAGAGAGCAGGGTGAGACCACGCCGAGGGTGCGGGGGGATGCGGCCCATGGCGGACACGGCGTGGTGCAGGGCCCAGGTAGCGCTTGCCAGTGCAGGATCGTGGGGGAAGAGTTATCCCTGGCCCCGCTCCAGCCGCGCGAGGAGCCAGCAGGAGCCACGAGCACCAAAACACAGGCTCTGCAACGCAAAAGCAGCTGGGAGAGCTGGAACAACGAGGCAAACAAACCCTGATTTAGGACCCCACTCATTCATCACTGTCACCAGCAACACCCAGGCACTGGGGAGCAGCACCTGGACCCACGGAAAGCGGGGATGGGGAGCAGGGAGACAGCACGAGAGAGAGCACTGGGTGCCGAGGGCAGAAAGAGGAGAGCAGGAAAGAGATCCCGCACATTTGGGAAGCCTTGGGCTGGCAGGGGAGGTGGACGGGGGCTGAAGGAGCCCAGTGCCGCCCTGCATCCCAGCCAGGGCTCCCCAGGGCACCCGAGGCAGGGGAAGAGAGCGGGGTGACACCTCAATCCGGTTTCACCCACTGGGGCAGGGGGGTGGGCAGCCCCCGGAACGGCCCCCCTTACACACGATCCTTCCGAGGCTGGCGGGTCCCCCGGGACCCCCAGCCCCCCAAACCCCTTAAGCAGAGAGCCGAGGCTCCCTTAATAAAAACTTTGCGAGAGCCGATCCCCACACCCCAGAAACCTCGGGAATGGGGAAAACCGGGAGCCGGGCTTCAAACTTGGGGTGCCGTCCCAAAGCGCTGCTGCAGCCCCCCGAGCCCCCCAGGCACAACCCACCTGTGGCCGCTGGCTGCCACCGGCTGCTTCCCCCGCGCTCCATCCCCGGAGCCCCGCGCATCCCGGAGAGCGGCGGAGACAGAAGGGAGGGGAGGAGGTGTCCACCGGGAATCGCTCAGAGAGAGGAGGAGGAGGAGGATGGAGACAGCCCCAGCTGGCGTCTCCCGGCCGTCCCCAACAGGTAGCAGCGAGCGGGGTGGGGGGTGGGGACACACGATGTCCCCGCGGACTTTGGGAGAGCGAGCAGGAGCTGGCCCAGGGCCACCATCCCGCTGGGCATCGCTTACCTGGGGACAGACGCATGGATCCGGCCGGGGGTTATTCCAGAGACATGATTTGTAATGGAAAAGGGAGGAAAAGAGCCGTGGAAGGGAGGGAAAAAAAGGAGGGAGGGGAGAGGAAGGGGGGGAGGGAGAGACGAGAGGAGCAGGGAAGGAAGGAAAGGGGGAGGGGGGATAAAATGAAATTAAAAAAAAAAAAAAAGAGGGAGAGGGGGGAGAAAATAGAGACAGTTAAAATCTGTCTCCTGCCCACACAGTGAAAAAGAAATTTCTGACAATCGGAGGAAGGGAACTCGCACATAAACCAGAGGGGGCAGACGGGGGATAACAAAGGAGGGAAGGAGCCGAGACAAAACACGGCGGCAACTGTCCGGGCACACAGCCCCTGGCTCAGCCCCCGGGGCAAGCACGGGGCAGGCGGCCTCCTCCCCGCCCACCCAGGCCACCCCGGACTCAGCCACTGCCCAGCAGCAGCACCCACGGACCTGGCCAGGGACCGCCCCAGTGCCTCCCCAGCCCGTGCCGGTGCTCCCCAGCCCTCGTTCCCAACCCGGGTCTCCTCTCTGCGCACAGCAGGGCACGGTGACCGTACCAAGCAGCCAAAATCAGGACAGCTGTGGCCACAAGGGACACGGATGCACATCCCCCCCGCTCCTGATCAGTGCTCCCACGGTGTGTGGGAGCTGCCGGTGGGCAGGGGGTGCATTCCAGGCTCCTTCTTCAAGCCCGTTTGCAGCCCGGTTTGCAGCGGTGCATCTCCACTGCTGCTGCTCGGGCTCTGTTTCGCCTCTCCGGGCAGCAGCCCCGGACAGCCGGAGCCGGAGGAGCAGGGTGCAAGGGGCTGCGGCTGGCACAGGCGCCTCACTCAAGGAGCCCCGCAGCTGATGCTGCCAAGGGCACACGGACACTTCCAACATCCTCCTCAGCATGGGCAGGGAGGAGCCCCGGCACGGCACAGCTCTGCACGAGCCCGGCTGGCTGGCACAGAAGCCCCCAAAATCTTGTCACTGCTGGCTTCTCTGGGAGAGCACCCACTGCAACCTCGGCCGGGGGCTCCTTTGGGTGGCCCACGCCACGATGTCCCTTCCCCTGGGCTTTTTCCTTTCACCACCTTGCAAAGTGTCCCAGGAAACCTGTGCGGCTGGGCAGCGCCCAGCAGCACCCTGGGCTTTTAAGCTTCCAGGGCTGGACACAAAGGCTGCCCCGAAGCTGCCCCTGAGCCTTACACTGAGCCCAGGAATGCTCCGTGGCACACAGCCCCTGCCCTGGCACACAGCCCCTGCCCTGGCACACCCCTCACCTGCACATCCACTTCTGTCCCCTGTGCTTTGCCAGGACCCCGTGTGGCTCTGCCGTGCCTCGCTGGCACCTTTGGGGCTGGGCAAGCAGCAGAGCTGCTCCCCCAGGCACTCCCTTACAGGGATACCCAGCTGTGCCGCCCAGCCCGGGTGCTGCCTCTCCAAAACCTTCATCCCTAAATCTGAATGAAGAAAATCCCGGAGATGAGCGCTTCGTTTAAACATCTCATCCAGCACTCCCTTCATTCATTCATTCATGCTCCTGCCCCAGCACGCTCCTGCCAGCACCTCGGGGAGGAGGCGCAGAGGAAAACCTACATATTCCCATTCTCTTTGGGATGGATAGAATTCCCTCAAACAACTGCCAGGACACTGCACACCAAAATCCAGCCTAGGCAAAGCCATTCGGACATGTAGAGAAGGGTACAAATGCTGCCACAGGGTCCACTCCTGTCAGTAATTATCCCACTCATTCTCCCGTGCTCGCACAAGCTGGCACTGATAGGGATGAGAACGTTCCCTGTTCGAGGGCATCCCTCCAGCTTCCCAGAGCAGGGGCTTTGACACCGTCTCACACACTCCCAAAGCTCCCAAATCCTGCTTTCCATGGCCTCTCGGCAGCTGGGACTTACCCAGGTGGGAGCCAGATGAAACACTCCGAGACCACTTCCCCGGTGACGAGCCCAGGGTATGTTTATTTAAATATACATGTGCTGTTCCTTGGGGACCAGGGATGCCTTGGATTCAGACGTCTCCATGGTTACCTGCTCACGGTGGGAGCTGGGGGTAACTGCGCTCCGGGGAGTTCACTACCCCTGTCCCCCATCCCCAGAACCCCACTCGGCCCCTTTTCCTTCCCAGTAAGGCTGCTCCCGGCTCCGTGCAGCAGGAGGGGGAGGAGAAGCGAGGTTCTCCCCAAGAACTCGTTACGTGAATAATTTTGCCGGCTCCGTGGATGATTGGGCACGAAGGCAGATCAGCTTCCTCATCCCGAAAGAAAAGACATTCCTGATCGGCACGGAGACAAAGCTGAGCATCTCCTCCCACCACCCAGAGCTAGACAGGAATGAAATACGGAGCGACAGCATCAGAAGCAGCACCGACATCCCAGTGCTGAGCCGCTGTCGTCTCGGGGGAGCGGCGGCGGCGCCCACCCGCTGCCGGCATTCCCGGCGAGCTGCAGGAGCTCCCCTCAGCCCTGCGGGGTGAGAGCCCGAGGTGCAGGTCAGAAAAGAGCCAAATAATGCAGAGCTGCAAAGCCCGGGCAGGCAGACACGGGCGTTTTTACATCCAGGGCATCCGGCTTTGTGCAGCCCCGGGCTGGGTGGGAGCACCTGCAGACACCTGAGCCTGTTGTCCAAACCCCTTGGACCTGATCCGTGCTCTCTGCCGGCTGGCTGACCTCTCATCCCCACACAGCAGCACTTGGAGAGTGATCTCAGGGACCTCCGAGCTTTTAATCCTGTTTTCCTGCCACGCAGCACAAAACTCTAGCTAGTTCTCCTCCTCCTCCTTCCCACACGTACAGCAACAAACACTCCAGGTGCAGACTAACGGGGGCAGTTCAGAGGGCAGCAAGGAGAGCAGTCAGAAGCCAGCAAAACAACCTGTTGGGGGAAAAATTTGCCTGGAAGTGCTGGATTTTTCTGGTCTGGAAATCAGAAGGCAGAAGAGACCTGGTAGCAGTCTCCAATTACGTAAAGGGTTGCTGCAAAAGGTGTGGGAATAAATTGTTCTGCATCCCCACAGGGAACAGGACAAGGCTGTAAATTGTAGATTAGACTCGAGAAAAAACACCTCAGTGGCAGAGATTATTTAAGCTGTGGGACAGACAGCAGGGAAGCGGCTGGGGTTTGAGGGCAGGTGAGACAAACACCAGTGAGCTGGGCTGGGGGAAGCAGCTCCCTGCTCGAGACTGGGAAGGGACCCCCGTGCAAAGCATGCTCTTCCCCGGGCATTTCAGCGCTTGGTGCCTGCTTCAGGATAACTTTTCACTGCTTTCTGCCAAGACCAACAGCTTTTTCGGGGATGACGCCTCCCCATCCTGCAGTGTCCATGGTGTTACAGGTACCACAGCACCTCAGCCTGCCCTCCCGGGGGAGGGGAGCACCCACATCTCTCTGTCCTGTGCTTAGGACCCACAGCACGTCAGGGAACACCATTCAGGGACCGCCTCCACTCCCAGGGAAGCTGCAGCAGGATGGCATCACCCACCCTCCACTTCCCAGGAGAAATTAATGCCAAGCTCCTCACCCCCTCTGGGGCCGTCAGTGCCTGTAAAATTGACCAGTCTGGGTCAGAAAGTTCAGCTCCTTGTGCCTCTTTTGAGCTGATCTGTGTATTTTTCTACCAAATAAGCCTGTGGGTATTTTAAGCAGAGCTAAAGAGAAGAGAGATGAAGCCCAGGGCCAGCTGAAAGCATCTTTAAAAACGAAGAAGCCCCACATATTCAGCAAAACCTCCAACCCAGCTGCCAGATTGTCTGCTGGTCCCATCAGGTGGTGAGAGCTGGAGAGACCCACCAGAAAGCCATGGGCTTCCATGGGGAACACGTCCTGCTGTCCTGGAGAGAGGAAGTTGCAATTGCCATAGGGGAGAGAAATTGGGCAAGAGGTGCTGTGTGCCTTCCACAGCCAACAAATGCTCAGAATTCTGCCTTGGGGTGAAAAAAGCACCTTCCAGTAAATGCCAAGTGCTCTCACTGGGGTTTGTTCCTGAGCCCCTGCCCGTGCCAAACTACACACTTCTGTTTAACAGCAGGAGAGCCCATGGAACTTGAAACATCTTTAATAACATTTACTCTCTCGCAATAATATCAACGCTAGCAAGGCCAGAGGAGAAAAAAATCCTCCTAAATCTCAGGATGTTTATGTAAAGTGAGACTAAACTTTCCTGAAGTAGGAACTTTTCCAAAACCAGATAATCCTCCCTGGAAAAAAAAAAAAACACAACCACAAAAAAATCCACCAAAATTTTCAGTAACAAATTTATGAGATGAGGTTGCAAAAGAAAAATACCAGAGTGCTGTGGGAAGCAGGGAAAAACACAGATCTTTCTCTTTTGGGGCCACACTTTTGGCCAGCTGAATCCTGAATGGGATGATGAAAAAGCACTAAATTTGCCTGAAAAAACTCCTAAAAATCTCATTTACCCATCAGCTATTGCAGACTGCAGGAAAAAAACATCAGCAAATTTCCCTCTGGGTGCTCTGTCCAGATGTTGTCAGCTGGGTTATGACCGAGCAGGCGGCAGCTCTGGTCTGTCACTGGGACCTGGGCAGGGAGGAGAAGCCTCTGCCCTGCCTGCTGCTCCACCCCAGACCCTTCGTTTACATTCCAGTTATGAAACAAGCGCTGCTCTCCACTTCCCAGATCCCAGCTTTCAGCTGGAGCATACATTTTCCTGGCACTTACTCTGCTTCACTACCCAGCCTCCTGTGTTTAAAATGTCTCTGCCATGTGGAAAGCACACAGGGATCTGTGTTCTTCCCCTGCTCCTCTGCGGCTGCAGGTGCCTGGATTTCAGCACAGAGACATTTTTATCCACTTCCCCACCCTCCCCATCCGTGCCTGAGCTGTTTGACTCAAATCTGAGCCATTTCTCAGGGTCTGTCTCACAGCCCAGTCAACACAGAGGGAACCGGTGCCAAAAACCCATTTCTTCCTGATCTGATTGTTTGTTTTCCTGCCTTTCCAGTTTGGGATTTTTGACAGGGAGCCATGTGAAACCAACTGCTCATTGTTTACTGGGAAGCCTGCGGCTGCGTTTTAGTCATTTTGCTCGCCAGAGGACCCGAGGAGATGATGGAAAGTCAATTAGCTCCCTGCAATAACCTCTTTGGCAAAGCTCTCTGGTGTCCGCACACACAGAAAAGCCAACCCAAACAAGGGCCCTGGGGTGTCATCGCCGGGCCAGGGCAATGCTGCTCCTGCTGTGCTGCCCAGGTTCCTCCTCCCTTGCTCCCACAGCAACGCCCCAGCCGAGGCACCTCCCCAGGGCCACCCTGCTCCTCATCCCTGTCTTATCCAGAGGGTTTGGAGAGAGGCACAGCAGGGCAGAGTCCCTGGGAGGGCAGCCCGGCAGCGCCGCCTCCAGCTCCATCATCCTGATGGCACCTTCCCAGCTCCCCCGAAAAGCTCCTCATGCTTGGGCAGGATGGGCAAACCCTCACCCTAAAACTCTGGTGGCAACCCGAGGCACAGCTCCAGTCAGCTCCTCCCGGTGACAGCCCAAATGTGCCGGGTGCATTGGCTGCGTGGCACTGCTCCCACCAAACCTTCAACCACGTTTTTGGAATCTGCTCCAAGACGACTCCTCAGCATCCCCCTGACTGCAGGGCAGAACAGGGTGTCATCCCAAGAGAATAAATAAAAACAGGAACTTTAAAATGTGTGTATCTTTAACAAGCACATTGGAAAGCCTCTTGGCGCCTGCTGGCAGCTCCTCCCCAACCCCAGGGCTGAAGCAGGTGGGTTTAAGGCAGGATTTGATGGATTTTCCAAAGCCCTTACTCCTCTCCAGCCACTGTTTCCCACCCAAGTACAGCAACAGAGTGGTCCAGATTCCCAAACACCCAGCAGCAGCATTTTGGTTTCCTGTCCTCTTCAGCTCCTCCGCCAGCTACAAACCTCACCAGCAGCTTCGTTGTTTATCACATTATTAAAATATTAGTGAATTATTAAAAATATTTTTAACGAGCACAGCTTAGGGCTGAGTCCCAAATGCTTCCAGAAACAAACATCTTGTAATGTTCCTCCACTCACAGTAACCCTGAAATGGACCAGAAAACATTTTATTTTCCAGTACAAGTTCTCCTGATTTCATTCCTATTCAAGCCAAGCATAGCTCCTGAATCATGGCTTTTACGCATTATATTTGTGGCGTTACCAGTTGTATGCCCTGCCCTCATAAAACATTTACCTTCACCAGCTGAAGAGGGGCTTAGCACCTTCAGCTGCAGCAGGCAGCCAGTTTGTCATGATCTGTTATAAAGACTCAAAAAAAAGTCAGCTTTGACCAGTTGTGCCTTTTCCACACTAAGTTTGTCGGGTGCCTGAGGACAAACAGGGGCTGCTGAGGGCCCTGGCAAGTGCAAGACAGGGGGAGCTGCAGGTGCCCAATCTGCCTTCATCTCCCCCATCTTTTGCAGCCCTGGCCTGGGCAGAAGCAGGAGTCAGGCACTGCCTTGTCCTCACCCCAGCTCCTGGAGCTGGGAACCCCAGGAAGCTCAAAGCCACCTGATATCCCTGATCCAAACACATCCACCCGCACACCTGAAGATCAGCAGCCCCAGCAATTTTCACGGGCTGTGCCCAATCCACTCGTTTGGGATGTCCTGGGGCTTGGCAGCTCCAGCCTAATTCACCTGCTTTGATCAAGAGGAATTTAGCACAAAACATCACGGAACAGAATCATTTCAGTTGGAAAACACCCACAAGATCATCGAGCTCAAAGGAATCCATCCTTTCCATCCACTTTGCTCTCCAGAAACAAACTGGGTTTTATTCCCCAAGCCTTTAACCAATGGATTTACAAAGAGGCAGCGGCTCCCCCATGGAATTGAAGCCAGAGGGCTGCAAAGTGACCTTAACACCTCAGAGGGGGTCAGTGCACGGACACCAGCAGGTCCAGCCATGCTGCCAGCCCACCCCAGCTTTATGTGCACACAGCAAAGAGCTAAAGCCCCCCTGAGCAGAGCTGCGGGCTGCTGGTGAGTGTCCCCAGGGAGCCCCAGGGCTGTTTCCATGGGGGATGGTCCTGCCCAGGGAACAGGGAGCCACGCACCAGCGAGGCAGCCAGCATCCCCAGGGCTGCTCAGGCTCGGAGGCACGGTTCCAGCTCATGATAAACAACAATATTGGTGAAATAATGTCTAAACAGAGCCAAACAGGATCCTCTTGCCAGCAGGCAGGGAGGGAGTCTCGCCGCAGGAGGCACTCAGAAATGTGTCCATGAGAGAAACTTAAACTGCTGAAGAGCTTCTTTCTGGCACCTCTCTCCTCCTGAGGCAGCTTTTCCCTCAATCCCAGTCTCTGAGCTGTCTCTCCTCCGCACCAATCAGACCTTTTCCTCTTCCCATGGCATTCCTGGCGGGACAGTCAGGACTCGGCACATCCTTGGAGTGAGGCACTCCCTCTTCAGAGAGGTGTCCCGCAAAGTCTCCACCATATGGAATGCTTTATCCCATCCCTGGAAGGGTTCTGGGCCACGCTGGAGAGGGTTTGGAGCAACCTGGTCCAGTGGAAGGTCTCCCTGCCCATGACAGTGGGGTGGAACCAGATGGTCCTTAAGGTCCCTCCCAGCCCAACCTGTTCTGTGATTCCCACCCTGGCCCAGAGGGAAATACCTATTTGAGCCCCAAGGATCCCAGCTTCAGGCAAACCAGACACAGGCCCCAGAAAGACAAATCCCAAATGCCTCCCCTCCCCTGGGCATGCAGCACTGCTCGGGGAGAGGGGCTGGAGCAGGATGAGGATCTGCAGCAGCCACTCCCAGGGCTGCCTGTGCTCCCAGAGCTTCCCCACGCTGCTCACCTTAGCCCAGCTCACATCCCAAGCCATCCTGCCCTGCTCTGATCCCTCTGCTCGCTGGAGCCACTGACAATGGGTGTTAAAGCCCGACAGAAGCTGCTGTCAGCAGCTGTACTTACGAAAGCTGGGAGCTCTGAGCCAGCTCTTATCAGCTTTAATACAGGTCTCCTGGTGTGTCTGCCAGGAGAAGTGAGGTTTCAAGGGATCTTTGAGGAAATCTGGATCCAGATAATCCAGGTAAACCCAGGGGAGGCTGCTAACCACAGAGGAAAAGCATGAGTCTGCAGCACACAGAAAGGCACAACAGCTCTCCTCAGCTTTCTCCTCAGCTTAAGGCCAGCATGCCAGCCCAGGCTCCAAGCTCTTCCCAGAGGCCAGCAGGAGGCTGGGATGTCTTGTTGAGGCAGCCCAGCTGTGAATTCCTCCAGGACAAACCTGGAGTGATGAAGCTGACTGAGCCAAGGAGAACCGGTGGTCCCAAAGAAAATGAAAAATGAAGATGAGAAGAAGGCAGGGGAAACACAGAAACAAGGCCTACATGTACCAGCTTTGAGCACAGCCTGTTACCCAGCTGATGGGGAACAGAAGCTGCCGCACTATTTTTAAAATCTGGAAATGCAGACCTGGATTGAGCAATGGAATAAGAGGAATTGATCTCACGAGCTGAAGCTGAGTCTCTCTGCTCTCACCTCCCTTCCTTCTGCAGCCTCCTGAGCTGCAGGACCTGTCGGGCTCACCCCACCCCACCTCACTCAGTCAGGGCTACAGAAAGCTTCTCCCTGCTCCCCTCGGGATGTCACCTGAGGGATGCCCGGGGCTGCCTGCACCTCCTCCTGTGGAAACGGCGCTCCCGAGGAAGGCAGGGAGAAGATTCAGCTGTTCAGCCCAGGATTTCGGCAGACCCAGCTCTGCTTGCCTGGCCCCACTGCCTGTCTCTCCCCCCTCGCCTTCCCTGGGAGCTCCCATTTGGGCAGTTCCAGCTGCAGGCAGCCAGGAGCTGAGGGAATTGTTGCTGGGAAACTGCTCAGGAGCCCTGGCTAGGGGAGCACCCACAGCACAGGGCACCAGCAGCACAGGCTTGCACAAGGCACTGGCCCCTGGATTTGGGCACATCACCCGCTCAGCCCCGGCCCAGGGAGCTGCAAATCAGGCCCTTCTTTAGGGTGCTGGTGCTAATCAGAAAAACACATCTGCTGAGCAAGCAGGACGGGATGCCATGGCCTGCTGGAACCCTTTAAGGTTTGCTGGGGGTGGTTTCCCCTTAAACCACCTCACTGCCAGCATGAATTTGCTCCCCCTTGCTCTCCAGGAGCCTGGACCAGCTTCTCCTCTCTGGCTCTTTTCCAGGGTGGATCCATGAGCACTGGATCCCTCTGCCCGGGGCCAGCAGGGCTCGCTGCCACCAGGGACATCATCCTTTGTCATTCTACAAAGCCACCACCCTGTCACCCCCAACTTTCTCCTACCTGCCCCCAGGAGCACGTCAGAGCCTGCAATGAGCTCTGCTCTTCTGACAGTGCAGCCCTTGGGAATTTTGCTGGCCAGTTGCAGCCTCACAGAGGATCAGCCCAAGGGATCTAGGAGGAAATTTCCTACATGAAAAAAATGCTATTTCCTCCATTTAAAAAGCCTCTTCTTGCACTGTCTTGCTGAGTAGACTACACTGTGTGATGCTCTCAGGAATGGGGTGTGAATTTGGGGAGTGTCCTGTGCAGGGCCAGGAGCTGGGCTCAATGACCCCTGTGGGTCCCTTCCAAGCCAGGGAATGTTATGGCTATAAAACACAAGTTTTGCACAAGACTGATCCCTTCCGTTTCATTATAAGCACACCCCCTACAGTAAAGCTGCCTGCTGACCCCCAAAAGTGTTAGAGCAGCCCCATGGAGACCACCCAAGGGCTCCAGCCCCACTGAGGGGGCTTCTGCCTGCCCTAAGCCCGGCACAACCCACCTCCAACCTGCTGCCACGGAAGCACATCCCTTGCTGCCTGCAGGAGACAAATTTCTCCCACCTCTGGCCGGCTCTGCTCAGTGCCAAACTCGCTCAGCACGGACAGCAGATGGTTAGAGGAATGTTTGCTGCTCAAGGCACTGCCTCCAGGGGCTCTTTTGAGCCCCAGCCCTTTCCCCAGTGCCCAGCATGGGGATCATGGGGAGCAGATCCCTCATTCCTCTTGCTCTGATGCCTCCCACTGCACAGCTGGGCTGCAGCTGCCTTCCTGCTACCAGCCCAGGGGGACCTTGGCTACAACTGCTGGAGCTCTGAAACACAAACCAGCAGATGACCCAGGGGTTTGTCACAGATGTGATGGAAAGAGCCAAGGATGGCCCCACATGCAGTAGAAATATCCGGGGATGGAGAGTGATTTATGGAAAGCAGCTTGTGTGTCCCCCAGGGAATCATCTCCCTTCCTCACTGCCCATTTCTTGGGAGGAATCAGGAGGAGAGCCCAGTGCAGCCCCTGCTCAGGCAGCAGAGCTCTTCCCCAACCCCATAATTTGGTATTCCTGCAGGTGAAGGATGCTCCTGGCCCTCCTCACTGCACCTCCCACTCCAGACTAAGCACATGTGGGACTCTGATCTCAGCTGGGGCCTCCGAATGCTGCATGGAGCACTAATAAAATGGGATAATAGGAACTGGAGGGTGAATTAAACATATGAATCACTTCCTCTCCTGGCTCTTCCTGCTCCTGTTGTTTCTCTTGTCCCCTCGGCTGAGGCCCAGGGAGAACATCCATTTCCTGCCGCCCTCTCTGCAGTGAGCATCGAGGGGGCTGCTTTTGGTCTCATCGTTTTCAGCTGACAACCACAGAGCTGTGCCAGTGCTCCCCAAGGCCGTTTCTCCATCACAGGGCAAGGCAGAGCCCTTGGGTGGCTTCAGCAGGAGCCAGAGCCCTGCTGGCTCCCACGGGGCAGCTCCAGCCCCCACCCAAACCTCTCCTGGTGCAGCCTGGGGCTCTCTCCAGCCCCCATACACAGCCCATGCTCTCTGTGCAGCCTTCAGCCCCACCTTCCTCAAGGACGGGTGCACCCCGAGACCTCTCAGCACCTTAGGGCTCTCCCTGGATGAGGACAATGAGCCTCCAAGGGTACCAGACAGCCCACTCCTTTGGGGAAAAGCCCCAGGAGGCCATTTCCCCCCACAAAAGGCCATTCCCCCCCCAAAAAGGCCATTTCCCCCAGCAGCTCAGCCCCAGCCTGGCACCAGGGCGTCGCTGGCACAGCCAAGGACAGCTTCAGAGCCCGGAGGTGGCTCGTTTGCAGGGAACGCTGTGGCTCTCCTGCCTTCTCCCCCACCCTGGCAGCGATCCTGCCGGGAAGGCTCTCCAGCCTGTCATTAGGACCAGCAGAGAGGATGATCTCAGGCAGCCCTGGGGGGGGTCTGTCCCCCCACCCCGATGGCACACGGCAGCACCACGGTGCCCTCCCCAGCTCCCTTCCCTTTATCTCAGCTGCAGCAGCAGCTGCTCCAGCTCTGAGCTAATTGCTGCCTGCAAGGAGAGGCTGCCAGAGGAACGAGCCAAGAGGGACACGCCGAGAGAGCAGAACGCCTGGCAGGCACAGGCTGTGGCAGGACATCTCGCTGCAGCTGATGGGCAGGGGGAGACAGCCGTCACCACCCCGAGTCCCCAGCAGCAGCCTCTGCCCACAGACTGGGGAAGCAGCGTGGCAGGGGAGGGCTTTGGCACCAGCTTTTCCTCCCACTTTGGGACTCCTGGGCTGTCCCTGCTCACTCTGCTGCCAAGGGAAAGGATGCAGAGCAAAGCAGAGCTTGCAAAAGCCCTAAGCCAGGCTGTGGTGGGACCATGAAGCACCAGGGCTGCAGAGGCCTTTTGGGTTCTCAGGGAGCCAAGGCCACCCTGGAGGTGCAGGAGCCCAGGAGGGACAGACCCCTCCTCATGTCAGTGCCAGGGGCTGCCGTAGGGACACAGCTGTGACATCTCTGGGGGCTTTGGTGCAGGCCTAGGAGGACACCAAGGGTCTGTGGTGGCCAATGGAGCTGCAAGTCCCTGTCCCAGCATCACTCAGGCAGAGAGCAGGGACAAGGCACCAGCCCAACCTCTCCCACACAGATGGTGCTGCCGGGAGAGAAGCAGCTCCGGGTAATGCTCGCTCAGGTCCAACAATTCAGGTCACTTCAGTGCACCTGGGAGTGCAAGGGTTTCAGCCCTGGGAGCGCTCTACAGCACCACTCTGAGTTTCCACGCTGAACAAACACCTTTTATTTGCCATCTGAGACAGCTGAGTGTTGAAGCACTGCAATTTTCTAGTGGGGGAAACTGTTTTGTCAGCTGAAGGAAGGCTAAATCGGTGCGGTCGAAATTTTCATCCACCTCCCCTCCACGTGTGCTTCCCCAGCTCCTCCTGTCCCCACCACGAGGCAGCCTGAAGGCTTCCAGCACTTCAGGTGCCAAGCACAGCAGCTCCTGCCCTGTTCCATAAACAGATATGGAAAAAATTCCCAACTTCTCAGCTGCAAAGAGGGGAGTCCCACCATGGGACAGGAGATCCTGTCGGAGCAGGCATCGCCTGCACCTAGAAACTAGAAACCTAGACCTAAGAAAGGTCCAAGTAACAGCAGAATAGTTTCATCACAGCAACAAAAGCAGATTTAACCATTAAAGGAGGATTTAACAAGTCCCTGGGAGATCCCACAAACCCTACACCAAGGCTTCTGTGTTGGAAACACTTCTCCAGGCTGCAGGGCGTTTACAACAAGAATTCCAGGAAAGAATCCCAGCTCCATGGGAGACAGGGAGGAACAGACCAGGACGTGAGGCTGAGGGGTGTCTGCAGAGATCCCAGCCACGGCGAGACTGAAAAGAGCAAGGAGGTGGGAGCTCAGAGTGGTCCTACTGTCTCCATCACAGCAAACACCAGCAGAAACAGCCCTGGGTTCATCCCAAAGCACAAGGAGTTTAGAGCCACAGACAGATCATCTCTTTGGTGTTTGGGTTTTTCCTTCAGGTACAAATGCAATTAACGTGCGGGATTCATCACCACACAGCTAATTGAGAGCAAGGGCTCGAGGGAGCTGCAGGCAGAATGAGCAACACGCACAGCAAGGAGCATCCGTGCTGGCTGGGGACGGGATAAAACCTCCCCCAGGCTGGTGTTCCCTGCTGGCTTCCCACAGGGGTGTCCCACCCGCCAGCTGCTGCCCAGGGACTCAGGTGTCCTCGCCCAGGGCTTGGCTCTTTAGTCAGATCAGAGAGAAATGAAGGAGATGGGAGTCCCTCCCAGCCAGGGAAGGTTTTGCTGGCTTTGGAGAGAGCTGGGGTAAGGAAGGGGCTTGCCTTTCTGGGATAAAGGCACGTATCCAGCCATGCACTGGCCCTCTCCAGGGGCAAGGAGGAGCCTGAGGGCAGGGAGATGGATTGCACAGGCGCCCTTCCCTCAAGGCCCACATCTGGGGGTCAGCAGATCCATTCAGCCCTTCTCAGCCCCCCTTTACATGCAAGGGGATCATCGGGCAAACCCCAAGCCTGCCAGCTCTCGGTGTCCCTGAGCAGCTCCATGAGCTGCCCTCCCCAGCTCAGACCCTGAGCACTGCCAGGGGTGAGGAAAGCAGACCTTCCCAGATGTTTCTGGAGGGAGGTTCACTCTGCCCAGCAGCCGAGAAAAATGACTGCTCAAATCCACTGCAACTGCTGCCAGCGAGGAGAATTGTTCAGGGGGAAAAGGGATGGGGCAGTGAGTGACCCACTGCCTCCCAAGCCCATCGCCCTCTGCATCCCCTCCCCTGTGCTCCACAAAGGCACAAACCTCCCCGGTTTGCCTAATTACATCCTGTGCCACCACCAGAGGCCTTTAACCCACCGAGTGAGAGCAACGAGCTGCTTCTCCCTGCAGAACCAGCCAGTCCCAGCTTCCTCAGCCCCATGTGGGGCAATGCCATCACCTCTCGTGACCCTCCCAGCTCTCAGAGCCTGCAAACGTGGTGGCAGAGCACAGACCAGCTTGCTTTTATTTCACAGCCCTACGCAGTCTTCTCTTTCCAGACTTTTTCACCACCTGAGCTCAGAATTAGTTTGTTTTTTAAGCATCCACAGCTCCCCGCAGCAAGCATCACCACAGCTCCACACTGCTCCATGGATCTGGATCCTGCTCCTTCCAACTGAGGCCCCTCAGACTTCACATAAAATCCAAAATCGAGTCACTCCCATCCCCCCTCTCTGAGTCACTGGTGATTTTACAGAGAAACAGCCTCAGGTACTTCCCAGACCTCCTCTTCCCTCACCTCAGAAAGTGCCCAGCAGGGAAGCTGATGGCAGCAGGAATCTCCAGCATCGCCACCCAGGGAGGAGAGGATCTGGCAAGGAGACCTGTTCCCATCCTCCTGTGCCTGCCAGAAAGAGGCAGGATGGGGCCTGGAGCACTCCTGATCCCCTTCCAAGAGCGCAGCAGCAGTTTCCAGACAGCACAGCAGCTACCAGTGCTGACAGGCATCTCCCAGCTGCCTCCTGGGCCAAGTGCTCCGGGCCATTCCTCAAGTCCCTTGGAGAAGAGCTCTCCCCAGGGACATGTAAAGCAGGGTGGGAGCCAGGAGCCAGGAGTGACAGCGCCTGGGAGAGGCTGGTTTACAGCTCCAGCCAGGCAATGAGAACATCATTCATCTCCACCAACTCCTTCTGCACCCAGGAGGGTTTTATTTTATTACTTCGGAGATGGCAGAGGGTGATTTATTGATCAAAGATGCTGCTGAACAATTAAAGTGAACGCTGCATCCGGCTGCTCGCAGGACACCTGGCCAGGGGTGGGAGAGTGCCAGAGCTCCGAGGGGGAGAGGAGCAGGGAGGCCCTGGAGCAGCCAAGCTCCTGGATGGCAAAGGGAGCACAGCGCCAGGAGGAGGCTTTGGAGACACCCAGAGCAGGGAAGAAGGCAGGCAGCTGCTGCAGGTGGGACATCCCACAGGGCTGTGGGGTGCTCGGGCACGGCAGGAACAGAAGGGACACCACAGGACATGGGCACTCATCCTGACCTAAACCTTGCTCCTGACCTAAACCTTGCTCTGGCCCACCACAAGGGCACGGCTGCAGACTGCTTTTATTTTCAAAAAGGAGAAGAAGAAGGTGCCAAAGGGACAGCAAATCCATGCTCTCTTGCCAGCAGAGCAGATCCTCTACTCCAACTCGGTCCTGACCTGAGCTCAGCCCCCAGCCCAGGAACAAGGGCCAACAACACCAAGACCTGACAACTCACTGCAAAAATCCTACACTTCTGGTACAACTCCACCACAAGGACCCCTCCAGGGGGAAAGGGTCTTCCAGGTCCCCCCAGTGCGTGGCCAGGAGCAGCTGAGGTGGTTTTGGGCCAGGTGATGGGGGATGAAGTTGTGCAGAGGTCGAGGATTCCTTCACCTCGAGCAACCATGCGTGTGACCAGGCTCGGCACAGCAAGGAAAGCCTCCAGGAAATGTGGAGTTCAGCTCTTGCGAGACAACGAGGAGCCAAAAAAACCCCAAAAAACCAAAAAAACAACCAACCCAAAAAAACCAAACAAACCTGTGCGATGGAGCAAAAAGGCCTTCAGGAGGGACTGGGGTCAGCAAGCATCCCTGGGTCACGGCCAGCCCTGCCTGCCCAGGGATGCCCAGCTCTCCAGCCTCCCCCGAGCAGCGCGCCGTGGGCAGGAGCCCCATCTGCCGGCCCGGCCACGGAGGATGCACATCCCAGCTCCGCAGGGCGAGGGGAAGCTCCGAGGCCGCAGCACCCCCGGCTCTGAGCCTGTGCCGGGCACCGCGGATGCTCCCAGGGAAACACGTCCACAGCCAGCCCGGCTTCCCCTCCACATTCCACCAGGAAAGCAGCTTCGCCAGGCCACTGAGATCTTTACCAAGCAACCCGTCTGCAGAAATCACCTGTTGTCGCTCAGTGACAGCAGGGCTGCGGATTGCTTCGCTCCTCGCACACGCGAGCGCAGAAATGCCCCCACCCCGCAGCAGCAGCGATGCTGTCCCCATCGCCCCCAGCAGGGCGTAAGCCAGCCCCCAGAGCCCGAGGAACAAGCCCCTGCTGGCAGCAGCAGAGAAGGTGGGCTGGGAAAACCAAGAGGCTGATGTCAGGGGAGCAGAAACACTAAATATTTACACAGCCTGCCATCAGCCCCCAGGCAAGGAGGTGGCAATTCTACAATTTAAATTGAGAATTGAAAAGTGCAGCCAGCATAACAATTTTCGTATCACTAAAAGCTCAAGAAAATTACTTAAACATACCCAACACGGGGAATGAAACTCAGCCAGGACAAAGGACAAAGTGCTTGAGCAGCTGCTGGGGGTTTGATGGGGTTTAGTGGTCATGAGGTATCAGTGCCTGTTATGCATGAACCCTTTTTAAGACTTTCGCATCACCTTTCATCAAGTATCAAAGCTGCTATATTTTTATGAAATATTATTCTAACTGAAATATAAAATTAACAAACTCTTTTATTTTAGATAGTTAAGAAAATGTTTTAAGAGTGTTTAAGTAATTTTAAGAACTGTAATTTAGTGTTATTTGTCTTAAACCTTATAAGCATAAGCATAAGATCCTAGGTTTGCAGCCGGTTTTCTGAGAGCATGCTTCCAGATAAAATCAATTCCCGCGGCAAACAATGGGCTGTCAGAACCCTAGAAACTCACGAGCCATTGGCTAAGAACTGCTTGAAAAATGCCTGACCAATCACCGTGGGACAAGTAAGCAGAACTGGGAGTGAAGAGGGGCGGAGACTCCCCTTTATCCCAAACCGAAATCTCCCAACTCTCTCTTTTTTCGTCTGGACAAGCCACGAGGGAGGTTCGGTGCTGCTCAGGCCGTTTTCCAACCACGCTTTTTCAAGCAACCAGCACCGAAAAGAAAGCTTTGCCCGGGTTTGTAATAGTCTAACTGGCTGAAAAAAGTTTTTCTGCTCGAAGGGAACTCGGACTTTAATTTTTATCTAAATTTTTGGGGTTTTTTGAGGTTCCAGTTTTTTTAATTGTTAAATAAATCGGTTTTATTTGATTTAACATCCTAAACTATCCTATTTTTATAACAGTGCCCCCAAAACACAAGGGCACCTCTCACCCACCACCACAGCAGAGCCAGGCCTGGGGTGGGAAAACACCCATCTACTGTCAGCAGCACCAAAAGGGTTCCCAGAGGGGAAATACCCCCTTGCCTAGGTGTTGCAGGAGAGCAAGGACGGGAGATGCTGCTCCAGCCTGATCCACACCCTCGCCTTCACACACCAGGCAGGGCCAAAGGGGAGGCTCAGAGGGGCGGGGCAGAACAACCCAACCTCCTGCAGAGAGCCAAACCAGGAGCTGAGAGCCCTGGGCTGAGCTCAAACACAGCCTTTGGTGCAAGGTGTGGGTGGGATGCCCGGGTGAGGCCAGCTGGGGCCCGGCTCTGCAGGTGAGGAGACGCGAGAGCAATGTCCCGTCACTCGGCACTGCTGGTCCTGCACAAGCCCGAGCGCCCTGCTCGCAAGGAGCAATGCAGGCAGCCTGCTTGGCCCTTCGGTCCGGCAGAGATGAGCCACTGCTCCCACCTGCTGGGGCTGCCCAGGGCACTGGAGCCACTGACAGGAGCCTGCGGTGCTCCCGGGTGAGCCAAGACGCTCTGCCCGAAAGTAAAGCATCACCTTGGGCAGCCACGGCTCAGGGCCTGCAGGGCCCGAGGGGTGGCCCAGAGCCACCCACCGCCCTGTCCATGCCCGCCCTTCTAAGGAGCCTTGCACCTCCACAAGGAACTGCCACTGCCTCCTGCAGGAAGGCAGGGAAGCTGCCAGGGAGCGGGGACCCATCCTGGTGTGCTCCCCTCTCCCAGCCAGCAAGTCTGCCCCAGCAAGATGTGTACCTTATGCTGTAGCTTGGCTTGGCTCCATCGCCGAGCCTCTCTCACGTCAGGCCACCCCACAAGAAGCTGACATCCCCCCACTGCTGGCCCCAGGGAATTCTCCCTGCCAAGGCTCTGGGGCTGTGCACGGGGTCTGGAGCAGATCCAGCCAGCAGCAGCTCTGGAACAGCCACACACTGTCCCAGCCCTCTGCCAGGTGCTGTGGGCCGGGGGTGTCTTGTGGTGTCCTTATAATTGCACAAAGAAAGCCAAAGTCACACCCATTCCCTTTTTTTTTTTTTTTTTTGAGGGATCCAGGTGCCAAGCATCTCCAAACACAGCCAGGAGAGCAGGTTCAGCAGCGCCCTGGGAAAACCCGGGAATCCCCACAGGAAGAGACGAAGTCACACAGCTCTGACGTGCAGAGGGGCACTTCAGGGCTCTGATTTGGGTCTGTTCCACCTCCTCTGAGGCTGGGCCCAAGGGAGCCCAGGGGACAGAGTCCCGGGGAGCAGACTGCGTGTCCCGGGAAGAGGCAGCACGTTGCAGCAGCCAGACCTTCCCTGGCAAGCTACTGCCGGCTTCCACGAGAGGGCTTTGCTGCACAAGGAAAGGAAATGAGAGGAGCTCCATTTACAGCCTGCTTCCAGTCAGGTCCGGAGCTTTCCCCACGTGCCAGCCAGGGCTCAGCAGGCACCAGCAGGACACAGCCACCAAGGATTACACCCAAAGGCGACATTCATACCATAGCGATGCTATTGGCACTGTTTGGTTAATGAAGCCTCTCTTTCCTGGGTGAGCTGCATCCCAGCGCGGCCACAGCTGAGCCCAGCTTTCCCAGGGGACGCTGGCACTAAACCCGGCCCCAAAGCACGGACACAGCCCTCGGCACCCACTGGCACAGCAAGCCGGCCGCCGCATTTGGAGAGGCCCCAGGCTGTGCCCCGCAATCCCTCCCAGCAGAGCCGGGCGCTTTGAAGCAGATCTGCTGATGGATGGGCAGCGCCCTTGTTCCCACGGAGATAAGCACCGCTGGCTGCCGCCGTGGGAACGCGCAGGGCAGGGGAGGAGCAGGAGGGAGGATGATGAGTCTCCTGCCCCCGGCACGGCCAAAGGAATTCACCCTGATTTCCCTGCTCGCTCACGCTGGTCTGGAGCAGAAGGCGTGAATCACGGGGCAGGTACGTGCAGGGACAAGGCGCAGGTCACCGGCTCCGGGAAATGACAGCGGCACCTTGCGCCTGGCCCGGCCGGCCCTGAGCGTGTCCTTACAGACACCAACCCCTCATCCGAACAGATGCAGCCGGGTTTGGGTAGCGCTGCCTCAGATGAAGAACTCCCAATTACCTGAACTTAAAAAAAAACCCCAAACAGTGGGGTCTGGGGTAGGGCAGCCGCTTAACCTCACTGGGGTTGAGTTCCCTCAGGGCAAAGCCGGGCTCACCCCTTGCCTGGCGATCTGCAGGCTGGCCGGAGGGCCGGAGCCGCACGGCATCTCTCAAGGTCACTCCAGCCCCCTCCACTCCTGATGTAACGCGAAGCGACGCGAGGCAGGAGCCGCGGGGGGATGCGCCGGCTGCTTCTGCCAAGCGGCTGCTTCCCCGCGGGCTGTGCTCGGAAAAGGGCGCCGGAGCGAGCCCCCACTGCCCGCGGAGCTCCGGAGCTCCTCCACAGCCGGGGGAGACACGGCCAGCTCTGCCCGGGGAGCTCTGCTGCTCCAGAGGCTGCCCCGGGCACAGCACCGGGATTGCGGGGCTCCGCTGCGAGCGGAGGGAAGGAGCAGGCTGCGGCCAGGGCAGCGAGGCGCTGGGCTGGCCTGGGAGGGTCTGACCCTGCCAGCACGGCAGGGCTGGGATCAGAGCACACGCTGCCTTCCCCAGGGAGGGCTGTGGGGACACGGGAGGTGGCTCCTTCCCCCTGCCACTTGTCAGCCTGTTTATTTTTAACAGCCCTCCCTCCTGCCTGGGTATGACCCCCCCACCCCGGGAAGTGTCTCCTGGTGCTCTCCCAGCAACAGCCAGCCCTGTGGCTGGCTGCCGGCACGCCGGAGCCCGGCGTGGCTGGTCCCTCCCCACCTGGCCACCGACCAGGGACATCACGTCACACACTCCTGAGCTGAAGGCAAACGCTAGCTCCTTTGCTGTTTCCAGGAAGGGAATTTCAGTGAGCCCAGTGCAGGGAGCACTGCCAGGGCCAAAGGGAGACAAGGTCATGCGGCAGGCATGTGTCACCCTGGCCACCTCCCTGCCAATTGGCCCTTTATCACAAAACGCACCAATTCGCCCCGGAAAACCACCACAAGGACAAGGCTGGGAGGAACACGAACTGCAATGGTCACACCGGTGCTATTCTCCAAGGACAGAGCCATGGTCCGAGAAGGGATGGGAGAACAATGCCATGAATATCCAGTGGGGTTTATACCCAGCTCCCTCCATCCAGCGTTTACACCTTGCTGACATTTGCTTTCCATTAACAGCAAGGCCACAGGGCAGAGACACAGCAAGGAAGGAAGTGGCACAGGCTGCGGGGTAATGGGTGCTGCCACGGCCCTTGCCAGGTGCCAGAGCTGGGAAGGTGAGCATGGCACAGGGTAAATCCCTGCTGGAAAACACCAGAGAGGATTTTGCAACTCTCCCCGAGCAGCCATGCCGCACCACAGAGGAGGGAATCACATAATGGTTTGGGCTGGAAAGGACTTTAAAAGATCCAATCCTCCTGCCATGGGCAGCGACACCTTACTCTATCACAGGTTGCTCCAAGCCCCATCCAGCCTGGCCTTGGACACTTCCAGGGATGGGGCGGCCACAGCTTCCCTGGGCGCCCTGTTCCAAAGAACAGGAAGAAAAGTCCCGGTTCCCTCCCCTGTCCGTCCTTCTGTCCCTCCTGCCTTCCCATGGGAGCTGTGCCTTCCTCCGGATGCAACTCCTCCCGGCCTCCCCGCCATGCCAAGGGCTCACCGGGTCAAATATTCCCACCAGAGCACACAGGGTTGCAAACCGGCAGTGGCCACCTCTGCCCTCCCCACACCCCTGCCCTGGAGGCTTTCCATCCATTCAGCCCTGGGCTGGGGGCAAGTTGGGGCTCCAGGGGGGTTTTCTCTCACCCCAGGGAGGTGAGGGTATCCCACTGCCCCATCCCATTCCCACCGCACTGTAGATGCTTGTCGCTGTTGCACTCTGACTCCTGTAAAACGCTGCCCTGGGCCAGTTCTGGGTGAAAAACCACATCAGTTCCTCCTGCCTGATTTGTTTGCCGTGGAGATGGAGCACGGCACTGCTCCCACAGCCTCCTTTCACCCAGTCCAGGCAAGGAAGGGATACTCGGTACCCTCAGCACCGTGCTTTTGGGCAAACCCGCGTCCTGCCCTGGCTCCCGGCTTGGCACTTCCACCAGCACACCCTGACAGCACCCGAGGTGGATGAAAGCAGCGGGGATGGAGGAGCACCTGTGCTGGCAAAGCCCACCTGCCCGCACTGCTTGATGCCCGGGTCAGCGGGAATAAATCCGAGGAACTGAGAGGGACACGGTGGAAACAGCCACTTCCTCTCTATTTTTCCTAGAGGTGCTCCAGCCCCGCTCCAGCTGGGAGCCCGGCTCCACGAGGGACAGCGCCTGGGGGATCCGCTGCTGCTGTGCCACTCTGCCAGCATCCCCTGCTTGCTCCAGGAAAGGAGCAGGGCACGAGATCCACCAGATCCCCCAGCCCGGGGCCGAGGGGAGCAGACACCCACAGGATTCCCACAGACCGAGCCTGGGGCGGCCCTGGGGCTCCCACCTCGGCATCCCGCTCCGGCCATGCTCCCTGCTTCCTGCTCCCTCTCCCCTTTCCTGCCTCTCCCAGCCCACCCTCCAGATTTCCGAGCGAGCCGTGTCCTTCCTGCCCTTCCCAGCAGGGCCGGCATGTCCCATCCGCCCAGCCAGCCGCCTGCTTCTCCATTTCCCTCCCTGTTCCCCATTCCCCGCGCCTCTGGCTTCCCCCGCTCCGCCTGAGCCGGGACCGCAGGGCTCCGCTGGCACGGCGGAGGCCGGGGCTTGCCAAAGCAAACAGCACACGAGGAGGAGGAGGAGGGCGGCCGAGGCCGGGGCAGGCAAAGGGCAGAGTCCACCAGCGGACCTTGCCGCAGCTCCGGGGTGGGGAGGTTCCTTCCCCTCGCTTTCCAAAGGCTCCGGGTTGGCTCCGTGCAGCCGGAGGTTGGCAGGCAGCGGGAGTCGGAGGGAATCCTTGGCTGAGCAGAGCCCGGGATGCTGAGCGGCTCCTCGGGGGCCGAGCACCCCTTGTGCCACCCCTCCTGCATGTCTGGGGTGGGGGCTGAGCCTCACGGGGTGCGGGAGGCCAAGGGAAAGCGGATCGCGGGCTGGAGTTCTCCTGCAAGCAATTTAAAGCAAGGTCTTTTCCTCCCGCTCTGCTCGCTGCCAGGAAAAGCAGCAGGAAAATATTTCCCTGGGAATTGTTTTTGTTCCTTCCTCTGTGTCTGTGCGCATGAAGCTCTCCTCCGCCTTGGACATGCCTCAACCTGTCCCGAGGCTCAGATTAAACCCCTGCACCACCAGGGACGACAGCTGAGGTCAGACGCTGTCAGCAGAGGCGAAGAGGAGAAGGAGGAGGAGGAAACCTTCCCCCTAGGAAACCACATTCGTTCCCAAGCAGAGCAGCGAGCATGAAAACAGACAGCGCTGGCTGCTCCACCCGAGCAGGAGCACAGCAGCACCCCGGAGCATCCCGCGGCTCAGGGACACCCCGCTGCTGCCAGTGCCGCGGCAACGAGGCAGAGCCTATAGCCCGGCTTAAGCCTCAGGCTGGCCTGAGCCGGGGTAGCTGCAGGCAGCAAATCCATCGGCAGCCAGGCAGCTCCCAGCACGCCAGTGCCTCTGTGGGCATGCAGGTGCCCAAAACCAGGTCAGTGACAACCAGTAGCTCTGCTGGTGGAGGAAGGTCTGGCTGGCTCCCATTCCCTCCAGCAAAGGGAAAAAGGAAAAAGGATGAGCTGTCCCCCTCGGCGGCACCGGAGCAGCGAGCGCTGGGCCAGCCCAGATGCCCGCAGGCAGCTCTCAGCACCCCACTGCCCGCCCGGCAGGGAAGCCGGGGGGGAGGGAAAGTGGGAAAATTGGGATAGAGGGAGAGGGCATCCACCTCAAAGCCAGTCCTTTGGTGTGCAAAGCGCTCAAGCACCACCTCAGAGCAACCAGGAGAAAGTCGGGAGAGCTCAGCTCCACTAAATGATGCTCCTCAGCCCCTCCCCAGGCAGTTTACCTCCCTCTTCCCCCCTTTTTCCCTTTGCCTCGCGTGAGTGCTTGGGAAATAAACGATGACTATTTGCCTGCAGCTCTCAGCCCTTCCCTCCCCCTCTCCCCAGGCTCCATCACCAATAAATCACCCCGCTGGGAGAGAGGGCCAGAGGAAACCAGAGGCACAAAACCTCAAACAGAGCCCTTTTTTCCCCCCCTGCTCTCCCAAGCAGCTCTGCATTTCATTAGGCGGCCAGGCCAGCCCTCGCCCAGCTGGGGAGAAGGAGGGAGGGGAGGGGGGCCCCTCAGGGTTTGCATGTCGGGAGCAGAAATCACAACCAGAAGACTGGGAGAAGGGAGTTGTTTGTGTTTGTCGCTCATCCCGGTGCTCGCCCGGCCCTGACCCTGCCCCCGGGAGCCGCGCTGGCCTGGAATAGCTCCCTTCCATCGGGTCCCCTCCATGCCAAGGCAGCTCTGGGCATCTTCCAGCCAGCTTCTCCCCACTCCAGCCACCCCCGCGCCGTACCAGCCCCTTTTGGCTCCAACCTCTCAAAGGATTCTCCTTGGAAGAAGCCCTGGAGTTTTCCATAAGCCTTAGCCCTGCCAGCAAGCTCCACCGCCTTCCCCCTCCCCCTGGGCTGGACCACTCTGCCCAGGAAAACACGGAGCCTCTCCCTGCTCCCCTGCAAGAACCCCCCAGCCCGCCGGGGACCGGGGAGGGGTGTCCCCCCTCCCCACCCTAAATATACATTGGCAGAGCATCTCCGGCAGGCACAGTACATTGGAGACAGATGCGAGCCCCGCAGCGGCACCGGGGATCCAGGCGTGCCTCTCGTCAGCCTTTGGAGCTGTCATTTAAGCACGCAGTGCTGTGCCAAAGTACTCCTGCATCCCTCCTTCCCAAAAAAGGGGGTCCTGGGGTTCAGCCTTTGGCAAAGCTTCCCGCCAGGGCTGCTCCGGTGCCCCAGGAGGAGCAGCCCCCAGGGATGCTCCGGTACCCCTGAGCAGGGAGGGGCTCCAGCAGGAGCAGCCCCCAGGGATGCTCCGGTGCCCCCGGGCTCCCCGCGGCTCTCCCGGCAGGGAGACGCCCCGGCAGACACAGCCCAGCTGCTGGCCTGCCTCCCGCCTCCCTCCCAGCAGCTTGCCGGATTCCTGAGCGCTGACACAGGATGCTGCAGCAGTGAGTGTGCAGAGCCTTCCTCCCCTTCCCCTGCCCCAGGAGAGGAGGGACGGGCGGGTGAGGCCGGGTTGCATCAGGCCAGGAGGGAGCGAGAGCAGCCCGAGTGAAACGCGGAGCCTCCTGCGAAGCCCTGGCTGCCCGTCGGCTCCCAGCCCCGAGGGCTTCCCCCAGCCCCTGCTGGCACCCGGCCCGGGCCAGACACCTTTGAAGGCCGGGATGATTCACACCGTTGACACTCCCTTCTTGGCGAGAGCCGGTTTTGAGCCATTCCCTCTCCCCAGAAGGTGTCCCTGAGGAGACAGCCCGGAGCTGCAACCAGGGATTGCTCCCGGATGATTACAGCAGGAGAAAAGTGAAAGCCTGCTGCCTGCCCTCCTTCCCAAGCATCACCCTGGCAGCCCAGCTGCCACGCTCCCTCTGCCAGCATCTATCCCACCCTCCGGCTGCGCTGAAGGATTTTCCCAGCACTTCTCCTCTCCCACGGGACCTGACCCGAACTGGGGGAAGGGCAGCAGCCGAGGAGAGCGCTTCCAGCAGCTCGTTACTATTCTAGGAAGGGTAGGATCCTGCCATCTTCCCATTAAGTCATATCCTCCTCGACCCGGTGAGGCAGTTTCCATAGGAGTCACCCTCTCTCCCAAGTGATGGAAGTTTTTATTTTTATCTGGCTTATTTATGCACTTCTCTTCCCTCCTTCGGCGTTGGCCTGGGCAGTGAGTTTGGGTCATTAGCCTCAACTCGAGCTCATTCCCTGTCCTTGCTCAGCTGTCCCATCTGTTACCCTCATCCCTGTAGCACTCTGAGCAGAAGAAAAAGTCCAGGGGGTGAAGCAGCACAACAGAATAGATGAGTTAAGGAAAACAGACCCAGCTCAGGTAAAAGTGATAATAGGAATTGGGGGAAAAAAAAAAAAAGGTACTGTGTGAGTAAAAAATAAAACAGAGCAGAAAAATTGGTTCCGAAAGTAACGCAGTGTCATTATTAGGGATCTTTTTCGATTTGAGGCTGGTTTGGTCCAGACCCCTCACCAGAGCAGGGAACTTTCACCAGCACTCACCGGCAGCTATCCCATCTCCATCATTTTTTTCCGTGCCCCTCAGCCACGGCAGCCAGAGGCTCCCCGGGGACACGCACGGAGCAAACCCCACGCGTCATGAAAGCGCAGCCACGGGAGCATCATGAGAAGGCAGCCACGGGAGCAGGCGAGGCGCGTCGGCACAGCAGATGGAGCTGGGCCGGGTCTTTCGGGGACACGGCTCCATGGCCGTGAGCCAGCAAGGGAGAGCTCGGTCACCTCAGGTAGCTCCTCGGGAGGTCACACCAGCCCGAGGGAGCTGCGCGGGCAGCCGTGGGCAGTCCCTGCCCTGTTTGCAGAGGCCGGCAGCAACTGAGCCATTGCACAACTCTCCTCTGGGACACAGAGCGGATACCGGCACTGCTGGGTGCTCTGGGCCAGAGGGAGGTCGCGTCTTGTCTGCGTAGGGACACCAGGGCCACACCAACCAGTGGGACCAGGTGATCTTCCAGGGGCTGGATGCCCAGAAAACCTTTGGAAATGCCAAGATCAGGAGTGCCCCTGTCCCATTTCAGGACTTGGAAGCTGGGCAAAATCATCCACTTCCATGGAGACTGTTGGTGGACAAGGAGCAGGACAAACTTGCTCCCCCCGGCCTTGGGAGGGAAACTGTGCAGGTCCATCCTCCAGCCCGGCCTCTGACTCTCAGAGCAGTGCTTCATCAGGGAGCAGGAGAGCTGGGGGACAGTCCTCCATAGCCATCCTCCTTCTCCTGCTCTCCTCTTACTGGAGAGATCCTGAGGTGACCTCGTCTCCCTTGGGAGGGGAGTGAGGGTGGGGGGTTCTCCTGGAGAGCACCTGTACAAGTGAAGCAGGGACAGTGCCTTCCTCATCACCTCCCAAAGGACAGCAAGTGAAAAGAAATAGCTCATCACACCCCATTTCCTGGTGTCATCTACCAGACTGAAATTGTGTGTCACCATTAGGTGCAATTACCTAGAAAATTAAGAAGGTAGGACTTTTGCTTTTACCTAAGCATAGGGAGCTGTTAAATTGTACACAAAGTAGTAGAGCTGCCTCACGGCCACCCCAGGCCAGGCAGCTTCTCCTAATCTCTCCCTTCCCCCTGCTTTGGGATGACCCAGCCCAACACCTCTGGTTCTCACGGAAACAAGGTGTAAAACCCCCATTCTGCCCTCTGTTTGGGGCAGCACCGCTCCCTACACACCTATTCCGGCATAGAGAAAGCAGGGAGCAGACCCCCTCGTCACTTCTCCCACCCAAAAAGGGCTTCCAAGGTTCAGCCAGATATCCCAGGCTGCATTTCACAGCACACAAACATCTTCGACTTGCCAGAGATGCAATTCTCAGTTGAAAAGTTCATTAATTAGGAGCAGAGAAGCCTCTAGTGAATCTTCCAGCAAGAAGCAAGGAAAAAAAAATTCCCCCACAATTCAGTCTAATTACAACGCCTTGGGGCACTCCACTCACTGTGAAGCCGAGGCCAAACTTTTCTCCCCACCCCTAAGAGCAGGAACTTTAACCCAGTTATAGTTTTACTGATAATGAAAGAGAAAAAAAAAAACCCTCCTGATATTCATAATTTGAACTATCCTGCAAGTAACAGCAAAGAGGAGGCGCCGAAAAGCACTTCTCACAGAGCAGTAGCTGTGTTCTGCTGGGTAGAATCCACACACACAGCCCCAGCCCAGAGCTCCAAGCAGGCAGCGCTGGAGGCCAGTGCTCGTGCCGGCTGTGCCACAGGCCCGGTCAGACTGCTCCTCGGGGATTTAGCAACCGCTTTCCACCCACAGACAGTGACTTTGCACATTCGGTACTGCCAGAGCAAGACCTCAAACGCCACGGCAGCTCCAGCCCCGGCAAGAGGCTGTAGCCAGAAGAGCAGTGGGAGCACCTGGAAGATCCTGGGAAGGACTTCAGGCCCCCTGACATAAGTTGCCTTTCTTCCCCAGCTCCCAGAAGAGCTGGACTCCAACCCACCCCAAGCCTCCGGCGAGGCTGGGTGGATCCAGCCACAGACACGCAGAACCACACCCCGGCTGCTGCCTGCCCTCCTCCCCCTCGAGCCAGCGGGGCACAAACAGGAACTAGGCTCATACAGTTGAAAATATTTAATACGTGTTGTACACGTAGAATTACATTTTATACAAAACATGATACATCACTGAAGGAGAACACTGTACAAAATTCCCTACGGGAGCCCCAAGCCTTTATACAACAAAGACCGGGAGTTACCAAGCCTAACAAACAGGCTCAAGGACTTTCCGTCAGAGCGTCTGTAAACTTCGTTCCTCTCAATAAACACTTTTAAAAAGCACCATGTAATAGTTCTGACCTAAACCTTTCCAAAATAGAGACTTTATTTAATAAACTTAATACTTTCCAAGCTTAAAATATCACCCGCCGGGGGCGCCCCCGGGGTCGGCGGCAGCCGAGGAGCCTCCCCCGGGCGCCGGGGAGGGCGGCGGCTCTGCCGGGAAGGGGAATTCCGGGAGGGCAGGGCCGGGGGCGCTCCCAGGGCGGTGCCGGCAGCCGGGACCCGGCGGGGATCGGGGAAGCGCGGCCGCCGCCGCTGCCCCGCGGCGCCTCCCGTGCGGCGGCGAGGGGCGGGCGTCACCTCCGGGCCCCGCGGGGAGCCAGTCTCTGCGGCCGGGCCATCAGAAGGCCACGATGGCCGTGCTCCAGGGGTTGAGGGTCCGCAGCACCGGCTCGTCGCAGCAGATCTGTCCCGGCTCGGCCGCCGCCTCGGCGGGCGCCGTGCCCGAGGCCGCCTCGCCGCCGTCCATGGGCGGCCGCCGCCGACCCTTGGGCTCCTTGCTGAGCAGTCCCGAGAAGCTGGAGCCGAAGATGCTGATGAGGCTGGCCACGTTGCCCGTCTCCATGTCCTCCTGCTCGCCCGGCGGCGACGGCGGCGGTGGTGGCGGCGGCTCCTCTTCCTCGCGGCGGGGCTTCTTCAGCGGGGAGCCCGCCTGGCCGCGCTCGCCGGCGCTCCGCTTGCGGGGGCAGTGCGGCGGCGGGGGGGCCCCGGCGCAGCCCCCGCTGTTCTCCTCGCCGCAGCAACAGCGCCGCGGCCGGGGGCCCTGGCAGTCCCTGCCCGCCTCGTCCTGCGGGGGCGGCGGCGGCGGCTCCTCGGCGGCCCAGGCGGCGGTGCGCGGCGGCGGCTCCTCCTCGGGGCGGCCGGCGGCGGCGGGCGGCGGCTCGGGCGAGCAGCCCGGCTCGCTCAGGTAGACCTGGCGGGCGCTGCGCAGCACCAGCGACACCAGCAGGTTCTTGTGCAGCTTCAGGCCGCCGCGCTGGCCCCGCGCGCTGTAGATCTTGCCCAGCGAGATGCTGACGATGCGGTGCGCCTCCAGCTTGAACTCCATGGGGAAAACCGGTGGGAGAAGGGGGGAGGTGAAGAAAGAAGAAGAAAAAAAAGAAAAATAAAATAAAAAGCGGCGCCGGGCCGAGGGGAGCCGCGCCGCAGCTCCGCTCCGCACGCCGCCCCTTCGCGCCGCAGACTGAGCGAGCCCACGCGCCCGCCCGCCTTTTATACCGCCCCCGCCTCGGCCAATCAGGGCGCGCCGCCGGCCGCTCCAACCGCCGGCTGGCCCCCGCGCGCGCGCCCCGGCCAATGGCGGCGCGGGGCAGCGCGTTCGAAAGCTCGCCCCGCGGAGCGGGCCCTTAAAGCGGCAACGGCGGCGCGCTGCGCCGGGTGGGGCCCACCGCGGACAGCGAGGGCAGGGATGGCAAAAGCGATGGAAACGGCCCTGGGAGGGGGAAAAAACCCGGCCGAAACAAATCCAACCAAGCGCAGCCCCCGCTCTGTCGGGTCGGGAATGTTACCCGCAATTTCAGCCCGTCTCTGGTGTCTTACCGTGCTGGAGAAGGAGCTGGTGCTGGTGTTGGCTGGAGGGGGAGCGTGCCTTTGAGTCTTCCAAGGAAAATCTGCCCTGACGGGGAGCAGAAAGCCGTGCCTGCCCAGCTGCCAGGTGGAATCCTGCTCCGGGAGTCCGGCAGCGAAACTCACAGGAAGCTCGGAGCAGAGAGGAAAATCCACAACAGAGCTGGGAAGGGCTACAAGGGAGGACAGATGGGGCTAGGAAGGGCTACAGGGGAGGACAGGGGAGGGCACCCGGCCACCAGCATCTCCCAGGGTGATGGGGACCATGGCAAACTGGAGCAGTTTGTCTGGGAACAGAAGCCTCTCCTGGCTGTAGCTGTGAGGGCTGGTGGCAGGAGCAGCTGGGTGCCCGGGGGCCACGGGGGACAATGGAGTTATCCCCAGACACGGCTCCAGGCACCGGGGAAGCCTCCAGGAAAGCTTGGAGGGCGTTTCAGAGACTGGAGTGCAGACCCTCCTCCTACCACTGAGGACTAACCACCACGTGCAAGCAGAAAAGAAGTGAAAGGGCCTAAAATTAAGGAAGTTCAACGTGCTGCCCCGCAGTATCAGTTTCCACCCCCAGCTGACACATAACTTGCTTCCATCCCTTTTTTCCCAAGGGATTAATCCACATAAGACTCCCCCAAAGGAAAGGCACAGCCTGTCACGATGTTTTATTGGCAGGATCTGTCACCGTGTCCTGGCTTTCTGGAAGGACAAAGAGGTGGCTGGTCACAGAGGTAACAAAAAGCAGGTGAAGATGAAGCCACACCAACACGCAGTTGACATCGCAAGAGCCTTCTTCAAAACAAGCAAAACAAAACAAACCAACCACAGTCAGGACAAATGTATGTTTTCCTCCCGGTTAAACACAGATGGAAAACCTCAAATGCCACTCTCTGGGTGTTGGGCACAACAGCTTGTCAGCCTGGGTGCTGACACCTCAGAATGCCCACCCGTCCTCCCCCAAAGCTGCCATGCTCTATCTGAAGTGCCCAGACCGGAGCACGCTCAGCCACACAGCCAAAACGCTGGCCAAAACAGCCAGGCCCAGCTCTCCCCACGGGCAAAAGGTCCCAGCCTGGCCCACGCCAGGGAGAGCCTCTCTGGCCGCAGGGAGCGGGGCTGTCCCCTCCACGCCCGGCGTGGGAGGCCACAGGGACGCGAGCTCCAGCGCTGGGAACCCGGGTTTCCAGACCCGCCAAACCTGCTCCCCGCACCTCGGAGGGCCAGCAACACCCTGTCCTCAGCCCTCGGGTCAGCCTAACCAGCCAGGGCAGGGCTGGGCTCGCGTGCTTGGGGCCGCAGTCACATCTGCCCACCGCCAGTGTCCCCTCGGCGGCACAGCCTCAGCTGTGCCCCTGGGAAGCATTGCCAGCTCCGGGACTGCTGTTTGCAGGATCCAGGCACCGGTGTCTTCAGCAGAGGCAAGCCGGGACACAAAGATTGGATACGTCTCAGCTGGGCATATCCCAGCTCAGGGACAAAAAGCAGCAGTGCAAAGTCATTGCGCCGGCTGGAAAAAGCCCAGTGCAGGTGGAGGAGGCACGGCGTGGGAGCCCTGCTGGCTGAAGATGCCTGGATCCGAGCGGACTGACCTGTTCTGCCGCTCACCACCTCACCCTGATGGCATGAGGCACCATTTCTCTCCAGCCACTGCGTTTTGGCTGCTACCCTGCCTAGGAACAGGCGGGCCAGCAGCCTTCCCCTGCCCTGGCCAGGGATTAGCAGGATGGGGATGGGTACTGAGCGGTCCCTCATCCCTCCGAGGGCTCGGACAGGGCACCGGCAGGGAGGAGCAGAGGTGCAGAACGTCAGGCAGCAGAGCTTGTACCCGGTACCAGGAGTTTCGCCCACCAACGCCATGCCTGGTGTCAGGCACAACCATCAGCACCTCATTCCCGGGGCACCAAAGCCCTGCCTCGCCATCTGCCCTGCCCCTGCCTGCTCCCCGTGCCCTTGGCAAGGAGATGGGGCGATGGTTTGCCTTCCCTCGGGGGGATCCAGGCAAGAGGCCGAGCAGCAGCGCAGGCAGAGGCAGTAGGCGGTGGAAGCCTGTCGCAGTGTCGGGACACGAACACGCAGATTCAAACAGCAGGTTAGGCAGCAGGTCCACCGAGCAGAGCAAAAGGGCCCACGGAGCAGCGCCAAAAGGGGGCCTGCCCACCTTTATTATCACACTTTTATACCTCTTCTAAAACAATCATACATTGGTAGATGAGGTTAACACCTCTAGCATTTTACAGGATAGGAACACAGTCTATTACCTTTCTCCGCCTTGGAGAAAGGAATGAACAACTATCTAAAAGTTCAGTAAACATTCTTAGCCGGTTAGAAAAACAAGAGCTATGTTTATAGAAAGAGCATGAGAACTTCTACTACAAAAGTAAAAACATGGAGCACTGTGAAAACCAGGGCGACGGAAGCCCGGCAGTGTTTTGGTGGCAGCCCCGCCGTCCCCTCCCAGGCTGATGTCATGCTTTAGTAACTTCGGGGCCGAGTCACATGGCAGCTTCTGAGGTCAGCGCCTGGGCTGGCTTTGTCTGCCTGCCTTGTGCCTGCCCCGGGCTCCTGCGTGCCCCTGGCTCCTGCCTGCCCCGGGCTCCTGCGTGCCCCTGGCTCCTGTGTACCCCGGGCTCCTGCCTGCCCCGGAGCGGCCCCGCTGGCGGTGACCCCGCTGGGGCTGCGCTCTGAGCGGGGCCATCCCCCCATCCCTGCGGCTCGGCATCCCTGTGGTTCCCACAGCCGGGCGCTGCCTGGGAGGCGGGCTGGGAGCAGCATCCCCGGAGAGCTGGGAGCAGCATCCCCGGAGGGCTGGGAGCAGCATCCCGGAGAGCTGGCCACAGCATCCCGGAGAGCTGGCCACAGCATCCCGGAGAGCTGGCCACAGCCCAGCCCTTCCCTCTGCCCTCGGAGGGGACGCTGCCCGCCACCCCCGCGGGTCAGGGGGGGATACAGGAGAAGGAGGCGGAGGGAAAGGGTGTGACCGGGCGCTCTAATCTCCTCATGTGATCCGGCCGGGTTGGAAGGGGTTTGACGAACAATTAACAATCCTCCGGCTCAGCTGCTGTTTCCCGAAATAGCTCCGGCAGGAGGAGGAGGAGGAGGAGGAGGGTGGCCGGGCTGGCTGGCTGGCAAAGGTGGCCTCCTCGCCAGCAGAGCTGCAGCCGGCACGGCGGCCAGGAGGCAGCCCCGGGGCCGGGCAGCGGGGAGCCCATGGCCCCACCTGGAAAGGAAAACAATGCGACATGAAAGCAGCTCCAGGGAGGAAGCAGCTTGTGGTACGAACTAATAATTGGAGAGGGCTGCGCGCACCACCGGCTTTTTCGGAGGCGTTTCAATTCGCCCTCGCCGCCGAGCAGAGGAGGTCGGCGCCGGGGAGCTCGCTGGGGTTCGGTGCGGTTGCGTCTTGGCCGGGGGATGCTGGGGCTGTGCGCCGGCTGCCTGCGGCCCCCGAGCCCGGCACGGCATGGCAAGGCACGGCACGGCACGGCCATCTGGAGCCCAGCACGGCCACCCCGACCTGCGGGATGAGGATGTGGTTAGCAAGATCCTGTTCCGACAGCGGCGCCTGTCCCCCTCGCCAGCCCCTCGCTGCCACCAAATGTGCGGCGCAGGCCCCGGGGGGAAGGAAGCCAGATGCAGTAAGGGGCGGAAAACCCTCCGGCGAGGAGGGACGGTGAAATTAGGGTCTCTTCAAAGCATGTGCTGGCTGTCCCAGTGCCACGGCAGAGCACCGACCCCTCGCTCCTCAATTCGGACCAGGATCCGTGAGTTAGACCCTTCCTCGGAGGAGGATGGGAACGAGTCAATCCGAAGCCCCAAACCACCGGCGGTGCTGAGGCAAAAGCCTTCACACCAACAGCTGCCTGGAGCAAAAACAGAGCTTCAGGACGGCCAAAGCCCCAGGGAGATCCAGGCGCATCCCCAGTGATTGCTGACGTAAACGAAACAGGACAGGGAGGAACATTTCCAATTGGGAATCTGTCCACAGCTTGTGTTCATTTCTGGATGGGAATAAACATCTGAATTGTGAGGCACCCAGGCAGAGCTCAGGAGGAAGAAGAGGAAGGTTGTCTGGGGTTGGGTTTTTTCCCCAGAAAAATCAATTATTCACATGGACGCAGTCTGGACCTGCTGCAATCGGATATTGGTAACTAATCCCCCAGGGTTCCCAACTGCTCTGGCTTATCCTTGATGGAGATAAGGTCAGAAGAGCTGGGAAACATCCCAAAACACAGCCAAGGGAGCCAAACACTAATCGCTGATGAATGAAAGCCAAGCACAAGCGAAACAAACACAAACAAATCAATACAGACCTAAACCCGAAGGAGAGGAAGCAGCTCCCTTGGCTTCTGAGAGCGCTGCGACACCCGCCCCAAAACCACAGTGAGGTGTGAGCCTGCAGCACTAGAAAGCAAAGGAGTTTTCCAGGGTTAAAACCCCCTTCCCATGGCAGAGATTATAGTGCTGATGTCCCAAGCAGGCAGGACTTCTCCTACACATCTTTTTTTCTTTTTTTTTTTTTTTACCAGTGGTCTGGGATTCCCCCTTCTCCCCCTACACAAATGACTTTAAAATTCCCTTCCCTCACTCTGAACCACTGGCTTGGGATTTCCCTCTCCTCCCCTGGAGAACTGTGACCTGTCCCTCTGCCCATCAGATATCCTGCTACTCCTCCAGCAGCCTCTCCAAACACAAAGAGAGGGGAAAAATATCCCACTCCCAGATATCAGCTCCTTCAGGCAGCTGTTTCCCTTGGAAAAACGTGACCTCACATCTTTCAGAGGTTTATGGTCCTGGTTTGGGTTTCCTGGGGAAAAAATGCATTTATTTTTCTGGGGTTTCCTATCAGACAACCCTTCTATTGTAGTCCACCTTCCTGTATGTTTTTTTCCCTCTCTGATACGCCTGCAACGGGTCGTGTGCCACTTCCAGAGGCTGCCTTATGTCCAGGGGACAAAGAAGCAGGACAGCCCTGGGATGCAGCCCAGCAAAGCCCATGTTTTTCGCTGGAGAGATTTGCTCCCCAGCAAACTCTGGGCTGAAGAAGGCAGCAGCCTCGGCGGCTGGGGCTAAACATCTCCAATTAATCACGGCAGCTCCTCACAGAGCCAGCCGCAGCCACGGCTCGGCAATCCGCAGGGTTCTTCTTCTGCCCAGAGGAGTCTCAGCCTAATTATTTTATCCCCCCTCTCCCTGTATCTCAATGTCACCTTCCTGGCAGCCACCGGGCAAATGACAGCCGCAGCCCTGTGCACGTCCCAGTGTGCAGATGTGTCCCCATCTCATCCCCAGTGTGGCTGCTGCCCGCTGGGCCAGGATGGGGAGGTGGCACAGGGATGCTTCGGAGCCATGGAGCTGCCTGCTCCGCTTCCCGCTTCCTTCCAGGTCCCCCAGGGGGACCGGGGACCTTGGGACTTGCCAGAAAATCACAGCAGCCACCACTGAGAGCAGCAAGGGCAGAGCAGATCCTCTACAAGGGCAGAGCAGATCCTCTCCGTGTCAAATCCCTCCTCCCACCAAGGAAAACTGCGAAATAAAACATCTGTGTCTGCGCTGACTGCCTCTGTTCCTGCTGATCTGCACCCCTTCCCTCTTGAAAGGACCTTCCTTTGACCACCTTGTCCTTCTCATGGTTTGTGGGGAGCCTGGAGCCCAGAGGGATCATCCCTGAACACAGGGATAATGAGGAAGTTTATAGGGAAAGGCTGCCTGGGGAAAGCTCCCTCTAATTTCACCCATACCAAGGACTCTGGCAGTCCAGCACCTCACTGCTTCTGCAGTTTAACAACCTCTTTTTGAATCCCTGTAAACTCTCAGCATCCCTGGCATCCCATGGCAGGCAATCCCAGGGATTCATCCCGCAGAAAGCAATGCTGCCTTTCCTCAATTTCATTTCCTGTTCTCATCTTCATTAAATGACTGACTGCTCATGCACCGCAAAGAGGAAAATTAATTCTCTTCAGAACAACCCTTATTCTCAATAATCACTCCGCATCCTCCTATGAATTATCACCTCGCATTTGCTCGTTTATGCCATATTTGATGGCATTTTTCCCATTTTTGTCCGGATGCCCAGTCAGGGATCATGGTCTATGCTGAGCACTCTGTTAGGGACCCACCTGAGAGAGGGGCAGTGCCATGAAGCCAGCTCTTGTTGGACAAGGAGAGCCCACAAGGGACAGCCTCCACCACAGGAAAAGCTTGGGTCAGGCTCCACTCCTGCCCAGAAAACTGCAAGGCCAAGGAAACCCACTCCATCAGCTCCAGCTGATCCAGGGCCCGCTCCATCAGCTCCAGCTGATCCGGGACCCAAGCTGCCTTCTCAGCAAGGAGCAGTCACCTCTCATCATCTTTTGTTCTTTTAACACCCTGGAGCTTTGGTGACTGCAGTGTCACAGGCTGAGCCTCGGGTCTGTCCCCTCTGTGCCTCGCAGGGAAGTCCCCATGGATCTGTAAAAATGAGGTTCAGGAAACACAGAGAGGCCACGAGTAGGTAGGATTTGATGAAAACCTTCAGGATTTGACATAAATCCTTGCTGCCCACCAGAACACCGAATATTTAACTACAGACCAGTGTTTTGTATCGTCATCCCTCTCTTAATCCTCTTAAAACCACTGCTGAAAATTTTCAACTATCACTAAAAACGAAAACGAGGAGGAAAACCACCAAAGCACCCGAAACCCTTTATGGCTTCTTCCTTTAGCTGTAAAACCTTTTCAGGGGTGGGGAGGGGGTAAGTCCCCTCTACTTTTATAAAACCCAATCCAAACAAATCCAGCTTTTGCCCGAGAGGAAAAGCCACCTCTCCCACACCAAATGCACCTTCTTTGCACCAGGCTAGTACGGGATCACACCCCCCCACCCCACCCCGTGCGTGTACTTACACGCCACAAAGATTTTCCTGATAAAACTTCCAGGGAGCCCAGCTCTTTCCTGCAGGCAGCTGGGATTCTGATGAGTTGGCACTTTTTTTTTCACGGTGCAGAAATGTTTCATCAGATCTTTCCTGACCAGTTCTGCAGCTGTGCACTCTGCACCCAGCGCTTCTCTCCCAGCAAGAATTGCTTGGCTGAGCATGCCAAAGAGCTCCCAAAAAACTCCTTGCTGCCTCCAAGCCCCAGATCAGAGCTTCCCGTCCAAAATAGCAAAAATGGCCTCGTTCTAAAAAATACAAACCAAAGCGTGGTTGGAGTGGCTTTCAGGTGAAAATCTAAATTACCTACTACATCATGTAAATCAATTTCTAGCATCAAAGACCAGGGTGTCTCTTTTATTCCTTGAAAGTTTACAACTTCCCTAGATTTCAGTAAAACTCCTTATTTTCAGCCCTCAACAGCTCTGTGAAGCTTTACACTTTTTTGCAAATGGACTCAACGATCTTAGAGGTATTTTCCAACCTAAGTGGTACTGTGATTCTGTAAAAAAAAAAAAACATTTTCAAAGGAGTGAATAAAGTGTTCACATAATTTATTGAAGGATTTCTGAAATTCCCAGCTAGTAGCTTTAAGAGGCTACAGGACATTTTCCCTTTCCATTCCCTGTGCAGTGAAGGTTTCAGGGAACACAAGGGGCGGAAGCCACAGGAGGATCACAAGGTTTTGGGGAGCACAAGGTCTTTGTGGGACAGGGACACACAAACTGGACCGGCAACTCCTGGGCACTGTTTGCTCCCGGAGGGAACCTCCCATGCTCAGCACACGTTTGGCAGGGACGCCCCAGATCCTGCCAGCGTGGGAAAGTCATCCAAAATTCATCAAGGAAGGGCCAGCAAATGCCAGCCCCGAAGCTGCCAGCTGTTGCCCCACGGCTGGTGTGGGGCTGGCCGGAGCAGGAGACGCTTTTCTCACCCCAAGAGCTGCAGGAACTGGTTCGACGTGTGCCACAGCCTTCCCAGCGTGTGAGGAGAGCCGCTGGGGTTGCCAGAGCTGGGAATGCCGTTCCCATGCCGAGGAGGCACCTCTGCACACCGGCTTCGTGCCCATCCCCTCAGTGAACCCGCGCTGCTGCCTTTGCTCGGGATGCTGACCACTGCCACCTCCGGGGAGCACAGGCCGGGATGTGCTTGCTCTTTGGCTAAAAATTTGGGAGATTCCTTCTGGCCAAGCCTCTGCGAAATCAACCACCGTGCTGGACTGTCCCTTGGGAGTAAGGCAGGGAGAGCCCTCTGCTCTGTGTGCATGGATGGGAGCATCTCCCAGTGCTCTGCAGGCATCGTCCCCCTCCTGCCAGCTCTCCGAGCCCAGAGCTACCTGTGCTCAGCTGCTGAGGAGCCCAGAGGTTTGAGAGCGGTGGGAATGACCCTACCCTGGGATGGACAAAATCCAAGCGACGCAGGGCTGTTCTCACCCCGCACAAGGCAGGAGGAAGGAAGCGGTGCCTGTGCCTTCCCGGGGCAGGAAGGGCAGCAGGAGCCGAGCAGACTGCCTGCCGCTCCCTCCTTCTTCCTCCCACCCCGGCTGGGAACGCGGCCCGGCCCAGCCGCTCCTGCTGGGGGCCGTGGCACGCACAGAACCCCATGGTGCCGGGGAACCAGCGTGTGGGATGAGAGGGGTTCCGGGCCCTGCAGGGTGAGCTGCCAGAGCTTCCCCACGGCTGGAAGCTTCCCCTGCCTCCTGGCAAGTGCAGGTTACTAATTTTATCAGCTAGGAGAGAGGATGAGCAGGGAGCCGGGAATGTGCCTCCCATGTGGAGTGCAGGATAGAAGTGAGCCATAGGGGCAGGAAACCCTTTCCCCAGGAGACCCCTGTGCAGGGCAGGCAAATGGTAGGGAACCCTTGTCTCTTGGGATCATCTTCACACTAGGACACAGGCTTTTGTCTTGGTCCATGAATCTGGGTGAAGGAGGCTGGCTGGCTGGTTTGTATGAGGTCTTTAAGACTGCAAATCCTGTGAGAAGGAAAGAGTTTACTGCCCTGGGTTTGGCATAAAGCACAAAATTTCTTCCACACAGATGAGTCTGACCTGAACAATGCTGCTGCTAACTCCAGGTGTGTGAGGAGATGGTGTTTGAACTCCTCACCTCACTTCCTCTCCTCACTGAGAAGGCTGGTTTTAGTTCTCTAAAAAAAAAAAAAAAATTAGTATCTTTGATCCACATAGCACAAGGAATGGGACATACACCACCTTCTGCATGGCCTTGCTGATGGCGCCGTGGGGCTACCGACTCGGTCTGTGGGCCACTGTGGAAGGTGCTGCATAGGAAGATGTCATTGCAGGGCTGCTGAGAGCAGGCTGCTGGGGTCAGCCATCCTGCCCCTCTGCTCAGCCCCGGTGAGACCGCGTTTGGAGCAGGGGTGCAGCTCCGGGCTCTGAAGAAGGGCTGGCAGGAAGACGGAGCTCGGTGGTGCCAGCCACTGGGACACGCGAGGCGTGGGGCAGAAAGTGATGCCCAGCAGTTCCTCAGGAACACAAGGAAGAACGCCTTTGCTGCAGGAGTGACCACGCAGAGGAGCAGGCTGCCCAGACAGCCTGCGGAGCCTCCCTGACTGGAGAGATCCGCGAGCCGCCCGGACACCCTCCCGCCCATGTGCTCTGCGGCGGCGCTGCGAGGGAAGGCAGCTGGGGCCGGATGGCCTGACCCCCCTGTCCGCGGTTCTGTGGGTGAGAGGGCCCTCGGGCCCCCGAGCGCTCCTTTCCCGGAGGAGCCGGGACGGAGCCGGGACAGTGCCGGGATCCGCAGCCGCTCCCGCCCCGGCTCCTGGCCGCCGCCATGCCGGGATGACGTCACCACCCACGCCCTCTCCGGGGCACGGCGGGGGCGTGGTTTGGGGCGTGTTCGGGGGCGTGTCCCGATGGGGAGGGCGTGGCCTGGCGGCGGCCGTGGCGTGAGGCGGCGGCAGCGCCATGTCGATGGAGGACCCCTTCTTCGTGGTGAAGGGGTGAGCGCCGCGCTTGGCGGGCTCCGCGGAGCGAGGAGAGGGACGGGGAGCGGGCCGGGGCCGCGTTCGGGCGTGGAGGGGGCGGGCACGGCCGGCCCGCAGCGCGGGAGGCCCGCGGGGGGCGAGCGGCGGGCCGGGGTCTGTGTGGGGGGAAAATGGCGGCCGGGCCCCCCCGTGCTGCTGAGGGACTGAGCGCGGCCTCCGGGGGCTGCCCGGCGGTGGCGGCCCGGTGAGGGAGGCGCTGGGCTGAGGCGGGCAGGTGCCGGGCCGCGGCCGGGCCTCCCCGGGCTCCCTCAGGGCCCCCGGGCCTTGGCTGCAGGTGCGGCTTGGGGGCTGTGGGCAGAGCGGGGCCGGGGGCTCGTGGCTGGAGGCCGGGGTGACCATGGGGTGGACCCTGTCCACCCCGGAGAGGAGCGGGGACCATGCTGTGGGACAAACAATGGCCGTGAGAGGAAGCCTGCAGAGAGCAGCCTGGGCGCAGGGAAATACCAGCTCAAGGTGGTCAAAGGAAAATTGTCATGAATAGGGTGAAAGAGGCTCTGTTGGAGCTGCTGGGGAGGGTCCAGTGGAGGCCACAAAGATGATTTGGGGTCTGAAGCATCTCTCTAGTGAGGAGGGACTGTGGGAGCTGGGCCTGTTTGGTCCAGAGAAGACTGAGGGGGTCTTATCAGAGCATATAAATATCTCGAAGGGGTGTCAAGGATGGTGCCGGACCCTTTGCAGCAACAGGATGAGGAGCAATGGCCATAAACTAAAACACAAGAAGTTTTACCTCAGCGTGAGGAAGAACTTCTGTACAATGAGGGTGGCAGGGCACTGGAACAGCTGCCCAGGGAGGTCAGGGAGTTTGTTGGAGACATTCGAAACCCATCTGGACGTGTCCCTGTGTTCCCTGCTCTAGGTGACCATGCAGGGGGAGTAGGCTGGATGATCCGCAGAGGTCCCTTCCAACCCCAGCAGTTCTGTGATTCTGTCAAAGCAGCTCAGTCACTAAACACTGCCCTGGGGCCACCTTCAGCTTGCGCTGGGGGCTGCTCTTCTGCCCCGTGTCACAGTGAAACAGCCCTGAGGAACAGCACAGGGGCTCCTGGTGGGGTGTTTGGGAAAGCCTTGGGAGAACAAGAAGTGTGGGAAGGGATACTGGTGCAGCCAGGGAAAGTGAATCCCTCTACCAGGTTGAACTCGTGCTCAGAGGAAAGTGTAGGAGTCGCCATGGGTGGGAAGCAAACGTCCTGTCACACTTTCCAGAGATGTTCCCACAGCGTGCGGGGAAGGGCAGGGAGGGGAAAGGGGACGTGCTGCCGCTCCCAGAGTTAATTATTACCTGGCAGGTCAGAGGGGCTGGTGGTGGTGGAGCCACCAGAGTTGCTATTAGTTTGCTTTCCTGGTGTCTGTAACTCCTCCCATCAGAAGATATCCAGCTCTGCTTTATATTCCCGCTGCTGGGGACTTCCATGAGTGTGTTCAGATGAAAAAAAAAATCCCCAAACAAAACCAAAACTTGTGCTGGCAAGTAGAAAGAGAGAATGAAGCTTTGCAGATCCTCAGTGCAGGCTGCTGGCTTCAGGGCACTCCGTGTGGCAGGCTCGGGGCCGTAGGCGTGGAGAGGAGGAGGGACACGCGTCAGAGTGCTGAGGAACTGCACCTCAGACAGCAACTGCAGGCCCCGGTGGCACTTGGAGAGCTGCAGTCCTGGCACCTCTGCAGGGCGTGGGCTCAGTTCATCTGTCCCGGGCCTCCCCTGCTTTCCTTCCTTGGGCTGAAACGAACATCTGACTGCTGTGTGCAAGCTCATGGTGGCCTCCTGTGACACCAGCACCGTCTGGTGTCATCTCCGTTCCTCATCCCAGCTCCCTGTGGGTCCGGGGGAGCAGTTCACAGCTCAGCACTGCAGAGTTTGTAAATGCAGATAACCACACTGAGAGTCTGTGACCCAAATTTACAAACCTGCTTGCCCCAAACCAGAGCTGTCAGCAATGCCTTCCCCTGCTGTGAATGCACTCGTCTCCAAAAGAGCTTAGAGCGGCAGAAAAAAATTGTGTTCCCTAAGCTGGTGTAGTAGGGCTGTGTATTTTTTCAAATGCTGAATTAAAATAAACAGTGCTGCACTCAACAGTCTACCTGGCTGTGGTGTGGGGACACTTCCTGTAACTCTGTGTGCCCTTGGGGTATCTTACATGTGTAGTTAAGGGCCTTGAGAGGAAAACTGTTGAGAGAGGAATGCAAAGCATGGATTGCCAAAGAGCTGCCCTGTTCAGACCCTCTTCCCTGGCTTGCCTGCTGTGTGACACTCGGCAGCAGCTTCCCCTGAAGAAATAGGTCCCTTCATGAGCAACTCGGTGCTGCAGCAAGATACAGGATAGTCCAGCAGGGCAGACCCTTAGTTTACAAAATAAACACGACGTTGTTGGAAGGAAAGATGTTTGGGAGGAAGCTGTGGCATCCCTGCTCAGCTGGACACGGGGCTGTCCCAGTGTCACTGCTGCAGGGCAGCTGATGATAATCCTTGGCTTCTCTTGACTCTCCCTGGCTGCAGGGAGGTGCAGAAGGCTGTGAACACTGCCCAGGGGCTCTTCCAGAGGTGGACAGAGCTCTTGCAAGATCCCTCCATTGCCACAAGAGAAGAAATCGACTGGACCACGAATGAGCTCAGGAACAACCTGCGGAGCATCGAGTGGGACCTGGAGGACTTGGATGAAACCATTAATATCCTTTCTGTGGTCTTTTGGAGGTACTTGCAGTTCCCAAGTTGTACTAAATAGCCAAGTCCCAGTGCTTGTCACTCTTTGCAAAAATCAGGACTATCTGGGATTGAATTTTACATTCGCATTGGCTTTTCTCAAATTGAACATGAGAAATTAAGTCAAGAATTTTCCTTTTGCCTTTCTCTTTCCCTTTTTGCAAGGTATATTCTAAGATGCTTTGTTCTAGAAAGCCTATTGTGTTGTGTGAAACTGGATTTCTGTGGAGTCAGTTCATTCTCCAGGCTGGCTTCCAGGAATACTCCTTTTCCCTTGTGTTCGTCTGGGTGCTGCTGAAAATGCTGTGCAGCATCACAAAACCAAAAACACCACGGAGAAGAGAAACCTTGCACGTGTGCACGCGCTGCACAGTCCGTTCCTGCCATGCCTGCTTTTTGTCCACTGTGCTGTACTTTGCTAATCAAATCTAGGGAACGGGCACAGCACCGCGGCCCCTTGGCATGCTCGGGGTTTGCGTATCCATGTGCATGCCCAGCACCGCTTCCGGGGACTCCTTGACTCAGTGCCCAGGCATTGTCGAGGCAAACCCGCGGAAATTCAACCTCGATGCCACAGAGCTGGGAATCCGGAAAGCCTTCATCACCAGCACACGGCAGGTGGTCAGGGTAAGGAGCCTGGCCTTGGGGTCAGGGCCTGGGGAAGGCAGGAGGGGCATTAGGTGGTTACAGAAGGAAAGCTGTGGCCATCCTGTGGTGGACTGGAGAGCAGAGAATAAATCTGCTACCTGCTGGGTCTCAGGCTTGCTCCTCTTCCCCGTGCACTCCTTCCTGGAGCTGCCCAGAGGGGTTTGGGGGTGCAGGTGCCCCATGGAATTCCCTCCTTTTATGCTGCTGACCCTTGAAGTCTTCACACTGCCCTGGCAACAGTGAGCTGGGAGCCTGTGGTAACTGGGGAGGAAGAGTGAAAACCCAGCTGCAACACGGGAAAGGCTGGAGTCTCCCTTCAGAGCTGAGGGAAATGGTGACCATCCTGACCATTTGGAGCACTGGTTTTCAGCAACAGGGAGATCACTCTGACAGGTGGTTAAAGCCTCGTGTTATTGACACAGTGACTTCAACTTCCTACCCCTGCAAAATAGTCCAAACAACCACTAGATTTATTTTTAACTTGAGGAAGGGTTTTTTTTTTAGTTCAAGCTTACATCTGAGAAGCAAAAAGGGGATTTTAACAACTTGGTGGCAATAAATACAGAAGAAACATCTTTCCAAAAGCTTCGCTTCCTGGTAACAAGCAGCTAGTTAGGGAGTTTTCTGTCTGTTAATAGCTACATTGAGTTTCTGCTGCCCCTCACGACTCTGATGTTCCTGCTCCACAGAATGCACTGGTGTGGCTAGCAGCAAGCCTGTTACCCTACCTGCAGTCCTGTGGTCTGGATGCAGTTCCTAAGGCTTGCTGCCTGGGAACTGATCCCAAAACCACGCTGGCCCCAGGTAGCAGGCATGTGCTTGCTGCATTGCCCTCGGCATAGTCCACTCCCTAACAGGCAGGATCAGGCAAGCCTGCTCTCTGGGCCTCTTTTCCTGGCTGAAAAATGCTGGCTAAAATGTTTTGGAGCAGTCTCCCACTGGTAAATTTGTTGGTGGCCCTATGCAGCTGCCTTCATTTCCGTGGGGGAATTTGTGATGTGCTGCAGCGTGCTGTGCATTAGCCAGTGAGAATTAGCCAAGCGGGATGTGGTGCTCTTTGGTGATGTGTTGCACATCTCTGAACAGTAAAACACACCTGGATGCTCTGCTGGCATCAGAACTGTGCTGGTGGATCAGCCTCTGCCAGATCACGTTGACTGCTTGCTAATCTGTGAAAACTAGGCTATGTTATAGTGTGATGGGAGCCTTCTGTGGTTAGTGACCTTCTGCAGGAACTCCACAGCAAAACTTAATTGGTAGGAGAAAACATAGGCACAGTCAGAGAGGACTGCCACAGGACAGGAAATCTACCTCATACTATGGAATATAAAAACAGATGCAGTTGGGAATAAAGCACAGGGGGTTACAGGCTTCAAGGCCTTGACAAACACTTCCTTACATTCTGTCAACAGGAACATCGATTTATTATACAAATTGAAGTGTTTCTGGTTGTAGTGGAGCAAAATGAGTAGTAAATGAGGAATGTTTTCAAAATACCCAATTGCCGTTGATTCCAGTATTAGTATAACAATGAACTGCATTGAAACTTTCTACAGTAACTTCCCAGACTCTTCAACTCTTTCCAGACTCTTTCAGCGTGGGTTTTCAAAGAAAATCTCCCTTCCTTCACTCCCCCTTGTAGAAGCCTTGCTGGGTTTAGACAGCCCTGTAGCATCCTGAATCTCCCTGTCACCTCAGATCCAGTGCTCACATGCTGCTTCTTTTGTTGAACAAACAGGACATGAAGGATCAGATGTCAAACTCCTCCATGCAAGCACTGGCTGAAAGAAAAAACAGGCAGGTGAGAACCAGAAATGGGCAATGTATATCCACTACAATGTATATCCTGTCTCAAGTTCATTCCCTTACAAACCTCTGGTGTGGGAAGGGGCTGCAGGCTGCAGCCAGGCTGTATTTGAGCTGTGTCCCTTTGGCTGCTCTGGGAGAGCTGGTTCTCACAGACACGTTGCTGCCAGCCTCTCCCAAGCCTGTCTCAGACCAGTAAGTCAGCACTCGCCATCTGTCTCTGTCTTCAGAGCTGGTTGTGTACAACTGTCAGCATTGCATCATCCCATGGAAAGGGAAATCTCCCTCCTCCTCCTCCTCCTCCTCGGGGGAACCGGCTCAGAATCCATGTCAGTGAATGTAATCCTGCGCTCTGCTGGATTTAGGAGCCAAGATGGTGCAATATCCTTTCATGCAGCTGCTTCTCGTAATAGCCGTGTAAGATGGGAGAAGCTCAAGGAGTCTCGTGTTGTCTGCACTTGTAATCTAAGGAATAGAAATAGATGCAGCTTGTGCTTCTTCTCAGCTGATGGGGAGGCTGTAAGGACACAGGAGCTGACTTCCAGAGCCACTCCAGTAAAAGGTGGTGTGTGCTTCATACGGTTAATTGTCTGTACTGCATCAGCCTTGCCACATGTGGCAAATACAACAAACTGAGAAGCACAGAGCTCATTCCTGAGCTTGTCACTGGGTTAATTGCTGTGCTTGGCAAATACTCACAGCAGCAAAGTCCCTGACACCCTTGTTCAAACAAGTCTGTAGCCTTCCATGCAATTTGGTGCTTTCCTTTGCATGAGGTTCCTGATAGCTGCAGGAGACCATATGGCCCAGCTCACGCAGTGACATCTGGTCAGGAAAACTGCCTTCCCCTTGCCGCCTTCCTCTCCCTTCCCAGCCCCTCGCCTTCATCCCAGACTATGAGGCTTGTGCTGGGCATTTGTGTTTGAGGGGCTGGCTAGCAGTGACCTGACCCTCACAGCCCAGGCTGGCAAATGGGCCCTTTCTATTGAAGCTGCAGGCAAAGCTAGTGCACTGCATTAAATAAAAAGGAGCTGCCCTTGCCACAAACTGGAGGGACCAGGAGCTTGCTCAGTGTCTCGGGGGCAGACAAAGCCAGATGTCCTGCTGGCTTCCTGCATAGTCAGTCTGTCAGCTTTCCTCACCCCTCCTTGAACCTTATAAGTCAGATGAACCGTGGAGACCGTCTTGTTTTCAGCCTGACAGAGCAGCCTGGTCATTGTCTTGCTGTTCTTCAGAAATACTCAGTCATTCCCTCCTGCCCACAACGAGGAGCTGCGGGATGGTCTCGTTACAAGTCAGCCTGGCTTCCACACTGGAGGGATGAGTCCGTAACCTGTCCTTAGTGCTGGAGGGTGCAGTTCCTCACCTGCAGGTCATGTTCATTCTCCAGCATCTCTAGCTTAGGTTATTCCCCTTTCAGGGACCAGACATATTTGGCTGGAAAGCCACATCTCTGCAGGCTTTGCACAAGCTTCTTTGTTCAGGTCATGGGGTAGGCAGCGAGAGTAACTTTGTATGCTGGCAGCTGAAGAGCCTGCTGGAGGGATGGGCAGCCTGGATCATAGAACACAAGCATACAGCACTGCTGTGGTTATATATTGCATTATTTTACTGTCAGCTCAACTGCTTAAGTACTTTATCCAGACCCTCTTAAGCCCCTGTCATTAGCAGCAGAGTGCTCAGTTCAAGCTGTACATCTGTTAACACAATATATCCCGACACTTCCCCGCTCACATGTCCTAGCACACAGTGCTGCCTCTTGAGCAGGCCTCTGCCAGTCCTCCGTGCTGTGCAGGCCTCCTGCACGCACTGTCAGTCGGCCGCACTCCAGCTCTCCTGCTGCTGGAGAGGCATATCTGCAATCCCAGGCTGCAGAGACTTCCCAGGCTGGCATTTTGGCTCTGTCTTGGTTTAGTTCCTGACAGCACTTTGGCTGAGTAGCGACAGAGCAGGAGGAAAGGGATGCTGTGAGCGTGTGTACATGAGTGTTGCCTTGTCTGCCTTCCCACCTCACCCTGTAGACAGGCTGTGAGCAGACACAAGGGTGTTGCTAAGAGCTCTCTGCATCTGTTTAGGCACTCCTGGGAGAGAGTGGGAGTCAGAGTTGGAGCTCTGGACCTGACAAATACAGCCGTCTGGACCGGGATCTGCAATTAGCAAATTCACACTTCATCGAGGAGCAGCAAGCTCAGCAACAGGTAAGGCAGCTGGCACCACGCAGGCTAAATAGCTTTGCTTGCCAAATGGGTGCCAGGGGGACTGGTCTGGCTCCAGGAGCCCGTCAGTCCTCCTCTTTGCTTGTGGCATGTACCTGTGCATGCATTTCCTGTGCAGCACAGCTCTGGATGATCTTGGCACAAAGTTTTTAACCCTGGAGGCGTGGGGCTTCTGCTGCATTCAGGAGGCAGTTGGCACAGTCTGGAAGATGTAGCATGCTAAGCTTTAATAGTACAAGGATTGCTGAAATCCTTGGAGGAGTGGAAACACTGCAAAAAGAAAAGGGCCCGTTTCTCTTATGTAACTTCCCCTGGTTAAAAAATGTTTGCTGTTTGTGTGCATCTCCCACCAGAACAGGCTGGGAGCAGGAGCATGCGCCTGCTTCCTTTTCCTGTCTTTGTCACCGTGAGATTAGTGAGAAAGCCTGTGTGAGGGCTTGGGAGAACTCCCGGTGAGGTACTTCCCAGCTGCACTTCCCAGCTGACAGGGGAGTTTGCCTGGAGAAGTGCCCAGGCCAGGCTCAGACTGGAGAGCTCCAGGGCCTTGACACAGGCTGTGACTCGGAGGTGGCAAACTCTGCTAAAGCTCCTGACCCGTAATGCCACCTTGGCTTCCAGACACGTTTTACCTACTGACTCCAGGGAGATAAATAGCTTCAGAAATAGGTAACTAGGGTAAAGCTAATCCTTAGCGTGACTGTGCCCTGAAAATGACTTAAAACAGCAGCAGACTTATTCCTTTGGCCCATTCAGAGCCAGGCTGGCTATTTTTAGCTGTAGAAGCTGCAACAGCCTTCTGCTTGCATTAACCCCATGTTAGCTGCAGCACATTCCAGTGGCATTTCCCATGCTCAGCATCCTTGTGCCTCCCTGGCCATACCTGCTTACCTTCCCAAGGTTTTGATGGCCAGCCCTTGGAGCTTTCCAAAGTCACTTTAGCTGTGCATGCAGCATGGATGAGCTGAGACTGAATTTGCAGGGATGTCTGGAGGCTGCAGCCTGCTGTGCCATGGGGGTGCCATGTCATGGAGGCTTTCCTTCAGTTGTCACCTCTCCAGCATTTCTTAGGAACGCGTTCCTCGTTCCTGGTGGCTTAGGTGTGAGCCCAGACCTCACAGCTGATGTTGGCTGAGCAGCACGTGCCTGTCCACTGGATGGGCTGGCTCCAACCCAGCTGCAGGCAGCAGGTCTGTAATTGCCCGTTTCCCTTCTCTTTGGCCCCAGTTGATCGTGGAGCAGCAGGATGAGCAGTTGGAGCTGGTCTCTGGCAGCATCGGGGTGCTGAAGAACATGTCCCAGCGCATTGGCGGGGAGCTGGAGGAGCAAGCAGTGTAAGTGTGATACACGGCAGCAAAAGCCTGGCTGCAACATGGCTGGGTGTCCTCACACACCTATCTCTGCCTCTGTTAGAGCCTGGAATTCACTGGTCCCTCAGGCAGCCTCTCCCTGCCAGCCTGTGGAAAGCATTTTGTACTGCAATCTTCAAGGATCCAACTGCAACCTCCTTTGTTTAGAAGCCTGCATCTAGGGCAGGCTTGACTGCCACCTTACCTTTCCTCCATTCCTCTTCACGTGCTCCCCCTCAGGCAGCCAGCAGGTAAGGGAAGGAGGCGCTGTGTAGTGCAGATCCTGGCCACTTCCCTGCTCTACAGGGTTTTGTGCTGCCCCTGGACAACTTCTGGGGCCAGGAGCTCTCAGCTCTGCCTTGCTGCCTTGGAACACACAGCACAGAGCTGCTCTTCATCATTAAAGCTAAAAATAACCCTCACCCACACAAAGGGTTAAAGGGCAGCTTGCAAAGTCATTTTGCATCCATCCATTTACATATAAATTAGATTTCTTTCCCAGTTCTTGTCCTTTGCAAACAAGTTCCCAGTTGTGCAGGCTAACAGCTATGCTTCCAGAAAGACTTGAAGGGTTCATGCCTAAAACCCTTCCTTGTTTGGCTGGTAGGAGTCTGGAGGGCCACGTTCCTTGTGATTTCATCTTTGATGGAGAAGAGGAACTTTAAACGCCCCTCCTGTGTGAAGTTGTGCAGCATGAGAATCCCCTGCTCTCACAGAGGAGATTGGTGTGGAGTGTCTGTTTCTTGATCATTACACAAGACATCAGTGCTTGCTAGATTAGCTCATAACTATCACAGTGAGGTTTTTACAACTCCTTTTTCCCTGCTGAATGAAGGTTTAACAAGTGCCCTGGCACTCCAAATGAGGGAGTCTGTCCTTTTAAATGCATTAAGCTTTAAAGTCCCACTGGCTGGAGACAATTGGATTGGTACCTTGACTCTGGATGTGCAATGGCATTGACAAAGCATGGATTCAGGAAGGCTTTCAGATTCATTACAGTCGCTGTGTGGAGGAAGTAAAAGGGTAACTTCCATGCAGAGCTTGAAAAGCACCCTAAAAGCAACTGCAGATCTCATTCCCTCTTGATGCATGACTGAAACAAGATTTTAGTTTCAACTGCAAGCCCTTAACAAGAAAAGAGATTTAAAAGTCTGAGGTGACACCTAGATCTAACCAGTCTCTGCTAATCACAGATTATAAATGAGACTTTCCTCTTGTAAGGAGGAAGCCCCCCCCACTCCTCACCTTGCAGATGCGTGTAGAGTTCAAGTGGTGCACAGGGAGGATCAGTCTAGCAGGAATCCGAAGTTACTTCCCACCAAAGCAGAGCTGCTGTTTCAGCAGGTTTTTTCCCTTCACTTGGGTGCTTCCAGGAGAGGAGGCCACATTAATTTTGTCTGCCGAGGTGTGATACTCCGATCACTCACATCACTGCTTGATCCATGTGTGTGAGCATGCTGCAAAATCCCAAAGGGATGTTCTGACCAGTGCCCTGCCTCTGTGTCCTCAGGATGCTGGACGACTTCTCCCACGAGTTAGACAGCACTCAGTCGCGCCTTGATAACGTCATGAAGAAGCTCGCCAAAGTGTCTCACATGACGAGTGGTAGGTTCTGGGAAGTGGGATCCAGTCCTGGAAAGGGAGAGACAAGCCCTTGGATCTTCAGGCCAGGCCGCTGTGCTCCCACCCACCCATGGGAGGGGAGGGAGCAGCTCTCAGCTCTTGAAAGAGGGGGAAGGCTTCCAAGCCCGGCAGCTGCTCCTGCCCAGGCACTGCTCTGCTGCCTGTCCCTTGCCTTTGTTTTATTTACAGATGCCTTTCTATTTATGCCGCTGCTGCTGGGAAAATCCCCCTCTAGCTGGCGGGAGGGGAAGCTCTGCAGTTTCCCGGGCTGCCTGTGGAACAAAAGCTGCCAAGGTGCCATTAAACACCGGCCACCGTGTGTGGCTTCCCCTGCACCAGAATGCCTGCAGCAATCCCCTTTCCAAATCCCACCTGCCCTCGAGCTGCTGGTGCCTGCAGGGCTGTTGTCGGTCACATCTCTCAGCTGGTAGAGGAAAGAGCTGAGTTCTGTGCTGAGCCCACAGAAAAGTCCTTATAAGGCTGTGCCTGAGGCCGGGGGGCTGGCGGGGCGCCGCGGGCAGAGCAGACAGGAAGCCTGGCCTGCCTGCTGGGAAGTCCCGCGCTGGCAGCTGCCTCTGAGCCTGGCTCTGTGCCCAGCCAGCACCTCCTCCAGCACCCCTCTCCCTTAGGTGCTCCGTACCTTGGGAAGGCAGCAGCCAGTCAGGAGGAAAAGCATTCCTGCTCTGCAGGATTAGGCTGTCCGAGGGATTTATGAGGTGGTGGGAGTACAGCTGCAGAGAGACCACTTGGAGTGCTGACAGTGTGCTTTGGGTCACCAGTAGCTCAGCAGCAGCACAGCTGTGGGTGAACCCTGTGTCTCTGCCCTTTCCTCTGGGAAAAAACATGGATCTTCGCAGAGTGTTTCTGAGGGCTGTGAAACAGCATTTCTGCTGGCATCACATGTGCCAGGGAGGGTGGAGGGCTCTTTCTGGGGTAGCTGCTGTGCCTAGGAGGTGAGGGGGTGCCAGCAGCCCTGTCCCCACTGCTGCACCATCATCTCACAGGGGCAGACAGCGGCTCTCAGAGGTGCTGTAGTGCTGGGCCAGTGATGTGTAAAGATGCCCAGGGAAACCTGATTCCTGGCCCTGTCCTCAGGGAAGCCGCCACAGTCTCTTCCTGGCAGAGCTCCTCAGGGCAGCTTTCACCGGATCCCTTCTTGTTCCTCTGGCAAACAGATTACTCCATGAATGAACAGCAAACACATCAGCTCTCTGCTTGTTCCTCCCAATTGCTTTTGAGCCAGCTTTTCAAAGCTGTTTGAACTTGGTTGGGAAGAAGCCTCAGAATTCCCACAGCTGTTCCCAAACCCCAGTGTGTCCTGGAGGAGAATGCCTCACTGCAATGTACAGTGCCACAGCCTTTCTCCCACAGGAACTTGTTTAGGCTTTTTATAGCTTAAACTTGAATTTGGTTCCTAGCAGTACATGAAGAAAAATGCTCCCCCAATGTTCCTTCTCCACTAAAGCAGGAAGAGTGATGTTTCCTTTTGTTTCCAGATCGACGGCAGTGGTGTGCAATCATTGTCCTCTTCATCATCTTGCTAGTGGTGCTCATCCTGATTTTTGTCCTGTGATGACAAAAACTGAACTTCCTGGGACGCCCCCTCCCCGCCCCCTGGCCCCAGCAGCGCGGGGAAATGAAACTCGCCCTGTTTCCGTCCGCCCACAGAGATCCCCGGCAGGAACACCCGCACCCCGCTCTCACCATCCTCCTCCGAGAACTGCGGCTCGGCTTTGCCGGCATCTCCCCTGGCCCCGGGGAGAGGGGCTGGAGGACTGGAGCTGCCTCCTCCCTGGTGCAATGCAATCTGGACCTGGGCTCCAGGCCTGGATCCAGGCAGCTGGAGGGGGACCTGGCCCCTGCGCTTCCACCTAGTGCAGGTAGGAGCCGGTGGGATGCGGACACAGAGCAGCGAGCCTTGGGGAGGACGGGACAGGGGGAGGAATTGCTGAATTCACTGAGCATTACAAACTGCGTTGCCAGTGCCAGCCCCAAGCATTACCGGGAAGGGTGAAACCCCCCGAGCCAGGGCAAGGGAGGGGAGCCCTGTCCCCACTCCCCCTGCTCCTCCCTGCCTCCTGTGGGCCGGCTCTGTGCTGCCGGTTCGCTGCCGAGAGAGCACAGTGAGTCCCAGCAGAGCTTTCCTACCCTCTACACCTGGGCTGAGCTGTAGGGTCTCGTGTCCTGCCATCGGTCACCCAGGCCCTGCCAGACACTCCAGAGCTTTAAACCTGGGGTGCTGCTCGCTGAGCAAGCACTGGCAATCAGCCCTGAGCCAGAGAGGGAGAGTCTTAAAGCTTTTAAAATTGCCTCTCTCGTTTTACAGGCCTCTAAAGCTCATTGACTGATGCTTTCTTTGCCCTTGCATAACTTGAGTCACTGCTTCTGTTTAACAGCTGCTTCCCTTTGGCAAGTGATTTGTCAGGTCTAAAATAACTTATTTTTTTTAAGGAAAAAAAAGACTAAAGATTTTTTTGATGACCATTTGAGCTACGTTCTCTCTGTGGGTGCACGACACGCATAATCAGAGGAGCAGTGCTCAGTGATGTATTTTAAGTGTATATGAACTTGTAAATAGGATGTCCTGATTTTTCCCCAGCCGCTATTTTTTGGACACCTCTGTTGTAAGCAACCAAAAGGCAGGAGATTCAAAGCTAGATCATGTTTCCATATTCCTTCCCAGTCCTTTTGTTACCTCCCAGTTGTTTGTCACTGAGTTGCCTCAGCAGAGTCGGATCCCCTACAGGGAATGCAGAGTAGCCAGGTGGGCAATACCAAAAATGTGGTGCAAAAAAGCTCACTTGGGCAGTGTCACCAGGGAGGAACAGGCGGAGGGGTCGTGCTGCACACACCAACTGTGGGATGTGGGGTGACTCTTCAGGAAAGCAAAAATGGTTTCTTACTCCAGTCGGCTCCCACATTTTAAGTTGCAAACATGAAAAGACTCAGCACAAGGCTGGCTTATGGCTCCCAGATGGGGCTGGGGGAGGAAGTTAATTGGCACTGACGCAAAGACTTCTGCTGAAATTGCAAATCACCCCCAAAATCATCCCCCCCGCCTTAGAATCTCACCACCGGATGGCTTTACCTCCGGGACTGAACACTCCTCCCCCTCCCCGGCTTCGTGTCTCCCTCCAAGGTCTGCGTGGCCCCCCATCCCTCCTGCAGGCGCTGGATGCACAGCCGGGGCTCCGTGCCTTCTGCAGCCGGGCGGGACCGGACCGAGCCTCCCGCCTGGAGCCTCCCGCCCGCCCGGCTGCTCCTCAGTAACGCACACCTGGTGCCTCGGCGCCCAGCCGCACTCGCGGTTCCACGGTGGCACCTTACCCTTGCAGAGCATCCCCTTTCTGGTTACGCTGCAGGGAGTGGGTGGTGTCTGCTTTCCAAGGCCGGCTACGGCAGTGTCTGCGCCACTCCGTGGGTCTGTACCTCCCCAGGGGCGTGGGTCTGGGCAGGGAGCAGGGCTCGCTGCCGGCCGGTGTTTGCACACCTCTGATCCCCGCGTTACTTGCAGCGTGGTTGTGCATCCTCTGGGAACGACTCCTGTGCAGGACCGCTCCTTTGGTAGTCCAGGGGGCGGCCCAGCTGCTGGCATCACCACAAGCCACCCGTGTCTTTGGTCCCTTCCCCTGTGTACATACATTTGCTTTTCTGTCGCCGGTGGTGCCCCTCCCTTTAACACTAAATAAAGGTGCAGCAGCGCAGATCTCCGGTCCTTCTTGCCTGACTCTCGCTCCCGGGGCAAACTTGGGGTCTCCCGGCACCACAGAGTGGGAAAAGCTCTCCCACCAGCATTTGCCAGGCATTACCCTCCTGGCTTTTGAGGCATAAGCGGCATCTGCAGTTTCTGGGGTCACCTCAGCATTGTGACCGCTGTGCCCAGCTGTGGGGTTGCTGTACCCAGATGTGGGGCACCACCGTGCAGAGGGCAGCCATTGCTGCAATGCCATCGGTGCTGAAGAGACCCATTCCAAGCATGTGTTTTGCCTTCCATGGCTGGAAAAAAAACCCCTCAAATTGCCCAAGGAGCCCTGCAGGTGGCTGAGCCTCCCAGCTGCCTGTCCAGGGCCCCGCCAGCACCTCAAGCACAGTCCAGAGGTGGCTGGAGGAGCAGCAGGGCCATGGGAAAACAAGTAGCAAAGGCCCCACGCCAGCAAGCACCACCCCAGCCCCTCCATGCCACAAGCCAAGGGCACTGTTTTGTTATTGCAGAGATGTATTTTTGGGTTTTAGTTTGAAGTAACTTAATCCCACCAGCCCTCCAGCACAGGGTGGCAGTGCTGGCAGGGAGCCTTCTGTCTCCTGGAGTCAGGGAGATGGGGTGTCCCCATGCTGGTCACCGCAGTGCCCAGCAGCACAGACCCACCCAGCTCTGTCGGGGCCAGGCTGTCTCCTGTCCCCCACACTTGGGCAGCTCCTGGAGACTCTGGGGGGTCCTTGGTCCCACACTCTCTCTCTCTCCCAGGGGGCCAAGGAAAGCCACCTGCCCCCGCTGCAGTGGAGCACTGCGAGGCAGCTTGGTCCGTGCCGTGCCATTCTGCAGCATCCCGGGCCATCCCTGGGACATCCTCCTTCTGCCACCAGGCTTTGCAGGAGCCGTGCCGGGGTTACCGCGGCGCCGGGCGGTGCCGGAGCACGCGGAGGGACAGGCTGTCGGCCTGGAGCAGCAGCTGGCGGATGCGGGCCAGCCCCAGCCCCGAGACGGCCGCGCCGTTGACCTGCAGGATCTCGTCCCCCACGCCCAGGAGCCCCGCGTAGAGCTTGGCTGTGCCGGCATCCGCCATCTCCTGCACGTAGACACCTGCGGAGGGAACGGGGCTGGCTGAGAGCCCTTCCTGCCCCCGGGGTGCCCAGGGGCTGCACAGAATCAAAGCTGTGAGAACGGCCTTGGCCCTGGGCTGCCTTGGCCATGGGCCGCGTGTCTCACGCCAGGTGCTGATGGACACGCGGGACTGTGGCCAAAGCCACGCGCAGCAGCTTCCCCCCGCCTGCCATCACCTCTGGGGCTCAGCAGCCATGGAGCAACCCCGTCCACCCGTGCCCAAACTCACTCCTGGGGTGGGATGAGAGCCACTGTGGAGGGACTGTGCTGCACAAAAGCTTTGGGGTGATCCCACAGTACCTGTGTCAGGCCGGCCATGCCCGGAGGTGACAGAGAAGCCGAAGGCACCGTGGGGGGGTCGCTGCAGCTCCAGCTGGCTGGTACCGTCGGGGAAGACCTCAACCACGCGCCCCACTGCACGCAGCTGCACGGGCGCCCCGATGTCTTCCACGCTCAGCGAGCGCTGCGGCCCTGAGCCCCCCTTCCTGTGGGGAGAGGGAACATGGCTGAGTGGGGATGGGAAGCTGCTGGAGACCAGGGGATGCAGCCCCTGGCTGCACCGAGCCACCACAGTACCCCAAAACAGTGCCAGCACAGCGCCCCGAAACAGCCTTCCCAGGCACAGCAGGAAACGTGCCAGGCCCCATCCTACCTGTCAGCCGTGGTCTGGGGCAGAAGGTAGGCGCTGGCACGGGGTGTCTTGCCCAGCTGGGAGTGCAGGCTCTGGATAGAGGTGGATTTTTGGGGCTGGCAGAAGGGTGACACCTGGGGAAAAGCACCTGGCTGAGATGGGGACAAACTGCAGCACCACAGTGCTGATGTGCCACGGGAGTGGAGGAAATTCGGGCATCCCACCCCCCTGGAGAACTCCCCAGCTCACTGCTGAGGAGGAACAAGTGTGTCTGCTCTTCCACTACCCCCCCTCTCTCCCTCCTTCCCCCTTCCACTTCCCAGTTGGCTCTGGGCTTTTCAAACCCAGCAGGTTTGGGGTGGCACATGCCCCCGTGCCCCTCCAGGACCGCCCGAGCCATAAATCCATACTCAGGAATACTTCATCCCAGCCCCGCATCCCTTCTCTTGTGCCACCCCCGTCTCCCTGTGGGCAGCCCCCGCATGGGGCGATGTCTGAGCTCACCAGCTGCAGGGACTGCAGGGACGGGGACTTCTTGACACCAGGGCCTCCCGGTGGGGAGCCGCCGGGGGCCGGGAGCTGCTCCATGCTGTAGCAGCGGAAGCGGCCCAGGCGCTGCTTGGTGCTCTGGCTCAGGCTGCACAGGAGCTTCTTCAGCCCCGACGCTGAAGCGCTGCTGCCCTTGCGGCTCAGTGGCCGCCCCGGCTCCCTGGGTGGAGGGGGATGGTGGTCACTGGCAGCCCCGAGAGCTGCAGCACGGTGAGATCAGGGGCAGCCGCCTCCCGCAGCACTGACCCAGCACACACAAGTTTGTCACTACCCAAAGCGACCCAAAGGGCTCCCTCCCCGTTTGCCCCATTATTTCAAGGGTTTAACACCTCCCAGAACTCCCCTGCTTTGCCCCAAGGGATCACATCCTGGGAATGGGCTCAAAGGACCCAGCACCATCTCGCAACTCTCCTGCCAGGCTGAGACACACAGCGCCAGGCACAGGGCTGGCAGGGTCGCACTCGGAAAGCCCCAAGACAGCTGATTTTCCCCCAAAGGAAAAGGGAGAACCCAGCACCAGCAGAACACCTCTGTCACGTTTGCTGTAACACCCCTGGAGAACCAGATGTGGGGAAACGCAGCTCCCCCAAACCCATGGCAGCACACAGGCACATCGTAACCCCCACATTGTGGTTTCTGGGAGGTTTTTGGAGCCAGGGAGCCCAACCCAGGAGCACCCTGCAGTGCCCAGGAGGGATGCTCAGGGCTGCATGGCTTGGGATGCCGCGGCCCCTCGTGCTCACTCACCCGTGCGCCGCGCTCCCGGCCGGGTGCGGCTCCGGCTGCACTCCCGGCGTCCCGGCAGCTTCCCCGGCGGGACGAGCAGCCTCCGGGGGCACGGGGCTGGCAGCGGGCTGTGGCAGTGCTCCTGGAACCACAGAGGGACAGTCATGCGCCCGCCTCACTGGGACCCCCCCAGCACCCTGTGCGTGGGCCTCACCTCTGGCCACCCCCGGGCCGTCCTGCCCGTGAGTGTTGTTGCAGTTGTTGGTGGACAAGGCACGGAGGGGGCTCCCCGGGAGCCACCTGGGGCTGCAGGGACCCCGCCGCTCGCCCGGCCCCGCCGAGCCCCCGGGTTGGGGTGGGGCAGCGCTGCCTGCCTCCGGCTCCGGGCCCCGGGCGCCTTGGCTCGACGCCTGGCGGCTGCTGCTGGGGAGCGACGCTTTCCTGCAAGGCACCTGGGAGCAGGCCTTCTTGGTAGGAGGGGGAGCAGGGACGTGGGTGCCCAGAATGGGGGTGCTGGTCCTCAGCTGCGGAGAGGGCTCCGGGGGCTCACTGGGCTGCTGCGGGGGACGAGCAGTGTCTCCCACTCCCTTGCTGCCCCCTGGATGCCGATGGGGCTCCCCATCTTCCCGGCTGCTGGTTCTTCCCGGTGGTGGGGGGCAAATGGCCTCCGTTTGCTTCGCGGCACCACCCGAGTCCTCGTTCTCGGGGCCACCGCTGGCCACACACGTCCCCTTCCTGGCCCTCGCCTCTGGCTGCGGGGCGGCACGGGGAGCTCTGTGCCCGCGAGTCCGGGGGTCCCGGTGCCCCCGCAGGTGGGGGCTGCGGGGTCCGGCCTCCTCGCTGTCCGTCCGGCAGCCGTCGGAGGTGTCGGTGCTCTCCAGGGCCGAGTCCACCTCGTCAATGTAGGTGACGTCCCCGATGTAGGTCTCCTTGATCTTCTCGGTGTGGATGCGCTGCCGGGAGGGCAGGATCCACAGCGGGGACCCTCCGGGGCCCAGAGGCCTGATTTTAGGCTCTGTCTGGGCAGCGCTTGGCCCCCTGCCATCTCCTGGGACGCTTCTCTGTGCCGCAGGGCTGCTTTTTGTCACGTCGGAGGCAGCTTGCGTGTCCGCGCCCCGGCCGGCGGCAGCACCGAGGAAGGAGCCGCAGGCGCTGCACTTGCCCCCGGCCACCAGGTCGCCACCGCGGGCTTTGGGCTGGCCAGCCCCGTCCCCCGGCTGCCTGCTGCCGGCCGGCTCCGACGAGGGCAGCGCCGAGCCCAGCGCCCGGCGGTGCCGCAGCTGCAGCCGCTCCAGGTACCGCACCTCGGCGTCCCGGGCCGACTCGTCCTCGAAGCGGACGCGGGACGGGGACGGTCCCCGCGGCCGCCGCGGCCGCCCGCAGCTCGACTCCCCGCTGGACGAGTCGCTCAGGCTGCCGCCGTCCCGAGGGGCCGCGCTCGGCCTCCCGCTGGGCTCCCTGCCGGGGGACAGACAGACGGACGCGGGCGAGCTGCAGGGGCTGCCCGGCAGCCCTGGGAAAGCGGGGCGGGAGAGGGAAACCCAACGCGAAAGATGGGGCAAGAAGGAAAGTCCGCCCGGTTCTCCCTGGCTGTGCACAGCCCTGCTTCCCTCCAGCCTGAAGCCGGGATCCGGAGAGGCTGCGGCACCTCCCTGCTACCATGGCTCGACCTCCATCGCCCCTTCCCTGCCCCGAGGTGTGTGGTTAATCATTCCAGGAACACCGCACCGCACATGACCCGGCACGCATGGCGAGATGCCGCAGCCGCCAGCAGCGAGTCCCCCCAGGAAAACATTCCCCATCAGCCGGGAAACGCCATCCTCCCACCATCAATACCTCCGTAATACACAATTAACTAAACACTTCCCAGCCCCTGTGCCGCAAAGAGGTCGGGCAGGGGATGCCCCGCAGCCAGGGCCGGTCCCGGCTCCGCAGGCTCCGCACCCGTGTGCCTGCTGGGATGTGTCCCCAGCCCGGCCGCAGCCCCGGAGCACGGCGGGGGCAGGAGGGCACTGACCTGGGGCGCGGGGCGGCGGCGGGCAGCAGCAGGATGTCGTGGCTGGCGCGCAGGGGGTTCGTCCGGGCCTTCATGCGGGCGCGCTGCAGCAGCTGCTTGGCCTGCTCGTGCCGCGGGCTCAGCTCCAGCTCCGGCCCGGCCACAAAGGCCCTGCGGCCCCGCAGCGGGCAGCGGGATTAGGAAAAAATAACAGGGATTAGACGTGGTTTAGCAGTGATGACGAGGCTGCTCTGCCCAGGGAAAGCGGGGCTCGGCCGCCATTCATGGGCGGGCTGGCGGCCACGCCGGGGGACGGCCGGGCGGGCACCCCTCACCCCCGGAGCCGGGTGAGGCTTTAGGGGCAGGCTCAGCACCCACACAGCTCGGGCACAGGCTCAGCCCAGGCAGTGCTTTGTGCCGCGGGCATCCCGGAGCTGGACAGGGAAACTGACGCAGGCACCACTTCCCATCCCCACCGGTGTGAATCCCGCGGCGGTGGGGAGGCAGGTAGGTTTGGGATTGTTTTGCTGCCTTCCCTTCCTTGCAGGGGGTCTTCTCCTGCACCCCCAGCCCCCTCTGACTGCACGGTGGGGGACCTGTCAGCTCTCCCTGCTGCAGCACTGCCTTCCCGCTTGGCCATGGCCCTAATCCTCCTGATTAAAATAATCAGCTCAGGCAGTCTCTTCGGGAAGCCTGGCCTTAACCTCTTCAGTGCAGGACGGTGGGCACACGCTGGCCCCCCAGCAGCGCCATGGGGCACCCAGGCTTCCTCCAGGCGCTTTGGCTGCCTCGCTCACAGGAGGTGCAGCATCCCCAGCTCGCTCTGCCTTGCACCCCCATCACTGATCCAGCTGCCAGAGCAGAGCAGAGCCAGTGACCACAGTACTGGAGGGGGGCCTTTCCCCACTCTCTGTTTTACCCCATGCAGGCCCCAGCCTCTCACCTGCCCATCCCACCTCCTTATTTTTAGTCCACACCTCTGAGGTTTTTCATTAGTCCAACGAGATTACACACACCTGCTGCCTCGATCCTCTTAAGCACCTGGAGCAAATTTCTGTCCCATCCTCTTCCCCAGCTCCCTTCCTGCCCTGGCATCCCGGCAGGGACCCCCTGTGCCCAGACACCACGTGGACGCCCAGCTCCTGTCCCTTCTCACACCAAAGCATTGCCAGAGCCCAGCTACGCTCCCTCAGCCCTTCCCTGGAGCTGCTTCACAGGGTGCATTTAAAATACAAGACTGGGGAGCGGGAAAGAGGGAAATGTCCATTTCTGCCACACTGGGACTGACCTACCTGCAGCCCTCAGCATCCTGCAGTGAAACCCCCGAGTCCCAGTCCCCATCACTCGCTGGCACCTCTGAAATGCAGGACAGGGAAAGGCATTAGCCTGGTTGGATGGCAGGCCCCATCCTGGCCTCCCCTCTTGACAGCACCCCCCATAGATCCCATCCCAACGCCCTCTGCAGGGCTCTCCCACGTTTGGCTCTGGGAGATCCCAAAGGAGTGGAACGTGGGGTAACAGCACCTGGCTGTAGATGTGGGACAGTGGGGATGGGGCCACGGGGCAGATGCTATCAAAGGAGAAATGAATTCTCTTCTCTGGCGGCAGCTTGCAAAGGAACAATGATGCCCACAGTCTTGGTGTGTCCCAGAAACTGTCTCCTACTCTTGCTTTTAGCAGTGAAATTCCTCACCAGGACAGCAGAAGGGACTTCCTGGAGCATCTTGTGGGCATCTCCTACATCCTGGTGAAGGGGACAGGGCAGCCCTGGGGTGTGAGGCAGGAGGGAGCTGCACCCGCAGCGTGGGAGGCTGGAGGACGGCCCTGAGGACTCCCGTCATCCCAAAAGTTTTCCCTCCCAGTTCCCCCAGCTGTCCTGAAAGAGCCACCACCTTCCCAAAATACACACCGGGTGCGGCAAGGCCCAGCACCTCCTGCAGCAGCCGCCGGTTCCTCTCCACCCGCTCGGCCAGCGAGAGCCTCTCCCAGCTCTCCGCCGAGGGAGGGGACACCGAGGGACGCCCCCGGTCCCGCGGCGGGGTTCGCGCCTCTTCATCCCGGGAGGGTCTCTCGTGGAGGGAGGCCGAGCGCCAGGACCTGCTGCCCTTGTCCGGGGGGATCTCGGGGCCTCCCGGCACATCTCCCCTGGCTGCCGGCACCCGCCAGAGCCCGGGGGTGCCGGCGCGGGGGGCCGGGGGGCTGCCGGGCTCCGCTCCATCCAGCAGCCCATCCGTCAGGTAGGTCCGGAGCTGAGCCCGCGGCTCCGCCGCCTCCGCCCCCGGCTTCCCCCGCCGGGGCCGCGGCTTCTTGGGCGAGGGGCGCTCGGGGACAGCTGCGGGGGTCCCCGGCCGCCCGCTCCGCTTCTCCTTCAGCGCCTTCACCTTGCCCTCCAGGACGGCGTGGGGGCCGCGGGCGGCCTCGGGGCGCTCCAGCGGGGCAGGGCTGCGGCCGCCGCTCTGCATCTGCTGCTTGGGGGGCAGCGGCAGCCGCCGCGCCTCAGCGGGAGGGCTCCCCTCCATGAATCCTGCAGGGACAAAACCCAGGGCATGACCGCTGCACTGCCCGCGGCCTCCCCAGCACCCACCCTGGTGCCTCCCAAAGGGCATCTCCCCACCTGTCCTGGGGGGCAAATGCACGCAATGCCACCGGCGTGTGCCTGGGGAGGGAGGGGACAGGGAGGCGACATAGCACGAGGCCGCCCACCCAGCCAGAGCACCGAGACTGTGCCAGCAGGAGGAGTGAGGGGAATGGGGCAGCAATGAGGGAGCGGGGGGAATGGGGCAGCAATGGGGGCGGTGATTCCCCAAAGCGGGGGGCCAGGGGCTGGGCAGGAGTGCGGGTGCCCGCCCACACCGTTCCAGGTGCCCTGGGGCACCCAGCAAGAAGACCCGCCGGGAACCGGCACTTTCTGAGCTAAACCAGGGCCCCAAACCTCCACAGAACAGAAATCCCTCCCGGCGACAACTCGCCCAGGGTGCCACCAGACAGACGCCAGCCCCTGCTCCGCCCCGGCCCCGGGGTCACACGTGGCACTCGTCCTGCGCCAGCCCCGCGGTCCCGGAGGCACCCGGGTGCCGCTGCCCTCCTGCGCCCCGCCGGGAGCATCCTGTCCCCGCTGGAACCCCTGGAGGAGCCTCCCCTGCGGCCGGGGCTGCAGGAGCATCGCCGGCACCCCCCGGGCCCCGCCGCCCCCCGGCTCCCCTCACTGCCCCGGGCTGAGCGGGACGGGGCCACGGGCGGGATGCGAGGGCTGTCCTTACCCCCGGAGCAGCATCGGGAGAGGGCTGGGAAGAAGGAGAAGAAAGCGGAAGAAGGGAAGGAAGCAGGGGAGGGAAAAAGAGAAATTAAAAAAAAAAAACGGCCAAACCAGCAAATCCCGGCCCCTCCAGCCGAGCCCGAGCTCAGCCGCTTGGCTGGGCTGTGGGGCCGTGGCTGGCCCTGCCTCCCGCCCCGGCCTCCTCCGCGTCCTCCTCCTCCTCTCCGCGCACCCCAGGCCGGGGCACCGGGCCAAAGCCGGCCCCGCACCGCCCGCTCCCCGCACGGCCACGGCACCGCCACATGGGGACACGGGGGTGACCCCGCGCTGCCACCCGGGGACTCCGCAGGAGGGGAACCCCGGCACGGAGGGGTCCCGGGGGCCCTGGGCCGTTCTCAGGAATGTCCTTTGTCTGGGCTGCGGGCTGGGACGGCGGCGGAGCGGAGCCGGGCCCCCTCCCCGGGTGCCACGGGGCTGTCCTGCACCGGCGGGGTGGGGACGCTGCTCCCGGGGCTGGGGGGGTTCTCCAACAGCAAAACCTGCGGCTCTCGGCACCCTCCTGTGAGCATCACACATTTGCAGCTGTGCTAAATTCTCCTGCTTTCCCGGAGGCCGCATCCTGCCTGGACCCACGGCTGGCCGGGGCCGTGGCATTTCCAGGCAGGAGGACGGTGGGAGCCGAGCTCGGTGCATCCATACCCATCCCTTCCCTAAACCCGGCAGCACAGCCCCCATCCTGCCCCCCAGGCCACCACACGCGGGACGCGGGGCACGAGTGGGCAGCACTTACCTGGAGGTGCCAGGGCTGTGCCGTCCCCGGGGTCCGAGGGGTCCGAGGGGGCCGGGGCGTCCCGGCCCCGCTCCGGCTGCCGCTTTAAGCTGTGGCTTTTGATATTCGTGATTGGTTTCATAATCCCGATCAAAAGGAAATCACCAGGATTATGAAATTGTTTTAATCCTCCTGGCTCTGGCCGCACCGGCCCCTGCCAGCACGAGCAGTAAGAAATCACTTTTATCTTCTTAAAATGTCCCCGGCCACCCCTGGCGCCCAACACAGCCAAACGCGAGCCCGAGGGCTTCCTTCCCCCCAGCACTGGGGTCCGACCTCCCCTGCGGCGCCAGGACCATCCTTACCTGCACCCCATTCCACAAAGGGATCCTGGCTCCTTTGCCCGGGCTGTGGAAGTGACACACGCCTGGGAGATGTCCCCATCGAGCTGGGGTGAGGTGCCAAAGCAAGGGCAGCAGGAGGGCTCCTGCCACCAGCCAGGCTCCTGCCACCAGCCAGGGAATGCCAGCAGGGAGCCGTGGCTGGGATTAAACCTCCGGGAAGTGGCTGCTGCTACCAGCAGCAGGCTTAGGGTGATTTCAGGGCGCTGGGCTCTCTTCTGGAGGGAGATTGATTGCAAGAGACCATGAAGAGATTTAAAGAGCAAAATGAAAGCACAGACCCTAAACAACCTGGGTTGGGCTGCTCAGCCTCTGGTCACCCACTGCGCTGGCAGGACAACGCCTCGGACTGGAGATCAGCTGGAGAGAGGCCACCAAAGGCTCCCAGAAGGACCACGAACCTCTGGCCAGCACAGCAGAGCCTGGGCAGGAGGTTTCCTCCAGCATCAGCCCCTGGCATGTTGCGTGTGAGCCCCTTCTGCCCACCTCCAACCCCTCCTCAGACATCTCCCTCCTCCAAGCACCTCCACCTCCTCCCAGGACATGGACATCCTCCACCTCCAGCCACCAGCGACATCCCACAGCTCCCGAAAGAGCAAGAGCAGCGGAGGCCGATGCTCCCTGGGTGGATGCAACACAGGGGTGGGCCTTGGGAAGACACACACACAGACCAGGGACAAAAGAGCCGTCAGATCATTGGAAAACAAAGAGCTTGTAATAATGAAAAAAGGACAGATTTCGTAACCAATCACTTTTTCCTTTGAAAAAACACAATCACAGTAACTTTGCTTTATACAACCACCTAGAAACTATGAAACAGTATCACATTGTGCAGTATTTTTTTTTTTAAACCTACTTATCAAGAAGGGAATTCCACACTTCAAAATTATATCCATTTGGGGAGGAAGGAGGAGACAGCTAATAGCGCAGTCACAGATACATCATGAGTCCAAGCAAGCGGCAATTCTTTGTCCTCACCTTTTCCACTGAGCCAAAACAGAAGAGTGGAGAAGGGGATAGCAAAAGAGAAAGGAGGGGGGGGAAGAAAGAAAGCACCCACAGAGGACTAATCACACTCCATAATTACTTTTGACATCTACAGGGCTTCATAGAAAGATCATTTAGACCAACACAGTGGGGAGGGGGAGAGGAAGGCGGCAGGGGGACCCAGGGAGAACTTTGGCATTTCCACCCCGGGCCCCTTCCAAGCGCCGATCCTTCACCAGGAGGACCTACGGCATGGAGGGGTCATCGCAAGTTCTACCAGGATGCCCAATTCCTCCTCTGGAGTGAAGAGTTTGCAATTTGGTTTACAGAGCTTGAGGGGCTGCCAGGCTGCAGGGCCCCTTCCCCGGCAGGGTCGGTGCCTCTTGCCCACTTTGCCGCGGCTGTGCCAGGCCCAAGCAGCCCTCGGCTCCCGCTGGGAACAGGGCTGGGGTGTCAGCATCGGGGTTCTCCCCACGGCGTGTCCCTTCCCTCTCCTCTCCTCTCCCGGGGTGTTGCAGCAGGGACCAAAGCCCCCGGGGATGGTGACACACCAGTTCAGCCCCGCGGTGGCTGTGGGTGACGCTCGCCCCAAGGACTGGAATTTGGGATGGTGTCATGTAAAGGAGGCAAGGTTTGATGAGGTGACAGCCACCGAGCCCAGCTGTGACTGCAGCAGAGGTACCATAGGGATTTCCCACTCTTCCCCCAGGAGCCCCGGCCCCTCTTTTCCAAGGAGACAAAACAATCCGATTGCCTTCTGGAATAAAAATGTAACTTAAAAAAAGAATAACATTTAAGGCAGAAGATCACCTTCCCCCTGCGAGTGCAAAGCAGAAGGGCAGAGGAGAGGAGGGAGGACATGGAGCCAGGATGGAGTCAGGACGCAGCATGTGAGCAAAGTGGCTTTTGTGTCCCCAAGTCGCCAAGCCACATCCCAGCCACAGGACACATCCCAGGGCACGGCCTGATGCCGGGCTGGACACAGCCCCCGCAGCCCAGCGAGCAGAGCAGGCAGCAGCCATGCAGGACAAAGCCAAACCCACTTGGCCCTTCAAAACACAGGCAAACTTCAAAGGCTTCACACTGTCTCCACTGCTCATTGGAAGCGAAATCCCCAGGGAGTGTTATCTCCTGAACCAGGAACATGCTTTCCTTCCCTGTCTGCCATGCTGGGGCAGGGGCTGAGCGCCAGCACGGAGGCAGAACAAGCAGCACAAACGTTTCTTAGGGAAGTAGGAGTGGCAGGATCCAACTCTGCTGAGATTTCCACCAGAGATCTCCCCCATTCCAAGAGGTTCATGCTGAAGGCTGCTGCCAGTCAACCCCTTTCATTGGAATCAAACAGCAAAGACATGGAGAGAATGAGGAGGGCCAGGAGCAGAGTTGGGAAAGGTGTAGGATGAGCACCAGCTGACTTTGGACTGCACCTGGATGAGAGAGGTAGGAGCTTTTTGGATACATACAGGCTGCAGCCAGGAGTGCTGCAAATGCATTTCTTTAAAAATGTGGAGGGACAGCATCGGTTCTCATTGGAGAAGCTCCCACTCCTGCTTGCCGAGTCCAAAGATCCCAAACCTACCCTGCTGTCCCTTCAGGAACACACCCACGGCAAGGTGGCAGTGCCCTGCCCGAGCACAGGGACCTGCTGTTTCTGGTGACACCGTCCCAGAGCCACACGGGGAACCCCAGCCAGCAAATAAACTCTGGATGCTGCAACAGCTCGCCCCCAGCAACCCAAAAATCCCCAGCGGAGCAGCAGTGGGGAATAAGCATGGAGAAGCAAGTTCAAAGGGAATCTCCAGAAGTCACGAATGCCACAGTGTGGGATCTCCTCTCCTCAGACTGGACCATCCTAACGAGTTTCACCAGACCAAAGCAGCTCCACACCATCCTCAGAGCTGCACAACTCAGCCTCCGACTGCCTCCGGATCACGAGGCACAGCCCAACACCTGAAAGCCAGAGCTCAAAGACCTTCCTCAGCTTCCACTTCCCATCCAGCTGCTTCCCAACAACTGAAGCAATGGATAAACCCCTGACCCTCAGCTCCTTTTAACTCTGCTCTCTGTCCTTCTGGACTGCCACCCTGCTGCTCTCGCTGCAGGAGTGTTTTCCAGCACCCATGAGCAAAGCCCAGCTCAGGAAATTCCCCTGGGAATGTCCCCACTCCCCTCGCTCCTGCTGCTCCCAAGGAGCCACAGGGCTATTTTTTCTCACCATCTGTTCTGCTTCATTAGGTCTCCCTTTATTGGCCAGATGTTCTCGCAGACGTGGAGCCATCCTGGCTTTAGTGCTTGCTCTCAGGAGGAATCTGCACGCCTGATTTCTCAGAAATCTCTGGGAGGGAGGAACAGGCAGACGCAGGGCTGGGAGCTAGGAGCCTTTAAAAGCCACACTTCTGGGAATTCAGGCTGCTTTCCCCCGAGACAGCATCCTCCCCGCTGAAAGGGACGATGTTTTATTTTAGGAGATAATGCTTGCTCCTCGTAGCACGCCACCTGCCTTTTCTTTCTCCTTACTTCTCCTGCCAGCAAAGACAGAAAAAGGGAAGAGAAAGGGAAGAGAAAGGGCAGAGCAGGAAGCAGAGCAGATGGACACACTGAATTCTTGCTTTGGGTAAACTGCAGAGTAAGAATTTAATCTCTTGCCACCTCCCCACCAGGTTGGGAAGCAGAGGGTCAGAGGGTGCAGCAGCAGGATGGACAGATGGACACAGGCCACCCAGCCACGCCATGCCCTCCCCAGCCCAGCTGAGGAAGGCAGAGTGCTCCCAGGGGACTGGCATCACTTTCAAATCACAGAACCAGGGAATGGTTTGGGTTGGAAGGGACCTTAAGGACCATGGAGTTCCAACCCCCTGCCAAGGGCAGGGACACCCTCCACTAGACCAAACTGCTCACAATGTCTCTCTGTATTGTTAATTTCCCTCTGAAAAGAAGAATTACCAGTAAAGGTCAGATTCTTTGTGTAAAAAACCCACTTGCTTAAGTAACACCCAGTGGTGTGACTCGATTTTAATGAATCCGAACAATTTTGGATGGCCTCCGTCCCGGTGCAGCTGCCCTCCCCTCACCTCCCCAGGCAGGGACAGCTCCATTCCCCACCACTGGAAATCCCTACACACAGTTTGGACACGGCACCAATGCAAATCAGGAACCTGAAGTATTTTAGGGGGCTTTACATCTCAGACTCCACTTCCACTCGAAGGGGAATGCTCTGCTTTGAGCAGGAACAGCTGGCCTAAGGGAGTTAAAGACGGGAACTCAGGGAAGAGGGAGAGCACAACCCCAGCTCTGCTCCTACCCGAGCAGCCCGACACGGAGGCAGAGCAGCACCACAACGGAGTTTTAATCTATTTCCAATTAAATGAAGATAACCAAGCTTCCTTTTTCAGTTCCTCTGGGCAAGAGGCACAGCAGGCAAACTGAGGAAATGCAACATACCGGCCGTGGGAGACACTGTGCTAATTAAGGAAAACAACCACCAAACAGCAACTGAGCAGAGATTCCTGCAATTCCATTGCCCCAGCCAGAGGCGAGGCACCAGACAGATGAGCATCCTCCTTCAGGAGTTTCACCCTTCCCTTGCAGACCCACGGAGAACAAGGCATGCCAAGGGAAGGACAAGAGGACTCTGAGGCCTCCATGGCTCCCTTCCAGAAGGAAGGGAGCCCCACGAGGCCACTGAATTCACATTTCTCTTCCAGCATAATGGGCTGCCCATTACCCGAGCCTGCTCCAGTATCCCACTGCCCAAACTGGGACAATGAGATGAGTCAAGGGGCAGATCACTGGGATAGTGCCCAACAGAGGCTTTTCACTGATCCAGAAGCCATGGGAAGAGCTGTCTTCAATCCCACCTTCCCCATCAGGTGGGCACACCACAGTTCTTTCCGTGCTCCCTGAAACACACCGCCACTCCCAAAGCCTGGCCTGAGGAACCCCTGTCCCATGAGAACTGTCAGCTCCTTGCCTTGTCCCACTTTGCTGGGCCACTGGAGAACTCCTGGAAAGCTCCCTGCTCGGACTGAGACGTCCCCAGGACACACCTAAGGCTTGGAAAAGTACTTTTTGATCTGGAGAATGACGTTCCAAAGCCTTTGTGCGCCCAGTGTTTTGTGCTGTTGGTGGGAACCAACTCTCCTTTCCTTAGGATCATCTGCACTACCTTCACACATGGAGGAGTTGGCTTTGAACCGGCACAAGAGACATGCCCAGAAGCAGTAGCAGCAACTAAAAAAAAAATATCAGAAAGAGAAACTTTGGTTTAAAATAAAATTGAAAAGAAATAAAAGAGAGAGAAGGTACACACAGGTGCAAGTTGTCTCATGAGAGGAGTATTTGCAGGGCATCACGGCACAACCCTGGAGATGGGAGACCTACATTCCCCACTTTGTTTTACCATTACAACCTTCATTGCACAGGACTCAAAATCACTCTCATATGGTTGTTAAGTTTCATAAATAATGTGAAAACTATATGCAACAGATACATCGTATTTCCAAAAAATTATAAGAAAAGTTACATCAAATTAAAAAGTAGCTTCATGAATGAAGATACTGCTCTAAGTGCACTTTCCCTGCAAGTGCAGCCAGTGCCTCAGCGCTGGATATGAAGGAAAAAAACCAAACAACTGAAAAAAACCAACCAACCAACCAAAAAAAAAAAAAATCAGATTTAAAAAGTCCGGTTTCAACCAGTCAAAACCGGGCCAAGCAGAAACTGAGTGTGCTCTCAGCACTGTCCCGTGAGGGAGTCCCTATGATGCTTCGTTATCCAGATAAGGTTTGTATGTCCTTGTTGAGACTGTAAACAATCCTTCTTTCCTGAACTGTCCTCTTTATTGGCAAAACAAAGTAAAATACTTTATTTTTGTTTGTTTGTTTGTTTAAAATAGAACATTAAAATTAACCCAGAAGAAAAGAAACGAAACACAGTGAGCTTGTTGGAGTCCATAGGATCTGGTCTGGAAGAGCTCGGAAAACGTGTTCAGTGTTTTCTCCTGTTTTCAGCTGGATCTGCACCAGAGATCGGGTTACTTGGGAAAGAGGGAGACAGAACGAGAAAACAAAGGATGCGGAATCAGAGAGCGCGGCCATCTCATGTGTTTGCTTCGTTCGCTAGGTCCTCTATCAATACCTTGGTGTCAGAAGCCTTGGACCTGGAAAAAACAAAACACAGAACACTCGCTGGGGAGAAGGAATTCCTGGAATGGCACGCAGACAGCAAACCTACAGTGCACTTGGGGGAACAAAAAAGGGAAAAAAAAGTCTTTCTTACGCAGAGGGGGAATAAACAATCGACTGGAACTGTTTCACACCCTCCCACTCTCCCTGGCAATAGCAGAGCCTTGTCAAGATGCCCCAGCCATCCCTCAGCATCCTCCTCCTGCGGCACTGCCCACTCCACAGCACGCTGGGCACCCTGTGCCCATGGCCAGCGCCACCCGTGCCCGTGGCCAGTGTCACCCTGTGCCCGTGGCCAGTGTCACCTGCCAGGCTGTGACATGGCTGGGGACACAGCGCTGCTGGGCGTGGAGCACCCACCCAGCCCTCCCCACAGAACTCCACCAAACCCTCGCAGGATCCAGAGGAGTGCTCCTGCTCCATCTGCCCCTGGGCTGCAGGAAGGAACAGGAAGTTCTTTAGGGAACTGGCACATCTTCCCTCACTGCATGTCTGAGGGGTAAACAGGCATGGCCGGAGGGAATTCCACCAGGCTTTGGCCCACATTCCCTTTGCAGAACATCTTCAGTCTCCAGCAGCCACACGAAGGCTGTTGGTGTTGGTCCCATCCGTGCACTCTGAGGCAGAAGGGACAAGAGCCAAGCACAGCCCTGAGGCCTGAGCACACCCTCCTCCTCCTCCTCCCAGCCCTCCGTTCAGTGCTGCGGGGATTGCACAACACTCCTGACCCGTGGTGCCTCAGCATCCCTGAGGAGCCTGGGCCTGTTCCCTGGCCAAAGGGCAGGGCTCCATAGCTGTGCTGCCGGGGCAGCAGGGACACCAGGACATTGCAGCACCCTGTCAGACAGGGAAAACAACACAGGGGACAGGGGCAGCGGCTGGGGTGCAGGGTGGGGAAACATCTGGGGTGCAAGAATGATGGCTGGAAATCAGAAAATGAATGGGTTTAGATTTGAGAGAAGAGGGAGTCTGAGATCTTACATATGAACCTTAACCAGGGAATAGCTGGAATCATACAGAATCACAGAATAGTTTGGGTTGGAAGGGACCTAAAAGACTACCTGGTTCCAGCCCTCCTGCCAGAGGCAGGGATGCCACTGGCTAGACCAGACTGCTCAGGGCCACATCCAGCCTGGCTTTGGACACTGCCAGGGATCCAGGGGCAGCCACAGCTTCTCTGGGCACCCTGTGCCAGGGCCTCATCACCCTCACAGGCAAGAATTTCTTCTTCATGTCTAATCTAACCCTGCCCTCTGTCAGCTTAAAACCATTGCCCCTTCTGCCACTATGAGGTACAAAAAGTCCCTCTCCCTCTTTTTCATAAGTCCCCAAAATGTCTAGTTGAGGAGAACCTCTCCTCCAGTTTGCATTTATAACCTCTAGCAGACTATTTCTGCAGGAGGGGAGCCTTGTCAAAAGGGAACTCCCTTTTCTGACGGTTTATCAGGACCCCAGAATGTGTAAAGGACAGATTAACTCCCTGGCAGAGAGAGGCACACTTGTTTGCTAACTGGAGCTGTCCTGCCTCTGCAGACTGTTTGGGCTGAGATTTGTGCACGATTCCCAGCCCGTGATTCCCAGCCCGTGATTCCCAGCCTGTGATCCCCAGCCCGTGATCCCCAGCCTGTGATCCCCAGCAGGCACCAACAGCAGCTGCAGGGCAGGGCTTTGCTGCAGCAGAGGCCAGACGTACTGTGAGGCGAGGCGAGGCCTGCGCAGGGACACGCTCAGGCTGCGCTTCCACTGCTTGTTCTTGCGGCGGTTCCGGACGCCGTCCTCCTGGTCCATCATCTGGTCCAGGAGCGTCAGGTCGTCGGCGTTGAGCGGCGCCACCGAGATGTCCCTCACGGCACGGAACTCGCCGCAGTTGTTCAGATGCTCATTCTCCAGGCGGAAGAAGTTCCACACAAACCGCCTGGAGGGAGGGGAAAAGGCAGCGTTACCGGCTGAGCTCCCCTTTTACAGGCACGACCCGCCTGGGAACCAGTGAATTCTCAAGGATCAGAGTGCCTCTGGGAGTGGGCTGGGAGCGGGCTGGGAGCATGGAGAAACACCCAGTGACTAACAGCAGCACCTGCTGCTGCGCCTTTCCTCTAGAGAACAACAGAAGCTGTCAGGCTTATTCCTTATCCTAATGATGATGGCCCTAATAGGGACAGCATGGAGGCACTGGGCATTACAAGCCAAAGGCCACCTCCAGCACTGACATGAGGGAGGATCAGCTTCAAAATCTTCCCAGGAAGCTGTGGGGGTGGGCTTCCAGCTGCAGTACAGGTATTTAAAGAGCCCTGGGAGCTTTCAGGATCCAAATCAATGATGCAGAATGCAAATTAGCATTTGGAAAAGAAGCAGAGGTCTGAAAACTGGAAACCTGAGAATCAAGTGAAGTTTCAACTGGAAATTTCAAGGAGAAATTTGGTAAAAACTAACCCCTCAAGATTATGTCACGGTTTGGAAGGAACTGCAAGCTCTGTGTGAAGGACTCAGCTCCACAGTGTGGCAGAGCCCCCCTACCTCTTTCTTCACTCAGCACTCTGTTTGGATTAAATATTCCTGTTAATCCCAGTCTCCTCGGAATAAAGACCAGTATATTCCATGTCCAAGGATTCAGGCACTTCCCCCCTCTGTGCTGATGTCACAGAGTGAAAATGTGAAAAGAGACCGAAGAGAAACGAGCTGCTCAGCCCAGCAGCCTTACCGGAACACCTCGAGTGGGGCAAACACAGTAGAAATGATGTCGGCAGCGTAGGGGAAGATCTGCGTGGAAGTGAGGGAGATCTGGATGGTCCACGCGAAACGCAGGATGACGTCTTCTACAATGGCACAGTAGTAGTATGCCTGAGGAACAACAAGGACAAAACTGCTCAGCAAACACCTTCTGCACCGAAAAGACCTCATCGGGTCTTCAGGAAGCTACAGAATCTGCTGCTCCATCTCAAGCAAAATGAACAGAAATGATCTCTTGGGAAAAAAATCAGCTCTACTGCTGGAAAATCCCAGCCTGCAGCATTCAAGTGCTCCACTGGTCAAACGCAACATGCTCTAAACTCAGCAAGTTTGGTTCAAAGGTTACAAGCCTCTCCTAAGGTAAGAGCAGGCTGCATACGCACTTTCTGTGGGTAGACAATTCCTTCTCGGAGAAAGGTATTTTCACCAGCATTTTTGTCAAAGAGACCCCAGTCCATCTTCAGGTCCCAAATGAGGGTATAGCAAGAGCTGATGAAACAGAAGATAATCCACAGGTAGAAGAACACTTGGGTGTCACTGTGGTTTTTAGCTGGAAAAGAGAAGAACAACACACTTCTGTAGAACTGAGAGCACATCCCTTCTTAGAACAGCTACAAACTGCCTGATCTGAGCAGTAGAAATCACCTCCATAATCCAACACCGGGGAAAATACATCTAATACCAATATGAACCAAACCAAAAGCCTTAGCAGAACCTGCTTTACATTGTTATTTAAATTCCACTTCTACCTCGTTCAGCTTTCAGCACTTGGGGTTGAAATTTACACTAATATTTGGAGCAGGCTCCCGGGGAAGTGGTCACAGTCCCAAGCCTGACAGAGATCAGGAGGCCTTTGGGGAACACCCTGAGGTGTCCATCGTGGGGTTCTTGGGGATGGCTCTGTGCAGGGCCAGGAGCTGGACTTGATGATCCTCGTGGGTTCCAGCTCAGGACATTCCGTGATTTTTATTTTCTTGACCTTGTGGCAGAGCTGCCATTCTGGCTCTGAACAGCAGGTGGAGGTTGAGGGCCGCGTTTTGCAGAGGACGCGGGCTTGTACAAAAAGGCCACAGCAGTGAGGCAGAGCTCGGTCAGGAGGGTTTGCTAAGAAAATATTTCGTTTGCCTTAACATAAACAACTGTGAATGAGTGCACAAAAAGCCTGAAGCGCATGGGCGGTGCAGGAGTCACCCCCAGCCATTTCAGAGGCCGTGGTGGCAAGGGAAAAGGCAGCCATACATTAACATGTACAAATCCTAAAGCAGGCTCTGTTCGGAGTTTTAAACACCCACGCAGAGCTCCTCTTCGGAAACAGGAGACTGTGGGCCCACCATCTGCTCACCCGGGGATATGTTTTTCCAACTAAGTTGTTTCCCACTCCCCCCTGAAAAGGTTACACTGCTCTCAATTCGGCTACAATTCCCTATATCAGCTGGCTGGGGAAAACCAAACAGATCTGGTAATTCTGTTTGCTTTTGAAAAGCTGGCTCAAAAAATTCATACAAATAAAACACATTATGATGCTTTGGAAGGCTGAGACATTTTGCACCTGGCTGCTGGCAGGAATCTCTCCTTTCTGTGCAGCCTCAGCAACTGCTCATTCACCAATTCTCTCTAACAAAGCAAGTAACATTTCCAGTACAAAAAAGGTGTTTTCAGCCCAAACCAAACACCACACTAAGTGACAGCACCTTTTCCCATATTTGTGGCTTTAAAACAACAGAATCCCTGCAACTGATCAGCCAGGGAGCAACAGGGCAATTTGCCCTCTCCTTCCCTCTGTATTTCTAGCAATTACGGTCTAAATGTAACGCAGCAATCCGATAAAATTAATGGAGGTGAAAATGAGAGTACATTCCTCCCATTATGCCTTTCAGGCTTCCTGGACATGATGTGCAGGATATAGGTCGAATCCACACGCTCCTTCCCCTCTTGGAACACCTCCCCCTAAGGCAAACCTCTGAATGCCACGGATGCAGCAAAGCCTGCTTTGCACCGGTGATGGAGGAGAAGGGCACGGCACCGCCGCAGCTCCCAGGTCGGAGCAGCTTCCCTGCTTTGGGGCAAGGCTGGAAGCCTTTGAGCACACCCCCACCACCAGCTTGGCCGAGACACGGGTCTAGCACGGCGCTCCTGGTCCCTGCAGAGCCATGACATCACCCGGGAGCAGCGCACACGTCCTGTGGAACGCGGGCTCGGGTGCCCAGGTACCTCACACGCCGCTGCTGCTGCTGCCTGGAAACAGCCTTTCCCAGGCTATTTATAACGTGCAGCTGCCCACAGAAAGGGACACAGGTGAGGATTTTGGAGCTTAGCAATGAGGGCTGCACTGCCAGGTTTCATTTCCCCCCTCCTCAGCTCCTCCAAAGCCTCCACGACATTATTTCAGGAAGAAAAGGCAGATGCTGACATTCGGTGACTCATGAGACACTAAGCCTGTTCTTTCCAGCATTATTTTTAGCTCATTAGATCTCCATGTTTAGTTCCCACTACCAGATCCTAAAGGATAATTCAGAGGCAGTTCATGGGTTGCATGTGCTTTCAAAGCACCCAAAATGCTCCAAAATACCCTGTGAGGCTGCAGTGCTTCCTCTCACCTCAGGCTTGGAAGTTACATCATGCTGCTTTGGGTTTGGCTCTTATTTTTTTTCCCTTAAGGACAGAATTCCAATAAACAGAGTCTTACTCCACACACCTTCATGGAGCAGCCATGGACAAGGCAGTGCAGCCAGCACCATCCATCACATCCCTGGCCTCAGCTGTGCCCTGCAGGTGCAGGCAGAAGAGCAGGGAAGCTTTGCTGGGCAGCTCCTCTGGAGCTCTGTGCCCATGGAGGGGATGGTCTGCCCCCTGATCATCATCTGCAAACACATAAGGGGCGAACAAAACTCTGTCCTAAGTTGGCAATTACACAGCAAGGGAGTTTCAAAGGTTCTCGCTGCTTAGAGCTAAATTGCAGAATGGCTCAGGGTGGAAGGGACAGTGAGACACCAGGTCCAACCTCCCTGCCTGAGCAGGGTCATCCCAGAGCACGTGGCACAGGTTCTCCTGTGCAGTTGCAGAAAGGAGAACTGGGAAGAAAAGGGCCCAAGTGAGAAATCCAATCTCACCAATCTCAAAAGGATGTGCTTGCTTTTGGCTAAGTTATCCTGGGCTCAGTGCCCTCTCCCTGCCTCTATCTTTGCAGCAGCCTTTTCAGTGGCAGCTGGGGTCACACTGCGGGCTCCTTGCTCCTGCTCCCTTTCTCACCAAGCAGCTCTGCAATGCATTCAGCTCCTGAAAAGATTCATTAAAAACCCAAATCACTCCCTGGTAAAATGCCCTAATCAGAACTAGCCTATTGTCTTTAGTCTTGGCCTCCAAGTCCTTCCTTTAATCACTTCTCCTCCTTTTCCTCCTGCCTGCAGTTCTGTTTGATACCTTCCTTCCTTCTGTCCTCATTGGTATTCAGCTGGTGTACAGAAATATGTTACTGCTCCAGGCAAGCAATTATAGCTGGGTCTCTGCTGGCTGGTCCTAGCAGCCCTCTTCACTGCTGCTCAGGGGGAGAGAAAATCAAGGCATTCATATTCTGCCCAGAGGCCCCATCAACTCCTGGCCTGCCGGTTTTCCAGGAGCAATACAGAGCTCTGCATATTTATGATGATGCCAGGGTCTATTTAAGCAGGAACTGTTTCATCCTGTGTGTTTTTTCTTTGTTTAATGATGTGCTGGAAAACACCAAAAACCACGAGAGAGGGAGAGAGTCTCTGGATGAGAGAAGCGCTCTAGACACCTGGCAGATCTCAACCTCTCCAGGAAGGAAAGAAGAGGAAGTTTCCAATACCCCTGGCACCAGTGACATCCACCCAAGAGAGGCACAAAGCACCTTCCTACTCCATGCTCTCTCTACAAGGCACCACGGAGCAACTTCCTGAGCTACTGTGGTATTCAAAGCAGCACGTGTGGGACAAAACAGCACCAGCACAGAACCTCTGAAGCTGCAGGTGCAGCTCTAACCCTGAGGATGGGCTCATTTCAGTGTTCACGTTGCCACATCTGCAGCTTGGAGGTGTGCAGTTATGTCAGAGGCCATCTGAGTCCATGATGCCCGGCTGCCTCTGCTGGCCACAAAGCCTGTGGGAGGCAGCGTGCCACTGGAGCTGTTTGCAGCCTTCACCACAGAATTTCCATCAGCATCCTCAGTTTACCCTGTGACATGCAATTCCAGCAGATACTCTGCACAAATACACCTCGAATTGCTCCAGAAGGTCAACTAGATAAATAATGGATGGCTTCCACCTTTGAACTGAAGCTGTGAATGGCCACAGTCCCAGAAAACAGCCAAAGGCACTTGCAGCAGCAGAATTTACTGCCTGCAAAAACTGCTGATAGACAATATCGTGGATCCCCAAACCAGCCCCAGGGGCCACAGAATCTGACTGGCATTCTGAGGGAACACTGCTCTGCAGAAATTCCAGCCCCTTCGAAAGACAGGCAAGAGGAAAGGTTGCTTTCCATCAGAGAGAGACAGCGAGTGCTCTCCCAATGCTGTTAATATTGACTTTACCTCCAAAGAATTCTATCTGTTTACCCTGCTGAATTATTCTGGGGAATGTAAACACCATATAGTATTCAACACAGCAGAAATCAATGCCATGTATTATTGAAGGGCTGGATAAGAGCACAATGGGCCTTGATAAGCATTCCTGGCGTGTCACCCACTGCGGCCAGCCACGGGCTGTGCTGCTGGGGAACACTCTGATAAAAGCTGGAGGAAGCAGGAGGTTATCAGGGAACACAGCCAGGTAAGCCTGCTACATCAGGCAACATCAACCCAGCCACAGCAACTCTGCCAGCTGAACAGCTCTCGGTCCAGGCTTGCCAAACCCAGCCTCAGTCACAGATTTAAGCAGAAGCAGAGCACAAATGTATTTAGTGTGCAAGGCGAACGCAGCTCTGAGCAGGCCTAGGGATGGTGTGCGCCCATTAACTCCATCCCCGCACACCACAGAGCAGGGTGACAGCCAGAAGTGACTTATCCACATAAGAACTGCCATCAGAGTGACATCCCCAAGCGTTTGTCCAACACCTCAGTGCTCGAAGCGCAGCATTACCTCTCCCCTCAGTAATTAGATATCTTAATGAGCGGGTAGTGCTGCCTTTCTGCCCAGCCAGCACGTCCCGCTGTTTAGCCCTGATCAATGGCAGAGCTAGGACATGACAGGGGACTTAATGCAGTTAAAAGGCAAAAATAACCCACAGGAGCACACGCAGGACTCACCGCTGTGCGCTGATGGGCTCTGCCAAACACCGACTCTTCCACACGAACCTTCCCTTGCACGGTGCAAACCCCTGCCAGCGCCTCCAGGCACAATTTAAGCAAAGCAGCAGCGAAGAACTGTCAAGAGGCAACATCTCATATCTTCTTTTAGCTAAGAGTCTATGTTTGTAGAGTAGGGAAATCCCGAAATCATGTTTGGATTAAAAACCCTCTGCAGGTTTGCACTGGGTTTGTAGGACAAAATGACTGTGTCTGATTTCCTCGTGGCTTGTACCTCACAAAACAGACAAGTGTGATTTAACTGCCAGGAGGAGGAAGCATGTCAGTCATGGCTGAGATTTGAGCTGGTTCTTCTGGTGCCTTCTGTAGCTTTTGAGAAACATTCTTAGGGGAAGTTTAATCGCTGCCTCAAGAAGGATGGGGTTTCCAATCAAAGTATTTGCCAGAAGTCTCACAAATAAGAGTATCTGGATTCACAATCAGAAATGAATAGCATGATAATCAGGGCCTTTGATGGACAATTTGGGGATGGGGACACAATGTCATCGGCTACCTCTATAGTGCTTTGCCATCCAACAGCAGATTCTTTCAAAATTTACTTATTTTAAAAGCAACCAAAAAAAAAAAAAAATTATTAGATGATTCCATCTCCTACATTTCTGCACCACCAGAGTCCAGACCTGTGTGTATCTGACAGGAAGATTGCTTGTAATGCAGTCACCTGCTTTTTTAAAAATGTTCCATTAAAAAAAAGGTCAGGCTTCCCCCCTTAAGTGCCTGTGAAATGAAGGATCGTAGGTCACCCTTTCCACTTACACCTCATTCATTAGCATTCCCATTTCCCCAGCCACCTTTAACACAACGGCATAATAACAAGCGACACAACGGCACTCTTGGTCCACTTCCCAAATCCCAGCTATTAATGCCCATCTCCTCTCAGCTGAGGAAGCAAAGGCAGGGATCACGGAGCCGCGGGGTGCCGAGGTCACCACCCGTGTCCCGCTCAACATTTACACACCTACAAAGCTCGGCAAGGCTTCCCAGGGGGATTTTATGCCTCGTTGGCGTGCAGGGTGAGGTGGCAGTTGTCCAAGTCACCCTGAATTCCCGCTCCCAGGCTGGCTCCCCACGGAGCAGGGGCTGCTGTCCCCATTGTGCTTCCCCGGTCACTCACCGCAGGCTCAGCGGCACCTCCGCCCCGGCCAGCCCGCTCCTGCTGCAGCATTCCTGGGACAATCCTCACTCTGCCCCGCTCCACCCCGGAGCACCATCCCCAGCATGGGTGTCTAAGCGGCCAGATGAGCTAACAGGAAGCCAGGAGAAGCCGGGGTGCCACAGAGCCCCACGTCAAAGCCAGGAGAAGGTCAGAGGCCAGGATGGAAATGCTTGCCCACAGCAATGCCTCCCAAATGCTCACTAATGACACTGCTGCTGCTCTGATAGAAAGGATCAGAAAGACTGCCTAATGAACACAACTCATTACTGGAGGCCTCCTGGGCATGGGATGACAGGGTTTCAGACAAAAATTCATCCTAGCTCACAGCAATGTGACAGACGGTGCATGTTTTGGCTCCGAATAATCATCCTGGTGGAGCTGCCAGTGTGCTGTGCTAAGGGAAGCCGTGTGAAAACGGCAAGTATTAAGAAAGAAGCCAGTTAATCCCATTACAAAGTTTGTTTTGCTTCAAGAGGTCAATCCAAGTACTCTATAAGGCTCTTGTGACACCTAAATCAAATGCTGACACCTCTCTCAGTGCTGATGAAGAGAGCGAGAGATGGGAGGTCTTGTACCAACACAGAAGTGAGGGAACAGGATCTCACAAATGCTACTTGCTTCATTCTTCTGTGATTTTTTTTTTTAAAGTTTTGTGCTTACCAAAAATTCTACATGTTCACTTATTTTGCCCCGCCCCACCCCCTAAAAATGAAATTATCTATCTCAGCTGGGGGACTACACACTGTTGCATTGCTGTCATTTCAGTCCCAGCTCCCACATCACCTCACTGTCTCCTGCTGCAGGCATGTAGGATCACAGTGCTTTATCGTCCCACCTGCCAGCAGCCTCACACCACGGGGGCTGCAACCTGCAGCTTCTAACACAGGAATGACAAGGGCTGCATGACACAACCCACCACCTACAGAGCTCAGGTGCAGCCAGGTGCCTCCTGCGACCCCCGGTGGCACTGCTGGATGTCAGCCAGCCTGTCCCCCATCCTGCTGTGCATCACCATCCTTCCCCTGGAAGCCAGAGCCCTCCTCAGGGCCCTGCATGGGGATGAAGTGTGGCAGAAGCAGTGATCTGTTCCAGCGTGACGTGGTGTCACCGCTGGGAGCGGCTGAAGCCGTCGTGATTAATGAGGAGCCACGAGGTAGTCAGCAGGTATGAGACCTGGGCATCTTCCACGGCATTTCCCAAAAGCAGCACACATTTCCCATTCATCTTCCTTGGTCAGACCTGGCTGAACCTCTCTATTAATAAGGGATGGTCCAACACCTCCCTGCAAAAGCCATTAGTTGCAGGATGGCTCCTGCCTTGGGACTCCACATCTCTATTCCTTGGCCCTTTTCTCTTAGGGCTGCCTTTAAAAATCATAAATCAGACATCACTGCAGAGAAGCCTGTTTCTGAGGTGATGGTGAGAGCACGGACAGAAGTGCTGCTCTTCAGAGACAGCCCTATTTAGTTAACTTCCGCATTTTTAATTACTGCCAATTTCCTGGGCTGTTTAATGAGAAAGTGCATGGCAGTTCCATTATCTTAGACGGACCTAGGGCCCTCCAGGGCATCCCAAGCCAACGACAACTGGTGTTCAGCAGGCTCATTTGGAGTACCTGGAAAAACTGTGGGAGCAGGATGGAAGAGGAGATGCTTACTCCAGTTTCCAGGTCACATGGATTAACTTTGGAGTACTTCAGAGGTTAATGGATGGCAGGATACTACTCAGACCACAAGGATTTCATTGAACAAGGTGTGTGAATCAAACTGACAATGTCCATAAACCATTCTGCCTTTCAGTTGAAGGATACAATCCTGCACAGACAATTTTAACCCAATAGCAAGGCAAACAAAACATGGTCACGCTGAACCAGAAAATCCCACGAAACAAGAGAATTATGAAAGAGAGGCACTCAAGAAGCTCCGTTCTTCAAGCACAGAAGCCAAATCTATATTTCATGTGAGCCAGGTATTTCCAATGGCACCATGTGAGCAAGAGGCATCAAAGTGAGAAAAAAACTGTCAGCAGCAAAACCATGATGTCTCATTTTACAAGGAATAAAGTTGGAACATAAATCATGACTAAAGCTTAGTAAGTGACCAACACTCCTTAAGTGGTACAACACAACTGTTTCTTAGAAGAGCTGAACACCTGAATATAACAACCCTATCTTACACAGCCTGAGTCAGGCCTGAGTGAGGAGTGAAATCGAGGCTGGCTATTCCAGGCATGTCGGTGTGCCCTCCTTAATGCAAGTACAATTTACACAAGAAGCAATGCCCATGGATTTCCCTCTCTGGGATCCCCCCAGTGAAAGAAGGACATGGACCTGCTGGAGCGGGTCCAGAGGAGGCCATGAAGATGCTCAGAGGGATGAAGCACCTCTGCTGTGGAGACAGACTGAGAGAGCTGGGAGTGCTCAGCCTGGAGAGGTGACCAGATGGCTTTCGTGAAGCCTTAGAGCCCCTTCCGGTGCCTAAAGGGGCTCCAAGAGAGCTGGAGAGGGACTTTGGACAAGGCCTGGAGTGGCAGGACAAGGGGGAATGGCTTCACACTGACAGAGGGCAGGGCTAGATTCGATGTTATGAAGAAAGTCTTCCCTGTGAGGGTGGTGAAGCCCTGGAACAGGTTGTCCAGAGATGATGTGGAACACATCCCTGGAAGTGTCCAAGGCCAGGTTGGATGGGGCTTGGAGCAACATGGGATAGTGTAAAGTATCCCTGGCCATGTCAGGGGGTTCAGGGAATTCCATGATCTTTAAGGTCCCTTCCAACCCAAACCACTCTGTGATTGTACAGATGCTGTGGTAAGCTGGGCTGAAGTGGGAGCTGCTTTACTGGTGCATTTGTCAAGCAAAGCACATCTGCTTTTGGCAGAGTGAAAACACAGCAGAAAGCAGTTGCGTGTCCAAACAACGCCGCTCTCGGGGTGAATATTCCGCCGCAGGCTCGGGCTTAATCATCTGCTTCCCCAGCAGCACGCAGGTTTCCGTAGGGATTAAATAAGGCAACGTATTACTCTGTTGGCTGGCGCTGGGGGCAGCGACTCAGCACTGGCAGGGAACTTAATGCCAGCACTGAGCTCCTCAGTGCAAAGCAAGGGTGGGAAAGAAGGGGGCAGAGCGGGCAGGGACCGGTGGCACCCCAGTTGCCAGGTAGCTTCGAGTTACAGCCATGCCTCATTTGCCTGAGCAAACACACCCCGCAGCACTATATTTACAGAACACGGCCTTTGCTTCCCATTCCTTTGGGAGATATAAAAATACTGAGAATTCCTCCTCTGGGAACTCAGCAACAGTTGTCCTCGTGTTGTTGCTGTCGTCTCTGAAACGTGGCTGTGTTTGTGAGCCGTGCTGGAGTCAGCACTCGTCTATGCCACCACTGCTTGCTCCAGTCTTATGTTCTGGGGTAGCTCCTCTCCCTTCTGCTTCACTAATCCCAGTGATACCTGAATATCAAGATGGCAGCTTGAAGTCGCCCCTGTAAAACTGGTCTGGTCCCAGAGCAACAGGACTGCAAGTATCGGAGCAAAAACCGAACAGAATTCACTTTACTGTCTTAGCGGTCTGACATCCAAACTGCAATTAGCAGAGAAAATTGCACCCTGCATCTGAATCCAAGGGAAGGAAAGTAAAGAAATGGCTTCTCTGAGAGAAGAAAGAATCGGAATTATGCACTGCCTGAGCAATATGAATTATTAAACAGGGATATTTTGGGGAAACAGACATTTGTCAAGACCCCACAGCACATGGTGCTGCTGGGGGGGAACCTTCACTACTGGAGGTTTGGAGTAGGGAATACCACGCAAAACTAGAACAGAAACATCACCTAAACATAATAGGGTGGCATTTGTACATTTGTTTAGTTCAAGTTGTTTTCCAGCAGCAAGCACAGGAAAACAGAGAGTGCTGTCAGTGCATTGTGCATGAATTAGCTGCTTTCCACACCAGCAAACCCTCCCAGCCACACAGTCTGTCTTCACACCGCTGGCAGGCACAAGCTAAAACCTACAGAGCAGCTACAAATTATCCAGTGTTCAAATGAAGGGAGGAAGATGAGACTTCTCAGAGGGTTGTGAAGTCCCCAGGCCTCCCAAGTGGAGAACAGGCACTGGTGTCCATTACCTGACCTCCCAAGGAAAGGCCACGGATTACCCTCTTCTCCTGGCAGCCAAAAGCTGTCATTCCAGAGCTCTAAGTCATAGGCTTGCAAGCACAGGCACGGGGGACTGTTTAAATAAAACTCTTGATACCACAGCAAGTAATAGGCCTGTTACTGAAATTTAGAGCAGGTCTGAGGAGCAAGGATCCCCACCAATCTGACACCTGTTTTGGGCAGCGCTTTCTGAAGAGCACACAGCTCCCCCCAGCAGATGTTCAGTAGGTAAGAGAGGGGTGTTCACTATCCTTGCGCAGATGCTGAGGTGTGGGCGAGAAGCACATCTATTTCCAACAGTAGCATTATAACAACTTGCTGATAGACCACCTGATTCCAAGTTCCAAGCAAACTGGGGATCTGTGTAATGCACTTCGATAAAATTGGCTCCTTAACAGGTACAGCACACTAGAAAGTGCATTTATGGCAGGATGGGAACAGGCCTACAGGGCTGAGGGGACATGCCAAGGGCTTTAGGCAGCCCTCTGAAAATCCCAGCACAGTGACATTTACAAATCTGTGCTAACATGTAATTTCCAAAGGCCACAAAGCTTCCAAATTTTTTTATACAACACCGACAGCTACATGCCATTGATTCCCACGGACAAAACTGGACAGACAAAAGCTGGGAGTCAGGAACATCTCACAGCAATTGGAACAAGGCTCATAAACACCTCATTACAGCCCACTCCCCGCCAGGCTGGGAAAGGGGACACCACTTATGTGTGGCAGCGACCATAACGGGGGTAGCAACGCTGGCACAGACGAAAAACTTCAAGGGCAGTGGAAAGAGGTCAAACTCTTCAACAGGACATTTTGACAGAGGCTGGTTTTCCTCTTGGTTCAGGACCTAGCCCAGCTGAAGGCTCTGGCAATGCATCCCCCCCGAGGGAGGCAGAAGCATTAGTCAGCCTCCCCAGAGCAGCTCTGGCTACAGAAGAGACAAGCAGTGACTACGGAGCCAGGCAATCCGTGTCTCACCCCAGCCCTGGCAGTGGTGACTAACTGGACTGCAGGGCTGCAGAATGTCACTGAGAAAACCAGTTAAAACAGGAGCAGGCTCTGGGGACATAGCAGTGAGGAGGAGATGCACGGGGGATGCTCCTGGAGGATACTCCCACACCAGCTCTCTGTGTGCCCCTGGGTACAGAGCCCAGCTCCCAGCCTTCAGCCAGCTTGGGCCACTGCCCCTCCCTGCCATCAAAACGCGAGGCCTGACAAACATCATCAGTGTGACTCCAGGCCCAGCTACGTCAACACAGACATTTTTTGGCCATGGGAAGGCTTCTAATAACCCTGCCGCCCCTCCAAAAAACCCAGCGTGTTAACCAGAATCATGCCTTCAACACTTCTCCCTGCCTCACCACAGGAATATTCCAGGGTAAGTAATTGCTCACAACTGTGTGTGGCTGCTAATTTCTGGATATATAGAAGGGAGATATTCTCAAATGAAAGAATACAGCTTTTAGGGCTTCAGAACAATGAAAGGCAGGGCGACTGCCTGAAGTGCAGAAACTAAAAGCTTTTTCCTTCAGAACAAGAGTAGAATCGAGTAATTGTCGTTTCCAGGGAGATGAGGAACTTCAGGGATCAGAGCTCAATCTGCAGTTAAATGGATTGGAAACAACTCCTTACCAGCTGCAGAAAAAACATGGATAGAATTGCACAGGAAAATCAGAGAGAGCATTTTTTTCTGGCACTGTGCACATGCCTCCACATTTAGGAATGATGGACTGATTATTTAGATGATCCAGGTTAAATATTCATGAATGCTGAGGGAGAAGTATTTCCTGTGCTATCCCTTTCCTCATCCACCTCCCTCCCATTCACCTCCCTTCACAGCAAAACCTGACAGGTATTTCAGTTTTCTCCTTTCAAAAGAGAAACCTGAAAATTCCCTCCCACGCTCCCTAAGTGCAATTCTAAGCAGACCAGGGATGTGAAAAACACCTAAAATAAGATCTTGAGACTCTCTTTACAAGCTGGGAAGGCCCCTGCCTTTCCCCAGAGATGTTTCACAGGTGCCAAAATACGAGAAGCTCAGGCTTCAATGGGCTTCCAGATTCTGAGCTTTCTCTCACTCAAAAATCAAATCCCAGGAGCTACAAAGGATTCTCCAAAACTGCCAATACCTTTGTGAGTGCTGTAGAGGGCTGCAAATGTCACCACGAAGAAGGTGGTGGAATATTTTCCAGCATTAACCAGATGAAAGGCCCGTTTGTTATCACGGTAACGGCGCAGGCACTGGATGAATCGCAACCAAGCAGGGATGCACTGGACAACTGCTCTCACTCCGTAGGAGTAGCTGTTACAAATCTGATTATCTGCAAGAAAAACAGGAGTTAAAGCTGTTCAGACAGAGAGTTAGTAAGTTTAAGAACTGCTAGTGTCTTCCTGTCTGCAATTATGGCAGCGATTCCCCATCAACACCTGGTACAGAGGCACACAAACAGCATGAAACCCAAAGCACCCTGAAGGTCAATATTCCATCTTGGAGGTACTCAGGTGACACAACATCAATAACACCTCCAGACAGATCACCCTCTAACTCCCTCAGTCCTGCCAGTATAACTAACATGCACGATTAGAAATCATCTATTTTTAAATGTGCTCAGTGCTATTGGCAGTACTATGAATAATCAAATTAAGGATGGAATTACAAAAGGCCTTCGACATTGGATTTTTGTGCATAAATGGGAGAGCACTTAGAAACTCTGCAGGACAGCTCTAAAGGGCTGCTTTGCCCAAGATGTCCTTGACCCGTTTTTCTTGTGCATTGTAATAGGGAAAAACATATTTCAGTATGGGACTGGGGTTGGTGTTTCTCGCTTTGTTTTTTAAAAAGCAAAGCCAAGGCACAGTCTGGCTTCAAAAACTGGGATGAGAAGCAACCACACCACCATGCCATTGTGTCCCCCCACTCCATGTTTGAAAGCCTTCTTTTTATTAAGGTAACGACCAGGAATCCCTCAACTTTTCCTGGAACCCGCCAAGAACTCCATATTCTTCTGCTGTCTCACTCAGCACATCTAAACCAAACACCCCCCTGCCTAACATTCATTTGTTTCTTATTCACGCTAAGGGAGACACATTATTAGCTGATATTTATCCCAAAACACTGTGCGAGCATTCCACTGCTCAGATTGGAAGAGGACAAACTGTTATGCACACAGTTGCTTTATGTATTTTAATTTTATTTTTAATAAGTAAATATTTAGCTACCCGCAATGCTGTCTTTTAAAATGAAGGGAAAGATCAGACAGATTGGAAGAACAAAGTGAACACTGATGCTTATTGAAGCATACAGCAAATTCTCTCAGCAAGTGTCAAAACCATCAGACAATATGATTTTCCAGCAGTCACTGCTAAAAATGGAAAGTCAACAGCCCCATCCGTGAGGAGACAGGTACTGTTTTGCCACTGGGAAGGCCAAAGCCAAAATTCACGTTCCAGCTCTGTGCTCCTTCTGGCTAGAAAAGAAGAGAAGACAGAGCATGGACAACCCTGGCAGCACAGCATCAAGTCAAACTGAATAAGAGGTGGCACTAAGGAGCTTCTCCATCCCCTCTTGCTTCAGGGTGCGGCGACGGAGCCCGTAAGAACCGGGCTGCAGCACAGAAAACTGTGCTTAACAAGCTCGGGATTCTCATGATGAGCAACAGGAAGAGGCTAAAGGCAAATACATGGTTAAACTACTGTGAAATGAAACAACAATGCCAGGAAAATGGATTTCTCTTTCCAATCAGGAGCGCTGTGTCTAAATTCTTTGATGGATATACACGTCGGGCCAAATGACTGGATTAGGAAATGAACGCTGATGTGAAATTCCATTTCTCTGGATGGAAGTAAGAAAGGGGAGAATCTCTCTAATGCCATGTTTACAAGAAATGCCAATTATTTTAGCTTCCTGCACCATTAATAACCCTCTTAAAACAGACAATTAGGAAGTTGCCTGGCTCAGTGCTTTTCAGGTCATTTTGATCACATTCACAGGGGTCATCGGTGTTACTCTACCTGTATCTGCCAGAAGTCCAGCATTGTCCTCCCACTGAACCTCAAAGCTGTAGAAGCAGATCATGTATTCCAAATCCATGAGTATCACGACCAGGCTGTTGAGCTGATCAGCCAGCCAGAAATCTGCGAAGCCTACCTTGTGGAAGGGAGCAGTGAATACTCGAAACTGTCAGGAAAAACAGAGCAGGAATAATTCATGGCTGTGTCAAAGGCATCCAAATGCAGTAGCTGGACATCACAGAACTGAACAAATATGGAAATAACAGAAACGCTTGAAGATTTATTGCTGACCCTTTGCTCCTGCTGACAAAAAAGGATAACTGTCTCCTCACTTTTAGTACAAAGAACATGCCTGCTTTCCTTCTCCTGTATGCACCTATTCCTGGCCCCCCCCAGCCTTTTGGTTTTTATTGGCAGAACAGCCCAGTGTCCTCAAACCAAGCTCTTTCCCAGAAACTCCCAGGCTCCATTTAAGAGCTGTACACAGCTCCATTTCTCTCGTTGCCCCTCACTTTGATCAGCACTTTCTTTCAGGCACTTACATCGTGTCTATTGACATCTTCCACACTTACCTTCCCCCTCACACTAAGTGTCAGCTGGATTTAGACCCTCGGCACAGCCATTAGTCTGGTCATGCCTTGGTTTCCTTAACTCATGAGCTGTTCTTTGGTGTTAGAAGTTGTGAAAGTGAGGATTGTTGCTGGGTCTGCCAACGCCTCCAGCAGGGAAGGGGTTAAAGAAAGGGCAGAGAAAATCCTATTGACTGTCAGTCGGACTCCCCCTCAATCCCAGACCACTTTGCCTCTGAGCCTGAACAGCAGTTTTGCTGCTTCCAAAGCAGACAGTTTTCTGCTCCATTACCTTTGATTACCCCTCTCCCTACCCGGTTAGTTATAGTTACTAATGGCCAATTTCTCACAGAGAAGGCACCAGCGCCATCCGGTCATTCTGGGATTTATGAGCCTTTAAATTAATGAAAGCACAGGCTAACACTGATCTTTCATACTGCTCTCCTTACTAACCTGAAGGGTGCACAGCTCCAGACACCCAGGAAAGGACTGACACATTCCCATCAGCCTGTAACGCAGATTTAAGGCTCTGCTCCTAAACTTTCAAAGCCAAATAGGGGATTGAGAGTTAGTGGCATAAAGCAGATATGGATCTTGACCCAGAAAGCTCCGTGCTCATGCTGGACGGCACCTAATCCCAAGGGTCAAACGGGGCCAGCCTTTAGGCAGGACTGTCTTCAAGGGTGCCCAGCTGCAGAACAGCTTCTGCAGAGGTCAAAGACCACGCCAGCCTTCCCTTGCAAAAGCTCTTTCCTCCCTTTTCCCAACACTATCTTTATCTGTTTCATCACAGACCGTTGTTTTGTCCACGAACAAAGACTAGCTAAGCAATTGGAATGTAAAGATAGCTTTACAGACAGATCTCCCTTTAAAAAAATAAATAATATTCTTGTCATTATTTAGTTTAGGGAGAGGTACTTCAGCACTGCCAGGTGACAGCATAAAACTTTTAAGAGAGTAAAAGTTTTCCACCTAAAGGTTACAGCTGAGGAGGAGTCAACAGATAGATCCATGACATATCTGGCACTGGCATCTGAGTCACCTATCCTTCAGAACCTGAGCTGCCATCTGAGCCCTCCCAATGCCCTGTGCCAGGCACTGTGGCTCCTGGCTGCTGCCCAGGCACAGCTGGCGCTGCAGCCCAGATTCCAGGGCATGCTGGCAGTGCAGGTACCACGGCCACCTCCTCGCTTCCCAGCTGAGACGTGTCTGCAACACCCCCAGGCAAGGATAAAGGCATGAAATACCAGAAGCTGGAGTTGCACCTCAGTTTCAATAACCAGTTGCAATTCCCTATCAACAATTCCACAACCTGAGCACAGACTTCCTGGTGCTGACCCCTGCACTTTTAATACGTGCTGAGATGCCAGATATCTGAGCTGAGCTGAACACTTGCTAGCTTTTCACCTCTCACAGACGGGCTCCCTGTGCTCGTGGCCATTCAGCTCCTGCAGAGAGCGTGGGCACGGTGACACTGCGCCGTTCCCTGTGCTCAGATCCGATTCCTCCCGGCGAGCTGCTCTCCCCAGCCCACACAAGGGCACTCAGGGGCCTCTCATCTGGCAGCAAAGGCACAAAGAATGCTCACCTAAGCACACAGGCAAGAAAGAAGAGCCTGGCAGGGTAATTAGACTTTACTAAGGGCTAAATAACTTTTTTCACTCAGAGGAAAATCAATTCTGATGTAAATCGCCATCCCTCAGGGATTAGCACAAGAGATCCCACCCTCAACAAGCAGTTGGTGTTGATCACAGGTGGAGGCAGGAAGCCTCCCAGATCCATGAGGAAATGCTGCAACACACTCAACTGTGCCCCTGATTTGGTTCCAGAAAACCTGGAAGTGCCAGTAATGCTCTGCTACACCTGGTATGTCAGATTTCATTTTGGCTGCAAATGAAACATACGAAGCATGTGAAGAAAAATGCTCACCAAACATAAGTTGGTGTGAGCAGCACAGTTCTAAGACTTGCACTGCTTAAACCTCCTTGCACCCAGAGAGCTGCTGGCAGTTGCATGGAGAAATAAAATACACCCAGCTGGTCAAGTAGACACAGTAAAAGCTGCTCTTTATGAGGTCTGTCCTCTTCTTTCCCCCTCCTCCTTCCACATAATGCACACAAGCACCATGTCATTCCCCACCCTTAAGGTGATCTTGCATTTTCATGAAGCTTTTTTCCACTAGGAGACCTTGGCATGAACTGGCCTCTGCACACTCAAGGTACTCAATGAACCTTATGGGTCCCTTCCACCTCGAGGTATTCCATGATTCTGGTTTGATGGAGAGAGATTGTTCACAAGGGCACTTAGTGACAAGGGGGAACAGCTTAAAACTGATGGAGAATAGGTGTAGATTAGATACTGGGAAGAAATTCTTCCCTGTGAGGGTGGAGAGGCCCTGGCACAGGGCTCCCAGAGAAGCTGCGACTGCCCCATCCCTGGAAGTGTCCCAGGCCAGGTTGGACAGGGCTCAAAGCAACTTGGGATAGTGGGAGGTGTCCCTACCTGTGGCAGAGGCATTGGAACTCAATGATCTTTAAGATCCCTTCCAACTCAGGCCATTCCCTGATCCTACAACTCTGTCTCAGACTGCAGGGTAGTCTGGAGATCCCTGGGACAGGCCAGGAGCTGCAAACAGCTTAACAGCTCTGTGGAGACTGAGAATCTCACCCGGCAAGATATTAAGGTAAATTAGCACAGATATTGCTCATGTGGTTAAAGCACATCCAGTGCTTCCCCTCACACCAGGGGACAGCAGTCAGGCTAATGAGGCTTGGGACTAAAGGTACCTCCTGTGAGGGATGGCTGAGCCCTGGAAGGCACAAAGGAAGAAGCTGGAATAGCAGTGAGCCAGCAAATCCAATAACTGAGGTGAGCACACGGAGTATGCACTGTGTGTATACCTGCACGCACGTCCTCAAAGCATGATGCTGTGCCTCATCTTTGCCGTGCTCCAGATAGAGTTAGTTGTTTTAATTGGCATTAAAATGATTCTCCGAAGGAAACCAGCCAGCCAAACCCTCTTCTGCCCAAAGCTCTCAGAGCAGTGCCAGCAAGGATAAGGCCATCAGGGGAGCCAACTTGATTAAAGCCAATTCAAAAGGGTGCACAGGGTGGGGATGAACATGTGAAACAGCCACTTGGGAAGAAAATAATGAGTCACCCAGCAAGTCTGAAAACTGTTCTTTCAGAGCTCCCACCTATAACTGGAACATTGAAGCAGCACACATATTGACATTGAATTTACCAGATTTATCTTACAGGAAAATAAAGAGCTCGGTCTCAAATAAAGAGTTTGTTTAAGAGCACAAACAGATTTGTTGGGAAAAAAACCCCACCTATGAACATAATTTTACAAGCAGTAACTTTTTCAAAGGTTCTCTCTCCATCAGTGAACCCTCTCAATGTTGGCACTATGCCAGTCTGGGCCGAGGAGCATCCATGCAGCCTTGCCTTAGAGCATTGCACCTCTAATCAAACTGTTTCACTGGGTTAAGGAATGAACAAGCAGGGATACCCAAGGGTTTCCAGACATGAAAAAGTTTGTAAGCAGCTGTCTGTAGGAAGGTTAACAAGTCAGCTGGTACAGGAAGCAGAATATGCTTCTGCAAACCCATCCTCAAAAACTATCTGCAGTCAACACCTGATCAGGTCTGCTCTATAAATCACAGTGGTACAAGCACCCCCAGCATCCCTTTCCTGAGGGTTAGTGACACTTGTATGCACTTCACAGCTACTGCTCGGCCCCAGCACTAAAAAAAAGTTATTTATTTAAAGCAGGTTTGACACTTACCAATAGTTTGAGCAGCCAGAAACGGGACTTGTAGTATAAGGTTTTGGTAGGGTTGATGAGGAAAAGCAACATGAAGCCGTACAAGATGAGTGGGTTCACCTGCATTGGGATGTAGGTGAATTTACCATATATACATGCCAGCAGGCTCAGGCACCACAAAACGCCCAGGAAACCAGCAATCTGCAGGGAAACAACCACACAGACACCTAATGAAAACACAGCCCCGAAACCTACCATGTATTCTCATTAGAAGGAAAGGGAGAGCAGTGCTCAATCCTGTAATCTAATCAGACTTCAGCAACTTCCCCTTCTAATTGTATTAGGAGTCCTTGCCAGGAAACAGCGTGGGATTTCTCCTGCTGATCTGCAGCACAGCTCAGCTGCTCCTACGTTCCCTCCTGCTCACCTCAAAGAGATGTTGATGGGACAAGTTGCTGCGGGGATTGAGTTCAAAGATGAGGACATGGTTGACTCCAGCCTGTCTCCAGCCGTACGTGTTGATACCCAGGAGAAAGAGGAATTCTATCAGGAGAAAGCCACCTCGATAGATTCTCACCAGTGGCCACACATTTGGTCCATCTATAAAAGCCACACCTGGCAAGGACAGAAAAAGGAAGGAGTTTAGGGATAGCAGAGGCCGTGTCACAAAGCAAGGCTTTATCCTGGTTCTCAGATGATTGGCTGGAACCCTCAGAAAACGGGGTACACATGTATACAGCTGCCTATTCCAGCAAGTGGAGGACTTTTGCCTGGCCTGTCAGAGGATTTAGGACTATTCTGGGGAAAATTCCCATTCCAGCTGCTGTAACTGAGTCATTAGCAGCGTCCCTGCCTCACACTACAGGCACAAGGGACAGCGCCAGCATAAATCTGACTGGAGGCACTTAAATATTCTGGTTTAATAGAGATGAAATCCCAACAGACAGATACACAAACACTTCAGCTCCCCACAAAACCAAGAGGAACCATTTACAGCATTTAAAACAATGCTAAACCCGCCTAATCACCCAACTCAGTACAGCTGTAAGGCAATACATATTCATGGCCGGCCACACAACGCCCAGCCCCACCCAAAGAGAAGCCCCAGCACAGGGCAGCAGTGCCTGTTGCTTCCTTTGTTCAGGCTTCGGGGGTTTGGAAACAAACGTGCTTCATTTCAAACGATCAACAGCCTTGCACAGCAGCAGCTTTTCTCCAGCATAAACCTCTTTGCAAAGGACTGTCTCCCCAGGTCACTAGACACAGGCTTTATGAGAAAAGCCTAAATAAAATACAGTTATTCAGTCCTCAGTTTTAGGCTCATTGAGAGTTTCTCACCCACATGGTTTTTAAGAGGGATAAAAGAAAGAACATCCACTTTACAGAACTGAAGCTGAGAATTTATTCCCACAGACCTGCCTAAATTACAGCCTCAAGATTTTCAAACTTTTTTCAGAGAAAGCAAATCCATAGGGAATTTCATGTGCTCAGCATATATACTTTATACTACATAACTTATGGAGAAAAAGCTGTGCAAGGAACAATGACTCCAGAACTGTTGCTTTGAATTTAAAACTTAGACTCTTGGATTCAGGCAAAACAGAGTCAACTTTTGGACAGAAATTACACTCCCCCAAAGAAGCTGAAAGAAATAAGTCTTAAATGTGGAATTGTAAAAGCAGGTTTTCAAATTTTCACCTGAAAACCAAGGGAAATCACGAAATGGGTATGGTTGGAAGGAACCACAGCAGGTCATCGGGTCAAAACTTTAAACAGGGCAGAGTAGCCTTAAAAATACTGACTGAGAAGTGAAAATACCCCTGGTAACAAGTCCAATGGTAGCCTAACTCTCAAACAAGAGCAGGTCCGTAGCAAGGGCTTGAGATTTTGCATGAAACCTTGCAGGTTCCTGGTTAATAAAGCAAATGCACATTTCTGTGAAATTCCAACCTCACACACTAGCTCGGGAAGCCCATGCAGAAACAGTGAAGCTTCAAAATTTGCCCTCTTTAGGGTGACACTCTCCTGGGACCCACTTGTAGCTTTGCAGCCTTTAACAGACCCCAAGTGATGACAAACTCATCTCTGTGAAATGCTGCTGCTCTTGTTTTCAAACCAGGCAGAAGAAGAGCCCTGTGTCACTGACAGAAGCCATGCTCTGATGCTGTTCCACAAATTCTGCACACAGAACACTAAAATCCCATCTCAGCTGATCAAATCATAGAAACAATTGGGGAAAAAGCAGCCAAGAGGGTAGCAAAGTATGAGCCAATTAAAAACAAACACTTAGCACGTGGAACTCAGGTTTTTGCCCAGTGTCTGCAGCAATGTTCAGCTATCAGATCATGCCTGCTGACACAGCACACCTATTACCCACACGGTGTTAGTAACATCTGCTTTGGAGAGATCACCATTTCTATGAATTCCTCCTCACAACTGCATCACTTTTTCATTCTCAGCACCGAGAGGGAAAGCAAACACTACTTCAATCATATTTGCATCTCACATGGAGATCAAACATTTAAGTAACAGAAAGGATGAATAAAGAACAGTTTCTACACATTAAACACCCCCTTCATGCAGATGGGTCAACTTCATGCCTCTACCATGGGAAGACCAAACGGGAAGCACTGCAAAGAGCTCCTCAAACAGAGGCATTTTATCCCAAGAGATGGCTGGATCCAATTACAGAAACATCCGATTAAAAATTCTTTTAAGTCATAAAAACACAGACATGGGCTTTCCCTAATGCAAGAGCTCCTAAGTTGATTTGTTAAGCCTTTTCCTTTGTACTGCTTAAGCAAGTTACAACACTGCAGAAATCACACACACAATTAGTAAAGCCGCTTGTGATTAAGCTGTGTCTGGATCTGCAGCACTAACGTGGCTCCAACTCTAATCAGGGGCCAAACTCAGAAGGCACAAAGCACAATAAAGCCAGGGCCTGAGAGATGCAATCGTTTATTGTAGCTTTTAAACAATCTTGCCAACCTCTGCCACTAAGAAAAAGTCAATTAATCCAATTAACAGACTCCAGGCACTGAAATCCTAGGAATTTCCACATGAATTCCTGATTTCCAGCCCGAGTGGCATGTGGTCACATGGCTCTGTGGCTGGTAGCCTTCTCTTCGAGGAGTCAGTGCCACGCAAAGCTCAAGTCCTACAAGCACCTGTCTCAAGGTGTCCTCACAGAACAATAACAACAATCTCTTTTTACACAGAGGTATTGCACCCTCAGAATATCCCTCCAAAAATAAGGAGGAAACCAGGAGCAAAGGATTTATGTGTTCAAAATTCACGTATATAACATGAGAAAAGCCACAACCTACGGCTGAGCAGAGTAATTCACACCAATGTGATAAAACTCTGATTTAAGCCAGAACATGCAGGTCCAGGCCCTCTCTAAGCATTGAGAATACTCCCAAACCAAGGCCTGGCAGGATACCCACCTGAAAGTATGACAGTGACGTTCAGGGCAATGAACAACCCGCAGAACAATCCAACCCTGAATGTAGTCCAGGCTGGTACGGGCTGTGAACAGAGCCATGGCAGAATTAAGGTCAGGTAAACAGGTTATCAGCAAAGTCAGATTAGTTTGCAGAGCAAATTTAAAATCAGAAATACAAGGTCCCGATCCCTGACTGCACTTGTGCTCTTGAAGTGTGGTTTTTAAACTGAAAATTGCCACGTTGAAACAGAGCTTGGGCATCTCAGCGTCCCCTGAAAAATATTCCAGACCACACAAACACTAAGCATATGCTTTTATTAGCACAGATTTCCTTTTACCATCTATCTCCTCCCTTCATTACCTTGTCTGCATGCATTAGGAGTAGCAACCTATTTCCAAACCTTCCGGAACTAAAGCAGATTATGTGGCCGTGCCCCACGCACGCTCACACCAATTATTTCCACTGTTTCCTTCAGATGTTGAATCTGATTTGGCAGCTTGACAAGTTGGAGAAGCAGCTTCGCTCCACAACCCTCATCTCTCACCTGGGCTGCTCCTAAGGGTGGAACACGCAAACGTTTCATTGCCTTCTGTCTGTCTCCATCTTCCAACTCGTTGGTCACCACTTCCTAAGGAGACAGAGACACACACCTCTGAAGTCCATCTAAATGATAAGCATGTGGTAGTGCACTAAAACCAAAAATAAAGGCTGGTTTCCACATCACAGGTGAGCCCTGGCCCAGCATTCTTTTAATACAAAGACATGGAAAAGCTCACCAGGCTGCACCAAGCTCCTACCCAGCAGAGGTTAGGGCTGCACGAGGCTTTTCCAAGGGAAAAGTTACCAGAGAACATACCCAAATTCATGAAAGCAGTGCCAGAAATCAGTGGCACTTCACAAGTAGTAGCCACCTTGGTGGTAAATATGAGATAAAGAGAGGGCAAAACACTATAGAAATTGCAGTGTCATAGAATAGTTTGGGCTGGAAGGGACTCAAAGGTCTTGTTCCAACCCCCTGCCACAGTCAGAGGCACCTTCCACTAGAACAGATTTGCTGAGCGCTCCATCCAGCCTGGGCTTGGGCACTTCCAGAAACCAGCAGTGACCAAAATCCCGCTTTTTGCTAGCTAGAAGAGGAGCAGTGCCCAGGCCAGCCTCCTCACCTCTGTTTCGGAGATAAGCTGGTTGATCTTCTTGCAGGTGTAGAAGGGAGCCACCTCCACCTCGGCCACCCTCCACTCTGCCCCCCGCGCTGTCTCCAGGTTCTTGTCATGCTTCTTCAGGATCTTGCGGAAGCCGGTGAAGTTCAGGTTCTGCAGACAAGGGAAAAGACATGCAAGGGAAAAGACATTTAGCCCCAGCTATCTCCCAAGAAAGAGAAATGGTTCTCTCTGCAGTGCTAGCCAGAAAGGAATCATTCATAAGAACCAAAATGATTGCATCTATTGTCAGGACGTTTCTGAGTTATTACTTTATTATAAGTAATACATAATCCTTGCAAATAAAATGAAAAACATGGGACTCAAGGGCATAAAAAGGGAGCTACCTAAACCTTTTTATTCCCTGAAAAGCCAGACCTTTTCCACCTTCCTCCTCTACGCAAGAAGTGACTCGACTCTACCTTGAAGACAAATAACCCTTAAGGGGTTTTCCCTTCTGAAAAATCAGAGCTACTGACTTCTTTAAACTTCACACTGGTTTCAAATCAAGTTCTCCAGTTAAATTCATTATAGGAAGGAAATCTTTGTAAGAAAGTTGTCAGTGCTGTAGATTAAATCTGGACAAGTGCAGCATTTTTTGTCACGGAGTATGTTCCACAGCGACTGCCAAACCAGCTTAGCCTGCAGATGTGGGAGATTGAACTCTCCAGTCTGCAGTGACGAGCAGACAGTGCTTAAAACAAGAATCAACTGCTGATTTCCAAGCTGAGGATGACCCCTGATTCAACCCCCATGCACAGTACCTGAGACAGGCAGAGCTCATCATGGGTCAGCAGCTGCTGTGGCACGATGTATTTGCAATCCTGCATTTCATTGTGCAGGAAGTGCCACTTAAAAAACTCAATAACTCGTTCAAGCAACAGCAGAAACACACAGAGACCATGGCAAGACTCACTTCTGAAAAAAGCTTAGAGAGCAGCTTGGAAAGAAATCCAGAGAAAACAGCAAAATCCAATGCCCTGGGGAGAGGCACCAACTACTCACTGAAATTATTTTCAATGTAATTATGCTTAGAGTGACTTAATCCCTGACCTCTCCCATATAGGTGGGAAATGAGGCTGGGGAGACAGGAGCAGGAAGCCAAAGCATTAATGACCTGCCTTACTGCAGACAAGAGACTTTAATTACTTTCTATTGGAAAAGCCAGCACTCCACCCCAAGGAGAGCAGTGATTTCACATGAAAAACTGCAACAAAAGGATGATGAGGGTCAGAGATCTTTCTGTGGCCTGAACTGACATCCCTTCATCTGCCATGGGTGCAACCCCAGCCTGACTCTGGGGTTCCTTGGCTGGATGGGATATGTTTGTACCAGGCACCCTAAAACCTCCCCAGCAGCATTTCATCCTCTGGCTGCAAAAATTCTGCAGCCCCAAAGTGCACGATAAAAGCACTGTTGGTCACTGTGGAGCTTCTCACTAGGAACAGGCAGTGATGGGACTGGGGAACAGAACAAGCATCATTTATGCAGTCTGATATTTTGCTATTCTTGCTGCTTTTGTTTGGCAAGGGGCCTTCTCTGAGCCTGACCTCCATTTCTGCTGCATTTTGTGGAAAAAAACCCTCCACGAACAACAAACAGTGCAACTTAGGCAATAATACAATGCAACATCAAGCAGAATCAAGCAGTGGACAAAAAAAATCTTTGCTCAAATATATTAGGAAATGAACCAGCAAGGCAATTTAATAAAACTGGTTCAGCCTCTATTATTAACTCAATAAATGCACTCTATTATATACAGAATATGTAACTAAATATTAGATATTAATTTCTCAGCATTTGTTTGTCCTAAAACGCAGTATTTCAGATAAATTGATTTTTTTTGTGTGTACACACTCCAGAATAATACATTGCTGTTAACAGTAAATCAATTTTATCAGAAGTTTAATCATTGATAAGTTAAACATGTAAGAGCTGCCCTGGAGGCTGCTGATACTTTCACTTGACGTTTGGTTTGTGCACCTGAGGAATGAATGCGTGAAACTTGTGCTCCTGCTCAGCCCTAAGAGACTGAGGAATCTGCTTCAGGTGGATTTTCCCTCCTCAGTAACCCAACTCAAGGCGTCAGCATTCCATCAAAGCCAGTTGGATATTTATAATGCTGCTGTTGACTTCACTTTATCTCCTACATGAAGGGCTCAGCCACATCATCCTCCCACCAGGTTATTGTTTTTTCTTCTCTCCAAAACTGCAAGAGCTTGAATATTCCTCGTTGTTATATTCTAAGCTCAAGAGTGATTAACAACAGTAGCACTCTGGGATTTAGTTTTACGTCTGTTTTCGTGCTTGTGTTCCTTGTCCTCAACCTCAGGACCAATTTGATGGAATTCTTCTCATTCTCTCTCTGGAGTTATGTTGCAGAAAGGAGCTCTGCTGTCTCTACAAAGTGTGAAAGCTGTCAAAACCAGATGGGGTTTAGATCAATATTTAGTAGACTTACAGTGGGGTCTGGACTCGTGGTAGCAAAAAGCAAAAATATCAGTGTGCAACAAGCCTTTCTTCACTGAGGAGCAGAAGGAGAAGATTTCCCAAAGGAATGACCGACGTCATCCCCTATTTAAATTCTTCATCAAGCCTCAGAACTGATTTTTTGTAACTAAAAGTATAGCTGTCATCTTTTTAAAAAGAAAACAAATGTAAGTGAAGAAATCACAGCAGGTGATGCTGCTTCACTTCATTCCTAAAAAGATACAGATACTCCACCTTTCCCAAGAATTTGAACTAGGAACTATCACTAATTGTTAAGGAGCTTTATTAAGAAACTCCTCATTTCCAGACACATGCTCACAGATAACATCACTGCAGGAGAGGTACAAATACTCAGGATTTTGGGAGACTAAGTTTTGTCCATACGGCAGAGTGGTATTTAATTTATTCTTGCTATGGATTTTGTTTAGTAAAATTCTCCAGTAAAGATCTGGCAAAGATCGAAATACAAATAGAGTCAATTTAAGCTCCAACATTCTTATTTAACAAGCTAAAACCCCTCACAGTAAAACATTCAAAAGCATTTCAGAGCATTTAACTCCAGAAGAGGTAGCCCAGCCAAAAATATATTAACAGTTTCAGATTTTTATTGCAGAATTTTTGGAACAAGATCAGCATCTGTAATATTTACCAGGCCAAAAATCCAAGTACAACTAAAGATTCGTTTGTTTTCATACCTCAAGGCAAATGAGCCTGTATCCTGCAGAAATCAAAATATTGTTTTTTAAATTGATGTTTTAGCAAGAAATTCTGATACAGCAAGGTCACAGCCACTACCATGGTAACGCCAAGAGGAAACAGTACTTTAAGATTTCAAGTTTCATGACAACTATTAGATAAAAGAGCTTCTTCCCCAGCCTGCCCACTCCAGCCCTGCATGGAACAACACACTGCAGAAGGAAGAGGTCCTGCCTGGACAGAGGTGCTGGGGTCAGCCAGCCCAGGGAAGGAAGAAGGAAAGTCCTTCTGCAGGTCAGCTTAGCTCTTCTAGCTCAGTAAAAGCAACCAGATGTACACTGCTAGCTGCCTGGTGCCTGCCTTTTCTTTAGAAGTGTTTAGGGGCCCTCCTGATGCCTTAGGTTTTAACTTTCATATTTTTCAAAATCTGTACTGCTTAGAGTGTAACTCTGAAGTTCCTTGTAGCCTGTAATTTCTGCTCTCTCGTGTTGGGCAGACATAACAAAGCCTCTCCGGGCTTTGCCTTCAAGGACAGCCAGGCTGTTCTAGGCCCAAAATGTGTAAACCAAAGGCTCTAAGGGGTGCAAGCTGAGGGGAATGACATCATTAAACTGGGGCTTTAATTGGAGAATTAACCGTGGTATGCAAATGAACCAAACGTATAAAGGTGTGAAGAACTCGTGACCTGGGGTCCATCTTGGGGTTCATTTTATGGAGGCAGCCTCTGGCTCCCCAGGGTGTACCTTGAAGGCCCTTCAAATAAACACCTATCTTTATTCCCTTACTCTTGTCTAGTCTCTGTTTCTAGGTGGCTGGAGAAGGCATCACCCCAAAAAAGGAAGAAATAAATGAAAAGCAGAGTGAGGCACCCCAAGGGCACACGAGGCACGGAGACGTTTCCGGAGAGGGCTGTGTGGGAGCACCGCTCCTGGCAGGTACCTGATAGTTCTGCAGCAGGATGAGGCTGAGGTAGAGCTCGCTGAAGGCCAGTTTCAGGTCCCGGATGTTCCTGTGCTGGACTCGCTCCTCGTGGGAAAGGTGGAAGACGGGCTTCCTGCGCCGGGGCAGCGCCGAGGCCCCGCTGGCCTCCTTCTGCGCGTCCAAGGTGGATTGCAGCTCGGTGCGGAGCGTCGTGAACCTGCGCTGCGCCTCCGCCAGCTTCTCTGCGGGCAGGGACAGGGGAGTCACGGGCCAGGGTCACACACACCCACCCAGCCCTGGAAACGCTGCACTGACTGCTCAAAAACCGCGCCAGCGAATGGCCTGGCCTTCCCCCACCACGTGGTAAACCCAGCAGCTCTGAGAATTTCTCTTTTCACAGAATAGAATCACAGACTTGTTTGGGTTGGAAGAGACCTTAAAATATCATTGAGTTCCAAACCCCTTGCCATGGGCAGGAACACCTCCCCCTAGGCCAGTTGTTCCCCTTCCAACCTGGTCTTGGACACTTCCAGGGATGAGGCAGCCACAGCTTCTCTAGGCACTCTGTGCCAGGGCCTCCCCACCCTCACAGTAAAGATTTTTTTCCACATATTTAATTCAAACCTGCCCTCTGTCATTTTGAATCCATTCCCCCTTGGTCCTGTCCCTCCAGCCCTTGACCCAAGTCCCTCTCCAGCTCTCCCGGAGCCCCTTTAGGCCCAGGAAGGGGCTCTGAGGTCTCCCTGGAGCCTTCTCTTCTCCAGGCTGAACACCCCCAGCTCTCCCAGCCAACTCTAAGCAGAGGTGCTCCAGCCCTTTGGACCCACTGTAATGGGTCCATGTGAGCCCTGGACCTGGATGCAGAACTCCAGATGTGTTCTCACAAGGGCAGAGTAGAGGAGGAAGCTCTTCTCATTAAACCTACGTAAAACACACAAGTTCTCAAGGAAAATAAAACAATACGGTCAAAATCAAGGGGCTGTCCCTTCAGCACAACCTAAAGCAGCATTAGCCAGGAACTGAGACCTCTCAACTTCCACCCCAGCTTTCATTTCCAGAGGATGCTCAGTCCAGCACCACACAAACGCCTGTCAGGGTTGGAAGAGGCCCAGGCTGTGCCTGGGGGCTGCAAAGCAGCACCAGGACAGCAGGGCAGGCATCCCCACATGGGCTGCAGGCAGCCAGGGGCTCCTCCAAATGCCAAAGCACCGACCAACTAAAGGCTACTCCTCTTTCCCAAATAAATCAAGGGCACAAGAAGCATTAGGGGAAAATCCTGTTAGACAACATTACGAGACATGACAGTGAGTAAGCAAAGCGTTTTTCAGATCTGTGCACCCACTACTGACTGCGTGTTTAGTGTCTTTTCATGTGACAGTAGGGAAATCAAAGAAGACAAACCCCACACTTCAAATGCGACACTGAATTTTGTTGCTCGGAGAGCAGCACGGCCCCTCTGCCAAGCTCCCGGTGACAGACAAACACAGCTCTGCTTTGATCAGGAGTTACAACACTGCTGGCTGCTGTACATGATCCACTGCAATAATTTATCCCTCTTTTCCTCACTTTAGCAGCATTGCCTCGTTATTTACTGGTTAAAGAGGCCGTCAGCCTGCACTTAAATGTCATTTTGGTGTGTTTTCAGAACAAGTCTGTCCCTCTTCCTTCCTCTTCCACACCTCAAGTATGAAGAAGGTGTTCCTTTACACACGCTGCTTTATGTCCTCTCAGAAAATAATATTTTTGGCTAAATAACAACCTTTTAAAGCTAAAACCAGCATAGTTAAGACCGTTATCGTTCTCTTTGTTCTGTACAACTGGTTCCTTCCAGGTTTTTTTTCCCCTGCTAAGCTTCAGTCACAGCTTTGGCATCTCTGGTGATAAGCAGGGTCACAGACCATGGGTGTTGGTGTTGGCCAGCAAGATGCTGACCAGGCTCACAGTGGAGCCACCTCCACCCAGCAGGACACCCAGCACTGCACCAGAAACCACAGAGCCTCAAGGGCCCTCTATGCCACAAAGCTCTGCCCAGCAGCCTCCTGGATGCCAATTTAATTCTCTTTATTAGTACCTTACGTAACAACTCACTGATAATTCTCAATTGGTCCCCGCTCAGATGTAAGATTTGCTCTTCCTTTTCCTTTGTCTTACTCAATTCTGCCTAATTTTAAGAGCAAAACTACTCTATAAAAAATTTTACAGTGCTCTGCATAAGGTATTTGCCAGAAGGAGAACACCTTTCCAATCAGAAAATGAGGATCAATATAGGAAATGGAATACAGGGGAGCCTGAAACTCTGACTTTCTTGCTTATAAACTTGAATAAAGGAAGAAGATTTAAAATGCAGGAAAGGACAACTCTCTGACAGCTTCCACGGCTGCAAGGACTCCACCAAACAGAGGCAATGCAGCCCACAGTGAGAATTGTCTGCCCCCAGCCTACAACCACATCATATTTACCACAACAAGGTCAGCCTGCAAAAACAATAATCCCTCCCCACTATGGGAACTCCCTCGGGAAGAAGTAACAGATATCTGTTCAAATCAAAAGCGTTCATATAAATAAAGCTCACACTCTCTATATTGAAAGCATCTATTGAACCATCTGTGATACACTGAGATTTCTTTTAGATCAAATCAGTAGATATGGAAGAGTTTAAACTCTTATTTTCAATTGAAAGCACTGTTCCATTGTCCCTATGTCCAGAATAATCTTAAAATCCATCAGCCTAATACAATATTTAAAGAAAATACAATGCATTGAAATATTTATGACTGCAGCTATCCATAACAAATGCCACTCCTGAGAAACAGCCATCCTGTCACCACCTTCTCCCTCCTGCACTGACTCCAGTTATTCTGTCCACAAATCATTTCATCTTATTAAAGTATGATTTTTTTTTACCATCGAGACTCAATGCAGAAGCAAAACAAAACAAAACGTGTGTTGCTGTTCTGAAAACCTCCTAGGAAATTGCCCAGGGAAACAGCAAAGCAGAATGAAATTATTTTCTCAGTTTGCAGCATACTCCAAAATAATTGAAAAGTCATATACCACTATCACTAATTTAGCACTATCCACCACTAATTTAACACTCTGAAAAGTGGCTTTAAAAATATGTCACTCAAGAGAGTTAGAAATAAAGCTTAGAAACTGGAACCACTCTTGTTGTGTTGCAGCATTTTGCATGACCTGATGCCCACTGAGCCCTCAGCTCAAGTGCAATTTCATGGCAAAGACTAACAAGAAATCCAATAGAGGCAGACTTTAAGAAAAGCGCTTGCCATAAAGCAGCAGCTTTGCCCAAAAAATGCTGCTAGATCCTGGCTAACAGAGTCTAAAGAGTTATCACCTCAACTACGCAATTCCAAGTTGGTTTTTTACTTGGTTTTCCAAGTTTATACGAAAGTTCACACATAAGGATGGTGGAAAAAAGACTATTACACTGAGGAGCCAGTAAAACTTCCCCCCAGGTTTCAGCTGACATGGGCATGGCCATGATCAGAGCCTGTTTCACCAGACAGGTGAAATCCAACAGCCTGCACCTCCTGCCAGTTACCCAGCTCAGGGCATTTCAGGCAGGTCCTTCCAGCATTCCTTCCCTTCCCAGCCCTTCGCATTATGTTTGATATTTTGCTTCCCAGTTTAAAGCCAGGGTTTCCTGCAAATAACAAAACCATTCCTAAATTAACCACGAAAATGTTGCTGGCTACTGTTTGGCCAAATCCTGATGATGGTGATTTAAAATATAACAAACCTGCCATCTAGAAAATCCCAAACACAAACCAAAATTGACCACAGATAATACTTTAGCACTTGAACAGCCATTCCTCTGCTGGAACCATCTGAAAATTTTACTGCAATTCTTTTTTCTTTCACCTGGGGATAGATCTTCTTGAGCATAGTCAAAAAAATTGCAAATTGTTTATCAAATCTGATTTTGTTAATGGCAGTTTTCCTTTCCACTGAGCTGGGATAATGGTCTGGGGAATTAAGGCAATGTTTGCTGGTAGCACAGAGGGAAGGGCAAAGAAAGGCATTTTGCAGCAGTCACTCCAGCTCCGAGTGCTCCATGGAGGAACTGGCGTCTGGGAGCTGCCCATCCCAAGAGGATGAGGCTGTGTGTGCTGTGGCAATCCTGGGTGATGCTCACTGAGGATCCCTCAGCCCAGGGAAAGATGCCAAGGAAACCAAGCAGAGATCAACAGAAAGCTTGACTTTCTTGAAAACGAACAATATTTACTGTAGTAAAGACAGGGGTGTAATAAGCTGTATAATAAACCTATAATAAATAGGATGTGCCAGGTCATAATCCAAGCCAACACATGCCTGGAGTTACAATAGGGTCCGACGTGACAAATTTCTGACACGATCACGGATAGGAGCCGCTGATGGAACATTTCTAGCTGTAGCTCAATGCTAATAACCCTAATAACAGGTTTCCATTCTATGAAAGTCACGTCGCTCCTCTGCAAATAAAAGACTTATTTTAATCTTATCGCAGGAGATTTTCAAATTGCATGTGTTCTCTCCTGGAACTTTTTGAAATGACAGCTAGCTGGGAAAAAAACAACCCTACCCTTCATTGTTAATGCCATTTTAAACAACACTGGAATGGGTGCGTACATGTGGGTGCACGTGTGGCAGCCGGTCCTCATTAGGGAAAATTATAATCTGTATTGTGCATCTAAATTGACAGAACTTCCTGCACAGAGTCTAGCTTGCAGTGCACAGGATCTGATACAGCTCAGAAAGGAAGTTTCTGAGCATAAAGACCTCAGATCTGGGGTAGAAACACAAGATCTCCCTGGGAAACAACACAGCACTGCTCTGAGTTAGGTACGTACGGACTGCGTGCAGAAAAATGCCTGGGAAGTGTAAAACCCAGCTGACCTAATAAAAAAATACCAATTCTACCTAAAAACTGCCCCTTGTCCTGACACTCACGCTGCTCCAGGGAGCTGGGAGAGCAGGCACAGCCAGCCCAAAGGAAATTTACTTCCCTAGATGGAAGCTGAACTGAGGGAAGCTGCCGTGCTCAGCCACTGCATCTATCATGCTTTCAGCTATCCTCATGTTCACAACCCAGATCCTGGCTGGCAGTAAAAGAGCCAGCAATAAAGTCATCACCCAATGGTTATGGAAATATTTTGCACAATTCAGCTGTGTCTTTGTTACCAGATTAAAATCAGACCTAGAAAAGGCTACCATATTGTGCTGCAAATCCTGTTTATAGCCCTAAGTTAATAAATCATCACGTTAAGAGGAAGTATAGATGCCAATGCATTGCTGTATCTACATTTAAATGCTCTTCTAGGTGAAACCCCACTTTAAACCTCACCAAAAGAGGCTGAAAATCATCTGAAGAGCGATGGCAGGAGAAGCCAGAGCACATGGAGCCTTTTGTAGCAATTTTACAGGGTAAATTTCCAATTAACCCTTTCTAAAGTTGTTTTCCAAACACAGGATGGGAAGGCAACTTCCTCAGAGAAAACAACAAACAACAGCACTTGGTATTTGACACCTAGAAACCCCCACTCCCACCAGCACAACGTTTTTACTCAAAACACAGCCCATGGCAGTTGCTCCTGGCGGATGTACTCCAGAAAGCTGCAGGAGTTTCAGGAAGAGTTCAGGGTTTAAAAACTTGTTGGACCCTTCAAGATGATCAAACTACTGTACACAGCCATGAGAGCCATTCCTGCAGAAGCTCAGGAAACACCAGCTAGGAAGCTCAGCACACCTACAACATGTCCAGGAGATCGTCAGCATGGATAAGCTCAAAGACCTGTGCCCTTTAGTTTTAAGAGCATCCCCATTAAGTTCAGCAGGACACTCTGAAAGTTCAAAGAAATGAAATCACCTGCCACTCATTCTCCCTCCACCCAAATACCAGGGTTTAGCTCCACATCTGTGACTAAACCAGAGCAGTTTCCCAAACAAACCCGCCCTCTAATTACCTGATGGTAGACCTGCACCACCACTGTGGTTATCCTGAAAGTTTGGGACCTTCAGGCCCTTTTTCTGTTGCTGAATTTTCCACAAATACACACAAATAAGCACCTTACCTGAATAGAAAATGTTGATTTTGGCAAGTTCTTTCTCACAGGTTTGGAAGAATTTCTCTTCAAACGTGGCAAAACATCTTTTCACCGTGTCCTCATCTGTGTCTATGAAACAGAACAGAAAACCAAAGAAGTTGTAACAGAAGGACCCAGCAATGATTTTACAAGTGGCTGCCATGGAAATAGCTCTTCAGCGAAAATCCACCATTTTTGCCATGCACAGAAAGGAGAACAACAAAGTCCAAAAGGGCCTGAGGGAGCACATCTTTGCTTGTATGAGGAATTGCACCACGACAGAGAGGGACACACTCGTATCAGCAGGAACAGCACCCTGACCAAAGTTCCCATCACCTTTTTTGATCCTTCAAGTGCCATTCCAGGTCTCACAAGCTCCATTGTCACTTCCTAACCCAGCCTGTGGTTGAAGACCAAAGCTGACCAGAAGCGTTCACTCCAGCTTAGCAAACATTTGTATTCAGAAGGAAAGCACCAGGTTCTTATCTTCCAGGGGACTCACTGACTTCAGCCACCATTCCCACCTTCTCGTCAGGGTAATCCTTCAAATACAAACCCAGCACCACAGCAAACTAAAATCCATACAGAAATCCACACAGAAAACCGTGTGGAAGCTTCCCTGCTGGAAAAGAAAAACTTTCTCTCATAAGCAAAGTTGAAAGGAAAAGGCCTAAATTATGGTGATTGTGCTCAGATCCACAACTCTCCTTCACCCCACTGCTCTGGGACAGTTTTAATTCTTTTGCAAGAACTACATACAATTCCATAATTACAGTCAAAACTTGAAATTAAAGCAGCAATTCGGTCACCTTGTTGTTATAAAAAATACTGTGCAGAATCTCAAAGACAGAATGCATTTTCTAGTAATTAAGAAATTAGTTTAATGAGCAAAAGAAAAAATCTAGACAGGCTATAATTACCAATCTCAGTACTGTCAAAAACCAAATGTTCCTAACGCTGAAGCAAAGCAGACTCTTCATACCCTCCCATAGTTACAGCTCCTGAACCTTCATGCACTCTCACGGATTGCAAGGGTTAGTGTTAAAACAAACAGGAAAATTAAGACTTTATTATGATCTCAATAACATTGGGAAATAGACCACAGAACCACGGAGTTGCTCAAGGTTGGATTAAGATGACTGAAGCCAGTCACTACCCCAGCAGTGCCAAGTCCACCACTAAACCATGTCCCCAGGTGACACATGCACATGTTTTTTGAACACTTCCAGGGATGCTGATTCTACCAGATTCAAACAGACGTTGAAATACACGCTCTTAAATTGAGAAGACAAATGACTACACAGAAGCTTCTTCCACATATTGGACTGTCACAACCAAGAAATCTTTTTCTTTTAGGATTAATTTCCAGATAAAACCAACCTCAAGAGAATATTTAAATACAAAATTTCAACGTTTAGATTTTTCTAGGGTTTTTTGTTTGTGTTCTGCTATTAAGCACCACAAACCTACACACACTTCAGTACCATTTTTAAGGGATGCTATGGAAAGAGTGAAGAACACAACCCAAAACTGCAGTGCAGGGGCAACCCTGGAAGAAGTCTGTCTTCTTTTGGAGTTCGATGATGCTTTAAGGAGTAACAGAGAGAAAATAACTGGTTCTGCACAGATGCCTGGTGTTTACAACTCCACCACCCATGGGCTTGTAGAGAAGAATTCTCAAGGGCTCCAAAGCCTGTTCCAAACTCCAAGTTTTGGCTCCCAGAGTTCCTTTCTTATCCAATCATTACACTGGCAGCTCTGTGGCTACTCCCGAGGATGAGGGCTGCCTCCCTGGAGCAAACAAAGCCTGGAATGACAGGGCTGGGGCTCCTCTTTGCTGAAGGAGAACCGCAGCAGCCCCGAGGTGTCATTCCAACCCTGCTCGAGGGCTCTGGACCAAGAATGAGCATTCCCCCTCCACAGAGAGCTCCCACACGGCTCCCTCCTCGCGGGCAGCCTGACCACCACAGGGACAGAAAATAACTCTGCTCCAGGGCTGGTGACTCCCAACAGCAGAGTCACAGCACTTGCAACATCCCACCCTGGGGCCCTCCCAGTAAGGCTGATCTGAACTTGCCTCCAAGACTTCTAAATCCTTGACCCGACAGTGAACGGGGTGAAGCCGCAGAAATTATTATGCAATACTTAAAATGCAGAGATTTTATCCACTAGGTGCCTGAAACATTTCAAATGATAGTAATCAGGAGGTACCAAACCAGAGGTGACTCCTAAGGATGGGCCTGAAAGGTGAATTCTCCAGCCCAAAGAGTTTACCCATATCTAGCAGAAAAGTTTACCTAGACTTGCTTTCTGACATGGGGGAACCATCATTTCCCACACTTAAAAATAAGTCATAAGGAAATAAAAGCACAGAGGCTCACTGCTTTCCTGCTTTGGAAACACCAAACCTTTTTGCCATCGCCTGTTGCTATGTTTCAGTACATTCCCAGAATAACAGTAAGACCAAGCAAGTTTTTAGACTTCAGTCACTGGAACTAACAAAGGATTGGAAAAAAAAAAATCTCTTCAAGCATGGAATATACTTTTTGTCCATAAGGTCAAGCATGAATATTTCTATGCAAGCAAAACAGCACCTTCTAAGATAGCAAAAAGCTCAGTAAAACAACATAGCATTACACTAACATAATCAATGCCAAATAACACAGTAAAGATCTTGTTTTGTAAATTACTGACCATTTAAAGAAATTAAAAATAAGTGTGTTGAACAGTTTACCAGAACCTAAAGTTTAGAAGAGGAAAATGGGCTTTGAACACAAACCAACTACTACTGGAAGCCCTTCCAAAACCCTTGAGATTAGGAATTCAGGTCTCTATCTCAACCTCAAAACATTGCTGACTCAGAGGAAAGCAAGTTCTGTATAAACTATTCAAAACCCCTCTCCAAATGTCAAATGCCACCTTATAAAAGATATTTTGCAGACCAGGGTAGATGCCAGCCTTTAAAAAAAAAAAAATAAAAAAAAAAATCAGGAATCGCTGTGAAGAAAAGGTTTCCCTTTGGTCCCGGTCCCACTGCAGTTCAGTCCCTGAGCTGCAATAAGAGACAAGTGCTGCCAAGGCTACTGCCCTTATTAATTTATTTATTTCCCCCCCAAAAAGGCCAGGACAGGACCATGTACTTTGCCATGAGAAAATCACAGTGCCAGAGCCCGGCCTTGGGTTCGGGAGCTCCATAGCGACGGGGGCTGCTTCTAAAAGGCATTCAGCTATTGCTGCCAAGGAGGGCCGGCCTAACCTTCCTTTTGTTCTTTTTCTAAAGCCTGAATACTCCATTTACCCTCAGCCCTGCCGTGAACGAGGCTGCCAAGAAGAGTCTGATCAATACTGCAGCTTCCCGACCTCACCTTCCTCTGGATTCCCTGTCCTGAATTGAAAAAACCACAAGAAGCCTGCAAGTCTCTTGCTTGTACTTGCAAAGCCCAAACCAGCAGCAATCTGGATTTACTCTCCCCGCCCCATGCCACATTTTCAGGTTTACAGAGAGCTCAGATGTTGGCACACCTAAAATAGAACTTGAAGTTGAAAAATTAATATCCAAACTGCATTCCTAAGTTGTCCCAAGCACTCATTTCTCACTTCTCCTCTCAACTGTTCATTTAATTTCTCATTTTCTGCAGCTGTAGCATATAAACAAATGATCAGCATCCCAGGCAGCTCTGCTCACTCCCTCCCTTGCAAGAACACACCAGTAGAAGTTTTCTTTGTTAGAGCAGTGCCCTCTAAAAGTAACCATTTTTAATAACGCCTCTACTCTTTATCATGCTGAATTTTAAAGGGCATTTAATTAAAGAAGATTGATTGGCTTTGTTACGTGATCAACACAGGTGTAGTTCTCTGAATCACCTTCTGTTTACCACAAAACATCTTCATCTGAGTAACGTTATTTCAACACCCCAGCTAGAGAGGAGGCAATTTGATTTATGAGGAGGGATCTGAAATCTAGTCAGTGAAATAAAAATAAAAATCAAGCTCAACATTGGCATTAAACACATCAAACAATACTGAACAGGTGATCACAAGTGTAACATCAACACCACTTTGAATACACTAAATTTTTAAATTTTCCCACACTCGGTACCCAGTGCTCAACTAGGACTACAACAGAACTGTGTTATGAAAAATTAACAAGATTTAAACGATAGTTTTCTTGTTTCTATAAAGACAGTGACTGCTAAAGCTTCTAGGCCCAGTGGCACACCAGGGAAAAAGAGAAGAAAAAGGCACTTCTACTGCTACTCAAAACGCTAAAAAGTGGGTCACTATGATGAAAACATGTATCTGTCTCCAAAATCCCATCAGCTTTGTCTGTCTGCTCAACCATCACAATTCTCTCACACCCTTGACAGATCTGCAGCACCAAGATCGTAGTTTCCCCAACCTTTTCACACAGTACAGTGAAATCTGCAGGTAAAAAAGCAAGCAGTGGAGCCCGTAAATGCAAGGACAAAGATTACCTTTGTACTTCTAATGCGTTACTTTTGTGTTTATTGAGGTATTTTTCTGAAGGAAAGCTTTTTTCTGTAGGCAACTCCCTGTCTCACAACAGAAAGCCACACCTGGGTCAGCTGGAAATCAGATCACTCATGAAACTTTCAGTAAATTAATTACTCACCATGCACTTTTATGTCCCATCTTGTAGCAAATAAACATTTGCTTGTACCACCTTTTAAGTGCTCTAAGTACAGCTACAGGAATTTCTTCCTAGGACTTATTCTTGCTGTAGGAAGAGGAAGGAAGCCAACCCTGCTTGCAAATAAAGGAACATTTGCGTTCATGTTATTCCACCCTAACATCTGAGCTGCAAACTGCCCATGTAATGGTGTGCATCTCTTACGGAATTTATTCCATCAACCAAAAGTGGACCTTGAATTAATATACTGTAAAACCATCAGGGAAGAAGCTTTATGAGCTAGTTGATATAAAAAAAAAAAAATTTAAAGAAAATTCAAAGCAGGATATACCTGCTTTTCTGAGCCATCACAGATGAGCTGGCCAGCTCTCCATTTAATGAATCCTTTAGGCCAAATTAGATCTGCTTATTAAATTATTACCTTAAACCCAGCAATAAAAAATGACCACTCACTCAGGTAGCAAATGAGGCTGGCATTGCCTGCACACGCAGGTTTTACAGGTGGGCAGGGGAAGGAGGGGCAAGAACTGCTGCAGGTCACCAACACAAGCTCTCTCAGGTTTTGGTTCACCATTTTGTTGTTTTTACCAATTAGCCCAGAATGAACAAAATCTGTTTCAAAATACCTTTAGAAATGATGATTTTCAGATTGGTAAAAATCCTGCTTCCTTATATTTTAGACTGTATCACTGAAATCTCACAAGGAAACCAGCCAGATTCCTACAGATGGTTTGTTTAGCTGGAAAGAAAAAGCAGCCTCCACAACATGCCTACAAGCTAGACATCCAACCAAGTGTCTACTATAAATTATTGATATTTGTGACTCTGTAAACACAGATTCTAAAGCAATGGCAGTGTCCTGATATGAACTGTGTGTCCAGGTGCAGAAAAACCAGGCAGTGCAGTAGCCAGATGTGAGAAGACAGCTCAAGTGCCAGGTTTTGCAGTCTGCAGGGCGGCTGCACAGCTGCCCTCCAGGTGCTCTTCCTTAAACAGGCATCCAGCACTCCCTTGCAAGCAAGGGAGGCAGTGCTAGTCCTTGTCAGCTGTTCCAGGGCAGTCACTAGTGTTTCATGTCTGTGCCATTAGGAGATTCACTACTCCCAGCAGAATTATAAAACTGAGGCTGTGTGGTACCTCAGAGTTGAAGGAAGCTAGGCGGAAACTTGTCACAGAAAAAAAAAAAAAAAAATCAAAAATTAAAAGAAAAGCAGCACAAATGCCCAGTAATATTTCAAAACCTACCATAAAAATATTGATGATAATACAGGATGACAGACCTGGATGCCAGGAGACATCAATACCTGCTCAATACCTGCTTTCCCTGGTTAACAACCGCCTTGAAATTCCTCTCTTTTCAAGAAAGAAAAGATTTGTGTGTGTTTTTGCAGCAGTCTCCCAATAAGCTAGACCAGAAATACTGCCACACACGCCGGGGTGAACGACAGTCAACAGGAACTGAGAGTCAAATTTCACGTTGACCTTTACTCCAAGACAAAGAATGGAGAACACCGGGGTTGAGTTACTCAGCTGGTACATACCAGGACCTGTCCAGGCCACGTATGCTGGGTTGTGACAAGGAGCCAGCGATGCAAACGGAGATCCTACAGCTCTGTGGGATTGCCAGGATCACAGCGGGACATTCCCGGCTTACGCAACGCACCTGCTCCTTCCTCCAGCTGCTCACCTGCTGCCTCCAGTGCTGCTTTTCACCAAAACCAGACAGGACAGCAGCAATTATGGTTGCACAAACACCCGTGCCATGGGTAACACACCAGAGGTTAAGGGAAGCAGAGATATTCCAGCCTCTTACAGACAAGGTTTGAACTGGCCCCTGCACCTCTGGCTGATGCTACATGAGACAACAGGTCAGCACCACCATTCACTCCCTCTTCATCAGCCTTCAAGCTGAGCAATTTTGCATCCAAGATGATCTTTCTTCCCCTTTCATCAATGACAGGGCCACCAAACAAAAAACTTAGCAGTACCTGAATGGACCTCAAGTAAATAAGCACGGCTGTGTTTTATGCAGCTACAAACCTGTCTGAAAAAATCTCCCTTCTGCTAAAACACATGGACGGAAATTAGAACGCCCCATTTGGTCCTTGAAACAAGAAGACAAATAGAAAAGAAAAGTACGCAGCAGCATGGAAAACCAAGACCAGAATTATTGATATAAATTCAGGTGCTCAGTGTTCAAACTTCAGTTTTTCTATACAGTCATCTCTCCCTCCAGCCTGGCAAAACTCCATGGATCCAGCAAACCCTCTGCTGATTAACAGGACAAGTGATCCCCACCTTTTAGCCAAGCAACACTTGAACAAATATTGCTTCAGGAAAGGCAGGGCAAGATCACCCCAAGGTGTAGAGATCTGGGCCAGCTCCCAAAGCAGTGATGGAACACTGGAGACTTCCACGGGGAGAAGACCTTGGAACCCCATGGAGACAATGGGGTCTGGAAATGCAGCAGCAAGAGGAAATCAAAGGAAATTCAAATAGTGCTGAATACAGCAGAGATCACTCACCCTCAGACCCACAAATATTCTGTCTCTGCCCCAGCTCCTGAATGAAGGTGGGAGGTGGCAAGGAAAGAGAAACAGGAGGAAAATTTATAATCTTCTTTAATGTGCATTCTTATTTATCAGGAAAGATGTAAATTCGATATTGTGAATATTTTAATCAAGCCGAAAAGGTTTCTGTCAGGAAATAAAGCTTCATAATAAAATGGCTGTTTATGCTCCTTTTATTGAGCCTCCAGCTTGCATAGTTTTACTTCCAGAATTTTACTGAGCAGCAACAATTACCTTCTCATTAAAACTGCACAAAAACTGTCAGAACATCTGACATAACCAACAAGAGAAGAATTAAAACAAAACTGAGATTACAGCCGGTTAAAGGAATGTTGATACTGTGCACTTTTAAGTCCTGTATGTATTAAGTTTTCCCTAGGAAAACCACGTGGAGAAGGAGTTCTGGGAAATTTTAGCAGTAGTTATGGCTGTCCTTTATGCCGTCTCTTAGACACACGCACGATGCCCTTTTCCTTGCTCTGGTGCTGCTGCCCATCCAAGACCACACTGAACCAGTTTGGGAAGTTAATCTGGCATTTAAAGAACTACCCAGCATTGAAACCAAAAGGCATTACAAACCTAACTGATCAATAAAGTCGTTTCCTGTGGTTTAGCCCTCTGAAAGTTCCTTGCATGCAGGGAGGAGGCGGTGAGAGGGAGATTCCCCCTCTGGCAGCAGTGACCTGCTGGGCTGATTTATCTGGAGTATCACATCACCTGCTTGGACCTGTGTCTCTCCTGTGGCAGGAGATGACTCAAGGCATTACCCCACAGCTCAGCTGACAAGGAGGCGTTGAAGGAGCCAACACAACTCACTGCAGCTGGATTCACGTGCCCATGCCCTCGATATGAACATGGGAATGTCCGGATTATTAAATTAAAGCAGATTGAACATGTCCAAGCTTTGGTCTCTCTCTCAGCGGCACCTCCTCTCCTGCCAAGGCTCCAGCACCACGTGTGCCTCCAGTCCTGCCTTCTCCAACTCTCTCACCACACCTTCATGGGGAAAACCCATCCCTAGCTCGGATGCAAACTGGCTAATTCTGTGTACTCCAGCACAGCTGATGTTCAAACACTTTCAGGATATTTCAGTCTGCTTTAAGCTGTTCTGCACAAAAATGAAAATCACAGAATTGCAGAATGGTTTGGGTTGGAAGGAACCTTTAAAGGCCACCTAGGTCAACTCCCCTGCAGTGAACAGGGACACCTTCAACTAGACCAGGTTGCTCAGAGCCCCCTCAAATACTTTGCTTTGGTGTAAAAATGTAAAGTGCTTAAAAGAAGAGAACAAAAGTTGGAAAACAAAGTAAACTGAGAATTCGCTGCGATGTGGCGTTACACAAGTGATTGCAGCAACATTTTGTTATGCAAGCTGGACCTTTGAAATGGGCAATGCCTTGATCAAGGTACTCTTGGACAGGATGACCACTGTTCCCTCCACAGATATCCTTCAGGGCTGTCCCTTTGCTGGGTCTGATGACAGACTTGGGCTGTCACCCACACATCTGGTGAATGAGAAAAATGCAGGGCAGAATCACCTTGAAATAGAGTTTAAGTCTCGTTCTTTCAGTGCTTTCTCCCCCACTTTCTTTCCCTCTCTCCCTCCACCCAATATACTCTACAGAGTATACGTACATTTGATTTTTCTTTTAAAATTGCTGGCAACAATCAGGTTGTGCATGAGCGAATGCAGCAAGAAAAGTGCTAATTTATGCTGAAACAAGAGGCCCAGATCCCATCAGCATTTTCCCAGTGATAAAGCCATCCCTGCAAATGCAGCCTGACAAGCAGATCACCTGTGCTGCACCAGCAGCCCTGGCCACACTCATCCGAACTGAGACTGGGAAATCTGAGCAGCTCTGCTCTTCATCAAGGCTTGCAGGTGGCCAGCAGCAGGATACACACTCTGAGAGCTTTAAGGAATGCCATATTTCAGCATTAAAGCCATGCCCTGTCCAAGCTCTGTGTGCATGCTGTAGGGCCAAGCCCAGCTCGCTTTTCTTGGGGAGGTCTTCAATTGCTGCAAGAACTGGACCCATACACTGGACCCAGCCTTCCTGATCGATGAGTAACACAGAAGCAGAGGCATCAAATTGGTTTTTACAAAACCTTGCTTTGGACTCAAGCACTTCTCTGAGTCCTTGCACCCAGCAAACACACGACGATGGGCTGGAAAAGGTGAGTCTCGACCTCCTCGGTTCCCTGATGGATTCTGTCAGGCAGGGAGTAAGAACTGGGGGCCAAGATAAGGCTTACAACAAGCAGCGAGGTCACTTTGAGGCAAAATGGGAAGAATGTATACTCCAACTACAGATGAAGTGTTTAGAGGGCTTCAAAATATTTCTTGTGAGTGATGAAGGTATTTAAACCCAGTTACTTCATCCTGCTGCAGATAATTCCGAGATTCATCGGCAAGCCAGAGTTAGCTTTGTTTTGAACACAGGAATCTTTTCCATATGAGGCAGAAGGCATGGACCTCTCCTCTACATTACCGAAGCAAACACCATCCACACCCACAATCCTTTTTCAATAAAGCCTCCATCCAATGACTCTTTCTGTCAGGAAACTCTGCTTCCTCCTTGCCCTCTGTCACTGTACATCATCATCACGGAATGGTTTGGGCTGGAAAGGACCTGAAAGACCAACTCATTCCAACCCCTCTGCCACGGGCAGGGACACCTTCCACCAGACATGCAGGTGGTGACCTCAGAGCCAGAACCATCTCAAAGCTTACAGGAACATTTTGGTCGGTTCTTGGCAACTGTTCTGTGCAAAGACACCACAGAAACTGCCCTTTCACATTGAGCCATCAGGACATCTACCAAAGCACCCCCCTTTGGGTGCCACCAGAACTGTAGAAGGCACTTTACTGGTTGCTTGGGCTCTGCACAGCAAGGGATAAGCTCAAGGAAAAGCTCTGCAGTTCAGGATGGTCATTTGTTTCCATTGCTGATGGCAAAATTGTGGGATTCTAAAGATGGAGTGAATATCTCCTCCTTGGAGATGCTGAGAACTTTCAGGGAAACGGTGTGGTTAAGAGCATTTTAACTGCTGAAAAACAAAAGGAGCAGCAGAGTGCTGCCTGATCCTAAGGCTGCCGGGACAGGATGCGATGTGGAAGGGGAAAGGCTGCTCCAGCAAAGCACACCGGTGTCCCTGGAGGGACCCTGTTCAGCTCCGTGTGTCTGAGGGGAGGCAGGGAAGGGAATTACAGCTAATTGAGAACATTTTGCATAATTGGAGCTGTGAAGAGACATATACCCATCACTCCAGGAAACTATTTGCATCCTTACAACAATTACAGCACATATACAATTCAGATGCTAAGCAAACAATTAGAAACACTAGCACTGGTGGAAAAAAACCAAAACAGGTGAATAAATGGACCATCACCATTAAAAAAGCAACAACAATGGGACTTTTAGAGCTCTTTTCAGACACATGAGAGCATGTTCATTGGAGATCTTGGGGGCAGGAGGAGGAGGGAAATGACAAAAGGAAGATTAACAGAACTGTGTCTTGGGAAAGACTTCAATTAATATTAAGAGCAACTAGAAAGACAAAACAAATGACGCAGAACCAACAACAGGCTCCCTATACGGAGTACAGCGAGCACATGGTACAAAGACGAACCTACTTCAAACATGCTCTCAATGGCTTAATTTCCCCCCAGGGAGCCACCACTACTCAAATTCATTGTTCCTGTTTTATTTTACTAGCTAGTAAAGGCAAACAGTTAGCAAGAAGATAATAAGCAAGCAGTTATCAGATGAAGAAAAATACATTTCAGAGGTATCTCAGAGAAATGACACAGGGCTCGAGAGTGGCTCTGTGCAAGATTTTACCAGAGGGCCTTGCAGTCAGACCACGTTCAGGAACAGAACAGATTATTAGTTCTCATAAATGTTTACAACAGCATCTTCCTAAACATTTAGCACAACTTAAAACAATATTTTTCTTTTTAAATTATATAATTCTAGCTAAAACACCAGCAAATTAACATTAAGGTAGCTGCTTCCCCACTCAGGGCAGTAATTCTTCTGCTTTAATTCTTGCATTATTACAGCAACAGATGTTGTAGGATCCTCTCCACAACACTACAAAGCCTATCCAAGGTTATATTCCTCCTTGCTCACGCAGTGCACAGCCAGCCAGCTGAGCCCTACCCTGCTGGATTAATTAAAACACATGGATTGAAGCATGCCCGGAGACACCGTGGTAAATTCAAGATAAGCAGAAGCTCTCCAGTGCAGGTCCCCACAAGTTTGGAGCTGTTTTCTTCTAAACACACGCTCAGGTAGCACCCCTTGCCTTCCCTTCTTCTCAGCCCTGCACTTGAAGGGCTTGTTTAAATCCAATTCAAGCAAAAGCAGCATTCCTCAGATGCCACCTTGCTATGATTTAAGTACATGGAAGGAATAAGCTCCAGTTCAAATGTCCTTCCTTCAAGGGGAGAGAAGATAGTCTTTCAAAGGGATGGATTTGGAAGTCCATGCCCACTTCAACTCCTCAACAGAGCTACTGTGTTCCAGGGGTAATTTTAGTTTAAGATTAAAATGCAGCAGAGACCAGGACTGCTTGTTTGTTTGTCTGTTTTCCAAGTTAATCTCTTTGATTTTGCACAGCACAAGTCCCTAGCCAGAAACCACACAGGCTGGGTATCTCCTCTTGGAGTATCCCTGCCAGACTGGAACTGGAATGAATCCTTCTGAAAAGGATTTTTACACCCCAAATGAGAAGAAAGATTGAGAGGCATGTGATCTCCCCCCCGAGTTTCCCCCAGGCTCAATGCACAGCACTGCTGGCACTTGGTAAATAAAAAGGCAAAAGGAACCATTCAGTAATTTCTATTACTTCCCGAACAAAACCTGGTGGGAATACACAAACTGCAGAAGTGACTGCCAACAGAAAAGGTTTTGCATCCAAACACAAACTTGAAGTATGCTGAGGGTAAAAAACTCAATGGCCCAACTTCCTAAGTCACTTCTTATTTACATTTCAAAGGATGTGTTACAGAGCCACCACATTTAATTCTATTTTGCCCCTATTCATGACAGTGGCAAAAAGCCTAAATTTAAGTCCCAGTTGCAGTATCAGCTGTGCAAACGGACAGAACAACAGTACTTTCAATAAACTTGAATAAATCATCCATGGATATCTTCCCAAAGAAACCTGTGTGCTGTGTACGCAGCAACTTTGCCAGGCAGCAGCTAACAAGACCCTGCCCACTTTGAAGCTGTGGTTGACTTGAAACCTTCTTTGCAAATCCTGTAAAACTAAAGGCTGATCCTTATTTGAAGTGTGGGTGATACAACCGGAATGGGAGAGACAGGCACTCCAAACTGCAGCTGCAGGAAGCAGGGAGGAGCTCGGAGTTCTGTCCACCAAGGCTTGGAAAGCTTTTGTCGCACTTCGGGAAACCTGGAGCCAGCCATGCACATTCCAGCCAAACTCCCCAGAGCAGCAACCCCCAGGATGGTTCTCCTCACTGCCCTGACCATGAGCTCCGTGGTTGTGTCCTCACAGAAGAATTTTATCGCAACAGATGACCGCAGCATCCAGAAGCACTGCTCATGTAGCCGGCATGCTGCTAATCAACAGCCAGAGCAGATGGAATGCAAATCTCCCAGCGAGGGGGGACCAGGAGGCTGTCACCAGCCTGCTCCCACCACGTAAATGAGCTATTATCAATTAGGAGCTAAATTCAGACAGGATTTTGGTGAAAGGCAACACTTCAAGGTGTTTATGGGGGAAATCCATCTGCACCATCTAAAAAAATCCACCGTGTGCTGCAAGGTTCTTCTGTGCTGGTTTGTTCGTGCAGCAGCACAAGTGGCTGCTGTCCTGATTTCAAGCCCTGCAAGGATTTTAATTTAAGCTTTAGGCAAATTAATCCATCAAGAATGGTGAGGATGGCCTTAAAGGTAGCATCATTTTCGTCTCACCAGAATAATTTTTTTTTTATTTTTGGCGAGTATTTCAGAGGCTAGAATCAGCTCCTTTTCAACAGCAGAAGATGGGGGCGTGGAAAAAGCATCATCTAAAAGTCACACAGAAATGAAGTTTTGTTACATCCATGCTGGTCTACACCAGCAAGGCACAAAGAACCAACCTCAACAGAGTTAGGGGTCAAGCGTGCAAGGTTTGGGGGTTGGTCCTTCAGCAAATTCAACACAAGAAGAACTGAAGCTGCCCCAGTTCATTCACTCAATTGATTCACCAACTGCTCTGAAACATGAATAAATATGTAAGTGGCTACTCTGCTCTAATTAGTGACATTCAGTGAATCTAACCAGAGAGCCCAGACCTCCAGCCCTTGCATTTAGCTCTCAGTGCCTCTCCCCCGGGAACTGAATAGCAATCAGGTATGTAATGCAGGGATGGTTGCTTTTTTCCCTTTACATTTAGGGTGGAAAATAAGGGGGCTAGGGCACAGAGGTGGAAAAATAGAATTAAATCCTCTAAATCCAGGCAAAAGGTCTAAACATGCTTAAAGAACTGGTTTGAGGGGGAAAAGAATTAGAGAAGAGGGAAAAGGAATAAAGGAAAAATCAAACCGAGTGCAATTGCAGAAAACATGAAGCAGATGATGCATTTCCTAAGTGATAGCTTAAACAAGTCCCAAGGCACACCTCCTCAGTCCATCAAACACCACATTTACATAAAATCATTAATTCATTACAGTCATGAAAGAACACAGGGGTGGGTTAGGAGGGGCAGGATGGAATGAATGAAGTGGAAATATAAGCCAGAGACACAAGCAAAATGCCCATATCCATGCACACAGAGCTTCCTGGAGGACAAAGCTCACAACTAACCTCAAAGAAATGTCCCAAACTGAAAACCCCTCATGTTTGCCAACACTAAACCAGCCTGGTTTCCAATATACAAACCAATGTACACATGACAGCAACACTGCTTGTGTGCCTGCCCTCTGTGGCTCTGGGGAGGGAAGCTGCTGATGCTGCGCTCGGTCCTGCTGCCAGCAAGAGTTACTTGCTTCTGGTTTGGTCTCCGTTACCCTGCATTAGAAACACAGCCTCTATTCCTGCTAAACAAGCTCTCAGCCACCTCTTTTGACCCACTGGTGTCAACTTAGCTTCTCATGAAGCTTCTTGCCCTTCCTCTGAAATAATGGTAATTTTTAACCAAAAAGTAGTCCAAAAGATTAAAGCCCCCCCACCCTGCAAACTTACACAGAACATATGAATTAATTTTCAGGTTTCTTGGCTGTTTTATCACTTGATTCACACACACAGAGCCCGAAACTGCAATTCTGTAGCTATCAATCTGCCTCCAGAGACAGTGTTAGCACGGCAATCCCCCCACACAACACAAGTGGTCTTACAGACGGCAGCACTATTTTTAAAGCAGAACATGGATGTATTTTCCTCTCCTTCGCCAAACAAGTATATGAAATGTGCCACATGGCAGGTAGCATGCAGATGACAAAACAGTCAGAACTCAGCAGAAATACAAGATGGGGTTGCCAGAAGGATTCCAACAACTCCTTGTCAAAAAAAAAAAAGCGCCCCAAACCGTACTGATAGGTGCTCCACCAAAAGCTTTGTGGTATCTTTGCTCTCCACAGGTGAGAACTTCCACTACTGTTGTCATCTCAAGTTCAGCTGGATGAAGGATAACTGCATTTCACACCAAAGGAGTGTCCTGGGACTGGGATGTAAACTTAACCAAGCATCCGTTGATGCGCCTGTGTTAACCTCTGAGACACAGAAAGAAGTCACCCTGAATTTAGAGACTATTCCAAGAGGAACTGCTGGCACAAAGGAAATAGCCTGCACCAGAGGCCAAGACAGAGTGTTATCTGTAAGGGACAGACTCGGGCAGAATGAACACACAGTTCATTCTGGGGAAAGAGTTCAATTTTGGAGCTCACCTGACAAGCACTTGCAGGCCGTCACACACGTGTAACACCGGATAGAAGCAAGTCTGAGAAGAACCTCTCTCTGGGATGAAATACATTCTTCATACAGACAGGGACTCTAAATAACATCTGAAATTTGTAACCAGGACGGAGCTGAGCATTTGCTGTAATCACCCTGACCCCCGAAAGGTCTGTGTGGTGTGAGTACACCCAGCCTACGAGGTTTGTACAGCACGAGCACCAGAGAACACATCAGCACAAGGTACCAAAGGCAGCAAGGAACAGCGGTACAGAATAAAACACAAATACATTTAAATGCAATAATTGATTGGAAAAGCATCAGGTTTCCCTTTCAGCCGGCACTATCGGCTACAGGGAATCTTTGGAGGGACATGGGGACACCCACAAGGCACAGAACACAAAAGTCACTGAACATTAAATCAGTCTTGCTTCTTATGAACAAGCTTGAAAAGACCAAGCTCAGCGAGCGGCTGCTGCTGAACTAATGTGTATCATTTGTGCTTATTGTAAAAGAGCAAATTTAGGGAATTTATAGCAAGTGACATTTTATGCGAAAGCATTTTTGCAGCTAACAGCAAAGAATTTTATCATTTTGGGTTTGCTTCTGCTATTTGCAATTAAAGATCCACTAGCACATCGACCTAGCATGCCTTATTAGCATGTTGTTTAATGCCACTGAAGGAGTGACCTGTGAATTGTTCTTTGGATACTATGTATCTGTCCTCATTAGCAGCTCCATTAGCACTGAAAGATGAAAAATAAACTCTTTCCCTGCAAATGTAGTATAAATACATGCCACCTCTACAACTAGCAGCAAAGACTTAACAGCAACAGCCTATGTTTAAAATATTCACAACAAAGTTTCGAGTAGGCAAATCTGACAAGAGTTAAACTATGTTCCATAGAGGTGATGGTGTACTCAGACACATTCAGGAACGCTGCCAGTACTTAAAATAAGGTTTGCAACATTGTGCAAAAGAGATTCTATAATTTTAAATAATTGCTTTTTATTTTGAGTGGTAAAATGTTTGCCAAAGCAAGTGTTTTTATGAACCATAGCCTACTGCCCTAGATTCCTCTCTGAAAATTGTAATTATTTTATTATAGGAAAATAGTTACATCATTTTCAGAGCCTGAAATGGAAACGCTGTCAAAAGACATATGCTGATAGATATTCCAGTGCCATTAGCTATGAAACCTGACTTCCTTTAACAAGTCTTTAACAAAGTCTCAATGAACCAAGTTGTGCCTAACTGCAGTGCTCATTAAGGAGCCGGGGTGAGCTGCCTCCAACGCCGCCGAGACACGGAAAGCTCTGAGCAGCCGTGGTGGGAGTGTTTGCATCCGCTTGTGCTGCTGCCCACAAACCTATGGGTAACCACAGAGCTCACACAGCCCCCATCCCATCCCTCATTTCACCAGAGGTCAGGAAAACAGCCAGCAGAGCAGAGCAGGCACTGAAATGATGGAGGAACTGGAGAACGGAACCCACGGCAGGCTTCACCTGACAGACAGCTGCCAGATGCCGGCAGCAGATGGACTCAGATGCACTTGGATCTCTCTGCTAGCTGGGAACCCCTCACTGCTGCTATCCATGGACACAAAATCTGTGTGAGAGCTAAACAGCAGAAAAGCCACAAATGAGAACCAAGAAACGTGTTACACACCAGACTGAGCATTACAGCCTTACAATGCAGTGTCCTGGTCTGAGGGAAACACCAAACGAGAGATGTACAAACACATCCCCAAATATTTATCACGACACACTGCTGTGCAGAGGGATGAGGCAAACCCCCTCCACTTCTGTGCTAAGTGGAGGATGGAGAGACCTCAGGAGACCTTTCCCAAGCAGTGGGAAGGAGAAATTGTGGAGGTGGATCTTTTATTTACAGAAGTTAAAAGTAATCTTCCCAGAGAAACAAGCTTTTAAATAACCAGAAAGAGCCTCACTTTCCAACAGCCAGAAAAAAGGTTCTTGCAAACTCTCCTGCTTTTTTTTTTTCTTCCTTTGCATATGCAGCTCATTAATGGGTTCTCCATCTGCACTCACAATTGCTCTTAACATTTGCACAGCCCAAGACAAAGATGTTCTGGGCAAGCCACAGCCTCTTCTGACAACTGTCACAAACGAAACGCCAAATCAGTCTGGTGACATCTTTGACCCATGACAACACTGCGGCTTCTTGGAAGGAAATTCCTGGAAGAAATCGATACGGTGCTATAAAACCCTGTCAGTTCTGCTATTGCTCAACAGAAGGACTGCATCAGCAAGACAAAGGCGACAGAAAATGCAGTCCCAGGATATGGGGTAGGATGGAAAAGGCTGGGCTGTTATGGCTGCGTGAGCGGTGGTGGCTTCATGAATACAAGCCCGGTGGCACCAGCAGGGAATGCATGGCAAGAGGAGACTGCAAGGCAAGTTCTGCTCCTGGATCTCCTGAATTCCCACTGCTGGGAAGCTGGAAAAGCCTTCCTTTGGAAAAGAAACACCATGCTGTAATCTATAAATAAATAAACATATCATGTCAAGAGTCACTTTCCTCTCTTATTTTACCTGCTCGCTGCCCAGCTCCCACACATCCCACCACTGATGATGAATAATTCCCTTTTAAAATCAGGGCACACAAGCAGGGTTCATGAATGCAGAAGACTTTCTAACAAAGAACACTCTCCCATCCATGTGGGATGGGGATGTTTTACTATCCTCTCCATCAAAACAATGCACTCAGTGCTACAGTATGTCCCCGTGGGCTGTGCTGAGCTCATGCGAAGATGCTCGGCGTGCACGACAGCCACGTGAGGAGCAGCACGCAGCCCAAGAGCCCTGGTGGAGCACTTCCCCTCTTTCCCCTTTCCATCCTAATCCACACTGGCACATCCTGACTTCTGTCAGTTTGGGAAGACTGCTCATAGTTTTTATGAGGAGGGCTACAGGCATCCTCCCCACGCTACCGGCAGCACGAGGCGTTCGCAATCCTCCAGCGCTTGCTATTGTCTCTGCTCCCACTTGTTTAAAATTCCTACGGGATACTGACATATCTCAATAGGGCTTTAATAATAGCCTAATAATTGCTCCAGACAATAACTTACATTGTATTGAGAGCTCGCCTGTTGGGGGGTGGGTAGAAGGGTTGCCTTGGTAACAATGAAAAAAATCATATGGCAAATAGAGACGTGAAAGGACACAAGCTGATCCATTTGCTCCCTGCTCAAAAATCTGTGGGAAACAGTGACATTGGCACGAAAGTAAGGCTCTTCTGGTCAGAATGTGTAAATAGCACTAAAACCCAAGTTATCTGGAGGTTTAATTAAGGCTTAGGTAAAGAAGATGTTATGAATTATGCAGTAAGGGCCAGAGGTAGCAGACGGTACAATTTCAGTGTGCTGTCAAAGCCGATTCTCAGCTTCAGGAAGATGGAATTTTGTCATCTAAACAGCTTAATTTAAAGTGCTGGAGACAAGGTAATGAGGTCAGTAAACTCAAATGCTCTGAGCTTGTGTTTTGTCTTTGCTCTGCTTTGATCAGTTTTCTCTGGCAGGCTTCTTTGAAAGACATCAATATTGTAATACACGGCAACTCAAGAGTTTTTAAGACATGGCAAGGATTGCTGCTGTGTGCCTGAAAACAAACATGTACAGACTACACATCCCTGCATTTGCCCTACAGAGCAGGGAAAAATACCTCCTGCAAGCATGATCCCCCTGGCTCATCCCTCCCTTCCACCCTCCGAGCCTGCAGAAACAGTGGCTGCACACCAGGAAAAGCACTCCAAGAGGCCTTTGGTTATTAGTGGCATAATGGCTCACAGGTTGATGCTCTACATCGGGAAGTGACAGCAGCAGGGAGAGCAGACAGGCAGCCAGCAGCTCACTCCATCCACGAGGAGTCACGTTAATGGATGTATTAAGACCAACCTGCCCAGCAAATGGCAGAGGCACAGTTGCAGCAAAGCTGCCACAGGGAAGGCTCCCCTTCCTCATTAGTTATCTCAAATTAAATTAATTTTCCAAAGCACAAGAACAATGATAACTAATAAAATTCCAGTCCCATGATGCCATTTTGTGCCCATCTGTTTCTGAGGAACTAGAGATGGCTGGACACGCTCACATGCACCATCAGCATCTACTGGGGGAAGCTGTGAATTCACATGGCTCTTTATCATGGAATCAGAGAATTGTTTAGGTTGGAGAAGCCCTGCAAGATCACAGAGTCCAACCCAGCAGTGCCAAGCCCTCCAGTAAACCATGTCCCCAAGTGCCACATCTAAGTATCTTTTAAATCCCTCCAGGGCTGGTGATTCTGTCACTTCTCTGGGCAGCCTCTCCCAAAACTTGACAACCCATTCAGTGGGTTTTTTCCTAATATCCAAACAAAACATCAGCTTGAGGTAGTTTCCTCTCATCCTGTCACTTGTCCCCTGGGAGAAGAGGCCTTCCCCAACCTGTCTCCAGCCTTCAGGTGGTTTTAGAAGGCAAAAAGATCTCCCTCGAGTCTCATTTTCTCCAGGCTGAGCCCCTCCAGCTGCTTCTCATCAGTCTTGTGCTCCAGACCCTTCCCCAGCTGCATTCCCTTCTCTGGACACACTCCAGCCCCTCCACATCCTTCTAGTCCCAAGGGTCCCAACCTGGTGATCACACATAAGACCACTGGTGAGAGTCAGGGCTGACAAAAGGAATTCAGGGACATCATTTCCATGCTGGTGATGACAGCAAAGATGAGCCATCCCTGTGGATGAGGAGGCCCTGGACACAGATCCGCAGGGGATGGAGAGCAGGCAGGAGCAGGGAACGCTCCCATGTGCCAGCAGGGAGCCATTGGTGGTGTCTCACCCCTGCAGAAAGGCCTCCTCCTCAGCCCAGCACTCAGGAGGCAGCTCAGGGAGGGACACAATAGCCAAGAAACCTCGCTCTGCTCGTAGGAGGCTCTCAGAAAGGCAAAGGACAAAGAGCTCCTCTTCAAAGGAAAAGGGCACAAGCTGATAAGATGGATTCCTTCCAGCACAGCACTTTCTCCCCAGCAGCCAAGTAAAGGGGTTGGGCTTTCTTAGTATTGCCTTTGGAAACGGGATCAGAATACAGATATTTAAAAGCATGTTCTGGCACAGGCCCAGTTTCCTTGCCAGCAAGATTTTCAACCTTTAACACCGAGCAAAATCCTACTAATTGCAGAATTGTTCTTTCTTCAAAGAGTCATTCCAACAAAGCTTTACAAAACCAACGACAGCAGATGAGGCCAGTACTACTTGTTTATTCTGCAAAACACTTCATGGCAGAAATTTAAACCTACAGGGATGAGAAAAGAAGCAACATTCTGTACTAACTCTAGAGACCCCTTTTCACTTTGAATTTCAGATTTCAAGCTGCCTGCAGAAAGCTGGAAGAGAAGCTGTTTGCTTCCACCACGAGCTGGAAACAAAGCAACAGGAGAAAAAATGGGGATTGGGAAAGGGCTGGAAAGGTGAAAATCCCCTGTGACATCCTGATCTTGTTTTGCTGCATATAACAGGATACCACAGCACCTCGAAAATGGAAGTGACAGCCTCCTCTGCTATCAGGAGCATTTATCCCGTGTGTTCTCAAACCTGGGAAGAAAGCAGACTGATGATGCTGTAATTTAGTTCAGCCATCCAAATTGACAAACCAAGTCTGCAGATATGACTAAAAAGCCTGGTTTATCTACGGCAAGTACGTGCAGAATTTTTCCTGCCGGAAAACACAGGGACAAACCCTACAACAGTCTTGTTATCCATGTTCCTAGATAAGTACTTAAGCCAGCCATCTTTGATATTTGTACTCCTAAATTACAGATGCAAGAGCAAGGGTCCCACAGGAAACAGGCATTTCTTCAGCTAAATAGGTTTTATTTCAAAATAAGCCAAATAATCTTCTCAATACCCTTCAATATCCTTTTGGTATCCCTATCAAAAAAACTTATGAGGAGTAAAAGACCACTTAGAATAAATCCCTGAAGACAGACAGATACACACACAGACATAAAACATTTTTTTTTAAATTAAAAACTCTGAAAATGCTTTAGACCAATCCTCAAAGGAAGAGAAGAGATGAGAGGTAACAGGGCTGTGAAACAGCATTGTGGATACTGAGCATAAACCAACATCACAGCGAGGGGAGAAAAGGTTAAAAACAAAGCAACACAAGGTTTTAATAGGTTCAAGGCTAAGTTGACATTACTAAGCACATTGAACAGTAAAAAACCAAGACATTAGACTACAGGAGTGTAAGGGCGGGATTAACCAATTATGATGCTTTTGCAACAAGAACAAAGCGTGCTGCAAGGCAGTCTGAAGTAAAACCAGGACCCCCTAGGAAGCAACAGCAGTTTCTTGAATATTAAGCAATGGAGAAAAATGGACACAGGCACAGAAAAGTTGTTTAGGAAGGAATTAATGCTAGAGCATCTCTTTTGCATGGCAGTGCTATAAATGGAAAAATTATGAAGAACTGGCATCCAATTGATTCAGTTATGAAATTTAACGAGATCTGCCCTAGGGGGTTGGTTTTGTTTTCTTAAAACAATATTATTTAAGGTGAGGTGCTCAAAGAAATTAAGATCTAGATCAAAAATTAAAAAAAAAAAAAAAAAAAAAGATTAAATGCTCTCAGCTTTTAAACATACCATGAGGAAATACTAGAATTTCACACCTTGTTTGCAAATCAACTTGCATTCTAAAAAGTCAAGGCAAATATAATTAACAACAGAACTAGCAAGGAGCTCTGGGTTAGTTCTGAGAATGCAACCACTACAAAGAAGCTGTTAAAAACACCTTTTTGACCTTCCTGCATCTATGTCCCAGCTCTTTGTCCCAGTCCTATCCCTTCCAGTCCAGCATCTGCTCGTGTTATCTCAGCCCCACTGTTTTCAGGGCTGAGTTCTGACTGAGATTACTGCCACCCAGTTCCCTAACAAATAAACAAGCATGCTGCATCTGCCAGGAGAAAATAGAGAAGATATTTTGGGTGTTCAACACCTTTACTTACTGTGATTCTACTTCTGAAAGACATATTAATATACAGTCAAAACCACACAAGTGTAAAAGAAAGAAAAATCTGTCTGAATGTACAAAGAACATCCTCCTCTTAGAGGAGAGCTTTATTTCTAACTGCACAGACTGAATCCAGTGGCAATACTACTTTGGATACAAACCACTTGTCTGGCAGGTCAGTGAGTTCCTCCTGAGTTGGACTGACTTACAAATAAAACAAGACAAGGTAACTAATGTCTGCAAAGGAAAGCTGCTGAGATTTGTAATGTGGAACAAGCAAGGGAAGTCCCAGCAGTCTTTCACAAATTGATTCTTTTTCCAGTGAAATGTTTCCTTCCATCTCAAAAAGCAAGAAAGCAGCTGAAAGGCCAGAAGACCTCTAGATCATCTGCATCTCTTACAAAAACATCCAATATAGCCAAGCTGAGACAAGCTAAGAAGACCAGGCTTATTCAGTACTGAGATGATGATCGACAAAGCCTTACACCAGTCTGCAGCTTTGGAATCAGAGGGAACAGAGAGGATGGAGCCAGACTCTCCCTGGAGGTGCACAGCCAAAGGACATGAGGCAATGGACACTGCAACTTAGAAAACCCAACCAGAGAAGAAGTTTTCACCATGATGATGGTCAAGCACTGAGTGAGAGTCCAGAGAGGTGGTGGCATCTCCATCCTTGGAGATAATCAAGGCTCTGTTAGATGAGGCCCTCACCTACCTGATCTAGCTTGACCTGCTCTGAGCATGATCTTGGACCAAAGACCTCCAGAGTAAGAAGAAAAGGTACCACTGGAGAGGTCTCAAAGATACTTAAAGCAAAAAGGAAAACCATATACTTTTCTTTTCCCCCAAACTCTCCTCCATGGTAGATTCTCTACATCCTGTAAAACCTGCAGGAAGAAAAGCAGGAAACCACCTTCCAAATGCCATTCTGCTTATCGAGAAAAGGATCTGGAGTACTGCTGTAGCCATGAACAATATGTTGTTCTTTTCAAAGTTAAATTGCCTTTCCTTGACTTCCAAAGTGCTTTACCCAAATACAGGAACACTGCAGGGGATGAAAACTGGTTCATTTACGATCAAAATTTGTAGCTCGGAAATACAAGCTGAAGGTTTTAAGTGACAATCAGTCTAATGGTGAAGAACATTTATCTACATCATAAAGAAAAAAGCCAGAGTTAGCCAGAGCTGAAGGCAGGGAACTCGACCCTGCTCCTGGCAAGGCTGAATTTCCACTGCCCATGGATCTCCAGGACGGAAAAGCTTTGCCATGACACTGAAATAACACGTGGTGCTGAGATCAGTGTGTGTGGAACTGGACAGGCTTCACCAGCCTCCTTGCAAGGCTGTGCAGAGTCTCACCATCTAATTGCTTTAATTCACGGAAATAAACTGCCACCACATATTTAAAAATAATTACCAAGAGAAATGATTGTGAAATACTTTCTTATCCTTAGGCCAACATTTACAATACTTCTTAAGACAGTACATGTGGCAGTCCTGGCTAAGTCCATCTCTCAGACCCTAAAATTAGAACCCCATCTCTGCCCAGGGCTGCAGCAAACACTTCAGAGTGAATGCTTGGACAAATATGAACCCACTACTGCAGAGAGAGCAGTGATCCAGCACAGCACATGGCACCCATCTCCATCCAAAACCTCCTTCTCTGAGTTATTTTTCCATTAGAAAATCAGGGTGACTATGAATAATCTGTTTTATTAATTGAAATCCTGGATCAAGTCCCATGAAGAGAGGAGAACACAAGGAGTATCTCTCTCCTTTTTAGCTTGGGGCTACCCAAAGGTCAGGGGCATCTCCAAAAAACTGCTCAGCTTCCCTCTACAGTTGAGAGCAGCAGGTGAATCCACATTTTTGCTGCAGGCAGAGCCACCTTGCTGGCAGGATTCCAAAGCTGTGCTTTGAAGCTGCCTGACACTGTTCCAGCGGTATGGGTGGCACAAGGAACAGCCCTGGAGCTGCTGCCAGCTCCACACTGGGGCCACCCACTACCATTGAGGGCAGTGTTTTCTCCAAGCTACAGAGTCACTGGTGAAAGCCAGGAAAAGCAGGAAATCCAGTCTCTGATCTCGCTTTTACTTGTGGAAAAAGCCAGTCTGAGTAGCAACATGTTTGATTAAAAACCTATAAATCAACTTCGTGCTTGCTGGTCCCAAACATGGTTAGTCTTCTGCAAGTTCCTTGACATTTCCCATTCCCAAAGCAATCCATACGTTGGGCATTTCAATGCATTTGTTGCCCCCCCATGACAAACTCACTGCTGGTGGCATTTCCAGACTGCAGACACCAACAAGGCACCAATCCTGAGGGCTGGAGGCTTTTGGGGGCAGAAGGAAGTGCACCCAAATCATCCTGTGCCTGCAAAATCGCAGCCAAAGAGAAGGCTGACAATTAAATTTATAACACAAGACAGGCACTTTCATCTCCTGGCCATCATGTGACCTCTGTCTGCTCCCTAGGACAGAAAAAATGCTCCACATTTCTACTAGGAAAACCAAGGCATTTCTGGAGTTAATTTTTACATCTTCAACCCATGAGGTCTTCACTTTTTAGGGAAAAAATTGCACCCCTTTACAGAAAGGTGAGCTAGAAAAAAAGAAGTGGAGTTGAGGGCCTCCCTCATGGTGAAGACATCTCCAGAGGAGATGAAGGAGAAAAAAACCCATGACCAGGCAAATAGAAATGCAAGAATTGCATTTCTTATGGATTCCTAAAGCAAGAACTATTTATCCCTTGTGGTTAACAAGGCACAACAAGGCTACAAAAATGGAATATAAACCCCCCCAACATTTTAATGTGTGAGAAGAGCAGCAGTAAAGGTCTGGACTGCAAGCAGAGGAAACTCTGCCAAAGAATTCATGTGCCATATGAAGGCTGTAACATCAATAGCCCCTAAAAACCACAAAGGAAGATGGGAAGGAGAGGGCTTAGCCAAAGCAGTACATTTTAAAGCTGTCATCTTATTATCACTATGTCATGAGTTGGAACAATATACGTGTTTGAGGCATACTGGAAACTATGGGTTTAATTACATATATTTATGAAGGATGCTTCTGAGGTTTCCAGAGTACTTTTTATAGTCCTAATGCTGCTGACAAGACAGGAAGTGATATTCATATCAACGACTGCACCCTAAATACAAACACCAGATTCAGTGTGTGTGTGTTTGAACCGCAGGATGACCCTGGTTATGAGTCAAAATAGAAGAAAGAATTGGAATTCATATGAAGTGAAGAGGAGGGGCAAAAAGAGAATTAAAAAAAACCCCACTTAGATACAAGAAGCAAGGTAAGGGCTAGGTCCTCCTAGGAATGTAAAGGTCACCACCACCTCCTCACCTGAGATTGGTTTGGCCTTTGACTGAAATCTGCAATCGTTTTACTGAGCACTGCTGCTCTTTTAATCACAGAATCATGAAATGGTTGGGGTTAAAAAAACCTTAAAGATCATCGAGTTCCAACCCCCTGCCATGGGCAGGGACACCTACAACTGTCCCAGGCTGCTACAAGCCCCATCCAACCTGGCCTTGGACACTTCCAGGGATCCAGGAAGTGGATCCCTGGAAGTGTGGCACCCACAGCTTCTCTGGGCACCCTGTGCCAGGGCCTCCCCACCCTCTGTCAGTCTGAAGCCGTTCCCTCTTGTTCTATCACTCCATCCCTCTCCAGCTCTCTTGGAGCCCCTTATCACCTAAGTGATAAGAGACAAGTTCACCAGTTAAAATACCTGCTCTCACATCAAAAAGAAGCAACCCAAAAAAAGGGCATCAAATGACTAGGCACAGAGGTTATTCCAGAATTAGTTCTATATGGAGAGCAAGCAGAAACATCTTACTTCACATTTTGTTATCAAAGTACAGAATGTAAAACCAGGTCTAGTTATTGAGGTAGAAATTATTAAACCCTGAATGTCCAGTCCACAACCTCACATTACAAACCCATATAATAATTCAGCAAACTCACAGAGCACCACAATGCTGTGAACTGGGAATACACCAAGCTAGTCTGGCATTTTTCTAAAACAAACAAAAATAGTTTAAGGGGGGTATTGGTACAAGTTGTTCCCACATCCTTAAATATGCAGCATGTGGGGACTTCTAGCAGCCCAAGAAATGGATAAGAGCTTTAATAAGTAATAATCTTAAAGGAAAAATTCAGATTAGCCTGAAAGAACTGATGGGCTTACTTGTGATATGAAGGAGAGGAAACTGTTTGAATACATAACAACATTGCTGCTTAAGTGTTTACAGTTACATCCTAAAGAGTAAAATACTAAAGCTTTGATTTCTTCAATCCTATTTTCCAAGGCAAGCATCCAGTTCCCAGGGTGAGCTGTGTTTATTTTGATTAGAACTGCCACATGGAGTCAATACTACTAAACCACCACATCAGTTGAGATTCTCTATTGGCAAGCCACCACTTTCTGTTGAGTTTCCACTTCTTCAGAACTGAAGCTAATGCTGAACCTGGGCCAAAAAAGGAGGAAATCAGTCAGAAAAGGACACTGAATGCTGCTTCTGTAGGAAAAAGACAAATCTTTTCCAAGAAGAGGTAAGCTACATGCGTGTTAGTACATACATAACAGTCATAGCTTTAAGGTTCAGACAGTAGTTTCCCATCACCTCTTAACCAAATATTGACATTTATTTCCTTTTTACTGGATATATTTCAAGGTAAAGAAGTTACAACCAAGAAACAGCTCCAAAAACCCAACTCCTCGAAAAGCCTACAGCAGCTTGGAGCTTGGGTTATTTCTGAGTATACAAAGTCTTTACTTGTGCCATTCATCTTTTGATGATTAAAATGTCACTTGCTCTGCATCTTTTGTGTAAGAGCATCCAATTCAGGGGGAAAAACACAAGCAGAATTTTAACAGCTGCTGGAAATATAACCAGTTTAATACCGAGCTGGAAATTTAAGGCTAAACAAACATCTTGAGGGTACCATGTTACCTACACACTGTCTACTTCTTAAAGGGAAGAAGAGCAAATGCATCAAAGCGAGAAAGCACAAATCATTGGCAGTAGCAAAGAGCTATCTGATAGCAAGGAAAAAAATATATGCATTAGCATTTCAAAATGTCCCCTGGGCTTAGCTAATTGCTATGATCAATTCTGGTTTGCTCACAAAAGCCTGGACAGCTAGCCAGAGGGGGCAAGCAGGGAACGAGGAGTGGGAGCTGCAACTGTAATGAGCTTTTAAAGAGTAAGACAACATCGCGATCCCCACGGACACGCAGGTGCACTGCAGCCCCGGGGAGCATCCTCACAGAGCACAGCTCCCACCTGACAAACAGCTGCCAAGGGCCAGGCAGGGACGTGAGCACGCATTCATCTCCCTGTGCCAGCACTGCTGAATTAGAACTACCTCGTTTCCATCAGGCAGCACCGAAACAGGCTCTCCCCAAAGCCAGCACCTCTCCCCTGATTGCCACCAGCCTCGGAACAAGGGGCTGATTAGACAAGCCAGCAGCACCCAGGCTTGCAGCACTAAAACAGTCAGCAGGCTCTTCAGGACAAACTTGGATATTTGAAGCCAGGCATCCAATCTCACCTACATTACGCCCAACACATTAAGAGAGAGCTTTTGCATCATCAGATGTCCGTAATCAGAGAAAAGACTGTCAGCAGCCCTTGGATGTTCAGCATCTCACCGAGAGGAGCAACTGGCTACTGAGACCTGCTTTGGGGATGGAAAGGAACTAGAGACCATGGGGATAGCAGTGCTACGTCAAGTGATGGACAGTGTTTCATTACCAGATATCATATAATAATACAACAATTCACCCTTCTCCAGAAGGACAGAACTTCCAACAGCACTTATTACACAGCTCCTAAAATACAGGGATTTATTTGAGGAAACGGCTCACAATGCCTGACAAATTTCCTGTGTCCGTAGACAGGAAAGCTTGCCATGTCAATTGACAGAGTTTTTACAGTATTTAACATACCTTTTTAAAGATGTCATTTCTTGTTTCTGATTGCAGAAGACCCAATAAATGCAAGCCACAAACCACCCCACAGGAAACCCCACCACGTCTGCAGACAGATCCCATGCCTTTACAGCACTTGGCTGCTTTGCCAAGAGACAGTAAAATTAATGCACCATTCCCAGACACAGGGACTGACATCTGCCCCACCATATCCCTCTTTAATTTAAAGCAAGCAGAGGGGATGTAACAGTCCCACCCTTTTCATTAATAACTTCCAGCAGCTCAAACAGACATCTGCCGACACAGTTATTTTTCCTGTTTTATACAAACAGATGCAGTTAAACCCCTTTTTGAGATGTGAAAAGAACAGTGCACATAAACTAAAATGTGCAAAAAGGGACACCTTCAGAGGGTCACATTGCCAGGACACTGCAGTATCAACCACATTCTACAGTTCCTACATGCTCTCATACAGCAACAGGAGCACTAATGAAGAACCAAAACATCAGATTAAATGCTCAAAGATTGCTGCAAGCCATCTCACAATAATTAATACAGACTTCTCACAACCATTATGCTTTGACTTGAGAAAGATGCAATGACAAAGAAACTGTGTAAATGAAGCTTCCTCTAAATAACCTCTCCAGAAGGAGCTATTTATGGTCAAGGGCCTTCCAGAGTTTGCTTTCAGAGCTTAAATATATTTGTGTGCCAGGGAATTTGCTGAATCCCTTTTTGATCTCACAGACTCCTCCTAACATCCCCTACACCTGTAACAGAATTAGTTACTCCTTTTGCTCTGCATCTGGCATCCGCTCCTTCCATTTGATGTCCCCTAGTTCTTCTTTCAGAAGAAAGAGCAGACCTCTCATCTTTTTAATCACAGACCTCTCTCAGTTCTCTTATTCAAGGCTGAATAGTGCTAATGAACACAACCACACCAAAGCCATTCTGCACCTTCATTCATCCTTGCTGTCCTCCTTTGCACCTTTCCCAGCTGTGTCCGAGCCTCTTGAAGCGAGGGGCACAGGTGGGGAAGAAGAGCAACACCAGGACTACACACAACTGGTCTGATAAAAAAACACCACCTTTTTCCAGCAGCCTTGCTCTCACATGTTCACTTTGCCAGCCCCTCAGCCAGCTGTGTCTCTCTCAGGTACAAAGTGAAGGATCGTGCATCAAGGCCAGCTCCTACTGAGAGTTCAGGTGCATTTACACACCTCACTACAACCCCACATGCAACACGATGTCCATGAAGAAACACACAGATATTCCATACAAAATGCTGACAGACAAAGAATAAAATAAGACCAGGTGTAGAAAAAAACAGGAAGGACTTATTTGGCACCCATGCTTGTCGTGTTACGAGTTTCTAGGAGTCTCAATCATTTGAGTGTGCTGTCCTTGATAAAACATCAGCCAAAACTGTGAAAATAATATGCAAGAAAGTTGCTATAGTTTCCTGATCTTAATTTCCACAGTTGGATAACTATTATAGCAACATTTTGTTCCTTCACAGGGATGCGAGAGACGACTTGCATAAAATTCAGCTCAGTGAGATTAATAATCAAAGCGATAAATCAACACAGAGCAAGAAGACAGAATGCTGAACCCACTCTGAGTCCTCCTGTTCAGTCAATCAGAAGAAAATGAAGCACACAGATTTTGTTAATTATTCACAGGCTCCCCATACACACACCTTGAACATTCAGCACAAAGCACTTAGGCATCAATACAAAGCACTTAGGCATTACAAAGCCGTAGCACCCTCCCAAGTCCACCATTACACTTCCAAGTGGAGTTCTTGTCTCTCCTGAAACAGTTTAGTCTGGCATATAAAATGAACAACATTCAGAAGTATTAAAGAAAATATGTATTCAAGTAACCAGCACAGCACAGCATTAAGCGACTCCACCGAACACAGCTCCATGTCTCAAGTGCAATAAGCCTGGATCTTTCCATCAAGTCTTGCTGGTGCATTCAGAAAGCAAGGAGAATTCAAGGACAGGGCAGACAGAGGCAGGCTCAGGGGTGGGAGGCAATGCAGAAGTCTGCAGTCAGTTCACTGTAAAGCTCAAGGAATAGAATATATATATAAAATATATATATATATAACCACAATAATCACAAAGATGAAAAAAATGCAGCAGCAAGTGCTACATTTAATGCATGGTTAGTATAAAGAAAATATATTCCTTTTCAGGTATTTACTAGCTATACAGTCAGGTAACTCCCCCAGTCCCTAATAAGCTTTGCCTTTCCCTAAAACCTGCTCCTCTGTTACTTCTGTGGCTGCTGCTCCAATTCCTCAGTTTCCAGGGAGATGAGAGCAGATTTATAACAAAAGACACATCAAAAAGAAAAATAAACTCCAATTTCAGCCCACACAAATGTCATCCTCACAATCTACCTGTGCCAGGAATCCAGCTGCCATTAAAAGATCCCCTACCTCCTCTTTCTTAAGGATTGATAACAAGAAGAGTGCACTGAATGCTTTCCCATTTTGCTTGCAAAAACAAAACTGAAGGGAGCAAGCTAAGACAGTCAATTCTTTGCTGCAAAACAGGAAATCCAAACACTTAGCACACTTCTTAATGGTAAAGAGATTTTTTTGCTCCTATGTCAATTCTTACAAGACTGCTGTCCTAGCAGATCGTTTTCCTGCAAGCATTCATGTGGAAGGACTCTCTGAAAGGCATTTGTGGCTGCAAAGGACAAGACTACTCACACCTCTTCCAAATTCCTTTCATAAAATTATCTCCAGCATCATGACCAGTTCTTGGATTTATTAGAATCGCAGAACCAAAGAATCCTAGAATGGTTTGGCTTGGAAGGGATCTTAAAGACCACCGAGTTTCAACCTCCTGCCATGGGCAAGGACACCTCTGCCAGGGCGTCCCCACTCTCACAGGGAAGAATTCCTTCCCAATATCCCATCTAACCCTGCCCTCTGTCAGTGTGAAGCCATTCCCCTTGCTCCTGTCCCTCCAGCCTTTGTCCCAAGCCCCTCTCCAGCTCTCTTGAGTCTCTTTAGGAACAGAAAGGAGCTCTGAGGTCTCCCCAGGGCCTTCTCTTTTCCAGGTGAAACACCCCCAGCTCTCCCAGCCTGACCCCAGAGCAGAGGGGCTCCTGCCCTCAGACGTCCTTTCCCTCTCAATGACACGGGGTTCACGTGCCAGTCTGTAACACAGCAGAACTTATTTCCCTCATTCCCTCTCTTGGGTTATCAGCTGCAAAATTTTACATCTGAAGTCAGAGTTGAAGTCTCTTCACAGCATTAATTGCTCTTGGTTGCTGGAGCAGTTAGATGCAGTCACCCTCTTCTACAGCCAGGAATAAAATAAATAGGAATCTCTGTGGCCCTGAGCAGTCATCAAACGTGATCTGGCTTCCTACCTCCCAGCTGGGAGAAAGATTCTAAAAAGGCATTCAGAGTTCCTATCTTGCAAACTGAAAAACATTAAAATTATGAGTTGACAGGAAAGCAACAATAATATTAGATCCATTTTATGTCTTTTAAACACCTCCTACTCCAGCCATTCTGAACCTTTCAGCCAGCTCCCAGCCAGCACACCCACAAAGCACAGAGGAATGCAAGTCTAAGGGTCTTGAATTCCCATGCCAGGTATCTTACAGGTTTACTGAAAGAAAGAGGCCTGTTTTCTGACAAATCCAAGTTTTCCTGCTATTTGAGTTTATCCTCGACTATCCTTCTGCCCTCTGACATTACCAGAGGGTTCATACACCAAGGACACGATCACATCAGTACAGACATGAACACACACATTCTTCCAAAGAATGCAATGGGTTAAATCTTTAAACATATTTAAACCCACTGCTAAGGTCATCCCTGCTATGCCTTCACCAACAAAGCCTGCATTTTCTAGGAACACAGCCAAACAGAAGGATATGTTCTTTCACTGCTTTCCAATAGTTCTTTGAAAGGCATTTCCCCGTTCCTGAAGGTGGCTTCCACAAAATCTGACTGGGGGTTTTTTGATGAATATTTGGAAAACATGATCACCCTGAAAAAATAATTAATTGTGATACTTGCTAGCATTGGGCAGACTGGTTTCTTAAGGTATTTCCTCTGTTTCTTTTCCCAGTGAAAGCTACTCACTCTGTTGGGAATTCCCCATTCCCAGCCCCTTCCGGTATTTTGGAGGCAGAAGACTGCAATCCAGAAATAAGCTTTGTTTGCACATGACTTGGAGGCATCAGGTAGGTATCGATTTCACATCTGCTTTTACATGCAGTTTGGGTGACAGCTGTACCAACAGTGATGGGATGTCCTGCCACAGATGTATTTACAATTACATGGAGCACATTATTCTGAGAACTTCACTTTTCCAGGTCAAGAGGGAAGCTAACAGTTTTAACTAAAGACCCCTTATGTCAAGTTCAGGTTGTCCAGAAAGAAGGATTTCCAAAGGCAATCACCAGTAGGATGCTTCAGGAACTCTCCACAACAGACACAGAAACATGTTGTGTTTCCCAGAGCATTCTCCCCTCCATCCCAGAAAACCTGTCCAAGTAGAATGAAGATTCATTTGTCCAGGAGCTGCAGCCAACATGTGGGATGCTTCCCACAAACACTGAACTCACCACGTGTTTTACTGCCCATGTGCACTGATGAAACACAGAAGATGGAGGCATCTTGAACAAATAAAGCCTGAAGCTCTGGACACAAGTGTGGATACTCATTTCTGGCTTGAATTACATCAGCCAGAGCAGAGGTAGGAGAAGCCAGAAGGAAGCTCTTATCTAAATTAAGGACGTCCTAAAGCAAGTGGGAAAGCTCCACACACTTTTTCTCAGGATAAATCAGTCAGTATCTGTGTTAGATCCCATCTCCAATATCAGTCCATCCTGGGTTTCTGGAGACATATTCAAATGATGGAAGCCCATCATGGTACTCCCAAAGGTGATTTCAAAGGAAAAATGACTAGGAAATTTTGAGGACCCTCTTCCATGCCCTGTGGAAGCCCTCAGGAGCTTGGTACTGTGAGCTGGATCTGAGCCCCTTACACTTTACTAAAAGATATTTACAAAGAAATGCCTGGTGAAGGTCTGCTTCCAAAGGTCACAGTCTAACATTGTTTCTGGATATCCCCTTAACCTTTCTTCCCCAGTTTTGAGAGTAAAAAGTCTTTTTACATCAAGATATTGGTAGGTCAGCCTTGACAAAATCACTTAAAGATCCTCAAAGTCACCTCCTCACCAGCTACCCGCCAAACCTGGGCGTCAGGCACAATCTGCAGAGGCAACTGTGCCTGCTGTTACACTGGAACAATAAACACCAAGTTTTGGAACACTGCACACTCTGCAGGGTGTCCCTACACCCACGTCTGTCCTTCCAGTCCCCACACGCAGCCCACAGACACCGAGGTGATGGAAGTAACAGCGCTGTTGGCCCCAGTCAATCCCACCATGAATAAGGCTCAGTGGCTCGAGGCTGAGCAGCACTTGAGTCATGGGGAAACAGAGAAAGAAGTGAGACATCACTTTTCCATCCATACCTAAAGGCATGTCCCTCGTCTGCCCACAAAGGACAGCAAAATCTGCTGCCAGGGCCTCATTACAGCCACATCCCTTGGACATTCCATCTCCCTTGGACATTCCATCTCCATCCCTCCAGCCTCACAGATTTAATAAACTCAAACTTAGGGAGTTCATTTTAGCAGCTATATGCTCTTGCTGCTAAACTAAAGACCTAAAAGCTCTTAGGGAAATCTTTTCCTCAGCCATAAAGGTTCACAGGTTCAAGGACACAGCTATTCCCAGCTTACCACGGAGGACAAAAATTGTAAAAATTTTGAAACACTGCTGTCTCCCCAGGGAGCTGTACCCCTGGCCACTGCAACGATGTGCAAAAGAACCAACAGCACTCCCACTACAGCCACAACCCATCTCCACTCCAGTAGACAATCACAGAATCCGAGAATGGCTTGGATTGGAAGGGACCTTAAAGATCATCTTGTTCCATGGGCAGGGACACGTTCCTCTAGACCAGGTTGCTCCAAGCCCCCTCCAACTTGGCCTTGGACACTTTGAGAGATGGGGCAGCCACAGCTTCTCTGGGCACCCTGTGCCAGGGCCTCCCCACCCTCACAGGGAGGAATTTCTTCCTAAGACCCCATGACTAAATATTTTCAATTTTCAAAGCCTCCTGCCTCACTTTTCTTCTAGCACATTACCAAAGACTGACTCAGGTATTCCTGAATCCCTGGATCACAGGATAGGCACCAACAAGCCAGAACAATAAGACACACCATTACCAGGACATCTCAAATATCAATTTCCAACTGCGTTATAAACACAAGCATTGTTAACTTCTGATCCATTTCTGTGCTGAATGCTGTAATTTACCTTCATTTTGGTTATGGAGGTGAGCCAGGCAGCCACAACAGCATTACAAAATTACAAAACTAGCCAAAGCCAGTCTCAGTAATAGCTGTGTCAAAGCTGAGGGCTACAAGACAAACAGCCTGCCTGGAGCTCTTCACATCTAGTGAAGGATCATAAAAGGCATGCTTATACCTGCTACACGCTCCTGTTTCTGCAGGTGGAACTTGGGAATATTATCCCTCCAGTTACTACATGGAAGAGTAACTCAAGGTAATGGCATCTTGGAGCAGCAGTGCCTCTCTGGCTGGCTGTGCCAGCTCTTCTGGAGAACAAAGGCACAAAGATGATAAAACCCCCCAAAAACAAGGCTGAAAATGGCATTCATTACTGAATCTACCATGAAAAGTACAAGTAGAGCAACTAACTCACTGTAGCTGTGAGCAAAGAAACCTTAAACAACAGAAATTAAGGCAGCAACCCCCATCCTTTATCAATGTATTTTTTACATTCCTACAAATGTTTTTACCCACATCCACAGTGCCTCTACAACACTTGATGGTTAAGGATGCCCTAAAGAAATTCTTGTGTCATAAACACCAAGGGCTCAAGACACAAGGAAGATAAACAGAGGGCAGGTAAACTTGAAGAACAGCACTGCTTGGTTAAAGTACATAGATCTGGGCTCCAGGTGAGCGTGGTTCATAACCAAATCTCACCAACAGCTTTCACACTTGCAGGTTTTTGTGGCTGAAACCCACACTGTGCTGCCAGGTCTCAAGGCAACATCTTGGTTCCTGTTTCCAGCATTAACACAGGTGCAGTCTGCATTCAGCTTCACAGCTGATGGGGAGAACGACAGCTTCCATCCATGGGAGGACACGAAGCTCCCTGTGATGAGCTTCCTAACATACAAAGCACAGCGGGATTTTATTTCTGACAAAATTTACTATAATTAAAGTAAACAGGAGTCAAATATAGAGAACTTCTACTCTGTTCTATCAATTAAGAGAAGCCAAATTACTAGGTGGGAGGCTTAGGTGGACAAACTGGGCAGTTTCAGTTTTGAAGCTGGCACCAGAGACAAGACGACAACATTACAGGGCCAGAGATGTTCAGAAGTTAAAGACCACATCAGTCCAGGGAACAACTTTGCAATAAATACACCAGCAGTCATCTCTGCTCTCTATTCACTCAGCCTGGAATTTTACCAGCTGCTTCTCAGAAAGATGCACACAGACTTTCTAAAGTAGCTCAGCTCACACAACATCAATGTAAGCAGAAGAAAAGTGGAAAAGAAGGTAATTTTCATTTCACAAGTATTCAAGAAAAATCCTCCAACATTATAAGGAGAATATCGAGACAAAACAGTTAAATACTGACCAACAAACAGTTCTTGGTTGGAATACTGCATTTATTATTATTCATGGTAACCCAGTTCCTAGAGGATCTTAAGAAAAAACCTGAAGTGTGTATCTTGACAGACAGTCAGCAGCTTCTAAGGGGTAACAATTACAGAACACCATGTAGAGTTTTGCAGCACCAGCCAGATGTCCTCAGGCAGTAAGAACAAAAACTTCACTAAGCCAGGAGAGGCTGCTCCACATCAGCAGCTTTCTGACAGCATCTGCTCTCACGGCATCAGTTCAGAAATGCTGTGTCAGAAACCTCGGCAAAACTGGGGAAAAAAAGCTGTAAGTTTTCTTATTATGCTGCACTGCTGCACTAATAATTCTACATTGTGCTGTACTATACACAAAACCACAACTTAGTACAACAATTCTGAGTTTTCATCATGGATGCCCATCATATGAACCTCACTTTTTGTTGCTTTAGTGCACGTTGCATTCACTGACCTTTCATCGTGTGGGTCAGGGCCATTACCTTGAAAATCCACATCTGAGTAAGTGGGAGTGATTTCTCACCACACGGGTCTGGCTTGGGGGGTTACTGCACAAAGGAGTCGTGCCAGAATTAACAGCCAGTGCTTGAAAAGGAGGAAAATGTCTACAAAATGTTTGACTAATCTGCTTAAGCAAAGTCTCTACAAGTTATTGTTCTTTACTCTTCTCCTGAGTGAATTGTTTTTAAATCCTGACTGCTAGCACTATTTTATGCCGAGATGTTGTGTTTAGAGAAAGCCACAACCTTGTACCCAAATCCTATTTCATCCTCCAAGTCTCACCAGTTCCCTGGAGAATGCAGTGGTGCCTCAGATCCCTCCGTTTAGTGTTTTTAAAAGCACGAGTGGCCAGCATAAGTGAGGTCAGGCTCCAGTGACCCATCAGGAAAGTACATGAAAGCAGGAGACAAATCTGGGTGATGCTCACTCATCTGTGTCAGCTCTTTAAAGAAAGAATTCCCCTTGTAAAATGCAGGTACTTTTATTCTGTGAGAGCATTTGTAAGGTTGGAACAAGAAAAATAAAGAATAAAGAAAGCCCTGAAAAGGAAATAAATGGGGGAGATGGGAAACTTCGGATAACCCTAATAGGCCTCCCACAAAATGTCTTGATTCTCTATTTCAGAGACCTCCTCTTAACTACTACAAGAAATCCAACTTTGCAGAATAATCCAAGCTCCACTTCATGAAATTTAAAGTTGTTTATTATGTAATTTGTGTTAGACCTGAAAAATAAATGCTTGCAAAAATATGTTACAGACTCATCTGCTATGTAAAAAAATAAAACCACCATCCTTCTGAAAAAATCCTCATTGGGCAGTTTCTCCAAATGAGGTCTCCTTTCGAGGAAGCCAAGCCTAAGTGAGTGATTGTCACTAAGACACAACACACCAGGTATCACCAGCGACATCTCCTTAGGGAAATGCAGCAATCTACAGAGGGTGACCATGTACCAGTGCTTAACCCTTCAGCAAGTCTCAATTTCAACAACCCATTTCCTTGCTAATGAAGCTGCTTCAGCTATCTCTGCTGCTGGAAATCAATCAGTGCAGCAATTAGCAAGTCAGGTGTAGGTAACAGGAAGGCAGACACATCTGAAGATAAGACAGTGTGTGGATACTGAACAAATCGGCTGTTCAAGGGCCTAAATGAGACCAGGTTTATGCCCAGGATGTGTGACCATTTCAGCACAGTTTCTGCACATCTGCCTTCCAGTGATACCTCTCTCACCCCTTGCCCCAAAGTTTTATCAGCACCTTCCTCAGATAAGACAAGGAAGGAGGTAGAATAAAACTCCCTGGAAGCCTGTTTAGACAAGTTTCTGCCTTAAATGCACTTGTAAAGAAAAAACTTGGGTCTGAGCTTGTACTGGTCTCAGACACCAAAGTCACCACTTGAGAAACATGGGAGGGAAAAAAAAAAATCTCAGTTCCAGAGCTCAGGAAAGAGCTCATTCCCAAAACAGGGATTTTGGGGTTTTTTAAGAGTTGTGTAGTAAGCCATCAATATTTAGAAGCTGGAGAATAATGGCCAGATTCAAACACACACAGTCCATTGTGTGACAGCACAGGAAAGGCCACCCATGTCCCACTGAGACAGCAAGAGCTGAAGCTCATGCACATCGAGAATTCAGTATCATCAGCCTAGCCAGTTCCTAGGTTTTGCTAATAAGACATCCGGAGTGATTCGAGTTCAGGAAAGGCAGCATAAGGCACCACATCCAAAGGCACAGGCAAGTGGAAATAATGCTTCATGACAAGACAGCATAGCTGAAAGCCATGAGTCAGGTAGGTTTCCATGATGGATTAAGGCTATCGGATAGCAGGGGTGCTGACCCAGCCAGTAGGCTAAAATAAGACACCAAGGCTCCAAAACAGATTCCAGCTCCTTACCTCCTAGCACCTGAGAAATATGAAGTGCTGAACCTCCAGCAAAACAACCCTAAGCTTTTTACAGTGTCTGAACAAAGGAGTGCCAAGAGTTGAGAGCAATTCTGGTCCATTTCTTTTCAGACACATGGGGTCTTACTGCTATCAAATAATCTCAAAAATGGCATCAGAATTGAAGTGTAGGGTAGATCTTCATACCACAGCACAGGTTTTCCCCTCTTCCCTTTCTTTCACTCCAGTTAACACCAGTATTTCCTGCCTAGAGTAGCCATTTTCTCTCCAGGCAGGAGAGCTAAGGCAAAGACACTTTCTTGTACTTTAATAGTATTTGGCACAGTTGCTCATTGGTTTTCTAAGAGTTACTGAGAAGGTGCTTTGCTGATCACCAGAGAAGACACCTCAAGCACCAGAATTATTCAGACACTGTAGGCTAGCAAAGACCAAATTTCAAATAACCCTTTTTGACAGAAATACATTTCAACCTATCTTGCATTACCCACCCAATCCAAATGATCAACCAAGTAGACAGGTTTTGTTTAAAGAGTTACGAGCTTTCAGTACCTTGTGCAATATTGGATGCATGCTGAAAACCCATCACTGCAAATGTTATAAGAGAGAGGATATGTTCTCATTATTTCAGCAGCTCTTTCAGGTCTCAAATGAGCACAAAGATTAACTGGAGATCATGTCAGCAGCTTTCCTTAACTTGACTACGGATAGATACAACAGCTGATTGCTCACCGACACGGTCCTGAAACAAATCACCAGCTATAAAAGTGAAATAAGTACTGCTTTGATTCCTTCTATTTTTCAATGAATAGCAATCTGTTTTTCTCTCACCATTCTAATTTAAGCTATTCCAGTTTCTGATGTCTCAAAAAAAACCCCATCAAACAATACATGTTAAAGTTAGAAAAAGCATCCCATTTAATTATGATGTTGTGGTGGTATGAACTTCAAAACAGAAAGAGGAGTGACCTTGGGAGATGTTCATCTAAAATAAGATGAAAGTTGTTGTGAGAACACATTCCAGCTTCTAAAGACGTCTAATTTCTATGTAGGAATCAAATTTAAAGTTCCTTGTGCTTGAAACAGCACTAAATAATAAGTCCCAAACTCCCATGTGATGAAAAGCCTGTGGATCTTCCTGCACCAGACCTATGACCAAATATTCCTCTTCGAGCAAGGTTTTTGGTTATTTTAAACTCATCTTTCAGTGAAAGATGACCTAATTGCTAGTAGAAAATTAACAGTTTTACTGTTTTATCACAGAGAATTCTCACGTGGTCCAAACTTTCTTATAGTTAGAGATTCCTGGGCTCTGTTGCCAATACAAGCCATGTTTTTGTAGCATGAACAAAGTCCCTTCAGTTGTAATTGTGCAGAGTACAGAAAAAAATCCCACATTTTTCTGGGCTGGGAAAGAGTCTATGCATTCCTCAAATAACATTTTTATGGAAGCCAAACAATTTTTTTTTAATGCCACACAAAACCTTTCAGGCTGCCATCCACTCCACTCACTTTTCTCCTTCCTCTCAAATTACGTGACAAGCAAGGAGTTCAGGCTGTTGAATGTACAACAGAGGCTTAGCACCAGCCAAGTACCTTGGAAGGCTTTTGCCAAAAAACTGCCCACAACACTAATAGAAACCTCAATTGCTTCATGTCAATCTGAAAGCACCTTAAAAGACCTGACATCCTCTTCTCAACAGTAACACAAGTTCCAAAAAACTCACTTTGGCTGCAAGAGTGGTTGTAAGACAAAAACCTCACCATTTGCTGGCTCACACTCTGGGGCCAGAGCAAAGCTGGTGGAACCCTGGACAGAGCAGCTTCCTTTCCACCAGACCCAATTTATAATCAGCTTGCCTAAAACCCACGGGAAACCAGTGATTTGAGGAAAGGGAACCCTGGAATTAGCGATGTTTATATTATTAAATATATATAGTGAACATGCAGTTCCCTCCTACAGCTGAGTAGTGTGTTCTGGGGGGTCTCACCAGGAATTTATTCTCCTAGGAGTACTCTCCTCTGTGTGCACACATACTATGGGTGGAGAAACACCAGCACAGGGGGAAACTGGGACTCAATAAGCCGAGCCACGGTTGCAGAGGTCCGAAGAACTGAACCATTAGATTTGCTTACAGCCTAGGTCACAGTATCAAAACCCCACTCTTCAGCTCGATTCAAGTGGCATAGGAATGCCAGCATTTGTGACAGCACAAAACTCAATTTCCATGACTCAGTGTGTTAAAATGCATAGTTTTAAGCAGTTTTATAGTAGTAACAAAGATTAATGGAAGAAACGCGAAAGTAGCCAATAATTGAGATCACACTACTTCTAACCCTCAAACCTCTCCCCTCCACATCCCAAAACACCAGGTCTGCGAGTGAATCCTCAAGCCTGGATTGCAGAGATAAGAAACTTGGGCAAATGGATGAACATCACAAAATTAACTTGTTTGAAGACAGTAAAGCAAAAAAAGCACAGGACTGAGGGAAGCATTTTTCTTTCTTTGAATGCTGCTATCTGAAGGCTGCCGAAACAGATAACGGATGGCTTGCATTGGACAAATGATATTTAATATCCATTGAAGCTGGAGCTGTATAAGGAAGTTTGAAAAAGTTTCCTGGAAGTTGCAGAGACCAAAAGCATCCCAGGAACATCAGAGAGTTTCAAACAGAGTATTGTAAAGCAGCATCATGGTGCCTGCTGCCATGGCAAGAGCAGATCTCTGTCCTCGTGGATGTCCAAGCACTTACAGTACTGATGGCACCAGCAGCACTTCGAGGAGAGATTTATTGAGTCTTGAATAACTCAGAGCTCTGCCATTACTCTAACAAGAATTCACCACTACTGCACACCCTAAATAGCATCTGCTATAAAACAAAGTCTTCTCACAGTAAAGGATTTTAAAAAGTTAATCTACAAATCGTATTCTTTTATCTAAACCTGACATGTTTAACAGCAATGGTTTGCGTTTGGTGGGGTGTTTTTATTTGGTTTGTTGGTTGTTTTATTTTTCAGCTGAATCTTGGGTTCACATGGATTTTTTATAAGACAAGGTCAATGTCTTGCTCTCAATTAACTCAAATGAAAATACACTGAGACTGTGAGTAAATGTTGCCAGAAGTCTTTTTACCCTGAATAGTTTCTACAATCAACTGAACAGCATCAAGAATACCCTGCAGGTTTAAACAAGAAACATCAATTTACAAGATGTAAACAACCCCTTTTGATACAATTAGGAACATGAAGATAATCACATACTTCTCTAACCATAACTGCATGGGTTCTTATTCATCATTCTGGAGATCAGCACTGCCTTCCATCAATATTTTTGTCACTGCAGTGACCAAACCTTCAGTATCTTAACCTTCAGTATTATTCTTCATGAAGTTCAAGCACTGCCTATCCTTTTAGGCACATTATGTTTTTACTTTAAGTAGGTATTCACATTACTCCTGTAAAAGAGTGGTGGAAAAGAGGTTCTGCAAAATTTCTTTGTCTGCAGCTCTCACTAGCATTTTGCCTAGGTTTTGAAAGACAGCCTTCAGTTAGCAAGTCCAGCTGGGCACTTATTTCCACTGTACTGGAGTCACTCAAATCACGGTCACATGAAACCCGTGGTTCATCTGAAACTTTGACTGTGCTCGTTTTCCCCTCATCTTTAGTTTCCAAACCCAGTGAACTGTATGACAAACAGTTTAAATAAACAAGTTCTAAATTAGTTGTCTTAAGGATCAACCTCACACGAGGCCAAGGTTATACCTGATGGTGATGCAGCACCGATCTTCCCCTTTCCATATCATGTCTTCCTCCCTCCTACTTAATAACTTTAATAGCATTAATGACATACTCTACTTAAGTCAGTCAACAACCAAAGAGCAAGAGACCCAGCATTATTAGGAGTTTTATCAATAATTAGGTATTTTCATTGGTGAGAGAGCCATTCTTACACCCCACACCAGCCACATACATCTACCTCAGTACTGAGCTGTTCACAGAGCAAGAGTTTAACAATTAGCACAGGGTCACGGCATGTTAATGGATTTTACTGCAGGCTACATATATTGGTCTTTGGAAAGATTAATGGCTGAAAACTGCATTAATTAATCATCTTAACAAGCCTGATTGTTTCTCTAAAGGAAATGTAAGAAAACCAGTTCTTGCCTACAGCTGGAGAATGTGTGCTGTCTCCCACATACCCCTCTGTATTGTTCATGTGTCCCGTGGTTACTGAGCCACCACAACACACGGCTGGCTCCAGAATCCCACAGCCCCCAACAGCGGCGCTTTTCCTAGGAACACTCTGCCTTGGTGAGAAATGGCACTGGGGACTTCCCTGTCCCAGGGTGGCAAGGGGAAGGAAAGCAGCAGAAATAAAAGCCACGAGTGGTGGCGGTGCAGTGCTGAGTTCTCAGATCTGATCTGCTTGTAAAGCTCCAACTTCCTACTAATTCCAGTGGGACCGGTTCTGTTCCTCCCTGTGGAGCATTCCAGGCTCCAAATGATCACTTCCAGATGCAGTAACAGAAAATTACTTCTAGGTTCAATTCTAGGTTTATTTCCAGTTTACAGCTGTACCAACAAGATAACTTCTCCCCCCTCACTCAGACACAAAAGGCAACCTTCCAACAAGCACTTTCAAGAGACACGCTTGATACTACAATTAATTTATAACAGACACTAAAACTCCATTTGGGCAAATCTAAACAAACTCTGTGGTGCCAGCGTGCCTCTCTTTCAGCACTCGGTGACAAAGCACAGGTGAAGCCACTTACCAGCTGTGTCTAAAAGAATTTACTCCTCTGCTCTGTGGAAATCCAGGAGCAGCCCCACTCTTGCAGGATTACCAAGACAAACCAGCAGATGCAACTTCTCCCAAGAAGCTGGTTTTTCTCTGCTCCTGACATTATGGCTTTTGTTAGATCAACTGCTTCTCTTCTACCTTGAAAAACTTAAACTTTTGTTCTTCTTGTTTCCCGCTACTGATGTTTTACCCCTCCTGAATGCAAAGACTCAGGTTGACTGCTCCTTAAAATGCACTTTAACAAATTACCACCTCCTGTTATCATTGCTCCAACTCACCTACATTAATAAAATTAACTCATTTTAGCTCACCTTTCTGACACAGAACGTTGGAAGAGGCCTACATGGCAGCCTTATCTACACGTCCACCTCAGAGAAGCCACCTGCAACAGAGATGTCAGAAGCTGCCTGCAGTTTGAATTTCAAATGCCACCCGTATCAGCCTACATCAATCACAGGAAAATATAGATCTGTTTGCTTGACTGGGAAAAGATTTTTGCCTTTGTAGGAGAAAAAAAGATTTCTTAAAAACTGCCTCTATTGATTTTAACAACAGAACACCAACAAGCCAAATCCCCCATTAACATTGGGGAAAAAATCCTGTGCCAAGGATTCTCTTTTAGCCCTTCAAATAAGTATCTGACAGATAAAAACATCCATGCACACTGCCCATGTATCACCATCTGACCTATCACTATATTTTGTTCTTTTATTTTTCCTAAGGTTTTTAGCAGTCACATCATCGGCCCAGATGTGTTTAAGGAGAAGCCTTCATCTCTCTTCTTAGTCAGTCTCTTCTCCCAGCTACCAAGTGACAGCACAGCAGGAAAAGGCTGAACCAGAGGAGGTTTAGAATGGATATTACAAAAAACTTCTTCACTGAAAGGGTGGTCAGGCTTTGGAACAAGCTGCCCAGGGAACTGCTGGAATCACCATCACTGGAAGTGTTCAAAAAACGCATGGATGTGGCACCTGGGGACACAGCTTAGTGGTGAACATGATTCACAGTTGGACTCAGTGATCTCAGAGGTCTTTTCCAACCTTAATGATTCCGTGTTTCTGCAATTTAGGCCAGGTATCATGTATTTGTCATTATATCTACTTGCCCTGAAGCACACAGGCATGCCTTAGAAGTCACATAATTAGAACAGTTAATGAATGATTTCAACATTGCAAGTCCTTAAGGATCCTGGAAACTCAACCAGGTTTCATGAATTTCCAACTAGGTATGAGGAAGTAATGAAAAAAAAAATCTAGATGATTAAAGTTTCTTCCACAGGATAAATATACTCATTATAAGAAACCACACTTGCAAGTTATTCAAATGAAGTACCAGCATCACCAGGGAACGCTCCAACACACTTTCATACGCAAACAGCAAGAACAGACAGAAGTCACAGGTTTGGGTTTTTTTTAAAATCCTCAAGCTTCTACTCTGATAATGTTCCTAATGCCACACTGCTGATTAAAGCTAAACACAAAGTCCAAATCAGATGAACACCACCTCTCCCCCAACAGGAAATGCTTGAGAGATGTAAAGTGGAATGTTAAAGAGGTTAAATAAAAAAAATTAAAATGCTAATACACAATGCAAGGTCTGAAATGGGAGAGCAGGAGATGCAAAACCTGCAGGTCTCACACCTCGGGTGACAGTGGAAGATGCAGAGCATGAGGCGGCAGAGGACAAACTCCTTCCTGCTGTCTCTAATCAGAATGCCAGATCCTCGCTCTCTGCCAGCGCCAACTGCTAGGGAAAATTAAAATGAAGTTCATTATAAGTAAATTTTGACACCAGAACCAGCCACAGCAGTGGATCATGGGATGAGGTGCAATCTGGCTGTTGTTGAGGAGGTTCTGTTCACAGCTGGAACAGGAATGACTGGCATAAGGTGCTCACAGGACTCAATTAGTCCAATCACTACACCGAAAGAATAATTTCAAGGGAAAAAGCACAAAGGGGAAAGCTCAGGAGAGTGCAGCTTGTGGAAAACAGAAAACACCCAGTGGCTTAACTAAACAAGCACCACAGAAGGTGATTTTGAAGCAAAAAAAATTTGAGAACAAGCTCCAAGGTGCTCAGGACCCACCACCAAATTTCTTTGTGCTTCTCAGTCGTGACAAACATCACAAGCCATTTTCTGCAGCCTTCGTCTGCACTGCTCCTGGTTTCTAGGAGAATGTTCGTGCACTCTTTCAGTGGCCTTCATTTACAGGCAATGGGATGAGGATGATGGTGTCTAATAAGGCACGCATTGATAACCCTACAGTCATACCCACACGTGCAACAACACTTCCATAAAATTCCACAAAAAATGGTACAAGAAACAGCCCATACCCCAAACCAGCTAATTTAACTTCAGAGGCAAGGCAGGACAGACCTTATCCCCAGAACTGGGAGTCTTCCACAGGAGATAAGCAAGTCAAGATACCATTAAGATATGTCAGGCCTGTTTTAACAGTATCAAGGAAAAAATGTTATATCAACAACGTGGCGGAGAGCAGTAAAGGCTCTGAGCTTACTCACGTTATCTTACTCTCCTCTGTAAGAAAGTGAGTCACAGTTCCAACAATTTTACAAGATTTAGCGCACACAAGGAGTGAAACAGCTGGGGACCATCAATCTTGGGTTTCCCCCTTGCCCAGCGCCATGCCTTCTGCAGGAATTCACTCCTTGCCCAGAAAGCAAACCACAGTTTTCTGCTGCTTCTTCTTCCTCCTCCACTCCCCAACAGCAGCACACAATCCAAGTTCAAATGCTCGCACTGAAATTTTACAGAACACACAAGTCACCAGATACTAAATTAGGTACCTGAAAAATAGAAAAGAAATATTGTAATCGATAAAAGTAAGACGGAGCCAGACTCAAAATCAGCTTGTCAAAGAATCAGACACCAAATCCTATTCCAGACGTAAAATTCCTCGCTATTCAGTAAGAAGAAAGCTGTAATAAAAATAAAATGACAAGAAAAAGCTATTACACAAAACCTGCCTTTAAAAATGACCCTGTATCACAAATGCTACTTGTACTTTGTGAATGTAACCAATTTGACAGGAGCAGTAAGTGGAAACAGACTGTAGTAGACACGTTGACATATTTCTACTCTTGATTTAACAGGGAACTCTGACTTTTTACTGGTTTCTAACCTGAAATAAAACAACAATGAAAGAGACGAGACAAGAACCTCACTGTGTACAAAGAGGAGGCCATGGCTCATAGCAGCTGGTTTAGTTCTTCCATTGGTTCTTTCTGGACAGGGACAGTGGCATTTCCACAGACAAAATTCCAAAACCACTAGATCAAAGTCTGTACTGTCCATTTATTTATTTTATTACTCAATGGGTCACCGAAACTTTTAAGCTTGCATAAACTTCAATTCAACCTACGAAAATTAGGTTTTTGAAAATAATTTTAAATGCTTAAGTGCAGAATGTGAAAGAATTTATTTGTTCTAAAAGCTATTTCTTTTCACATAAAGATGATTATATGTGCTCATATCAAGTACTTACGATGCATAGAGGTGCATTTTGGATGAATAAAAAGCATTATTAAAGAGAAAGCAAAAAAACTGCTTTTGAATAGAGTTACCTAAAGAAATGCCATTGAGGTGAGACTATCTGGTGAATTAAAAAAGCAGAAATGTGGGGGAGGGGAAAAGACAACCTGACTTCTCACCTAGAGCCCAAAAGGCAAGTGCAATCCAGGATGTATTGCTAGTTTCCTATTCTTCCCCATGTCTGGGATAAATGCGCTGCTTTATAAGGCAGATGTAAGAGTATCCATGCAAATTTTCATTCAGACTATTAATACATGTGTGAGACCCAAAAACCCTCTTTATGAGGAAAGTGTTTGGAAAATCCGCACCACAAAGGATGCCCTGCAATTCTTACAGCTTGGTGAAGGTAAACTTTGCACTGCCTGTGGATCTATGTGCAATGCAGCTTTCCATCTGAAGTAACCCAGTTGTTTGGGCTTTGAAGAACAACACTTCTGTCAAAAAAAACTCAAAAAACCAACAAAACAAAAACCCAAACCAAATTACTCCCATTATCCTGTTGACAACAAAGCCTGTCAGTCCAGGTAGGCCTGCTTCAGAGCTGCTATTTATCCCCTCCTCGCCAGTTTAATTCCACAGGAGCAGCCTAATCCTGCGGCTTTGATCAGCTGCAGAACTGCATGTTTGGAACAGACGGATGCGCGGAGCCGTCACCGCCTGCAGTCACTCATCCCGTGCAGCTCCCAGCCTGGAAGTGAGCACCAGGCAGCACGGAGCAGAGCTGCCTGCCTTAATTACACACCAAGAATATTTGCAAATAAATAGATGTACAGCACGCTTATTACATGGGCCATTTCTTATTAGGAACTGAGCAGATAGTTTTTCTCCCACGCACTGAAGGAAAGCCCAGGAGATGAATTTAAGGTGGTTGGGCAGAGGTGGGTGGATTCTGCCTCCTCTCTGCCCCTCCTCAGAAACAGCCACAGGCTTTGCAACCCAACTGGGAACTTTCCTCCCCACCAACAAAAAATTCCCCCAAGCGTGGTGTGCAAGAGCAGCGCCGGATAAAACAGAGCGAACTGGCTCTCAGATGGCACACTCCCTGCTTTGTTTAGATTTCAAATAGCTATTCAAGCCTTTGTTTTCAGTTCAAATAACCTCTTGTCACCCTCCAACACGGGAAACTGAAGATCGAGATAAATCAACTTTCCAAGGAAGCTCACGGCAACGTTATGCAAAACAGAGAATTAGTGCAGCGCAATCCAAGCACAAAGCAGCTGCGCTCTCTTCAAACACAGCAGAACTGGAGTCGAACTAAAAATCCAGAAGCAGAACTCAGTATTGAAAAATATCAACAATGTCAGTCTTGAAAGATTAAAAACTGAAAGAGGACCCAAACAAAATCTGTATCCAGTGCCTTAAATAGAGAAGTTGTCAACTCTGACCATACATAACGCTCAAGCAACTAAGCATTGCACATGAAGCACTTCCTTATTTTTGCTAATTTCCATAAATAAACCTAAAATTGAAAAACAGAGAATGACAAAACACCAGTTCCCAAGCAGTCCAAGATGTATTGCCTCAGCCTAGCCAATGGACTGGAAAAAGTAAAGACAAGAATGGGAAGAGAAGTCACAGTGGCAGTTTTCTCCATTCTGTAACAGCTAACTATTTTCATCTGACAAAATATAAGTAATTAAAATAATACCACCTCTTTGGGTTGCAGTTACAAGGAACTCCTGAAAGATGAAAACCTCATATATTATGCTGAGAGGTTTGGGTTTACTTCCTCTATTTACAAATCTCACAACAGCAGAATCTCAAGGTCTGGTAGACATTTGCAAAAGAACTTAAGGAAGTTGTGAAGTTAGCACTACGCCTAAACTTCTTCCCCTTCTTTTTTTTTTTTTTCTTTTTAATTTAGATTATTTCAAGTGGATCTCCTGCAATTAGTATAAAGTGATGATACAGCAACATTACAGCACCAGAAACTGAACACCTCATTCTCCAGACTTATGCTCTCACAAGAAGACCATTTTCAAACTCCAACATGACCTTGGCTGAAGTAACTGAAAAATATTCAGAGAAAAGAGTGCAAGTAAAAAGTTTCACAGAAATCCCACCTTCTTGCAATGCACAGAATAAATGCCCCTGCAATATTTTAATTTTGTATTTCCAACACAATTCAGTATAGAAGTTAACAAAAATAAAGCCCTTTGTGTACCAGAAAGTTAAGGCAAACTTGAAGGGAAATTTGCAAGGGACTATCCGGTATTAAAAAAAAAAATAAATTTGAAAGCCCACAGTAACAATCATTATCTTGAAGTTGTTGTGCCACTTCCCCTTGCTACAGCAGAGAATCATTCATTTATCTGCTACTGCATGTGGTGCTTGTCCAGCAAAGGTAACAGAAAAATTGAGAGTTTGGCCAAGAGCCGTAACGGCAACTCCCCAAAGGACCAGCATAGCTGGGAGTTATGCTGGGGAAAGGCAGGAAAAGAAAAATGACACAAGCCCTTTTTAACCACTCTGAGGACTGAGACGGTGCACATAAGTGAAAATCTCAAATAGACGTTGAACAAATCGTGTACAGAGCAGCACACAATGCTGTAATTCCTCTTCCTTACTTGATAAAGCTCCCAAACATCTCAGAAAATAATTATCACACACGAGACCAGCCACCATGAGCCACATGCTACTGCTGAATGCAAAACAAGAGAGGGAAAATAAACCAAACCAAAACAAAATGAGAATTTTGGCCAAGGTTGAAGGAAGGTGACAGAGCAGAAAGATCTCTCCCAAACTCACCCCATTGTGACCCATATACCTCAGTAACCATGAAATCACTCCCAAAATGGATGGAGATGGCAAAACCCTCTGGCATGCCCTGCTGACCACACGAAAAGGATCCAATAAAATTGCCTCACACGTATAAGACAGCAGAGTTGCTACAATTGAGGTTTGCTGCCTTTGGTTTCCAAGCAGCCAGCTAACAGATCCCTGTAGGTTAGGTAAAGAGACCAAAGCCTTTAAGCACTTGCTATGAAGGACTCATGTTACTGCTGAAATACCAAACTAAAGGATTTGGCAACTGAGCCTTAACATATTATATTACCAAGAGCAGGGGGAACCTTCTGAGCTGGTGAAGAGTTCCTGCATCAGCAATCCCTGACTGACAGCTGGGCTGTACCAGCCTCCCTCTCCATGTCCCCAGGGAAATGATTTCTCTGTCTGATGACTAATTCATTACTCAGATTTGTGCTTAGGCAAGTCCGAGCCCAGATCAGGCACCTTGCAACACTGGATTCCTCCTGAGCTGGATCTGCTCCATCTCGACTGCCACCACCACATCAACCCTGCTCAACCCGCTGAGAACAACACCTGGAACTGAACCTGAAGGAGCTGCCTGGAAGCAGAAGAAACTGAAAAGGAAAGTGGTATAGTTTGATTCCAGCTGAGCTGCATTTGGATCTCTAAAATGGGAGGGGAAGATTTGAAAGCTCTTTTGTTAGGACTTTGGGAGCCTTTGAGGCTTGAGTTCAAAGTCCTATTTAACACCACAGGTAGCAAGCTAATCTTCCCCTCCAAGAAGACATGGGTGCAGGTAACAGCAGAGCCAAAGGCAGAGCTGGGGGAAAGCAGTGCCCTCGTGCCCATGGAGGTGTGAGCCAGGCAGCAGGATCTGAGCCCTGACCAGCAGGTTGGCTGCACACAGATGAGCACTCCCTTCTCCCCCCCACTGCCCTCCTCGGCCCTTCCCTTTCTGAGGCCTCGCCACAAAAAAGACATCTGCTGAAGAGAACAGCAATAAAGCTGTGGCAGGCTCCCTGTTGCTGATATATTGCTGAAAGTCACACCTGATGCATGGGGTATTTTTGCAGGATCTGAAGTGCTGACCAGAAGGAGCAGTCACTTTTCAGCAGGATCAGGACAGCAGATGGGGCTGATCAGGTGTGGTGAGCCCTTTAGGCTCAGCATCCTGTCTCTATCTTCTCTGCCTCCAACTGCTCAAAATTTCATTCACAATCCATATTTTATTGGCTTATCCTTTGAAACATGAAGCTTTAATAAACAAGTCTTATTGATGTCATATTAATTAAATCCACACCATAAATGACTGTCATGTCAACATCACCTACAGCATCCAAAATGCAATCTCTAGATACACAATTTTCACCTGTGAGCACAATTTAATCCAGTTTGATCACAGACAAGCAAAAGGTATTTTGATTTTTCCCTTTCCTTTGTCCTCCCTGGGAAGCTTTCTTGTCTCTAGATGACAGTGAACTGCAATCACCTAAAGGCTTCAACAGCACATGAAATTTCCAAAAGCTGTTTTCCTGTACCTGTGTTCACCAAGGTGCAGGCAGAACCAAGCTTTGACCCCCGGCTTCTAATGGAGAAAAGTGTTCTCCTGTGGCTGGGCAGGGGAGAAAGTGAACCTTTGCCTTGGACTGCTGCAGAGCTCAAGGACCATGAAATAACATGGAATGCCATATCAGGCTCTCAGATTTTTCCCCTCCTTGCTTTCTAATTGCTACTTCTGATTAAGGAAGACAAAGTCACACCAAAACACTGAAGTACAAGCCAAATTCCATTAAGCTATTTATAGAATCCACTTTATAGGTCCATCAGCCAATTCTGCTCATTATTACCCCATTTTACTGCCTCACTGTGACTCACTCCTACAGCTGAGCCCATAAAGGACCTGGGTTCACTGTTAGCAACCACACCATACATACTGCTGATGCTCTGACACACAGCACTAAAAACAAAGAGATTCATAACAAACTCATACAAACGATCAATCAGCTGGAACAGGAGAGGATGACAACAAAAAGCGGGGGTTTAGAGCAGCAGTGCCCATTTTTCCCCTACAGCTGACCCACGGCAGGACTGACAAGCAGAGATGTTGGCACTGAGCTCTCTGCCCCGGCAGAGCCGTGCAGGGATGGGATCCCAGCAAGGAGGCTCCAGAATAGCAGCCTTGGCCACGTGTCAGAACAAGTCTGCAACTGTGGGACAAGACAGATCCCAAGTTATCAGCTCACCCGCGCCCATCTTTGCAGCTCCTCTACACTTTGCCCCACAAAGACATTGGGAGCATTTCTAAAAGCATGCAAAGCAATTACGGTAAAAATAAAACCAAGGTTATAAACACAGCCTGGATGCCAAATTTGCCTCTTTTTCTATTTAGAGCTGGCATTTCAGCATGCAAAAAATTCTCACTCCCTCTCTAAAACGTGTGCCTGGGGCTTTATAGCACATGCAAAATAAATTGCATTTATATTGGTATGTTATGGCATGCAATTCCCCTCTTCTCAACCACACTGCCTTGCCTCTCTTGTTTAGTCAAATAGCCTGCCAGCTTCTCATCAAGAAGCAGAAATTGGTTTTCCATCTCCTAGGAGATAAACAAGGCTTTCCCCTTGCAGAGGGGAAGTCGAGCTGCTGAGTGCACAATTCAAGAAGAGTCAGTGCCCAAAAAGGCTTTGCACTATCCCAGTGATGTCTGTGCCCTCTGTGGTCCCAGTCACCACCCTGGACAGAGAAAAACCACTTAAAAAATAAATTTATGTATTTTCATGCAGTTTTCTTTGTGATTTTTAGTTAAACATAGACAACTCTTGACTCATGGTGCTGCTGCCTTACAACTAAGGAGTTTTGTGCACTCTTGTCGTACCACAGGTTAGTAAAATATGCATTATACCTCTCCATGGTTTCCACTTCTCAGTTCCCAAAAGAGCTGAACTATAGGATCAGACTTTCACACTTAGACTGTACTAATTCAGGGAAAAAAGGTTACCACACTCAACAAAGGCAGCATAAAGCAATCTAAAATATCTTAACTCCATAGCCATGTAATAAATAGAATAATATAGAAATTTTTGAAGTAATTTGTTTTTAACAGTGGCTTTGTAAAACCAAGATGCTGTAGTTTTGCAGTTTTAAGCTGCAACTAAAGTTAAAGATGATGTATTTACAAAAAGCACAATTACATTCTAAAATGAATTCATTTTCTGCTTTTACAGAAAGGATGTCAGTCCATAAGCCTACAGATACAGTGTTAAAAAAACCCCAAACACAGGTGTGAAAAATGCAACCAGCTTTCATTTTTACTTCAGAAATCAGGGAAGACACATCACTAGGACTGGGCTGACTTTTCACCACGTTGTTGCTAATTGTAACATTACTTAATCAAAGAGAGAGACCTTCTCACGTGGAGAGACCAATTGTGCAACAGCCTCTGCCTGGTGTGGCCTTAAGGCGGACTAAGAGAACACAAAGGAGTGCTCTAGGAGGAGGGACAGCCTTTGGTCACAGAGATGTCACCACTCCATAGGCATTGGCAGCTTGGCCATTTTTCTAAGGCATCTTACAAGCAGCTATGATGTAGAAGAATGAGATTTCCTTCCAGGGACACTGCTCACTCCCTTGCCCACAGCATGCATTTTTAAAGAGAGAGAGAAACCAATCAAACTTAATTCATGTTGCATTATTCACTAAGTAGCTACAGTCTCATCCAAAAACCTTAATTGTCTAATAATTCAAGTCACCTATACCAAATGCAGCGCCAAAGGAAAGCCAGAGGCTGCCTCAGACACACACACACTAAATCTTGCTGTGAAGATGTCTAGTGAAGCCTTTTTTTGAAACAAAGCAATAAATACTAGCCTCTTGCATAAACATGTGCAGTGCTCTTCATGTGTACAGCCAGTGTGCTGTCTGATGTCTCACTGCTGTCCCAGGATTACGGGCTGTCAATCTTCCAGCTTTGCAAATCTGCTTTCCAACCCTTGAGTTCTGACCATTAACACAAAACCTGGCACATTCCAGCTAAATTACAAGCGCCGTTAATTCCTCTAACCACAGACTGGCATCTTAATGTATGGGGAAGCAAATGCAGGAAGGAAAAAGAAAAACAAAAGGCACAGCTGAGCATTTCCAGTGCCACTGTTACCCTACACACGTCATGAAGGAATCATCGACACCCGTTCTGCAGCAGGTTTGCAGACCTGCCAGAGAAACCTGCCTCCAGGTCCAGCCCTTTCCTGGGGGCCAGCCTGGACTGCCAGGTCCAGCTTCCACCCTTACCTCCTGTGCTACACCCAGCTCTTGGATCATCCTGGGTTTAACACCTCTCAGCAGCCAATGCCAAAGGATGCTGAAGTAAAGAAGAAAAGGGCACAGGACAAAATTACAGAGCAATGGTGAAGGGTCTAGAGGGGAACCATATGAGGAGAGGCTGAGGTCACTGGGTTTGCTCAGCCTGGAGAAAAGGAGACTCATCACAGCCTGCAACTTCCTCATGAGGGGAAGGAGAGGGGCAGGCACTGATCTCTGCCCTCTGGTGCCCAGTGACAGGGAGGGAATGGCCTGAAGCTGTGTTCAGGCAGGTTTAGGTTGGGTCTTAGGAAAAGGTTCTTCATCCAGAGGGTGGCTGGGCACTGGAACAGGCTTCCCAGGGAAGTGGTCACAGCACTAAGTCTGACAGAGCTCAAGGAGCATTTGCACAGTGCTCTTGGGCACATGGTGTGACTCTTGGGGATGGTGCTGTGCCGTGATAAGAGCTGGGACTCTATGATCCTTGTGGATCCCTTCCAACCCAGAATATCCTATGATTCAATTAACTGCCTGTTCCTAAGCCTTGAACCTGTTCTTTGGTACACTTAGGACTTGAGTTCTTCACACAACATGAATGCGTCAGAGCAGCCTGAGCTGCTGCTGAAGTTACACAGAGCACACCACAAAGCAGAGGAAAAGGCAGAAGGCTTCCTCAGCAGCAACACGAGTTTCTGGGCTTGTGCACACAGATGAAGCAGAGCATCAGCCACGAGCTGGCCACAGGGCAAATGGAAAGGGTGAGGAAGTCCAGCATTTTCACTGACCTCAATCACGAGCTTCCTTCATAAAGAAATGGTGATGAACCTGCTAAAGCACCTACTCCCCATGACCTTCTTGGTTACCCTGCGTGGTCCCACACCACCCCGAGAGCCCCAGGGAGGCTCCCACTGGCTCCAGGAGACTTTCTGACACACGTGGTTTCTAGGAACTGGAGGAGTTCCCAGCAGCTGCAGGCAGGACGGGACCCTGAGCACACCAGCAGGCCTTGAAGGCACTCTCAGACCACAACGTGAGAACCCATGGTCTGTGGGACAGTAATGACATCAAACCCGGGACTGGCTGGCTGTCTCCACAATCAGCAAGGCACTTCCAATCACTCAGTCACTGCTCATCAGCCTGGGGACAGGCAGGGCCTGTTGTGTCAGGACAGGGGGTAGCAGTTTGAAAGAAGGTCAGTTTAGATCAGGTATAAGGAAGACAATTTTTTCACAGTGAGAGTGGGGAGGCCCTGGCACAGGTTGCCCAGAGAAGCTGTGGCTGCCCCTGGATCCCTGAAAGTGTTCAAGGCCAGGTTGGAGGGGGCTTGGAGCAGCCTGGGACAGTGGGAGGCGTCCCTGCCCACGGCAGGAGGGCTGGACTAGATGACCTTTACAGGTGTCTTCCAACCCAAACCGCTGCCTGATTCCACCCTGTGACTCCAGCTCTGTGCCTAAGCTGACCTTTATTCCACATCCATGTTACACTCATTGCTGGTTAAGCACAGTCCAGTCTGTTTGTGCCCAACACCTCAGAGGGAGCCGCTGTAGCAGCAGTGTGGGTGGGTGTGCTCTGAAGGCACGGGCAGTGGCAGGGCTTGGTACAAAGCAGTCTCTGTGCTGACTTGCTGCGAGCACTGAACCACTTCTGACAGCAAAATGACTTTTACATGAACACACGGTACTCCACGTTTTCACACAGGCATCTGTGCTCCAAATATTTTACTGAGCATCCAGCTGTTCTCTCTGGACCCTACTCCAACCATATGCACTGTTTACCTTTCAAATTTTATTGCTCCAGGGAAGAGGAACCAGACATCATCTCCTTCTCTAAATGCTGGTATGCAGCCAAGTTCTCCTCCTGTCCACCGTTTGCATGCTCTGGGAGCTAACGTTTTCCACAAGCCCAATAACCTATTTTTCTACAGCTAATCCAATACCTGGCACCAGGTCTCCAACTGAGAAGAGGACTGTCATGGGATTATATTTTTTTTTTTGTTCGTTTACATGCTAATTATAAATCCAGAGGCCTCCAGACTGAATTACAGCCTACAGAGAATCAAGGACCTGCATCTGGGGTGTAGGGCACCAACCCCCATGTCCTCATGGGTGTGTGACAGCACACTGAAATAAAGACAAAGCATTTATCTCTTTGTGGCTGCTTCTGATGTGCAGCACTTCTGTTGAAGACTCTTTTAAGCCTTAAGCATTCCCATGTAAACAAAACCTCAACCTGCTACAAAATGAGCTTGTGCAACTGGAAAAAAAATGTTTATTTTGAAATAAAAAGAAGACATCTGCATATATACAGACAAATCATAAGCCTTTGATCAACCCTCCAAAGCACGTCTGCATTTAACAAAAACTGTCAGGCTCATAACTTCCTTTGGAAAGAAACAGAATGTGATGTCCCACACCCTACTTATTCACCAAGATTATTTATCCCCCTGAAGAATACTGTTTTGTTTATTCAGTAACACAAATAAGTCCAAACTAAAGATTTGTAGCTGTCAGTTAACACGGCAAGTGCTTTACTAATGAAAGCAGAGACAAGGGTGGAATAACATGGGACACGCTGCCAGTGCTGGCACTCTCAGAATGTCCCAAAGTTGCACCTCTTGCTTTCCTAATCCATCATGAGTAAACAGGTGACCACAAAGATTACAGGCACTAGCAGAGGATCTCTGTCACCACTAAAGCTTTTCCCCTACCAACCAATGTTACTTTACCACCACTTCTTACTTTTGGGTTTGAATTCTACCCTAGAGCACCTGTAGTCCCCACTCCTACCCCATTACACCATTCCACCCCACAGAACCAGTGTGACCCTTGTTTGAAAGGTCAGGATTTGAATTCAGGATTGGGGTTAAGTAATCTCCATAATAAGAGGATACAACAGGACGCTCTTGTACCATCTGATATTACAACAATGATATTTGCTTAGGCAAGTATTAAAGGGAGGTTAAATTTAAATATCTGAAAGGCAAATATTCTAGGAAATAATATTTAGAGTGGCCCCTGTCCATTCGAGCAGATAATCAGGATGAATAATTTACAGCTGCACTTTGGTGTCCGCTGCAGCCGAGAAGAGCGGCATCGTCAGGAGCTTGGGGAGATGCCGACACATCTGCTCACCAAGTGGAATAATCGGGAGCACTCCGAGCAAGAGTGGTCCAGTAACCTGTTTTACTTAGGTGACAAATGGGACAGGAAGTAGTGGGAGGACAAGGAATCAAAAAAAAAAACTAAAACAAGAAAACCCCCAGCATGGTCCCAGTGAGTGAGGTCAGTATTTCATGCTTTTGCAGTACTGCACATTCTGCCTCAGAGGAAAACAGAGCTACACTCGGGTTTCACCTCTAAATCATCACAGATTCTTGCCAAAGCTATCTTAGGGTCAAGAAAGGGTGCCTGACCTGGCACACTGCATTCAGGCCTTCCTGCCATGCCACGGGGACTCACTCAGGAGCCGTGAGAGGAATCGTGGGAGCAGCATCCACTCATCCCGACTGCTCTGGTAATAGCGAGCGGAATGCAACAAACAGCTCACAAAGCAAACACGCTCCAAGGAACTCTCCAGAAAGCCAAGCAAGTCTCATCGTACAGCTGGGAATCCAGCATCACTTGATACCTTTTCCAGTGATGTGCACGGGATTGAATTAACAGGCTGAACACTAATTTAGTGCAGATGTTGCTCAGGTGGAAGGATGCTGCAGGTGTCACCGGGGAGTGCCTTGTAAAAAGATGAGAAGTATCGGGAGGAATAACACTGGCATATAAAAACTGTCATTACAAAGGAGACAGATGGATGAAAAAAAAAAAAAGTATCTTTGAACAGATTAAAGAAATCCATGTGTACAGCCAGGAACTGCCAAAAAAGACATGCTACGGTCTGGAATAACTCTCATGAAACACAGGGAGCCACAGCACCTTGTAACTGTGTGAGGGGACAGCTATAAACAACCTCCTCCTACCATACAACCTTGATAGGTTTCGCTTATCCACATCTACAAGGTTTTTGTTAAAATCACAGTCTGTTTATTACCCAAAAAGAGGAAAAAGCAGATAGACATAGGTGTGATTCAATGTAGCACGGTGAGAAGGGTCACCACATAACCACAGAATAAACTGCACAGCTTAGAGCCAAGATCCTCTTCCCAGCAGCACTTTGTCCACTAAAGTAGCACAAGGAACTATCACTTGCAGAACTTAAGAGTCATTCTGAAGTTACGTTTGTTTACCCATCCACAAACAGAAAATGCCTAAATACAAACCCAAAGGAAGTTATTCATGATGGATGGTTCAGCTCTTACCTGCCTTGCTTGTTATTTACAACAAGCCTTCGTTGGGTAGCAGTTTTTTTCGTTGTCTTAAAGAATTTCTGAAGTGCTTTCAGCATTCTACTAAGCAATAGGAAGCATTTCTATCTATACATAAATTTTACTGACTGGCATGGTAAGCAGCCTGCAGCAGAAATCTAAGAAATTCATTCACAAATGCCAGATTACACATCCAGCTGAGCAGAATAAGAACCAGGAACAGCCTCAGCTTTGCTGTACAAAACTCCCTTGTCTTCACAATCCAATATATTATCCAAAGATTAGCTTACAATTCATGCAAGGTAAATCAAAGCCAACTCTGCAGCATGTCTGTGATCAACTGAATCAATCAGCAAACGGATTTTAGTTAGACCAGTCTAAAGTGAGATTACATCAGGCTCATACTGGGAGGCTGGGTTTCAGTAGCACAGCCCTGGAGTTTCTGTGCTAAGCTCAAAATAACACAGAAGTATCCATTGCAAAATCCATATTAAACTGGAAACACGCAGGCCAACAGCCAGCCCCTGACAACAGCGACTACATTCCCTCCCAAAATGCAAGGAACTTACTCCATCTCCTCTGACAGGGACTAGAGCAGTGTTTTGGGCACAGTTCGTGTGCAGTCACGCACTAAACCTGGCCTAAAGCTTCCATGAACAAAGGCAGAAGGGCTTAAAAAGGAGAAGGATGTAAGCAACAGGGACGGAGAAATGGTCTTGATCCATTTCCAGCACAAAAGGTGAAGGAATTAGTGTAACTGTTCTCCACTTAAGGGCGGGTCAGGCAGACAGACTTAAATAGGAGTGGTTCAAAACAGTTTGGATTGTATTCTCTACAGTACAAAGACCCAACCCCTCCAAAAAAAGAGCAGAACATTGTTCTACTGATGGAAACCATCTTAAGTCATTGCTTTCCTTTTGTTCAGGTTTTTAAAGCATGAAAAGAGGCAGAAGCACAAGTTAAAATCCTTACAGTGTTTAAAAGGGCAAAAATATATTCCTGTTTTTCTTCACCTCCTCTTGCTTTGCCAAATACGTTTGCACACAAGCATCACATTACAGAACACCACTGTAACACAGGCATTGAAAATAAAGAAACCAAAATGCTGAATTATAACACTTTACAACTAGCAACTCAAGTACACCTTGAAATCCTAGACAACCCTAGCCAAGCCCAGTAACTCACATTCCAACATCAGCCTACTAAGTTTCATCAGCACAGACACCATTTGCTCACATTGTCAATAATAAACCAATGGATAGAAGAGAGGGAAAAAAAGAAGTCTTATAATTGCTCCAGTCTCCCATAAAAATAATGCTGGATTTTCAATAAAATTAGTAAGTTGTCTTTAAAAGTTAATATAGTCAGTTTGGCCTCCATGGAAAACCTCAGTTCCTCTTAGTCTTATGTTGTTGGGGAGAAAGGTTTGTGGGTGGGTTTTTTGCAGTTTTGCTACTCCAAATAATAAAGCAGAACTTTCTTCTTTACCAGTGTCTGTTGAGTTTTCCAAAGATAACCCACACATTTTGGATTCTAAGACCATAAAAACCTTTAGAATCCTAGTTCTAGGACCTGCACTTCAGAGAAACGTGTGATTCACTTAACAAAATTAGCAGGATGAGTAGAGTGAGCTACGAAGTGTCAGGTTAAACCTAAAAATTACACCTACCTGAGCATTGCTTCCACAAAGTTTTCAGCTTAGAATGCACCTCTGAAGAGTTTAAGGACAGACTGCCCCATCCCACACACACTCTCTTAACCTATTAATTATTGCAGCTCTGGTTTTAAAATTCCAATCAAAGAGCAGGTGGAGCTGAGTTAAATTTTAAAAAAAGATCACATTATATTAACTATGTCACACCTCATTTCCCATTTCTAATCAACAAAAGGAAAGTAATTAATGACCTAACATGAAGAGTGACCAGCATTACTGGTGTTAGACAACTGACTACATCAGGAGCAGCACTTGTTCTCCTGCTCTATAAATGTGAAAGAAGCCCAGAGCCATGTCCAGAAATTAGTAAAATTAACTCTGCAATCAAAGTTCAAATAATAAAGGCAAGGAGGTTATAAATCAGTTGGAAATCCATATGAAGGACAAGAAAGTAAGGAGTGAAGCAACACAGAGGCAAAAACTCTTCAGTACTTTGAAGACAACAAAAGGAAGAAAGATACAGAAAGTAAAACACTCCATTATGAAATTTTGCACAGATCATCACTTAATTAAACAAACTATTCAAAACGCAGTGAGCTTAAAACCAAACACCTTACTAGAATACTCTGGAGCAGTCAGAGGCAATAAACACGTGCAAATAAGATATACTCATGTCCACGCAGGAGAGGCAGCACAGCATTCGGGGAGGACACAGAACAAAAGGATGAGACTCTTCCAGCTCCCATTACCAGTAACAAACTGGGAACCAGTGTCTCTCCAGCACAGCTGTCTCCCAGAGTGGCTGGCTCTCACAGGAAAACAAAGGTCTATTCTCAAACAATGAAGAAAGTACTTCCACTGCTGAATGACCTTATAAGCAAGAGGAATCCAGCTGTTGCCGTCTCAAACTATACAAAGGCATTTATTGTCCCAATGAAAGAGGACAAAGAGTCCTAACCATCAAAAATAGCACGCAGGCTGTGAAAGGACAGGCATTTGCCCATCAGGATATTAAGTTTACCAATTTAGGAGGACTGAGGACAGAAAAGTTGCAGGACTACATGTCCAGCGCCCAGTGCCAAGAAAAACACAACTGTGGGTTACAATTTGCTTACCTTCTATAGAAGGGGCCTGGTCCACAGCCGCATATAGCATCTCTTTCAAAGCCTGCAAGGGAGAGGCAAAGAACAAGGAACACGGTTAGTATTAAAGGAGAGAAAAAAAAAATATTACACTGTTTTGATATGCCTGTTTGAAAACAAAAGCAATTAGAGCCCTTTCATCCTGCAGACCGGCACAGAAAGCTATGGTACGTGATGTCAAGGCTATCACACATATTTCTGTTCACAAGTGAAACAGGTTCATGTTTACTGACTGCTTTGTCTAAAGCCTGTTATCTTACTAATCTATAAAATTTATTCCAACTGTACATTTCAACATCTTCCTTTGGAAGAATGTTTCCCAGTTGGTAGGATGCTAAAGGCTTTACATTAAAAAAAATAAAGAAATAACAATAAAACCTGAAGTGTTGCGTGACACAAAGGAGTTTGTCAAGGCAAATGGAGAAAAAGCAGCCTCAGGGATTTCTCATCACTGTTATACAGGAGTACAAAAATACACATACATCCTAAAAGCTGAAGACAACATGATGAAGGAGATTAGGGAACCAAGGGTGACAGCCTTCTCTAGAGGTGGGAGCTGAAGGGCAGCATGAACACCAGCCAGAGTCATTAACCAGGTTTCAGGTCCTGGAGGCACCATGAGCTGCCTCCTGGAGAGCACAGAGCAGCCACTCGCCCACAAGAGAGCAGGTCCAGGAGGCAAGGGGGTCCTACAGACACACACAGAGCACCCCTGGCAGTCACCCCTCCTTCACCAGAGCCACGAGGGAGGCACCACACCACGAACCTCATCACTCACAGCTCCTCTCTGGGAGGCCTCCTTCCAGGCAGTTGTTAAGGTGCTGGTGTTACTCCAGGCATGGATTAAAGATTTGTTCACTCACATCACATAGACTGAATTCAGATCAATCACTGAAGGAATGAGACAAGGTCAGGGGAGGGCCACAATGATGATCAGAGGCTTGGAGCACCTCTGCTTAGGGCCAGGCTGGAAGAGCGGGGGATGTTCAGCCTGGAGAAGAGAAGGCTCCAGAGAGACCTCAGAGACCCTTCCTTGGAGCCTAAAGGGGCTCCGGGAGAGCTGGAGAGGGACTTGGGACAAGGGCCTGCAGTGACAGGACAAGGGGGAATGGATTCAAACTGACATAGGGCAGGGTTAGATTCGATATTAGGAAAAAAGTCTTTACTGTGAGGGTGGTGAGGCCCTGGCACAGGGTGCCCAGAGAAGCTGTGGCTGCCCCATCCCTGGAAGTGTCCAAGGCCAGGTTGGACAGAGCTTGGAACAACCTGGGATAGTGGAAGGTGTTTCTGCCCATGCCAGAGAGTTGGAACGAGATGATCTATTAAGGTCCCTTCCAACCCGAAACATTCCAGGATTCTATGAATAAGCTGAACCATAAGTTTGGAACTAGAAGCCACCAGGAAGGACCCATTCCTACTGCAAAGTGATTTGCTTACACACACCTCACATCTTAATGCCCATACTGAACGTGAGTACCCTCTACCACTGAAAAAACCGATCTTTTTCCCTCACTTTCGAGCCCACAGAAATCTAACACAATAAAAGTCATTCAGGTCTTCTTAGTTCCTATCTATTCTGCCTGATTCCCAACATATCCCATACTTCTATAATCTCGAAAGATAGCAGCAGCAGAGGTGTGTGTCATAGTGCTCAGGACAAAACCTCCCAGCCTAAATGGCAAATCCCCCAACACCCTCAAGGTAAAAACCACCAGCTCAGCAGCTGGGGCCTGAGCGCTGTTGTAACCCAGTGGTTACAATCCTGTTAGGTAAATACAAGGTCTAAAGGACAAGTCTGTTTATCACAAGATACCCAAGGTGGCTGCTTACACCGGCAGCTCTGGCATCTCTCAAAGGTCTGGCTCCTGAGTCCACAGAGGTCTCAACAAAGGTCACTCGCATAATTGTTTTCCCAGCTGAGCCACTGCTGAATGATCCTCATTCCAGCAGCACAGCTCTCCCCTAGCCTTGGTGCTTTCCCAAAATTCCTCAGGAACACTGGCCACTTCAGTCCCTTCCCCCCATGACTCACTGGTCAGCAGCACATGATCTGCCTCTGCACACCGAGTGGTCACAGAGTCTCCCTCCTTTTCCATCCCACTCGTCATCCTCACCTACCTCTAACTTTTTCCATGAACCACGACCACATGACACAGGATACACAAACCAGAAGAGACAGGGCATTGAAAGTCACTGTAGGAACAACTCATCTCTTAACCCACCCAGAGGTAAACCCGGTGTAATCCCTACCTCTGCTTTTATCAGTCATTTTTTAAAAAACAAATTAAAAAGGACAACATTGACAGTCCTGCACTAAACAATCTTGAAAGCTGAAGGTGTCAGTCGTCCCACAGACCTCTCCCCGTGCAGGCTGACATAGTGCAATCTGGCAGCTGCAGGGCAGCAGATTTTGTTATTGCTTTCCTGACCTATATAAGTAAACCAATAACCTGAAAGTGAAAGACTGAGTGCTCCTGCACACCTAAACTATTTAGTCCTCTAGATTACAAAATTTTAGAACTGATCGTTTACAAAAGTTATCCATCACTGTCAATGTGAAACACTCCAGAATTACTCGTTCTGCCCTCAAACTAGACCAAAAGGGGTTATTGCCTTGCTTTAGACTGTGCCAGGGTAGACCTTGCACCCACAGTAAACTTGTGTAAATACATATGAGAGAACAAAAAAAAAGGCAGAAAGAAAACACTTGAAAACACAACCATCAAACCTTAACAGCGAACAAAATCAAGGACCAAAACCTTAAAACTCAAAAAACCCACTGTTTTAAAGGAGTCTTTCAAAGTACTTATGCTCCTCCAAGCTCGTCCGCTAACAGCCCGAAGGACAAATAGCGAAATAGCACAACAGATTTGTGTCAGGAGGTGGCAAGCCTGGGTGTGAACTGCCTATCATGGAGCTGAGTTTGACGAGCAGAATTGGCCACCTCCCAAAAACTGAAAGACGGTTTCTGCAAGAGAGACTCTGAAGGCAAGCAGGCAACCTCAGCTATCAGTTTCCTCCCCCCACACCTACTTCCTGCTGCAGGTGGTGTCTGGGAGAAATGATGCTTAAAACTCAGCAACCTGTTTCTCTTCTCAAAAAAGGACTTAAAACCTGGGGTCTCCCTCGGAGGGAAGGGAGGTCACCTGCTCACACCTTTACCCGTCTCTCCCATGTACTTTGCACCTGTAATAACTGTTCTGCTCCTCTGCTCGCCCCAGCTGCTGTGATTCCAAAGGTATTATGCACATTTCCTATAAAAATACCATCAGACTGCTGCAGATAAACAAATTCAGGCCAGATTAACTGCAACCAAACAGCCATCTGGCAACTGTGCAACTGAGTTGTGCAGTTCCATCAGCTGGACGTGCAGACACACACTTGCATTTAGAAGTCTGAGCAGGCAGAGCAATGCTCTCCTCCTGAAAGCAATCCAGAGAGGGACACGAGAGCAAAGGAAACCAGGAGGGTTTGTGGATCAACACAGACCTAACCACTCCACAATTTCACTGCATCAAAAATGAACATTATATGCAGCAGAGCAAACTCTTAGCCAAAAAAAAAAAAAGCATCAGCTGAAATTCATGCAAGTGAATTACCTGAATTTGTTCAGTACCAGCTATGTGGAAATGAGAATTCAGTTGTTTGGCACAAAAAGTTGGGATTTTGTTTGTTTTCGTGTTTTTCCTGTTTTCATATTTTTCCAAAGGAATTGAAGGGTAAACGAATTGCCCAAAACTTTTAAGGCAAAAAGTGCATGGAAGCAGTGCACATCACAGCAACAGTTTGTGACCCACTTCACAGAAGAAAATACACCAGCAGATCCCCTAAAACAAGGTGAGCAAACCCTTTCACGGCTGCTGCCAGGGTGAGGCACACCCACGGGTCACTGCCCTGCCTGCTCCACACGGCCAGATGCCCCCCCAAAACCACTGCTCCCCTGTGCTGTGGGCTTCATGCAGAGAAAGCAGCAAGAACAGAAGCTTGAAGCGCTACTTTTAACCACTAGGAAGTTTTGGGATGCTAGCTCCTGAAATTGTAACCAAAGCTGTTTAAAACTTCGTGATGTTTAACATCATCAGGAAGCACTTCCACAATTGAAGCATTTGTCAATACGCTGTTCTAAACTCGACTGCATCCGGGGAGCAGCCTGATAATGGCACTCAGTATTCCAACAGGAAAAAACAACCCTTTATGCTGGGACTGGGTATTCTGTTACTGCCACCAGTCCTCTCATAAAGCCCTCCTGGTCATTTGCACCAACTTAGACTTCCAGAACCATCACTTGGGGATGGATTTTCCTTGGTAAATGTGACACATCCAATTTGCATCATTTCATGAACCCTTCGGAATGGAAATTTGGCATGGAAAGCCGAACCAAGGTTTGTGTAAAGCTCCACATTAATGTTGACTCAGTCACGGTAAATGTCTTTGGGAAAAGCTGAACCAAACTGAATAGCATTCATTGCCATTTTTCCTCTTTTCTGTAAGCCAAGTGCTCCTTCTCAAAAAGCAGATGCACAGTAATGGTCACTGCAGAGCTTCTGCTGAAAGGAAATAAGAATCCAAGTCACACCTACAAAATATATCTTATTTTTGCCTGTGTAAAGGAAATTAAGGGATTTTTCTCTCCCTAAAGCTCTCACACCAGTCCTAAGCCTCGGTGACTTCCATGCTTCCTATAAGCACACTCAAAATACTTGAACTGATTATTTTTGGAGGGAAAGATCACATTAATGGTCAGAAGTTTTGAGGACTGTCAGTTGTTAAAGACCACTTGAAAGTGAAATGACATTTTTAGGTATTGAAAACACAACAGTCTCATTCTTGTTTCTGACGTTATCACCAACAGATTACACCTGGTCTGGCTGGCAAAGCTCCCCCAGGCACGCTCGCTCCAAATCCCATCCAAGGATCTCACAGAGGTTACCTGGGTCCTGCCACACTCCAGGGCCCAATGGCTGCACGAATCACCTGCTCCCCAGTGGAAATAACCACAAATGCCAGAGCAGAAAATTAAGATGAGGGCATGTAAGCTTTATGATACAGAATGACTTAAAGAAATTTCCACATCATCTTTTATGGAGAATGGCTTCAAACGGAAAGAGAGCAGGGTTAGATCAGACATCAGGTAAAACATCTTCCCAGAGGGCAGGGAGGCCCTGGCACAGGGTGTCCAGAGAAGCTGTGGCTGCCCCTGGATCGCTGGAAGTGTCCCAGGCCAGGCTGGACGGGGCTGGGAGCAGCCTGGGACAGTGGAAGGTGTCCCTGCCCATGGCAGGGGATGGGACACCCCATAATCTTTAAGATCTCTTCCCACCCAACCCATTCCAGGATTCTGTGATATTGAATGTGACATCCTGGAAACAGCAAGAGTCATTCCAGCGCTCTCTACCCAGGAAGATCTCTCACTCTGAAAGGGTGGTTACTGCTTTAATTAAGAAGGAAACGATGTAAACTGCGAGGTGAAGAAAGGTTGTAACACTATTAAATACACCAGCAACGTTTTAAAATGTTACTGTGACACCTTCTGCAGGCAGCATTGCACACAAGTAACGCAGGCAGCGTTTAACCTCACATTTGCTAATAAACACCTGGGAATTCCTCCGGACAAAGGAGGGCCGGGTGCTTTTCGCCTCCGGTGTAATCAACAAGTAAACTGAGGTAGTGCTGGGCTTTTATGCACTGCAGCCGCACGACCACCAGTTACTGAATAATAAATGCCGGGCTATTCCATCGCTGCGATGTGCATGAGCAGGAGGCTGACTCAATCCAGCCGGCTGCAACAAGGCAAACAAAGAGTCTGAAAGTTATTACTGAAAGGGAGGGCGAGGTTTGTGTTTTCATTCACTCTACATTAAGTTGTCTACCCAAGGAGGAGATTACTTTGTGATTAGAAAGAGTGGGAACTTGAAGGAAGTTTTTACTGAAATCTACATTTTAAACTGGGATGGGGGAAGGGAGAATGACATAATAACACTGCCCTAGTTAAAACAGCTGAAAATTAACCTCCTAGAATGACAACAGTGGCCGGCGAGCAGCAGAGCTCTTCACACATTAATCGAGGTGTCATAGTTCACTGGGTCTCCCTTCCCTCTCTCCACAGCTGTTTGCTCAGCATGCAGCCAGATCTCTCACCCTTCCATTTCCCCCTTGCCTATCCCCTCCAGCCCACCTCCAAACCTGCTCTTAGGAAGATATCCAAGTTTCTGTTTCCAGGAACAGAAGACAACTCTCACAGGGATAACCCGTCGGAGACACGATGCAGAGCTAAGCTGGTCCTTTATTTTATCAAGACAATGGTTTTCCTCCTCCTCAAAGACCGATGGCATAATTCGGCCACCTAGCTCTCCATATAATTCAAGGAGATCACAATATTGTTGCAAAGCCAAATCCAACTGCAGTTTTTATTTAAACATCCGTTCCTCTGCAGTCAGGTAAAGGAAAACAAAGGAAGAGTGAAAAGGGCAGATATAAACTTTCCAAGCTCAACATTACAACAAAGCAAGCTAAGATAAATGTGCTTTTCCTTGCAAATGCAGACAGATTAATAGGGACGGTATAAATAAATCGCTATTATAGTCCTGGGGAGAAAATACAGGCCTTCAAACAATAACAAATGTTGCGTGGTTTTAACTGAGTCAATCAGTCAAGAAGTTTTGCTGATCACGGCTGTCCTACAATCAGCTTTCCGTTGTCTAGATTTAATTATTACTTGTGGAAAAGACATCGCTGGCACCTGCCACTTTTACCGCTGACGCTGAAATAGGAAATGGTTTTACTACAAATAACCACCTCCAGCTCCGTCCAGTTAAACCCAAGCCCAGCACCGGTGCGATAAATCTGAAACGAAGCAATCAGCGTGACCTTTAGCAGGCTGGCGCGATAAAGCCTGGAAAGCTGTATTCTGCAGATAATTCGCGATTAATGCAGCAGAACTTGGTGTAAACAGTGCTCATAAACGCCCCGACTCGAGTGTGAAACAGCGAGATGCAGAGCCTGACTTAAAAATTATCCTAAAATGGGAGTTGATGGGGGTCTGGCGCCTTGTTTTGGGGGGCTCAGGGCAGCTTTTGGGGTTCTGGTGCCCCGTTCTGGGGGCTCAGGGGAGCCGCCAGCGGTGCCGGTGGCCCCCGGCAGGGCAGGGAGGGCGCCGGGAGCTGCCCAGCCCGGCGGGATCGCCCTTGGGAGGCCGGGAGCCTCTCAAAGTCACCGCTCCTCCGCCGCCGGGGCCGGGAAGCGGCGCTGAGCCCCCGCCGGGGCGGGCTGGAGGTGCCCGGGGCCGAGCACCGCACCGCGCCTGTGCCCCGACCTCCGTGCCCCGCCAAGAGCTTACAGGCGGCAATTAATTCATTAACGAGAGAAGCGGACAGCCGCGGGGTGCCCGGAGCCGCAGCCTCCCCGCCGCGGCGGGCACCCACCGGCGCTGCCGCCCCGCCAGCACCGCCCCGCGGCACGGCGGGCACCGGGAGGCGCGGGGGCCGGGGCCCGCAGGGCTGCCCGGGGCCGTACCTCATACTGGATGTACTGCTTCCGCCACTCGGGGGTGATGTGCGCCGCGAGGTGCTCGGCGAACTTCATCCTGCCGCCGCCGCCGCCGCCGGCGGGCCGGGGCCGCGCTCGCTGCGCGCCCGCAGAGCCGCCTGGGCAGCGCCTGCCTGCGAACGGGCCTCGGTACTGGGGGGCGGGGGGGGTCCGCCGCCACCGCACATGGGCCCCCGCCCGCCCGCCCCGCCGCTCCTCGGCCCGCCTCGGGCCTCCTCAGCGCCGCCCCGCCGCTGCCGCCGCCTCCCCGGCCGCCGCCGCCGCCATCTTCGCCACCGCCTCCCGCCGTCACCGCCCGCAGCCAACCGGCACCGGCACCGCGCGGCCCCGGCACCGCCGCCCGCCCACCGCCGCGGGGCGGGGCCTGCCCTGGGACCGCCCCGGTACCGCCCCGGCACCTCCCCGGTACCGCCCCAGTACCGCCGCTCCGGGAGGGGCCTGCCCCGGCACCGCCCCGGCACCGCCCCTGTACCGCCCCAGCACCGCCCCGGTACCGCCCCGGCACAGTCCAGGCACCGCCGCTCCAAGCGGGGCCTGCACCGCCCCGGCACCGCCCCCGGCACCGCCGCTCCAAGCGGGGCCGACACCGGCACCGCCCCGGCACCGCCCCGGCACCGCCCCGGCACCGCCCCGGTACCGCCCCGGCACCGCCCCGGTACAGCCCCGGCACAGCCCCGGCACCGCCGCTCCAAGCGGGGCCGACACCGGCACCGCCCCGGCCCCGCCCCGGCCCCGCCCCGGCCCGGCCCCCAGGAGGCGCAGTTTCCGCGCTCGCCGCCCGGGGGCGCCGCGGCCCGCGCGGGCTGGGCCGGGTTCGGGGCCGGGTTCGGGGTCTGGGGCCGGGTTCGGGGCGGGTTCGGGGCTGGGTTCAGGGCCGGGTTCGGGGCCGGGTTTGGGGTCTGGGGCCCGGTTCGGGGCCGGGTCTGGGGCCGGGTTCGGGGCCGGGTTCGGGGCCGGGTTCGGGGTCGGGTTTGGGGCGCGGGCGCGGCACCCGCGACCCCCGGGACAGCCCTGGGGCAGTGCGGGGCTCTGTGGGGAGGGACGGGACGGGAACGGGAGGAGGATGAGGTGGGAAGGGCATGAGAACAGGATGGGATAGGATGAGAGTGGGGATGGGGATGAGATGGGAAGGGATGGCATAGGATGAGAGTGAGGAAGGGGATGAGACGGGGATGAGATGGGATAGGGAGGGGATGGGGATGAGATGGGAAGGGGATGGAAATGGGGTGGGAATAGGGGTGGGAGGGGATGGGATAGGATGAGAGTGGGTAAGGGGATGAGATGGGTTAGGGAGGGAATGGGAAAGGGATGGGAGTGGGATGGGCATGGAATGGGGATGGACGGGGATCGGGAAAGGAGTAGGATGGGATGAGATCAGCGTGTGATGGGATGTGTATGGAGATGTGATGGGAAGGGACTGGGATGAGGATGAGGTGAAACGGGAATGGGGTGGGATGGGGAGAAGTGTGGCAGGGAGATTGATGTGCATGGGGGGAAATAAGTGACAGGATGGGGAGGGATCAGGGAGGGGAAAAACAGGGGACAGGGACAGAGATGGGGGAAAGAGTAGGAGAAAATGCAGGAAAAAACAAGAGTAAGAACTGGGGCAGGAGGGAAGCTGGGCTGACAGGCCACAAAAGGCCGGGAGAAAAGGGAAAGAAAGAGGGGGAAAGAAACGGGGAGGGGAAAGGGAAAAGTCTCCAAAAGTTGCATGATCTCCACTGCCCATCAGTGCCGTGCCTATCCAGGCTGGCACAGGGGGAGCAGGGGCTCCAGGGCAGCTCCTGGAGCAAACCCACCTGCACGGGCCACAGACACAGAACACAGACACCCCGGGGCTGGCGGGGCCGGTACCCACTGCCTCATGGCCTGAGAGACCAAACTGGAGCCGGTCGGAGTGGGGCTGCAACCCTCGGTTATCCCAAGGATGCTCAGTGGCCCTAACCCTGCCCCTCCCCAGTTCCTAGATTTTGGAGATTTTCCGCTTTTGGGATTAATCTTGGTTTCCTTCAAGCCTCACAACCTTTGGCACATCTTCAGGTGACAGCTTTGAGCTTTTCCCCACCCTCGCAGGGCCGATCCCATGCCGGCTGCCGGCCCTCGGCAGCGCCGCGTCCCTCCGCGGCCGCAGCAGCCGCAGCGTCGCTCCCCCGACACCCGCAGAGCTCGTTTGCTGCCGGGATTTATGGGGGTCCTGTCGCAGGCCCGGGGATCTGTGATTTGCGAGGGCTGAGATTCGCCTGGCAGCGACAGCGGCGCTGGCTGATACCATCTCTTAATTACATTTGCAGCAAACCCTTTGCTGAGCAGGGCTCCGGTGCCGTTCCCGCGGAGCTCCGCGCTCAGCAGCCTGCCCGGTGCTGACCCTGCCGTGCCGCATGGGCTCACACCTCGCAGGTCCCCGGCTTTCCAGTGCCTCACCCTGGCAGGCACTCGTGTGCCCGAGAACGTCGCCCGGGGGCTGAGCCTGCCCCCGACGGCAGCCGGGGTTGTACAGCCCCGACCCTTTCTTTGAATGCTGCCGGGCTCCCGGAGATAACTCGCAACGCGGGGCAGGAAAGGGGATTAGGGAATAAATATTCTCTTTGTTGTTCGCGGGAGGCATTGCCTGCAGTACGTACTGGGGTGTATAATAAATTAACGCCTTCTGATACGGCGGCTGGCAAATTTCAGGATGGAAAGTAACCAGAGATCCCCCCCTTCCCTTTATTTATTTTGTATCAATAAATACTCTTTTTTGGCGTTAACCCGAGACAGATGATAGCAGGGGAGGCAGAGCAGAGGATGGGTTCTTTGCTCACCGTTGCCCTGCAGAAACAGCTCCATTCAAATATCTGATTGGCAAATCCCTGCTTCCCGTTACCGGACACCCTTTGGGACCACGCTTGGCGTCCTAGTGTTTCACTGCTCTGCTGCGGCCCGGGGCTTTCCAACTCCTCGAAAGGTTTCCAAACTCCCAGCTCTGCATATCCAGGCTTGCGGGAGGGATGCAGGAAAGGAGAAAGGGCAAGGAGAAGCCTTAAACGAAAGAGAAAAGGCCACCACCGCCTGCCTCTGCTGCCTTCTGCCCACGGCTGGGTGGAGGGCAGGCGCGGGCAATCCAGGCGACACCGAGGTGGGATGCTGGTCCCAAACGATCCTGGTTTGGGTCTGGATCTCAATCCCCAGAGCTAAGGTTTGGATCCCCGCCGCTGTTGCCTTAGGTCTGGATCTCACTCCCCATACCTCACTGGCACCAGGCTGCCACGTTTTCCTCATCTCTCTCTCTCTCTTTTCCAGGAAAGAGTTTGCATTGTGATTTCCCCCGTGCTGTTGTCGTTAGGAAAAAAACCATAGAAGCAATGTTATTTGCATTTTTAAACCCAGCAAGGAGAAGCCGGAGTGGGCTTTCCGCCAGTGCAGTCTGGCACTTGCTTTGTTGGGAGCATATAGAATAATTTATAAATAGCATGGTGGGATTTTTTTAAAATATATAATTATACTTTTAAAGCTCCTGCATGGCTGGGGAAAAGGAGTCTTCAAAAGAGGCTTTAGAAAAAACAGTCTTGCGGAGGGAAAATTTGCTTCACTGGCACTGATAAAATCACAAAGAGGAGGGTTTTCCATCGCAGGAGACAATGCAGGAGACCCCCAGACCTCCTCCCACCTCCTCCCCAGGCAAAAGGATTTTAAGGCACCTGGATATTTAGGGGCTGGGTTTGGCATGGGAGGAAATGCTTTAGGAGCATGAACTCCCCCGGCCCCATGAGCAGAGCTGAGCCTGGACCACGGGGTCAGGGGGACTGGTGTGATTTACTAAATTCCCTTGTCGTTCAGCATCAGGGGGATCTGGGAAGATGAAGTCATCTCTCCACTAAAGCCGGAATAATTAATGCCCAATCCCGGGCTTTGGGGAGCAGCAGCACGTCCCAACCTTGGTGCAGAGGCAGCGGAGGCATCAGGAGGGGCAAAGGCTGCTCTTTTATATCCTCCACTGCCCTGTCCTCCACTGCCCTGCCCTGCCCTGCCCTGCCCTGCCCTGCCCATGCAATGATTCCTGCTCCAGAGGGACCACCAGGGGCTTCGCTGCTGCTGCTTGGAAAGGAGGACCGGGAATAAATAAATACAGAAGTAAAAGCAAGTCGGGAGTGAGCTTAATGTCGAACAAGGAGAGAATTGAGTCAATCACACCAAGAGATGCTGCCCTGACTGCCAGGATCAATAGAGCTCCAGGCCCTGGGCTTGGACACCCCCAGCACCCCCCAGCCAGCCCCGAGCCCTCCCATTATCAGCTCCATCGATGGCGGTCTTGAGGAACGGGGTCGATATATCAGATTTCCCAGTGCAAAAGCGCACAAATTCCCCAGCAGCCTGGGCTGGAGCTATTGATTTTTCCCGTATTTCCCCTCCCTACTGGCAGAGGATGAGGGTGTGAGGATGAGGAGCTGGGGGGTCCCAGACCCCAGGGAAGAGGCAGTGCACGAGGTCCCACTGGGAGCAGCCCAGTCCACGGGGAGATGTCAGGGTGTTTATACACCCAGGGAGCTGCCCGCAGAAAGTTCTTTTAAGCCAGGAGGAGCAGTGGTTCCCAGGAAATACTAACGCTGTGGACTGATCTGATTCCGGTGGCAGGGATGTTGGGATCCATCCATCCTCTCCCAAGCACTGCCTTGGAGCTCCTGCAGATCTTCCAAGAAGGGAAAGATGATGCTTTTGTCCCTGTTTCAGGATGAGACCTGCCTCCCCTGCAGGGGGATGCAGCAGGGTCAATTTACCCACCGGCTGAATTTGATCCACTGGGACTTGAGTCCATCACAGAGGTGGATTTAGGACTCGAATTTCCCAACAGCCAGCCCCAGGGATAGAGCAGCTCGTGTAGATGTGGGTCTGTGGGCAGTACCCCTGCCCTGCTCGGCTTGCCTGTCACCTGCCCTGCACTCCCCGGGGCAGGATTTTCCCCATACCTCCCTCATCCCATGTCCACATGGATGCCTGATGTTGGAAGTCCCAACGTCGGGCAACACCACTGCCCTGACTGGAAGCCCCTCTGTAGGTTTGGCTGCTACTGAAACACTTAGGGAAGCAGACACACGGAGAAGGAAGCAGCTCCCTCTCTCCAGAACAGTGCCCTGTGGTGGGAGCGGAGCTGTCTCTGTGCTGGGTGACCTTTCCGGGGCAGGCAGCAGCTCCTGGCCACTCACACGTGTCCCCTCCACTCTGCCGAGGTCACAGCAGCATCCTGCTTGGAAACCCAGCCAGGGAACCCGAAATACCCCATCTGCCCCGGGGGTTCAGTGCCCCAGCCGTGTGGCTTCCAGGAGTGCAGCGTGCCCCAGCGCCACGCAGGGATGAGCCCCCGGGAGCTGCGCCAGCGCTGCCTGGGCTGGGGACTCGCTGTGCTGCCTCAATCCTGCAGCAGATGGGGGGTTTCACGCCCTTCCCTGGTGTGTAAGTGATTGCTCCTGGACGGATTCCAACCCATGTATGTGTGCCTGGTTTAATTTATGCACGCTCGCTTTGTGTGAGAAGACAGCAGCTGACCAGTGGTTGAGAAAACTGAACACCCCGAAAAGGTCTAAAATTAGAGAAGAAATAAGAGCTGCTTCCTCCAAGCCCCCGAGCTGCCTGGGCTGCTTCCAGAAGAGCCTGGGAAGCCCCTCCAACCTCCCTGATCCAGCCCCGGGCCTGCCCCACTGCTAAATCCCCCTCCTGAAGCTGCGGGGAGCCTGTCCCTGCTGCACCTCACTGTGTCCATAGGATTGCCCCACTGAGCTCTGGGACAGCGTGGACCCTTATCCCCTCGGGATGTTTTCCAGGACACAGGGGCTGGTAAAGTGCCAGGTGGCCTTGGGACCATTCCTGTCCTGTTTACCCCAACCTCACTTGCCCTGTTAAACAAGCTCCTGCCTCCCCATCTCCATCCTGACTGCCAGCCCCCTGCCAGGAGAATAGACCACATGAGGGGAGTGAGGGAAGCAGGGCAGCACCCACCAAACAGCGGGAAGGGAGGTCACCTAGGGCAAGAAACAGCATCCATGGGGCTGCTGCTGCTAGGCCACACGGCCAATGCCACCATCACAGCAGAGCCACAGCAGGCTGTGCTGGAAACACAGGATTTTGGCACCTCTTGGTGCACCCAAGCTGCAGGCACCAAGCTGCCACAAGCACAGTTAAAGGGCTGGGGGAACCCCTCTTTCCTGTGCCACCCTCATGGCGCAGACATATGATGTCTGGGTCCTGCTGGGAGGAGCAGCCCATGCCCACCTGGGACACCATGAGCTGTGTCACTGCCATTCTCTGCACTAAACCTCTACCCCTTATCCAGTACTGGCAGCAAAAAGCTGAGTGCCAGTGAGCTTGAGGTGTGTGGTAATAGCTGTGGCAGAGACCTCTAAAGCTGGCTGGACTTCCTAGGAGTTTTTGGAAATCCTGACGTAGCTTTGTGGGTTTTCCAACAACCTCTGCACCTTATCAAAGTGCACGGAAGGCCACAGGCTTCCTGTTTGCCTGGGCTGTGGTCAGAGGTGAGAGCCAGGCGCGAGTAAACCTCTTCTCCCATGTGACAGGACTGGAGGAAATGGCCTCAGGTTGCTCCAGAGGAGGTTTGGATTGGATATTAGGGAACATTTTCTTCACTGAAATGGTGGTCAAGCACTGGAACAGGCTTCCCAGGGCAGTGGTGGAATCAAGGTCCCTAGAAGTGTTCAAAACACGGATGGATGTGATGCTCAGGGACATGTTTAGTGGTGAACAAGGCAGCCCTGAGTTAATGGTCAGGCTCAGTGATCTCAGAGGTTCTTCCAACCTTCATGATCCCGTGGTTTTAGGAAAAGAACAGCTGCTCCTGCCAAACCCAGCTTGACCCTGCCTGGCTTGAGCCCTGTACCATGAGCACCCTTAGGGTGTTGGCTCCTGGCCATGGCCCCAGTGGGTGGCAGGTGCCAGGCGTTGTACTCCAGGCTGCTGGGACATCTCCTGGGACAGCACTGGGTTGGCTGCTCCTCCGTGGAGGGTCTCATTTGGCCTGGAGAAGGAATCACTTATCTCCAGGTCATTCCCTCATAACCAGGGCTGGGTGTGAACCATCCACAGGTGCCATAACACAATCTAAATGGCTTTAGATGATTCTTTCCAATCTGACAACTGTCCTGAGACTGCACTGGAGCTCCAGGTCCTGCAGCCTCACGACAGTTGTCAGGTTATAAAGAATCATCTGAAGCAAGTGAGGACGTGTCCTTGTTCCACCAGGGCTGAGAGCAAGGGGCAGCCAGTCAGGTGGATTCCCATCCCAGCTCTGGACTGAGCCCACGCTGGGAGCTCCGTGCTCTGCTGGGAGCAGAACATCCCTGATCTCTGATGGCAGCCGTGGACAGGACACAGCCTGGCTTTGTCCTCACCATGGATATCAGCCCCGGTGCAAGCCACATGTGTGTGGAACCCCCCTCAGTGCCTCTGAGCAATGCCAGTGGCTTTGGCCAGGGTCACCCTCACAGCCTGAGACCCTTGTGCCCTGCAGATGCTCTCTGGCTCCGGACATCATCATGAGTTTAAAGGACTGGCAGGAATTAGCCCAAAACCCTTCCCTTGCCAACAGGAGCCACCGAATGGGCAGGAGCCCAACACCAGGGCTCAGCCCCTCTGGGGCCATGTGGACGGGAGCCTGGGTGTCCCCTTCCTCTGAACCAGCTCAGCCTGCCCCACCAGGACACGCTGATCCTCAGCCCCAGCCCTGCCTGCTCCACTGTACAGCCAAAACGAGCCATAAATCCCCCTCCGTGGAGCTGGAAGGTGCAATTGCTTATCATCTGTGGTGCAGGTTTTATCTCCTGTGAGTCGTGGCGTCACGTGAGGGAGATCTGTAAGTAAAAGTCGTGCTGGAGCCATTTATAACAGCAGCACTGTGATTGCTGCTCCTGACAGCTGCAATTACGGGCACTCCCTTCCATCTCTCTGCACTGGGGGGGAGCGGAGCCAGCACCAGGAGCAGCTTTTCCAGAGCTGCATCCCTGCTCCAGCACACCTTGTCACCCACAGGCAGTGCTCAGGGAGGGTTCCGGGGATGGGGGATGTAGGATGGGGGGTGACCCATCCAGTCAGGAGGGTTTGGGGAGGGATGCAGGGTGCAAGGAAAGCTTGCCAGCTGCTGTTCGTCTCCGTGGGGGCAGGGACTCCACAGGGACAAACAGCAGGTCCCAGCACTCACCGGGGAGAAGCAGATCTGGTGGCCCCAGAGAAGCCCTAAGTGGGGTGCAGGTGAGGGCAGCACCCCGGCAGGATCACTGCTGGGAGCTTCTTTCCAACACCACGGACTGGGTCTCCTGCCTGTGAGGTGTTTGGTGTGCTCCAGGCAGGTCAGCACCGGGGTGCCAGCAGCCACAGGACCGGGGAGCTGCCAGGGAATCTGGGAGCTGGATACCAGAGGGATGCAGCCCGGGGGAGATGGAGAGGAACGTGAGGGACATCCGTGGTCTCGCAGTGACAGGGCAGTGACAAACAAAGCCACTGCTCACCCGATGTGAGCCGAGGGGGAGCTGACAAGAGGCAGGGGAGCATGCAGGTGGCAGCCCTGAGGCAACCCAAAATCTGGGCTTTCCTGCTGAACACCTCAGCTCTGTCCTCTCCAGGCAGTTTCAGGGGAAATGAAACGTCCAAAGTGAGCTAAATTTCATCATTATCCTGGTGAAAAAACCCCACTCATAAGAAGTGACTTTTTCTTTTGCCCTTTTCAGTGAACAGCACCATGGGGTTTGTTCCAGAGCTGAGCTCTGCTGTGGTGGCTGCATGGTGACTCCACCACTTCCCTCGGCAAGCCCGTTCCAGTGTTTGACAACCCTTTTCCTGAAATCTTTTCCTAATACCTGACCTAAACCTCTCCTAGTGCAGCTGGACGCCGTTTCCTCTCATCCTGTCACTTGCAACTTGGGAGTAAAGACCGATTCCCACCTGGCCACGACCTCCTCTCAGGGAGCTGTAGAGGGCCAATACGATCTCCCCTGAGCCTCCTTTTCTCTGGGTCAAACAGCCAGACTTCCCTGCTGAACAAAAAAAAACGAGATGGGAAATAGGATAGAAGAAACAGGAGGCTGAATAAAGTGAAACCAAAATGAAGATTTTTGTGTTTCCTTGACACAAAGCAAAACACTCCAGTTCAAACAAAATGAAACTTCCCCTTATGTTTTAAATTTCTGTTTGGAAAACAGAATACACATGGCATTCATTCTGGCTGCCCCAAACCAAAAAGTCTTAGTGCTGAGATCCCTCTCTCCACAGAAAGATCCACTATTTGCACAGCTGCAGCTGCAACCTTTGAACCTCTGGCCAGTCTGTGTTGCAACCGAACTGGTGCTGATGTCAGCCCAGCAGAGCTTCAGGCACTCTTGGGGATCAGTGCTCAGCACCTGACAGAGGAGTTTTTCCTTCAGCGTTTAAGAGGTTTAATGATATGCCAGGAGAAGGGAGATTTATGCCCTTCTGACGGGGCTTATGCATTCCTACTGATTTGTATTCAGCACGGTGCAGGAATTTATGGAAGAAGGGGATCGATGTTTTATTGATATCTAAAAAAACCTGTATGATGGATGTGCTAATTACACATTTTTCTCCCAGACTCCCTTTATTATACACAAACAAATGGCCCTGCTGCTGTAACAAATGCAGGGAAAATGTGCAATGGAGCCAAACTCCTTGGAGGTGATGCATGTGAGGGAGGCCTTGCTAATGCCAGGGCAGAGACCTCAGCTCTTTGTTTAACTTCTTCCCTCCCCAGCCAGTATTGAATTTTGGTTCCCCGTTGCCTGTGACTCCATTTCCATTCCATGGAAGTCATCTCCCCTGTCAGGAACAGGGGGGCACAGCTCCTGCAGCCATGCAGGTGTTGGCTCCCAAAAACACTGAGCAGAGCGTGCATTTGCTGTGCCTTGCTCAGAGGGCACACACAGGGCGAAGAACGAGCAGGGCTTTTTGTCTCTCTGCTAAAGCAGGGAGTGCACAGAGGACAGGGGCAGCGGTCAGTGGCTGTGTCCACCCCTCCCTCTCCCGCTGCAGGGGTGAAGGCGAGGCAGGTGCTGTGATTTGTGTAGCAATCGATTTTGCAGATGGAAATCGCAGGCTGAGACAGGCACACGCTGCCCCATGGCTGCCTGATTAGCCTGAGCCCCATGCCAGCACTCCTGTGCTCCAGGCAGGGGAGGAGGGTGGCTCTGCTCAGTGCAGGGGGGGCCTGTGCTCTGGGTTCTGCTTTCTGCACAGGGATTTGGGGAGCCACCAGAGCAGGGCAAGGACCTTCTGGGTGCAGGACTCAGAGTGGATACAGGAGGTGGGAGCAGCACGGAAGAGAAGGTGGGGTAAAGCCTGGAGCCCGAAGCACGGCACTGGAGTGCTGCCTGCCCGAAACTGGCAGCACAACCTGGGTTCTCACAGTGAGGACTTTGTGATCTTGTGGGCCAGGGAAAAAGTTCTCAGCCGTTCCCCTCGTGTTCTGCCAAGAAATGGCTTTGGCAGGCAGCTGCCACCCACGCAGCTCCAGGCTCCATGTGCAGGCGAGGCAGGGGGGTCCTTGGCTTTGACGGGGCTCGGTAGTGCCCTATGGGGATGTTTGGCAAAGGCAAAGGCTCAGTCAGAATCCTTCCTGGTCTTTCCTGTGCCCTGGCACGGGGATGGTGGGAGGCATGATGGGGAGGAGGATTCTCCCCCTGAGGCACGGGTGCAGGGAGAAAATCTCTCAAAAAGTGATGAGGGAGATGAAGAAAAGGAGCGGCAGGATGAGGACATTCACAATGGGTAGCCTGGAGGAGCTCGGGGGCCAGGAGGGGACATTAATTACCCAGAGGAGCAGCTCTGCCCACAGTGAGGGTGACACACACCAGGCTGAGGTGTGCTGGGGGCTGTGCCACGGGCGGGGAGCGGACCTGGGCTTCCCCTGGCTCCCTGCCCCACTCGGGAGCCACACGCATGCCCAGCCTGCTCCTTCTCCCTCCAGAGGCAGGTGTCTCCCACGGCCAAAGGCATGTCCACAAACGAACCAGCTCTTAGCTGCCTCTTTCTCCTTTTGTTGTGGGGGCAAAAAAAAAAAAAAGTAATCACAGCTTAGCTTGCAGGGATCCCTTCAGATGTCGCTTTCAGGCTGGCTGGGGCTTGGTGTGTGCGGCAGCCTCTGCCCTGTGCTCAGGGACAATGACAGGTCTGCAGGCTGGCCAGCAGGATGGATATCATGATTATGCAGGGATATTTTTTCCCTGCTTGGCACTGCTGGTCACAGCCTATTACTGTGTCTTTGCCATCCCAGCGTGGGACCTGGGGCAGACCCACACACGCAGCCTGTGCAAGGACCCTGCATGATTTTCTTTACCACTCAGAGCTTGTAATTTTCTGGTGTTGTGTGCTCTGCAGCCCAGGGCTGGGGGAACGGGCTGAATTGGACCTGGCTCACACTAGGGTGACTGGGGTGACTCTCCCAGCCCTGCACCACTTCATGTTTGCAGGGGGTGGTTGATGCATCTGGCACAAGGGTGTTGGCAGTGGCACCCCTGGAGCTCCCATCCTGCTCTCTCCCAGGCTGTGGGGAAGCAGCAGCTACATCCCCATCATCCTGCAGAGCAGGTGCAGCCCAGCAGCCCCATCCCCACCATCCTGCAGAGCAGGAGCTGTGTCTGAGCCCAGCAGCCCCATCCCCATCATCCTGCAGAGCAGGTGCCACATGTTGGAGCCCAGCAGCCCCATCCCCACCATCCTGCAGAGCAGGAGCCGTGTCTCAGCCCAGCAGCCCCATCCCCATCATCCTGCAGAGCGGGTGCCCTGTGCCTGAGCCCAGCAGCCCCATCCCCATCATCCTGCAGAGCAGGAGCCGTGTCTCAGCCCAGCAGCCCCATCCTCTGTGCTGCCATCCTGAAACCTCCACGGGCGCCTTGCATCAAACCTGCTCCCACGCCTGCCGGAGCGAGGGGGTGGGAGGAAGGATCAGGCCCCCTTTTAAAAGAAAAAGGCAAGGGAAGAGTGAAGGAGGGCTGTTCGGAGCTGTGAGCGCTCTGGAGAAGGGACCCGAGGCAGGCAGGGAGGCCTCTCTCACCATGGAGACGCGCCGGGAGCGTGCGGAGGCTGTGCGCTCCGGTTCCTTCGCTGCCAGTGCTTTTCCCGGGCTATTCCAGGCGCATTCCCGCTGCCAGCCTGCCTGGCTGCCCGTGGAGCTGGGCTGGCCGGCTGCATGGAGCCGGATTGGGCTGCTGGGGGGCCGTGTCGCTGCAAATATTGCAGTTTGTCCCCGAGGCTGGGTGTCAGTCAGTCATGTCTATATAGAGAGGTATATCTCTTAATTTGCAGGTGGCAGAGCCACGGTGGTTCAGCCTTTCCCCCCCCCTTCCCGTTTCAAACCAGATCTTCCTCCCTGCTGCCAGGGCAAGGAGGCTGTGGGGGCCATGGACCAGCAGGGAGCCCTTTGTCCCCACAGAAGGAGACCGGGGTAAGAGTGGTGCTTGCAAGCACGTTCTTGGCTCTGGCACGGCTGAATCTGTCCCCAGCCTGATGCTGAGCTGAGACTGGGGCCCCAGCACGGCACTGGGCCAAGCTGGGGTGCAGGGATCCCCTCCCTTTCCATGTAGGGCCGTGGTGTAGCTACACTCACCCCACTTCAGGGACAGGGACAGTGCCATGGTTTGGTGGCCCAGTGGGACAGTGTTGGTGGCCCTGCATGGCTATGTCCAGGTGCTTCAGTGACCACAGAAACAGAATATTCTGAGGTGGAAGGGACACTCAAGCATCATGGAGTCCAACTCCGGGCCCTGCACAGGACAGCCCCAAAAATCCCACCATGTGCCCGAGAGTGTTGTCCCAATGTTTCTTGAATTCTGTGAGGCTTGGTGCCGTGACCACTTCCCTGGGGAGCCTGTTCCAGTGTTCAGCCACCCTCTGGGTGAGGAACCTTGCTCTGACATCCAGCCCAACCCTCCCCTGACACAGCTCCATGCCGTTCCCTCAGGACCTGTCACTGGGATGCTCCAGCTTGCTGCCTTGGCTATTCTGGGGCTTTTTCCCCCCTAAGTAAAGCCTTTGGCACCCAGCGAGGCTGTGAAGAGAGTAAGAGGATAAAAGCCAGCTTATTCCCACCCCTCATGGAAGCTCTTTTTTTTCCCCACAGCTCCTGCATTTTCCTCTGCGAGCCCCTGGCTGGAAAAGTGGGTGCACACATTGCTCACAGGCTGCTGAACGGAGAAGGCTGGCTTTTATCCTCTTACTGTCTTCACAGCCTCACTGGCTGCCAGAGGCTTTTCTTAGCGGCAGAAAAAGCCCCAACACAGCCAAGGCAGCAAGCTGGAGCATCCCAGTGACAGCCCCTGAGGGAACGGCATGGAGCTCTGCTAGGGGAGGGTTAGGCTGGGTATCGGAGCAAGGTTCCTCACCCGGAGGGTGTCTGGGCACTCAACAGGCTCCCCAGGGAAGTGGTCACAGCACCAAGGCTGACAGAGCTCAAGAAACATTTGGGCAACACTCTCGGGCACATGGTGTGACTTTTGGGGTGTCCTGTTCGGGGCAAGGAGTTGGACTCGATGATCCTTGCGAGTCTCTTCCAACTCAGGGTGTTTTATATTCTGTCTGGGATGTGGGGTGTGGCTGGGAGGGACCCGGGCAGGTGTGGGAAGCACCTTCATCCTCATCCATCCCCCAGTGCCTCGGGGTGACACGGCAAACCCTAAAGCGAGACCCCCAGCTCGCAGTGCCCGCAGCACGGAGCGGGTCAGGGGCTGCGGGGTGGCCGAGGGTCCCCGGGGATGTGGGGCTGCCGGGAGGAGGGAAGGAAGGAAGGAAGGAAGGAAGGAAGGAAGGAAGGAAGGAAGGAAGGAAGGAAGGAAGGAAGGAAGGAAGGAAGGAAGGAAGGAAGGAAGGAAGGAAGGAGATGGGACTCGACAGCTGTGCGCGGGAGAGGGAAGTTTTCCACCCGAAGCAGATACCGGGATAAATATAAACCTCCTCTGGGATGGCTCTTGGCCGGGACCCCCGGGCAGGGCAGGGCAGCGCAGGGTCACCCCTGGGAACCGCGTCCCGGGAGGATCCCGGCTAACACCGGGCACCGTGTCCCGGATTCATCCCGGCTGATCCCGGGCACCGCGTCCCGGGTTCATCCCGGCTAACACCGGGCACCGCGTCCCGGGTTCATCCCGGCTGATCCCGGGCACCGCGTCCCGGGTTCATCCCGGCTGACACCGGGCACCGCGTCCCGGGTTCATCCCGGCTAACACCGGGCACCGCGTCCCGGGTTCATCCCGGCTAACACCGGGCACCGCGTCCCGGGTTCATCCCGGCTGATCCCGGGCACCGAGGAGAGGAGGGTTCTCCCTCCGGACAGGGGTGCAGGGGGGGATCCCGGCTGACACCGCCCCGATGCCGCCGGGACCGGCCCGGAGCGGCCCGCGAGTGCCCTCCAGTGGTCCCGGGAGGAAGAAGAGGAGGAGGAGGAGGAGGATGAGGAGGAGACGGCGGCGGCAGCCTCGGGCCGGGATCGCGGGGGACGCGGGTGGCAGCCGGGCCAAAGGGGGTTTGGGGGCGCGGGAGGGGTTGCCTTGAGAAGCTGTGGCTGCCCCTGGATCCCTGGAAGTGTCCAAGGCCGGGCTGGACAGAGCTTGGAGTAACCTGGTGATGTCTCTGTAACTCAGGTCACAACAACGAAGTGCTTACACAGCTTGAGATATAAGATATCTATGTAACCTCAATATCAACATAACCCAAATCATGAATTTTATCAATATAACTTGAAGAATATTAATATAACCTGAAGCATAGCCTTCTATACTTATATCACCTATATGATAGCTTTTACTTATGTAGCCTGAATCATAATTTCTATACCTATAACCTGCTGCTTATAACCTGAATCATAACTTCTATACCTATAACCTGATGTTTATAACCTGAATCATAACCTCTGTACCTATAACCTGATGCTCATAACCTGAATCATAACTTCTATACCTATAACCTGATGCTTATAACCTGAATCATAACTTTTGATATCCATATAATCTAATATGAATAACTTCTTGTACAATGTAATGGCTAGTATATAGTTAACTAGTTGCTTATATGCAGAATAGAGAAAAAAAAAAAAGAGATAAAAACTTAACAGGTATATAGCTTTAGAGATAAATAAGTGTAGTACTAATGAGAAATTGGCAAGCCAAAGACAATTAGCCACAAAACAAAGAATTTAGGCCGGTTGAGACCAGAGAGGCTGAAGGGCATCACAACTGCGCATGCCTCGAAAACAAAGTTGAAAAGATCAAGTGCGAAGAAGACTTTAGAAGCCTTCATCAAAGACCCCCAAAGACCCCCGAATTGGGGAAGTGCATGTGCAGTGCAAAGAATTATCTAATAACCACGAGATCATGCTGTGTAAATTAGTTCCGGCACGTATGTGATGATGCTGTAATGACATAGCAACATTAAGCAAAATTTTACTGTATAAATTTACCACAGAACGTGGCAAAGGCGGGTGAGTTTGGAGGAGAAATCCCCCTCACCCCCAGCGCCGCAATAAACAAATACCTGCTCTATAGACATCGGTCTGTGGGGATTTATTCCCAGCCCATCTTTCGGGCATCACTGGCACAGTGGAAGGTGTCCCTGCCCATGGGATGGGTTTTAGGATCCACCCCCTTAGCCTGTCCCGCCGTGCTGGGCACTGCTGAGGTCACACCTTGTGTGTCCAGTCCTGGGCCGCTCAGTTCAGGAAGGACACTGAGGTGCTGGAGCAAGTCCAGGGAAGGGCAGCAGAGCTGGGGAAGGGTCTGGAGCAGGAGTCTGGTGCAGGAGCTGAGGAGGCTCAGGGGAGATCCCCCTCTCTGCAACCCCCTGACAGCAGGGTGGAATGAGCTCAGGGTCAGCCTCTTCTCACAGGTAACAAGAGACAGTATGAGAGTAAACGGCCTCAAGGTGCTGCAGGGGAGGTTTAGATTGGATATTAGGGAAGTTTTTGTACGGAGAGGGTTGTCAGTCTTTGGGACACGCTGCCCCAGGCAGGCACATCCCTGTAAGCGCTCACAAAACTCCTGGATGTGGCACCTGGGGACATGGTTGTTATAAACGAGCCAATCAATATTATGATTAAAGAGAATTTATTGATAATCAAAGTATAAAATTCGGAAAGAGCCACGAAGCAAAGCAACACCGAGCCAGGCGATGGCCGCTGGGTGAGCTGAGTTCCGACCTCTGTCGGTTCCAATCTCGGCTGTTCATGGCTGCGGTTTCTCTGAGGTGTCCTTTTATACCTTTTTTCTTCTTTGTTAGTTTTATCTTTTCAGTAGAAGAATATAATTTTCCTGTTTTTTCCACCACATCTGACGACAGTTCCTGAAATCAGTATTCGATTTTTGCTGTTGGAATCAGTTTCTGGTGCAAGTATATTATTGTTGCTTATACATCCATCCTGGAACCATATTTCTGTATATTCACACACATCCTGGAGCTCTGCCAGACGAGGAAATCCCACGAAATGCTTATCCGTGGAATGTACCTTGCTGGGGCTTATTCAGACAGAAATTCTTGAACAGCACAAATCTGGTGGTCACTTGTTTATGTTTTTCTCAGCCTCAGCAAAATGCTGTAATGTTTAAAATTTTAGCACGAATTATTTTGTATCATATACTACATAGCGTAGCGGTGAACCTGGTGCTGCTGGGGGAACTCGATGATCCTGGAGTTCTTTCCCAGCCCATCCCATCTCCGATTCCAATCTCTGTCACGCGGACCCGCGGCCGCCCGGAACCCTGGTGCGCGGCGCGCGTTTCTCGCGGGCGGCGCGGGCGCGCGTACCGAGGCGCGGCGGGGGAGCGCGTTGCGGGGCGGACCGGGGCGGGCGCGGGCCGCCATGGCGTCGCCCCCGCTGTCGGCGGCGGGCGGGAGCGGCGGCGAGCTCAGCTCGGGCTCCGAGGCAGCGGCCACGGGCGCGGCGCCGCCGGGCCGGGACCTGCCTGCGCTCTTCGAGCAGGCGGCCGAGCGGCTCCCCTCGCTGCTGCCCGCCGCCAGCAAGGAGCAGCTGCTGTACCTGTACGCCCGCTACAAGCAGGTGAGGCGGGAGCGGCCCGCGGGCTGAGCGGGGCCCGGTGCGGGCGGGGGGCGAGGCCGCTGCGGTGCCCTGAGGGCCCGGCCCGGCGCTGCCCCGGCCCCACGTGCCGGAGCGGCTGAGGCCCAAAAGGTGGCCAGGGAGGAAAGTTGCGTGCCGGCGGTGGTGGGAGCGGGGGCAGCTCCCGCCGGGACAGCGGCGGCCGCTCCTGCGGGGGAGGCGGAGGGAGCCCGGGGGAACAGAGCCCCGAGAAATTCGGGGAAAGAGGGGCTGGGAAGCGCCCCCGCGGGAAAGGACCTGGGGATGCTGCTCGGCAGCAGCGGAACCCAAGAAGGCCAAGGGCATCCTAGCCTGGATCGTAGTGTGAGTGGTGATAAACAACACAGAGAATAGAAATGTTCAGTTCCAGCGGGACCAGGGCACTGAGCGACCCCCTGCGCTGGGCGTGGCTGAGGCCGCACCTCAAATTCTGGGTTCTGTTTTGGGCTCCTCAGTTCCAGAAGGACAGTGAGGTGGTGGAGCGTGTCCAGAGAAGGTAACGGAGCTGGGGAAGGGTCTGGAGCACAAGCCTGGTGAGGAGCAGCTGGGGGGGCTGTGCCTGGAGTAAAGGAGGCTCAGGGGGAGCCTTGTCGCCTTCTACAACCACCCGAGAGCAGGCTGTGGCCAGGCGGGGGTCAGGCTCTGCTCCCGAGTAACCAGTGACAGGACAGAAGGAAATGGCCCTAAGCTGGGCCGGGTGCAGTTCAGGTTGGACATCAGGAAGAATTCCTCACTGGAAGGGTTGGGAGTCGATGGAGTCACTGTTCCTGGAGGTGTTAAAGAAACAACTGGACGTGGCCCTTAGTGCCATGGTCTGGTTGTCACGGTGGTGATCAGTCTAAGGTTGGACTTGGTGATCTCAGAGGTCTTTTCCAAACCAAATGATTCTGTAAATCCAGCACCCTGGTTGTTGTTCCTCACCTCTCACCCTCTCTTGGCGTGGGTGGCCTTCACCCTGCATCCTTTGAACGACAGGAAACAGACTCAAGTTGTGCCAGGGGAAGTCCAGGTTGGATACTGGGAAAAATTTCTTGCCTGAAAGAGTGGGAAAACACTGGAATGGGCTGCCCAGGGAAGTGGTGGGATCACCATCCCTGGAAGCATTCAAAAACCACGTAGATGTGGCACTTTGCCATGTGGTTTAGTGGGAATGGTGGTGTTTGGCCGAAGGTTGGACTGAATAATCGAGGAGGTCTTTTCCAGCCTTAATGGCTCTGTGGCGTTGGTTTGGCTTGAGCAGAGTCCGTGGTGGCTGAAATTGGCGTGGAGGATCTGTCCCTTGCTGCTGGCAGCGCAGGTCTCAGGCAGGCTGGTGGCCTGTCAGCCTCCTGAGGCTTTGCAGAGTGACTTGACTGGTCAATCCCACTGCCATGGCTGTGTGTTCCAGCTCCCTGTGCCTGCTGGGGGATGTGGCCGTGGGACAGGGTGGAGAGGAGTGGTGCACATAGCCCATCTCCCTGTTGGGGACGGCAGGATCTCTACCAGGGTCCTGGGGTGGGCACTGCGTTTTTGGGGCCCACAGAAAGGACGTGCCTGTGCAGACCTGTCCGTGGAGGACTCTCGAGTGGGCTGGGAAACGGAGCTGGTTGGTGCTGGGTGTGACCTCGGACACAGCCCCTTTTCCCGTTCAGTCCCTGTGGCCTGAGGACTGAGCAAGCTTCAGGATGCATCCTGCCGGGATACACAGTGTAACTCCTTCCTGCTCCCGCGGGAGAAGTTACACAAAGCAAACCAACAAAAGCACCAGCTGCAAAGGACTGTAACAATCACTTAACTTGGAGAAACAGAAAACTGTAAGTATTGTTACACCTGGAAGATGAAAGAGTAAAAGTATGAATAAAGGCTGGATGGAGCTCTGAGCAACCTGGTGTAGGGGAAGATGTCCCTGTCCATGCCAGGGGATTGGAACAAGGAGATCTTTAAGGTCCCTTCCAACCTAAACCATTCTATGATGTGCCTCAAGTGTGTGGCAAGAAGTGCTGCCTCAGCTTGAGAACTGAACCCCACTCATTTGGACAATTAGGCAAAGCTGGGTGCGCACATCTTCCGTGTATGTTCCTCCCACATGGATTACCTGCGTCCTGCTACTGCTGTGTACAAGTGCTCTCAATTTTTTAGTGCAACATTTAATTATCCTCTAAGCTGGCGGCTCCCAGGCTGTGGTTTGTGGACCAGTAATTATGTTAAAAGCAGGCTGGTCACGTGAGGTTTTGTTTTCAGATTGTGCTTAGCGCTTAAACAGGTCTCCAGGTTTCTCTTTCCCTTGTAAGAAAAAGGAGTGTAGGAAAAAAAATACTAGAAGTTTACAATTCCCTGGATGAGATGAAAATGGTGTCTTTGCTATCATTTTTTGTCTGTATTTCTCAGGATGCTTGTTGCAAATAATATTTTTATTTTTTGCTCTGTTTCAAATGCTTTGTGACTGTCCTGGGTGGAAATGGGAAAGGATTGCTTGCTTTTTAGCTCGTGATTGTCCACAGACTCCAGGGGGTTTCCTGGTGTTAGCTCTGTAAAGCCAATAAGGAGTTTGATGGTAAAAATTGCTAAAATCAGAAGCTGTTTCACAAGAGTTTTGATACAAGCCAGGAAAAGCTGACAGTTAGCACTTTGTCAGCACAGATTTCCAGCTGCCTTCCACTGAGGAGAACAGGGCACTTCTGTGTCCTTCTCCTGTGTCCCTGACCCAGCAGGATGTGACAGCGAGTGCCTTTGTGCTCCTCGGTTCCAGGCTGTGCTTGGCTTCTGGGTTTCTGTGCCTTCCCAGTTCAGAAAGGTGCTATCCCTGTTACAGAGTGCCTGGGAGTGCAGTGCTGGCACTGGGGATGGGAGAGGTTTGCTAACACAGCTACTGCAGGATTATGCCCTGCTAACTTTTAAGTTTTGCAGCATTTTGTGCTTTAAATCAAACCGAGGGCACTTAATGCAAGTTTTCTGTATTTAATTACAGCAGCCGTATCAGGATGCATAATGAGCTGCTAATATATTACCCCGGTGGACGGTGGAATTGCTGGCACACAAAAGCTGCTGACTCAGATCTGTCCACTGTCCTTGATTTGGCATCCTTGTCTTTTCCCAGTTTAGTGTTTTGTGTCACTGAAGGCTTTGATTTAAGATACAGCACTGTCATAAAAGAGGTGACAGTAACAGCTGAGCTCTCTGTTAAAATACTGTATATTATTTATTTCAAACTGTTTGGGTATATAGGCATTTTCCTGGAATTTTATTACCTTTTATTGGAGGCCATTTCAGGATTTTATTACTTTTCTCTCTGATTTTGTTTATGTGTCAGAGACTTGAAAATAAGGGAATTGCTTAGTTGTCATCTCCAGTGAGGTTTTTAGAAGATGTTGCTGAGTTTATGACTCTGCCCCACAACAGGAGGAAGAAGAGATTCTTCCATAAGGCTTTTTATTTCCTTCCACTGCTTTTCTGCATGGTTTTGGGCAAGTCACTGGTCTGGGCCTTGGGTCTGTAGGGGTGACGTGAAGGGAGCGCTTGCCCATCGTGTCGAGGATGTAGAAATCTGAGGTTCAGGAGGTGCAGTAATGGAGACCAGTGTAGTAGTGGTGATTTAGATAGGGGAGGGAATCCAGAACTTGCTGGAAATTATTGGACTGGGAAAACTGCCCTGCTGGGAGGAGGATGTGTCTGCGTAAATGCTGGGAGGTGCTGGCAAGCTGGAAATCCAGTGCTGATGGCAAAATGGGGCTTGTACTGTCCCCGAGTGTGGGCTCGAGAATTTAATACCAGCTTTGCGTGATGTCTTTCAGATATTGTGGAAAGTGATGCCACAAGCCTGCTGTGAGCACAGGGATTTCTGCCTGCAGGTTCCTGTGGCATGGAACCGTGTGATGGCACTGAGCTGGTTGTTGCCAGTGTCACTCTCTCTCTCTGGGACATGCAGTCCCTTGGTCATCATGACCCCTTCTGTGGCTGATGTTTGCCTCCTTACACCCCATTTTCAGTCAGGGCTTTCCCATGGGCTGGGGCAGAGCTGTGGGCAGGAACAGGCAGGAATTGCTGTCTTGGAAAAGAAATTTAGCTTTCTTGGCTTGTGTACAGTGAGAGCTTAGTCCTGCTGTCCAGAGAGGTTCTGTTCCTGTTACTGCTCCACAGGGAGGCCACAAATACAGCTCACCTTACAAGATCTCCAGTCAGGTAGGAATATTTGGCTGGAACACCCTGCTGTATAAATATACTGGCAGAAAAATTAGCCAAGAGCCGTTTAAATGCCACCAGGGAGGGGAAACCAGTCGTGGAGTAACGTGTGAGGAGAATCTCAAGGTTTCTCACAGTGTGGAGCAGCAGCTGAAGTTGTATGGGGGTGGTGTACAGCAATTAACACATTTCTGAGTACCTCTCCCTCTTCTGAATGTCATTGACCTTCAGCTCTGAGGTGAAGGCCTCATCCAAGGTTTCCAAATTTATTTTGGCCACAAATGGAGATGGCTGCAGCCACGGCCTGGTTGGGGCTGCCTGGGTCACGTTTGTGCGACTCATGAGGATAGTGCCTGCAGGCAGCTCTGCGTGCAGAACCAATACCAGGGAGTTTTTAATGCATTCTGGCTGTCATGTTCTTTTAATGCAGCTGATGAACTGTAAATGAGGAGAGCTGAGCATCAAGTGACCAGTCAGCACCCTAGAGACCTTCAATAATTATTTTCTGGACACAGAATGAGAAAGTCTTAATTTAAAATACTAATACAGGCCCTTGTCTTTGTGCTGGCTATGGAGTAAAACAGCTTTTGAGGTCCTCTAGGGAAGAAGCAGGAGGACAGAGTCCTGCACAAAATTTTACCTTTTTTGGTCATTATTGGCATGTTTAACTGTCCTTCCTCATCTGTCAGGCCCGGGGCCCCTCTTACGTTAAATTCCTGGTTGGCTTCTCCTGCATTGTGAAGTCTTGCGGCAAAAAGAGAGGAGCCAAAATCTTGTCTTTTGTTCTTTCCAACAAAACGGCTGCATGCCTTTTTAATATATCTTAAAATAGCAAGCAGGGCACAAGTGCACTTTTTCCCCCTCTTGATGGATGAAATTTAACTACTGTTCCTTGATTTGTATTACTATCGATGTTACTAACAGTCTTCCCCAATGCTAGAACAGCCTTTGAGTGGCAAATCTCCAGAGAGGAAACTGCTGTCGTGTTTTGATGATGGCAGTGGAAAATTAATATTAAAACAGATTTTTTTTTTTTTATCTATCTTGGCCAATTTTTGCAGCTTGGCTGTTGAACTAAAGAATTGCCAAGCAGGCGTTTTCCATACAGATAATGAATTTGCATTTTATTCCCCTGTTTGTTTTGCTTTTTAAAACAAGTGGTCCAAGCCACCTCAGAGCATAGGAAAAAACATTTAGACTACATGAATTGTGATTGATTTATAGAACTTAACTGTTGCTAGCCTATTCTCCTATTTCTCCATGAAATGCAATATGTTGTTTTAAAGGCCAGCTAAGATGTTCTAATTTGGATGAATTGCTCACTGGGAGACAGTCAGATGTAGAGAAAATTAATTTCAGTTACAGTCACTCATATCCTCTAACACTTTAAATGAAAACATAGTGTAACTAATAAATATCTCTCAGCATGGGCATGCTCTCCTTAAAGCCTGATTAATGATTCCATCCTCAGCATAAAATCCCCAGCCTGTTAAGGTGAAGAATTGTTAGTTGATTTAAGCACTTCACCTGCCTGAACACTTGAGCGTATTTCATAAAGCATTGCTGAATGTGGTTTGGTTTTGCTTGGCTCACAAAACGTTCATCCAGCAGCCTTTGCCCACCTCCAGGATGTGCCTGTGCTCCCTCCCTGGGCTCTGTGCTGTGCCCTGTCTTACAGGGACTGGGGTGTGGTAGCTGCTTCCCGGGGGCTGCCATGGTTCAGCTCTGGCTTCTAGTCCTTCACCCATCATCCTTGTGTTACAAAAATTTTACACGTGGAAGACTGCCTGAATCCCACAGGCACCACATCCATTTTACACTGGCTATGACACTTTTTTCCATATATCTATCCCCGGGTTCTGGCTCGTTCCTTGTCTTCCTTGTGTTTTTTAATTTCACCCCCCCACATTTCAATTTCTGCCTTGCTTCTGACAGATTGGTTCGTCTCTGGCTCTCAGGCCTTGACTTGTCTCTCACGCAGTGCTGCCGTGCAGCCAGGTGCCTCCAGGTGCCTCGGAGCAAATCCAGGAGCTGCCTGGCATTCCTTTGCTCCGGCTTTGTCCCCTTGCCTTCCACAGGACCTTGAAAATTATTAAGCAAAGTCTGTTTGCTCGAGCTTTGTGCGGAAGCAGGTGAATTTCAGCCTTAATGAATAATCATCTCTGCAGAAACCCCAATCAACAGAATTTTTCTTTGTACTGGTGGGGGATGAGGCGTTTGGCTGGGTAATAAACATAACGTTAGTGAGAAATCACTTGCTGGTTATCCCTGTGGGTAACGCGTGCAAAAGGAATGAGCTGCAGAACAAAATTGCTTCCCTTGCATCACGCAAAGAACATGCAGAGGTGCTAAAGTAGGGGTAACATGGGGTAGACAAAGTTGTTTCCCAAGAAAACCTTTCTTCTGGCCTCGTGACACAGTTACCCTGAAACCATGAGAATGCAGAATTTTCCTTGTGCAAGTCCCCTTGGTTTTGTTCTGACAGAAGGAAATTTCTTTTCTTTAGGTGAAACTCGGAACCTGTAACACCCCCAAGCCAAGCTTCTTTGATTTTGAGGGAAAGCAGAAATGGTAAGAGGAAATCCTTGTCATTCCTAGCAATTTCTGGCTCTACTTTTTGTTGCATGTGGCCTCACCTGTTGACAGATTATGGACCTAGGGGATGTCAGCTTGGAGAGTCTGCCACTGAAGTGGCTTTAAAGTCCTTTGTTTAACAGAGAAACGTTTGCTGCTGTGCCTGATACAGATGTGAAATACCAGACTCTTGTATTTACTGTCTTCATCTAGAACTGGCCTGCACACAACAAAAATGTGAAAAAAGCTGGAACTCTGTGAATGCAAACTGTATTCCAGCCTGGATCAGGATCCCCTGAAAGATCCTTTCACGACAGAGCTGCACTGACAGTGGCCATTCATGGCCTCAGAGCAAAGTTGGCCATTTCAAGCTGAATGAAAGATGGCTTTGCATGCCCTGAAAGGATTTCGATGAATCTGTTCAGTGGGTTCCACTGATGTCTCTATAAAAACACCTTGTGCTGTCTCCAAGGGGCTCACTGATGTTTTGCTGTTGCTCCTAGGGAGGCTTGGAAAGCCCTGGGAGATACCAGCCCTCACCAGGCTATGCAGGAGTACGTTGCTGCTGTGAAAAAACTGGACCCCAGCTGGAATCCGCAGGTAGGAAACGTGGAAATACAGTTCGGAACACAAACCAGCATTTGTCTTTGTAAAGCTGACAATGGTTCAGCTTCTCACAGGCTCCTAATTGCTGCATGGCAAACTTCATTTTGAGCAGATTAAAGTCTAAATTAATTTTTAAAACTCTCCTTTTGTTATGACTGAAGCATGAAGAACCATCTCTTTGATTCATAATGATCTTCATTACAGCGAGCGCATGCACAGGGTTGGTTTGGCTGGAGTGATCTAATTTATTTTGCTCTTATTGGTTCATGCTGTATTTAGCATGTAAAGATACTTTTTATCCTTTTCTCATCCTTCTCTTTTCTACTACTATTTAAGTGTTGATCAATAGAAAGCAATCTCCATGAAAGTGACATGAACTGAATGATCAATTCTAAAAATGTTCCCTTTTTGTTTCGATGCAGCAAATTACCAAATCTGATTATGATTAGGTACTCCAACATAACAAGTCTGTATCTGTGTGTTATAGGGAGACTGTACTGTCATTTTAATTAATCTGTCTTTCGTCTACCAGGTTTATTACTTGATTGAATCTTTAAGGATATCTCCTGTTTGTAGACTGATTTTTATACAATTTTTAAAGAGGATTGGTCTTTAGAAAAAGTATAGCCTTTGGAAATAGAGTAGAGTTATTTCACTAATAGTAAAATGCTGAAGGCATGGTAATTTCTTCTCAGGGTAGGAAATTTGTTCTTCTATGCTCCTGTGCTTTGGAAGCAAAATTGTGTGGGCACAATCTTATGAATCAAGATTTTGATTCTGAGTTGTCTTCTGATGCTGTTCTTGAGACTTAAGGTTAATTTTTTTTACTTCACTAGTTCATGTCTCATGCCATTGATAGTGTTTTTGCAGCAAAGAAACATTGTCATTTGGAAAGAACCCTTTTTAATGCCCTTGGAGAAAACAGTTTTGTGTTGTGCAGTTAGCCAAAGCTGGCTGCTTGCTGGGTAAATTCTGGTCCAGTCTAAAATTCTCATACAGAAATAAAGTAATTAGTAAAAATATGTGTATAATCCTGAATGAAGAAAGTGTCAAGTGAAACACATGAATATTAATTAAAAAATGAAAAAAAAAAAATTCAAACAAAATACCCAGTACTTTCCTGAAGAAACTTTTCAGCATGGTGACAGGCTTAGCTTTTTGGGTATTCCCTTCCCTTTCTTGCCTCAGAGAAATACTTCCTGTCACAGTAGTGAACTTCAGGTTGCACAACTGCCATGCAGGAAAGAGGAGTAATCTGCCAGTTTTTACGAAACAAATATTTTAAAGGACCCAAATAGCAAACAAAGAAAGGTTGGCAGCACCGTCCCTCCCCTCTTCCCCTAAAATGAGGAGGTCACCTTAGCAGAAAACGTGATTTAAAAGTTAGCATTGAAGTAGAGGTGGCATTGCTTTCTTCACAAGAATCCACCTGTCCTTCTTATTACATCATCCTTTTAATTCTGCTTTTATAGGACCAGAATGCTGTCAGGAGTCCACTCTGAGGCATCTCATGCTGCTCTCCTGTTTTTCCTTCTCCCCACCAAATCCACACTCTGGAGCCACGAGAGGGAGCTCTGTTCTTTAAAATGATGGAGATGCATGTGTCAGGGGATGGAGATAAAATAGCTACTTTAGTCTGCAGATTTCAAATTGGATTTATAGAAAAGAGCTGTGGCTACATTACAAGGTGCTTCATCACTGTCACTGTGTCTCCTTTACATGCTCGTCTGCTGGGTTCCTTCAGATTTTTCTTATGTTCGTAGATTGTGAATGAAGTACTCCAAGTGTCTGGTTAAAAGCAGTATAAAGTGCATGTTACAAATTCGAAAAGTTTGCCTTTCATATCATTATGAATCATAAGTAGTAACTACAGTACAAAGGTGTACAGTTTCTCATAGTGCATCCTCATGAATTTTACTATTTTAAAGCTTTCTCAGTGTTCCTAACTTACTTTTTCTGCAACTGTTCATCTCATCTATTAAAGTTGTTCTTTTGTGTTATTTTACATCCTCTTCAGTCTCCTGTTCCATATATTTCCAAAAGGGCTGTATTGTCTTGATCCTTTAGTACTAAATATGCAAAATTTCAAGCTTAAAAACTGCTTATTTTTTCCATAGGTTCATTTTTGCCTCAGCAGATTTGCTGCTGTTCTGCAGTCTTCAGGCTGTCAGTATTTTTGTTAAAAAATAGAATGGAACTAAATGCAGTATTTCTTTTGCAGTCCAAATAGATGTACTTCTTCATTCCTTTTTCTTGCTTCTCTTTTGGTTTAATTCTTTCATAATGAAGTTTATTTATTAGTACATTTTCAGCATCAGACTGTACTTGCTTTAATTTAGTATCCTTGTTTTGGATGGGGAATTAAAAAAAACCTAAGTAAAAGGGTTCTGATGCAGTAGGACTGCCCTGAATTTGTGTCCAGAAGCAATGAAGACTCCAACAGCAGCCAAAATCTCACCTGCTGCTTCCTATTCCTGCACTGAGTTTGGACTACCCACACTTCGTTAGGAGACAGCTGAATGTGGAGAGGCAGCAGCTGTTCTGTGCCCTCTGAAGTTGGTGTGGCATTGTTGGCAGTATCTGCTTGGCTGTTTCCAGTGTGGTTTCATTTTTTTCGCCCTTGCTGCCCGCAGGTTGTCTCAGTCCTGCCTAACTTTCTCTTTCAGAGCTTTGTCTAAAACCTGGAAAGAAGTGATCCTACTGCACTTATTTTCAGCCTTTTTATTTGTTAGAAAATCTTCCAAAATTTTCAAATGTCCTCCAGGGTAAGCTGGAGGATATTTGAGGTGAGGTCCATGGTCTTTGCATCCATGAAGCCACGGGAATCTCATGGCCGTGTTTGTCTAGAACCAATAATCACAATTGCCTTTCAGGATGTTTTGCAATTCAGCCCTTCTGTGTTGGCATGATCTTACTGTGTGTTGTTTTGCTCCTTTTCCCAAGAACAGCTGTTAGTAAGAGGTCAGGAATATTCTTTTCCATGCTGTCTCCATTCTCCTCTTGATGCAGTCTTCCTTCGTCATCTTCTACCTTTTAGCACATCTTTTGTTTCTTGTGAGTCATTCCTTTCAGTCTGAAGTTCCAGGCAGTGGAAAGGTAATTGCTTGGACCAGCTCAGCTCTATTTGCATATTTCAGAGACATCACCTGTCCTTCAAGTCTATTCACTCTTCCTCCAGAACAGAGAATAATTTATGAAGCCATTCTTTTGCATTCTCCAGCCTTAAACAGAAACATTTCATGCCGTCAGCACCTCCCACTGCTTCGGGTCCTTTACAAAGGAAGATGTGTCCCGACTGCTTCTCTTCTCCTATGTTCACCTGTCCTCCTCCTGCTTTAGTGGCAGCAAATGACAGCTGCTTTTGGTGGCTTTAGCTGGTGTGAGCCTGGTGGTGACACTCACCTGCCCTTGCTGCCAGCCAGCACCAGCCCATCCCTCTGGCTCTGTGTCCACCACCTGCCGTGATGCTGTCCTGCAGCCTCAGCAGTGGCCTCAGGGGTTTGGGGACTGTCACCTTCCCAAGCTGGGTGTCTGGCATCTTCCTGCAGTAACCTTGTTCTCAGGAGGAGGACCCAAATAGCAAACAAAGGTTTTTATTTATTTTTATTTACCTGTTCTCAGGTACATCGCTGCATAATTGGGCACTTCAGTGCTTGCAGAGAGCGGCTGTGTTTCCATTCCCACACACACCGAAATTCTCATCTCTGCTGTGTATTGGATAGCACAAATCCCCACGGGCTTCAAGCACCCAGATTTTTCAAGCCCAAAGAGGCAGAAGCAGGCCAGCACTTCTCTTTCCAGCAGTGTCAAACCTGTCCCTCCCAGTGAAATCCTGTCGCAGGGGCCGTGGGTGGAGGTGTGACACCGCAGCGGGGTGGCCGGGAGCTCTTATTGATCCCTTCTTGTAACGAGATGGTTACATGGCACAGCTCAAACAATAAAAATAAATAATAAAAAAAGCATCCAGATTTGCTCAGCACATTTAGCCTTCCATTTGCTGATTGCAGTTTTGGCATCACTCGGTTCTAAATATTTCCTTTTCCTATTTCTTATATTGCGCATTTACCAGTTCCAGTCTGAACAGCTTGTCACTACTAACTTCAGTGGATTCCTTTCCCAAACACTTAGAGACCTCTTCCTATTTGCTTTGAGTGCTGAAGCTCACAGGAGGACTTAATGATTTTCTGTTTATATATCAAAGTTTAAAAAGTTGGCATTTTAACTTGTTTGACCTGACTTCACCACTAATACAGTTAGTAAGGTTTCTGCTGTGCGATGAGGAAAGTTGGAGATCAGGAATCTGAACAGCAGAGGCTTCTCCCTAAGGCAAAGTGGGAAAGAGCTCCACCTCAAAGAAAACAGGCATTCGCCAGACATCTTCCTAGGCTCTTAAAGGTGTGAATGTTGTTTACAGTTCTGATGTTTACAGGGGAGAAAGCTGCCTGTGGTTTTTTTAAGTGCTCTTCTGTGCCTTGTTTGAGTAGGGGAGGATTTATTTCTCTGTACTCTGGCCCAAATGGTGAATGGGGCTAAAATCCCTCCTTTGTTGGTTGGTGTGGGAGCACCAGGTCATGCCAGGAGAGGACCCTTGGGGAACAGAAAGTCTCATGAAACAGAAAGAAAACTTCAGAGTGAATAAAATAGCAAATGCACCATTGCTGCAGGCTCGGAGCAGTCCAGTAAGCTGGAAAACCTGTGGGAATAAAACAAATGGATTTGTCCATCGGGTGTTTTTGCAGGAAGTACTGCAGGGGGCAATATTTGATAAGGTGGGTGGCCAGGTACCCTGTGCCCAGGGCTGGGCTCCATCCCTTGTGCCTTCTGGTGAAATAACCTTCCTCTGTCACATTTATATGCAATCAGCAAGTTGCGACTAAAATGTGGAAAAGAGAATTTTCAATTCAGGAATGCAGTGAAAAGCAGGAGAAACAATTCCCAGATTTGCAGCAGAGCTGAGTTTGTGTGTGTTCTTTTGGCAGGTTGCAGCAGGTGTTAACCGAATTATTTTAACAATTGATTTAAATTGATGAGCCTCTTGTATTTAAGTAAGATCTCCCAGGCAACTTAGAATCTCTGTAACATAGGACCTCCAAGGGAATTTAAACAGTTCTGTAATGACTCAAATGCAAACTGTGTTTCCAATGACATTAAAAAAAAATTTGGAAATCAAAACTTGAATTTTTCTTGAATTTGGACTCATTGCTCAAGTCTGTCCTGTTGATATGTGGAACAAGAAGCTTTGATCTTTTGCAGCTTACAGGTTTTATGTCTGGTCAACTTTTAAGAATTAGATTAGTGGCTGGTAAATGCAGTTTCAGGCTGAAATGTGTGGATTTCTTGGTTAGTTCTGCAGGCCAGTGGAATTTCTTCTGGAAATTAAGAAATGCATTAGAAAAACTGGTGTCTGTAAACAAAATGAGTTCACCCATCGTGTTTTCCTGTTTTGTCTGTCAGTCAAACAGATGTCTCCCTCGATAATCTGGCCCAGCAGCCACTGTTTGTGGTTGGGAAAGAGCAGCAGAGTGGTGTGGGCAGGATTACAAGGGGGATGGGAAGGGCAGGAAGGGAAGAGACCTGTTTGGGTCTCTCTCTGCCTGTCACCAGCAGCAGTGAGCTCACATACCTGCTTTGTTTGGGGGAAATATCTCAATTTATGGCTTGTTGTGCTGTGAGGTCAAAAACTTTGAAAAATAGCGACTTCATTTCTTTTGTAGTATAAAAGCAATTTAATTGCATCGTGTAAAGCAGGTGCTAATCAAATTATGGCTGTGCTCCCTAAAGCTGGCTGTCCTGGGCTAATGCAGCACACAGGGAAGAGGAGCTGTGCAACAGTGCTGCTGCAGGGGCTTTGCTCTGCACATTTCTTTGTGTGGATCCTGCTGTGGCACCTCATCCTTAGGGGATTTAATACCTGACTTTTTGCTTGGGTTTTTTTACAACAACAACAATAATAATAATAATTCTTACAAAATGTAGGAAACAAACATCACTGTTTGCTCTACATTTTTGGGAAGCTCTTATTTCAGTGGTGACCTCATTGGAAGAAGCACATCACTGAAACAATGCATAAACTCTAATCAAGCTCTTCCCCTCTGAAAACAAAACAGAATAAAGCCAAACCATCAAACCTGTATTTTTAAAAAATTATTATTCTTCTAGCAGAAAATGAAGCACTAGAAAATAAGATTAAAACCAGGAAATTGATCCAGCCCAGGCTTCTGGCTTTGGGGCATGTAAGACTACAGTGTCCTGTGGTTTTAGACAAACTGCTGAGTTGGTTTTTTGTGAACCACACTGGGGTCTGTAATAGTTTTGAGGGGTTTTATGTCCTGAGAAGGGTTAGATCTTAACACACAGAGGGATTCTTCTGCCCTGCCTGGCTGCCTTTTGCCAGCTGTGTGAGGGACAATCTGTAGCATGCAAGTGGAGTTAGCGGGGGTTGCAGCCTTCCTGTGGGAGGCAGTTACTGACTGTGCACAGCTCACAAAACCTTGCAGTTTGTGTACGCTTCACTCCTGCTTGTGGGACTGCAGGTGGAGCGGCCCACCTTGTTTTATCCAAGTTGGAAAAATGGCACTTTATTGTCTGTACAAGTTAGACCTTAAGTGCTTTGCTTCTGCTTTCAGAACCATTTTTTCTTATTAGGAAGGGGATGTTTTGTAGTTCCTGTTGTGTCAGAAACTAAAATAACGCACTACAAACATGAACTGAATTTCCTCGTTCTTCTGCAGTAAAGGTGGGTAGTGTTGCTTTGCCGTATCTCCTCATGAGGAGTGTGTGCTGGTGCTTTAAGTCCTTGATATAGATCCTACTCACAAACAAAGCTGTCCATAGGTGATTTGCTGCCTTTCTGCCCCTGCTGTTGCACGTGTAATCTAGCAAGTAACATGTTCTAGCAAGTAACTCACCTGCCAGCCTTTGGGGTGCTGTGCTGGTGGTGCTGGCATTTTGTCTGTGGACAAGTTTGATAAATCACAGGGCTTTTTCTCTCCTGCAGCCTTTTATTGTGGAGCACAAAACAAAATGCCAGACCCCCAGTGAGATTTTCAGTTGTTTGGAATTGCGGCTCTGGCAAGCTGTGCAGAAGTGAAGAAGTTAAAATGAACAAGCATCTCACGGCAGAAATATAAACAGCTGGAATATGTGTCAGCCTCCCACCCCCTGGGAGTCTGTTGGATTGTTCTCTTTGATTTTACATCTCTCCAGAAATTTATGGTCTCAGCTCCTTTTATTTATGACATTCTGATCCTCGACCAAGCGATTGATTGAAATACAACAGTGCCAAGCTGCAAGTCTGTATTTCAGAGAGGCTGAAGTTTAGGAAGCAAACCAGCAATGCAGTCATGGTTTGAAGGCTGCACTGGAATCCTGTGCAGAGGTTGCCCACATTTCTATGCCCCTAAGCTTTATCAAAGTAGAGAATTATTATGACAAGGGTTGTGCCTTCTCTCTCCCTCCTTTTGGGCTGCCTGTTCTTGCTGAAAATTTACTGTATGTTAAAAATGCAATCTCACTAGCCCTCCAAGGGCTAACCTTGGCTCATAGAGATGCTAGTCCTTATTTTCCAGCTCAGATCCAGCAGTGTCAATGCACTGTTGTTGGTGTGCTGTGAGTAGCATAACATATCTTGCAGCTCTTGCAGCTACTTGAATGTAACACTAGTGGGTTTTGACAATTCCAACCAAGGAATTGGGGACATCACCATTTTTTGGTTACCAATGCAGTGATTTCGGTTAAATATTTAATATTTAAATATTTTTCCTTTTGGATACGTCACTGAATTAATTTTTATCATCTTACACTGAGTACAGAATATATACTGTTTGGAATGTATTCAGAAAAAAAGGAATAATTAGAGGCGTTGCTCTGCCTTGCTGCAGCAAAGTGATTGATGTGTGTGACATCCCAGCATCATGATTCCTGGCCTGCAGGTGGATGAAGACGCTGCATGCTAGCCAGATACACCAGAGGCAATTGGAAAAAGAGCAAGCAAACTTTTATATATATATATATATATATATATATATATATATATATACAGTGAGACAAAGCACTTTACTGTGTAACTTTCTGTGCAGCAGGGAATTTGTTGTTTTTTTCTTTTCCCTGTAATCATTGTCCAGAAGTAACAGGTTCTGCTGTCTGGCTGCAGTCCCACAGGTGACCCACGGCTGTGGGATTGGAAGCACGGGATGCAGCTGAGCTCTGGGATCTTAAAACTTCACTTGAGCAATTGCTTTCCCAGCTGAGAAAGCATCTCAGGATCAGGGAAGGACCTGATCACCAGATCAGGTGTAAGTTGCTGCAGATCCTCTGCTAAAGGTTGTTGCTTCTGTGGCTGAGTTGTCAGAAAATGGTTAAATGCTGATATTTCCAGGGAGGGCCCAAGATCTTGGCTTAAATTGAGATAACTGAATTTGTTAAAATTTCAGACCGTAGGCTGAAGTGCCTGAGATGCAACCAGAAGAGCCCTCTGTCATTTCTGCCTTGAGGTGGCAGCTTCTGGCAAGGCAAGGAAGGGGTTTAAATGCCAATTTTTAGCAGTTTAAATGCAGATTTTAGCAGCAATGCTGCTGTTCCTCAGCAACAAAAATGTGAATGACAAAAACATTGAAAAGCTTGTTTTTGTGAAGTATCTTTGTGAGGCTGGAAGCAGGAAAGAGCAGTGTTGTGACATGAGAAGGACTCCCCAGCAGTCCAAACTTTCCTGTGAGGTTCATTCCTGTCCTGAAACTCCTCTGGCTGAAACAAATTGGTGCATGAGGCTTTTGGCAGTGCTAACATGACCAAACTGGGTGCTGGGAAAGCTGCAGGATGGGCTGGCAGAGGAGAGAGGGGTTGAGCCCAGCAGGATGCTGCCATGAGCTGTAGGGACAGGGCAGGTGAGCCCTCAGGAGCCTGGGGCCTCTGGTGTAACAGGAGGCTTGGAAGGAGAGGAAAAATAAATAGGAAATGGCAAGGTGAGGTGGGGAGGACCAGGAGGGCAAGATCTGCTTTCTCTGCTCGGTTTTAGCTGGGGTTGGAGCTACGTGACCTGTAAGGTCTTTTCCAACCCAAACCATCCTGTAGTTTTATGATGATTCCTCCTGCCCCGGTTGCTTCCCGAGCAGGAGAGAGCCTTCCTGACATCCATGGATCCCAGTATTTTCCCGGAGTGCCCAGAAACATGGAAAAGCCTGGTGCAATGCACCCAAGGTTTGTCTCCCAGGACAGCCAAGTGAGGGTGGAGGAGCAGCGGCTGCCTCCTCTGCGTGTGGCACTTGGTGGGCATTCAGGAGGGGGGCTTTGCCTTGCTCTGCTGCTCACTCAGGAGCTGTGGCAGCCTCTCCTCAAACTCTTGCCTCTGTTTTGGCCAGCAGCCCACCAGGCTGGGCTGGTAGCCTGACTGCTTTAAGTGGGGAGGGGCTCAACTTCTAATTTAAAAAAAAAAAAAAAAATCAGATTTTTCCAAGTAATTGAAGCTGTTGCAGGGCTCTCAACTTGCTGTGTCAGAGGCTCTTAAAAACATTCAGGAACTTGGGTAGAAATTGCAGGTTTACCTTACCATGTAATACATTGATGTTTAGGTGTGGAGCTGTAGACATTTACCTGAAAGTATTCAGATGCAGGAATGGTCTCTGTACCCTGCTGCTTCACATGGCAGTGCAAAGGCTGGTTTAAAAGAGAGAATGTGTTAATTAAAAATAGAGTATGCTTTTGGTTAGGAGAAAATAGCTGTAATTGTTGTGTGTATAACATAAGCTAGAGCATAATTAAGCTGGTTCTTTAGTGAAAATACTGCTTTTTGAGTTAGAAAAAGGTTAAGTGGTTATGTTTAGCTTGCTCTTTACAGGAAGTAACAAGGAAGTATTGAGTGTAATTACTGGAGATTAAGATTTTGTTTGGATGTTAACTAGCACTGGTTGAAGTCCTGTAAATGCTGTTTGTCTGTTAGAATGGAAAAAGCTTTCCTTTGAAAGAGCAGGTATTGTTTCCTACTTGGATCCTTGGACACTGTTGTACCAAATTACTCCCATTGTAAGGAAAGGTGGCACTCCTCAAGTGTCTCTGGAGCATCCTGTAGGTACTCTGAGCTGAGCTAACCAGCGCTAAGGCAGGGCAAGGCTCAGGCACAGCATCAGTGCTCAGCACCAAAGGCTGCTCCAGGCAGTCACATCCAGATCCTGCATCCCTCTGGCTGAGCCTGCCAAGGGTTATTGGAAACCTCCTTGTTCCTGCTTGGGTGCTCTGATCCTTCCCACGCCCGAGTCTGTGGGGATGGGGACCAGCCAAGATCTCTCCATTCTGCCATTTCTGTGCCTGCAGACCTCAGAAATCCCCCACCCTCTGCCTCCACAGCCGAGATCTGCTGGGGCAAACAAATGTCTGTGGCATTGGTCAAGCAGCTTCAGAGCTGCTCCTTTTGCTATTGAGGACATTGGCCACTGCAGGGGGTCTGCCCCAGTGTCACTCCAGAAAGCAGAGGATGGCTGCTAACGTTCTTTATTTACCAGAAGTTAGGGTTGCCTTCAGTTTTCAGGCTTCAGAGCACCTGTTTCATCCCAAGCCACGGAGTTGTTCAGTATTTCCAGCCTGGCTCAGAATATATATCTTCCTCCTAGAAATGTCTGTGTAAATCTAAATAAATATCTTGTATTCGATTGACAAAACCCCCCAACAATTGTAGTACAGGCTGTGTTTGTGTCCATAGCTTGGGCATTGATGGAGTTTCGTACAGGAGATGTGACTGAAGGGATTGATTGCTCCAGGACTAACCAGGAAGCCTGGTTTCCCTCAGGCTGGAAGGGTCCAAACAACACCACCCAGGTTTTGGCAGACTCCATGAAAAGAATGTGGGGAAAGGAGCCTGCGGTGGTCTTGTGTTAGCCACCTCCATGCCTGCTTTTCCTTTTAAAAAAGTGTTCCACAGAGCAAAAACTGTGGGAAGCCACCGCGTTAGGTTTTTTATTGAGCTCAGTATTTCCTTCCATGCCTATGCTAAAATGTGTACAGTGAGTCATGGGATCACGGCACCTAGTAAGCATAAAACTTGCTCAAAATTATGGTTTGCATTTTACATTTATTTCCCTTCCCCTGACTGTCTTTACTACTAATTTCCAACTGTGATTATGGTGCAGTTATTAATTAAGTCGTTAGAGTTAAATGAGTAATCTGCAAGGCTTTGCTTTAGATCACAGCACTGTTTAATGATGACATTACTTATAGTATGCTTGTTTTTATTTTTTGACTGCAATCTGGAAAATATTTTCCCTGTCTTAGATGGTGTTTTTTAAAAGGAAATTCTGTGATGAGACTTAAAAGAACCAGAAAAAAAATTTTTTAACATAGCCATTATTGGAATATTAACCAAACTGACCCCTGAATATGCAGAACAAGAAACCCACCCCAACCCCACGTTATCCTGCAGTGTGCTGCCATTTTCCATGGGCAGTTTGCTGGGATTGTACAGATCCTCAGTGGGCTCCTGAAGAGGCTCCCGGTGCTGAGTCATGTGCACGCTCCGGCCGAGCTGCTGCTGGGAGCCAGGAAGGATTGTTGAGAGAGGAATATTAAAATATATTTGTAATATAATAATAAATATAAAATATGGCAGTCATTGATAGGGCTGGTGTGGAGGGTACGGCAGCCTTTTGTGAAAGGCGGCTTTGCAGCAGGGTAACGGGGGATGTAAATCCCTCAGTCAGGAGGGATTTTATCTTATTCGGGTGTTACTGCCCTACAGTGGTCAGTAAAGAGTGGTGAGAAATGCTCAGCTCCTATCTTAGTCGGGAAGGAAGGATTTGATGAATTTAAACGATGTAAAACAATGCCTAATTTTATAAGCGGTTAAAGATGTGTTTCCTGTAGTAGCATCACCTGCAAAGGGTTAATATTTGCCTTCCCTCCCGCTGCAGGTAGTGTGAAGTTCAGCCGAGCTGTAAAGCCAGGAGGATACAGGTGGAAAATACCTTTGGAAGAGAGCATAGTTTGTCCTCATTTCACGCTTCATTAGCCGCACTGCCGGAGGAGCCTCCCGCATTGTTGCGGGGTCAGAGCCTCCCGCGGCGCGGGGGGACCGGGGACATCTCCTCCCGTCCCGGGGCTCTCATCTTCGGACCACCTGCGTTTGGGGCCGAGAGCACCCTCCTCCCCTCGGCTCTCCTGGCACCGGCCTCGACTAGCAAAGGAAAAGACGGCAGCAATTATGGCACACACAATTAACGAGCTTCTAATCTCCAGCCTTGTGTGTAATTGCTGCTGTCAAATACAATTAGTGTCTGCCCAAGTTCCCTTCCCAGGGGGATGGCCAGACCGTGGCACACAGGGAGAGGAGGGGGGCTGAGTGTCTGAAACTTTAGGAGAGTTTACATTTTCTTGTTGTCTCCCTAATAATCCTCACACCTCAAATAGAGAAATGTTAATCCAGAGCATTAGGGGAACGTGGTGGCCAGCAGAGCAGGTCTGCTCTTGTGCCTGGAGTGTCTTCTGTAAAACTTCTCACCTGAGACTATACCAGCTTAATTACAATTCAATCAGCACCTGTCAGGGATGTACTGGTACCTTCCTGTGAGCCTGCCAGGGTTCCAGCATGTCACCTGTCCTGCCATAACAACAGACTGGAGTTGCTACACCTCCCAGGTGTGGTTCAGGGAGCTGGGACATGGGCCAGGGTTTCTCCTGCCCCTGTCAAGCAGATCTCTGTGAGCATCCAGCAACTGCAGCTCCTCCAGGCTGGGTTTCTTAGGACCCTTGGTTGCACTTCAGAGCCCTGCAGCACCTTGAAAGGCACCGTTCCAGATTTGGGTGGCTGCTGAAGGCTGCCACGTTCCTGCCAAGGAGGGTGTTTCACTGGTGTGCTGCTGTGTGTGCCCCTTGCTGCCCCTGTCCCCAGGGCTGGGATCTGTGCCTGGGAATGTGCCAGGCTGACACCTGCACTGGAGGGACAGGTGAGCTGGAGGAAGGTGAGTGATGCAGCACAAATGCAGATTGGGATCTGCACTGTGTATCTGCTGCTGCGGAAACGCTTGAGAAGCTATGGCTGGAGTAATTTTGTTAGGAATGTTCCTTGTGTATCCCACGAAGCTGGATACAGCTGCTGCTCTGACTGAAGCTGCATCAGGCTCAGAGGAAGAGGAAAATAATACAGTAAGCAGTGTAAACTTCTTCCATGAGGTGTGGTGGCTCAGGTGTGAGGTCCTGGTGCATCACTCTCATTTAAGTTGTCTCACGTTTCTGTTTCCAAGGTGCATGAAAACCCTCAGTCTTGACCATTTTAAGGCATTAGCCAGGGTAACTTTGAAGATAAGTATTTTGATGAGATGAACCTTTTTTTGCTAATGGCTTTCTCTTAACTATGCATTTATGAGAAGTTACTTAAAGGTTTTGAATGTGGAGAAAAGCCGGAGTGAGATGTGAGGGAATTGGGGGGATGGTAGATGTGCAGTACAACGCAGCCACATGCCTTGCCACCAGCTCTTGCTGTGTTCACTGGGTGTCCAGGCATGCAAAACCAGCCAGGCAGAGTTCCCATGTTGCTCTGCATTAAACTGGGATGCCCGACATTAAACCCATGTGTGGGATCTTGCTCTTCTGTTAACTCGAAGTTACGGTATTCCATTTTTTTAAAAGCTTTACTGAAACTTGTGCTGTTCCTGCTGTTTTGTAGTATTTCTGTAGGACTTCTCTGTACCTTCCTTCCATCAGAATTGGGAGTCCCTTGCCCTGCATGTAACTAGCTGTGTCCAATTCCATACCAGCTAATTACTGAGAGTGAGTTCATTTGCATCTCTATAGCTACTTCTGGCTGTTGAGCTTGAAGTGGGTCATTGGAAGGACCCATGAATTTGCCATCTTGTTAAATCTGTTGTAGCCTTTTTTGTGTAGACTGGAACAAAGCTTGGGTGTGGAAATGAAAAATAAACCCTCCCTGTCCTGTCTTCAGGGATGTAGCAAGAGAGTGATCCACCAAACCAACCCCTTTTAGGAAGCTACAGCTGCTCCTCTTAGATGATAATTTTCATCCTGCTCCCCAAAAATGCCAAAGGAGAAATGGATCATGTTGTGATTATGGGAGAGTTTTATGACAAAACCCTCACAAAGAAAATGTTTGTCTCTAATTGTTTTGCATTTCCATAATGTTTAGTATGATAAAACCGTCTTCTCTTTCTCCTTTATTTTTCAATCATGATTAGGCTTTAATGTTGTTAAAGCTTATAAGTGAGTTTGAGCCACTGTCTTGTTGAAGAGAAGATGGAGCTGAAATTTTCAGTGAGGCATTGGACAGGGTTTTTAATGTGTCTGTCATTATATGTTAACCTCTGAACTGGGACACGACGTCTGTTTTATGGCTGACAACAATTTAAAAGTATACATCTTGACATGGTGGATAAAGGAGGAAGGGGGAGTGGGGAAGGAAAAAAGAATTAATGATGTTAGCAAATATTAGTCCCTGTATTTCCATTTTGTTTGGAAAGTGGCTGTCAGGCTGTGAGGCTGCCTGGAGCAGCATTGCCAGTGACAGCCAGCCGGGATGCGATTGTCCCTTGGATCGAGCTGGGCTGTTACTGACAAACCCGGCACAGCGAGGCAGGGACGGGGCTGCTCCGCTGTCTGTTCCAGGAGTGCAGCTTTTCTCCTGGCAGTCCTGCTGACACTGGAGAGGGATGGCTCTGGGCTTCGTGGAGTTCCCTGCGCCAGGCCCTGAGCCCTTCTGGAGTCAGGGGAGCTGAAGATGTCTCTTCAGGAGTACGTTTGCTGCATACTGAAGCCCAGACTTGCCTGTGATTGATGCTGGCTTTGGTCAGCCAGACCCGCCCACCAAAGTTTACTGTCACAGGGGCAGTGACTTTGACATCAGCCTTAATTGTACACCAGCCACCAAGAATCACTGGGCAAGGGGAAAACATGGGAAATTTCACTGTTTAAGGCATGTCTTACACTTCTCTATTGTCTTTTCCCCTATTTCTTACATGCTACTGCCTGTGCTTTGGCACGCAAGTGCAGTCCTCCAAGGTGTCTTCATGTGCTGTCACAAATTCCTCTTTATTCCCACAGTTTTTTACTGGCATTTTAAGAGCAATGTCTTGTGCTTGTGGAGCCCACAGCAATTTTGCCTTTCCTACAGCACCTCTCTTGCATGGTCCAATTGTGGATGCTACTGCTGTCATCTCCCTTGGATTCAGGTTCCAAATTATGGAAGCCCTGGATCATGCTATTCCTTAGCTATCATTAGTTACATGTGCATCTGCAGTGCTTCTGGACAGCACTGCCAGCAGTGAAAGAAATGGAGCTGGCTTAATTGAGAGCCACATAGTTAATTATTAGTGCCTTTTTAACGGAGGAGACAGGAAATTTGCAGTGTCAGTTTTTAATTTCATTGTGGTTTGCGGGGTAATGTGACTTTAAATTCATAAGTCATTATCTGCATATAGGTAGCCCTAAAAGCCCTCTTCTGCTGTAAAAATATCAAGAGATTTAAGAAGGAAAAGGGCACCTGTGTGTTACTGATCCCTTCAGCCAGGATGAACAGCAAATAAAAACACTGGTTGCTGTCAGTGCTGACAGTAGCTGTGACATGGCTTGGAAGGAAGGAGCTGCTGCTTCTGCCACACTTTTTGTGTCACCGAGTTCAGTACATCGTGCTCGGATGCTGTGTGGAAGTTCTGGCAGGCTGGGCAGCACGGATTTTGGAAGTGGGCAGATGAGTTCATGGGCAGGCAGCTGGACAGAAACCAGTTTGTATCTGCATTGAAAGAAAGCAGTTTGATCTGTGCTGCAGCAGAGTGAACTTTTTTAGGAAGGAGCATTCCTTGTAGCCTGGACAGATTCTCCGTGGGAAGCCGTGAATGGTGGAGCTGCCTCTGTTTTCATGGCTTTGCAGAGTAGGGGCACATGTTAAATACTGAGAAAACAGCTGAATCTTTGCCTGGACCTTCTTCATAAACTTTTTCTACATATCAAGGACTGTGATGGAATAAGCTTGCTTCAACATTCATAAATTGAATATTGAATTACCTATTTCTGCGTGAAAGAGATGACATAAAAGCTGCTTGGACAAAGTAACTTGTATATGGATTAAAAGCCAGAGAAGTTTTTGCCTGAGTGTTTTTGGGAAAGCCTTTATCACTAAGTTTCCTGATGACCTTAAGTGTACTCAATCAGCATGATTAATCTCTGGTAGAAATGCACTCGTTGCACAAAGAAGGTGAACTTAACACTAGAAGCCTTTCTTTTTAACAATTCCTGCCTCTAGAAAGATTAAATGTATTTTTTCAAATGTTTTTTCTGACTTGGAAAAAAAGCAACAACCAAAAACTAGAGTGGAAAGAGATAAAAGAATATAGATTAAAAATTTTTTGCCGTTTCTGACACTGATTGAATGCCCATCATCCCTCAGTATCAAACAGGATAGACTTGCAGTGAGTATAGCTTCATTGTATAGGAATAACTCTTCTGTGCACTTCCAGGTGATCTCAAATTAATTATATTTTGATTTTATTAGCAGAATCGAAATAATTGATGGACAGTAAGGTTCCCTGCTAAATAATTTTTTAAGAGGGGCCCTGCACTGTAAAGACTCTTAAGCCCTTTCCCTTCAAGAAAGGAGAACTTCATGTCACCTTCTACTCTAAATTAGAGAGAGCCTACTTGCCACAGAATAGTCTTCAAAGCCAATTTTCTTTTCATGGGCTCTTACAAAGAAGTATGTCTGTGGTATCTGCAAACCTAATGTTCTGGCTTTGGGCTGGTACAGAACAGCTGAAAGGTGGAACTGGCTGGCTCAAACTGGGCAGAATGTAAAAGTAAATGTGTTAGAGGGAACCAGTACTTTGATTTAAAACAAAAGCAACCTAAGGAGCAGGAAGAAAGACAAATGTAAGTATGTCTTATTAAAAAAAAAAATCAACATTTTGCTAGGTAGAATCCTGATGCCACAACAATGCTTTTTTGGTGTAATGAAGTTGATCAAGGGATGGAACTTCTTTCCTGAGGGGAAAGGCTGAGAGAGCTGGGATTGTTCAGCCTGGACAGGAGAAGGCTTCGGGCTGATCTAATTGTGGCCTTCTAGTACCTGAAGGGAATCTACAAGAAAGATGGGGCAAGACTATGTACAAGAGCTGGAGTGACAGGACAAGGGAGAATGACTTCAGATTGAAAGAGTAGGTTTAGATTAGATGTCATAAAAAAATTCTCCCCTGTGAGGATGGGGAGGCCCCGGCACAGGCTGCCTGGAGCAGCTCTGGCTGCCCCATCCCTGGGAGCGTTCTAGGCCAGGTTGGACAGGGCTTGGAGCAACCTGGGATAGTAGAAAGTGTCCTTGCTCATGACAGGGGAGTGGAACCAGATGATTTTTACGGTTCCTTGCAGCCCAAATAATTGCAGGATTCTGTGGTTCTATGTATTGCAGCTACAGAGAGGCTGGGACTTTGCTCCTGATGTTTTTCACCCTGGGTGTGACACCCTGGGTGTGCCATCACAGAAAGCCCCAGACCTGTCCACTGGCAATGGCAAGTTGCAGTTAGTGGGCAGGTTTTGCAAGGAATTGCTGCTGCAGATTGCAAACTAGTTTTGACTGCTTACCTGAAAGCCAGAATCCTTAATACCATGGAAGAGTTGGGGTTTGTGGTTCCCTGCACCCCCTAATTGGGCCAGGCTTTCAGAGAGCAGGCACTTACCCCTGCTGCAAGTCTGGCATCAATGTAAAATCAGGCAATTGAAGGTCCCAAGCTGCAGGATGGCTCTTTGAAAAGGTAGGCCTGGGGCTCCGTATCGATCAATCATTATTCTAATTGTTCATTTCTATTATGGTGGGAATCATTCAGAATCCTGGAGTTCCTGGGAGTAAATCATTTGGAAATGCTGCCCATTATAAAATTTAATTTTAAATCTATATTAAATAGATTTATAAAGGCAAGCTTTGCAATCTAGTAACAGAATATTATGCTGCCTCACAGAGGCTTGGCTTTTGGGTCCTGAGGGGCCAGGGCTGGGAATGAGAGTTGGGAGCACAGTGGGAGTCAGGATGCTGGACCAATCTTTCTTTTTCTTTCAGACAACAGAGAAGAGGGGAAAGGAAAGCAAAACTGTATTTGGAGGCCCAGTCGTCAGCTCATTATATCAAGAAGAAACAATCAGGTGATTATCTGTGCTGGAATTCGGTTAAAAACAGTGTTTTTCTAATGTCATTTTGTTAAGCTTTTTTTTTTTTAGTATTGCACAAGTGTGGTGGCAACTACAACAGGATAATAAATGACAGGAAAGAACTTTTCAGGTCCATAATCATTTAAATCAATATCTGCCTGTATCATTGCCAGGTAGTAACCTTTCCCTAGCGTGAGATGTGGGGGAAGGGCAAGGCTTCCCATTTTTCAGTTATATGGCTAAAAAAAAGGTAATATTGGATATTTTTAATAGAAAGCTATCCAGGCACTACCTTTTTCAAACAGTAATTTCTTTACCAATACATTCATTAGGGATTGTTCAGTGAAGGTTTTAGTGTTGGACAATGTTTGCCTTCAGGGAGAGTTTGTGCCTTATATCAAATTAATTTTTTTCCAGGCTCTGCAGCAAGAAAAGCTAGCTCTGCATTTACTGAACTAGAGTGGCTGCTACTTAAAACTGTCAAGGTGCAAGTAGTAAGTGACATTAGCTACTGAATAAGGACACCTGGATGCTTTTTGTTTGGTTTATTATTTTTTACTGTTTCAGACAACTAGTCATGGGTATAATATTAACTGCAATATCTAAATGATTTTGTGGAGGAACTTTCAGAATACTGTGTTGTATTTTTAGTTAAAATGAACAGTCAGAGAAGACTAAATTTTTGGCAGTGTTTGCTGTCATGTTGCAGTCACCCATTTACGTATGTATGATCCCATTTTTTAATGAATGTATTGCATCTTTTTAGATCCGGGAAATTTAAACACTGACTTCTCAACATGCAGTCTCCAGCTGAGCACTTAGCTAAAGGGTTAAAACTCCAGCACAGCATTTCTTTGACTTGTCACAAACTAAGGAGCAGAAATCCTGTTTGGGTGGCTCCAAACCCTTTGCAAGGAGCTGGGGTAGGAGCGGAGGCAGCTGCTGTGAGCAGCCAGGGTGGCAGTTGTGTGCTTGGCAGGAGTGCAGGCACTTCCCTCAGGATTGCAATCCAGAGTGCAGTGGAGTGCTTGGCCAGGAATAGCTTCCTTCCCTCGCGTGGAGAGCCAGCACATCTTTGACTTGCCCTGGACCTTGAGCAGAGGTGGTCAGGTGTGACCTTGGTTTAACACACTGTCTGAGGAATGGCACTTCTGCTGGCCACCAGCTCCTTTCTTGTCCCTGCTCCGTCAGTGCGGGTCTCAGCCAGCATCCGTGATCTCACGGTGTGACCTTGTGGTTTAAATCCTGTTCAGGCTCTCCTTTTGGGGGTGGAGCATATCCCTGTAGTGCTGTCAGAGTCTTGGTTGTCCCAAGTACTGCCTATGCCCTTTCTTGGGTTTGAAATGCAGCACAATGTACAGAAAAACAGAGTTTGCTCCGGTTGGCTTGACCAGCCTAAATCTTTTCATGTGTTTGGTTTTTTTACCAAGAGTACAGCTGCAAATACTTTGAGGAACATAGGTGCTGTTTGTTTAGCGCAGCACAGCTGCTGTCCTTACAAATGAGGCTGTGGGCAGGTATGGTCTCCTGCACAGCTGGAATTCTGCTGAAATGTGTTGAATGAAGTGTGCTGACTCTGCTGGCAGAGTGGAAACTCATATAGTTCCTTAGCACCATTTCACTCACAGGCATCAGTGTCTTCCTTGCAAGGCAGGAGTGAGCCAGTGTCACCGTCATCCACCCACACAGAGTTGTACAGCCTCAGATTTCCTGGTTCTTGTGTCTGCTGTTCATTGTCTTCCTGGAACAGGAATAAACATGCAAGTGTACTAGAGCCACGTCTCTAGTATGATAATTCCACTAATAAAAGCATAGCCTTAAACAGCAAAATTGCTCTGGTACCAAACCTGCCAGCAGACAAACTGAAGAGGAGTGGCTCTGAACACTGGGTTTGGTGTCCAAGTTCGTCTAGAGCAAGAATTGGTTCTGTAGCTGTACCTGAGAAGGGTGACTTTTGTGAGGCTGTCAGTGGTTACTTACAAAAACATAAGCCTTGCATTCAGTAATACTTCATAAAAGAGAATGTTATCATTAAAAAATAAGGCATTTTCTGTAGAGGGAGAACCTGAAAAATTTTAAGGGGAAAGAAAACTGATTAGCTCGAGCCAGGATTGATAACACATCGGTAGTTCTGGGTAAGTCCCGTGCTGTCAGTTCAGCGTGTACATGTGTGCTGCCTCCAAACCTGCTCTCTGAGAGAAGAAACTTTGATGCAGACTCTTTTGTTGACTCAGTTGTCCATGGTGGGTCATCTGAAGCTTTACAACAAGCCTGCAAAAATTTGAATAGAAATCAAACCACTTTAGTTTGTTCCCCACGGCTGTTGATAGGATAAGTATTTTCTTGTTACAGGATCACAAAAGAAGCACAGAATAAGTAAGAAAAGCCCCTTATTTTGTGTGCTAAAAACTAAAACTTGAGTCCTCATCAGCCCTGAGTCCTGACAGACTGCTGAAAGCAATTTCTCAGCAGGTATTACTCTGCCAAACACAGCCTACCGTGTGCCCTTTAGGATTCTGCTGATCCAAAGGCAGGAAAAGGCTGCTAATTTATCTGGAGCCCGGCATCGTCACAAACTCACCTTGCACCAGGAGATAGACAAGAATGCAGGTGCAGGGTTTTGAAGGGTCACCTAAGCAGCTTCACTTGTTTTATTCTTGCCAGAACCTTTTGAACAATTTATCAGATGATTAAAGCCCTCCAAGCTGTTGCTGTGTTGTATGAAGAGGAGAGGTTTTGTTTTAAATAGAGTATACTCCTAGTTTGCCATCAGCAGTAGTTAGCAACAAAGCAGCAGTGCCATTGATTTCAAACTGGGTGTCTAAAATTATGCCTAAATAATGCTTGCGTTCCTTTTGTGGAGTGCAATGCTTGGGGTTTAGGATGCAGATCTGGAAATGATGGACAAAGTGAAGTTACCATACTCTGCCCTAGCGTGGATCAGCAGCAGGAGGAACTCAGATGGTGCCAGGGCCGATTTTTTCCCTTATCACTAATTATCTCAAATGTTTCTAATTGAGAACAAGATAGAAAAATGGTCAGTTTGGCTCACAGTACATTGCACTGATTCCAAATAAATTCAAGAGCATCCATAGAAACAGGTTATACCGATCTAATTAAATCAATTTAGAAAGAGATTCAGTTAAATCAGTGCAATTTGTGTGTTCATAGATCAGCCCTCAAATCAGGAGAAGGTCTCTTGAGCTAATGAGGCATAGCAGTTATTTACTTTGGGGTACTGGGCACCGGTCATCAATTAGGAGTCATTAATAAAGCCTGGCAATAAAGAGCTCGAGTACCCCCAGTGAGTAATGGGGAGCAGTTGCAGGATGTATTAGCATAGTGCTCTGCCTCTGGGTTTCTCTGCAAATCACTTATCTCCCGTCGGGCATTGCATAAAACTCCTGCGTGCTGCTGGCTGGTGATGGGACTCGGAGGTTTCCTTGGAAGGAAGAATTTAGAAATTATCAGTGATTTCAGGCTGGCTATGGTGGTGGGGTGTTTGGTTTTTTGGGATTTTTTTGCTGCTTCATAAAGCTTTATGACCCTTTTCTGATCTTATTACCAAAACAAAGCAGTAGTAGTGGAGCTCTTTCATGATCAAAGGAGTGTAATTAGAATTTCACAAACCTGGGAAATGAGCAGTGATCTGAGCTTGACTGATGTGTTACCAGTATAAATCTCATCCAAGACACAATCTGAGAGAGATGCCAAAAATACTGTAGCCTTGGAAATTCAGCTTTAATTTTCAGTATTTTTTTAAACCCGGGGCAAGGAGTAGGCAGTTTGTAAGTGTTTTGAGGAAACAAATACATTGATTTGGCAGGTGGAGAATGAGAACTAACATTGCCAAATATCCGTGTCCCTTTCCACTTCTACTGGAGGAGACCTCCTGCACTCTGCCATGAGCTGCTTCCTCAGGGCCTGGGCATGCCAGTTTGGGAATGACATCTGCCAGTCAGCACAGAGGCCTTCCTCAGCTGTGTTTTACACTTCTGCCATCCAGAGGGATGCTGGAGAAGCCCTTTTCTGGTAGAAACTACCACCCTTCCGCAGGACATTTGGTAGCATCCCCAGTCAAGAGCAGGGCAGCATTTAGGATGTGGGTGCGGAGTGGGCACCCCTGGTGTGCAGGACCTGCCTGGTGCTGTGCAATCCATCAGAATTGTATTAATCCCACTAACGCAGCCACCATCTGGTCCCGCTGCCGGGCCGGCTCGTGCGAGCCCCCGTGATGGATGGCCCTGGGAATTGATTAGTTGTTGTGCGAGACAAATGAACTGTTTTGGCAGAAAATACCAGAGGTCGCTGCATGTGGTCAGGCACAAAGGCTGCTGAATTTTAAAGAGCTGCTTCCAGCATCCATTGCAAGGATGCTGCTTCAGAGCGGCAATGGCTTTTGAGACAAGCCCGGTGCTCCAGAGCACGGCTGGGGTTTTGTTGTCTCCTTCCAGCCCTACTTTTGGGAGCATCAGCACTGGAAATGAGCGTAAGGCTGCAGAGATGTGGGAGCTGGCATCCGTGTTGGGAATTGCGGGCTGGTGTTGTGCGTATGGGAGGGCTGCGCCACAGATACCTGTCACCCGTGTAAATGCTGGGCTGTGCAGTCCCTGTGGAAGAGCTCTCCTGGTTCTCCTGGTGGAGCCCAGGCAGCCCACAGTGTGCTCAGCCGTGCTGCCTCTCGAGCAGAGCACCTGTGGGTCCTGGCAGCTGGGGCTGGGGGTTTTTCAGGTCAGTGGTGTTAGAAAGGGATGCTCTCATGGTGATGTTCAGCGAGCCAATCTTTTGACTTCAAGGTGGTTGCCAAGTTCATTGCTTCCCCTCTTTTTACTGTCCTCGGAGCAGTGACCCTTGGGGCTTTGCTTTGTTGTGCAAAGCGGGGCTTGGCTCAGGCCTGCCTTCCCTTTGGGAGAGCACATCCTTCGGTGGCAGCTCCCGCTCGGCGTTTGCTCCTCCGGCGCTGCCGAGGATGCGGCGAAGCGCGTGCGGTGGGAGGGGAATTGGATGACACATGTCCCGCTATGTCCCGGCGGCTCTCGGAGGACGGCGCACGAGTGTGCCGGCAAGTGGGCAACACTTCCCTCGGGACGGCCTGCCGGCTCAAAATAAACTTGAGTTATGGATTTATTCAGCTTGTAAAACCTCAGCTGGCATAAATAATTGAGGAAGCAAAGGTTTGTCTGTGGAGCGTACCTCAGGGAGCCGCTCCTGCCTCCCTCCCTCCCACCACCCTTTCTTATGAAAATGATCCCAGTTGCACTGATAGATAATAACAACACCAAGCAATTAAAAGCTATGGGTGGCTGGAGAGAGGAGAAAAGGTTCAGTTAATGAGCTTTTCCTCTTCCTGTGCCCAGGAGAGCCTCCAAAGTGACGAGGCGATTAAAGCGAAGAGATAATTATAGATTATGTGAAAATGGGTCCCTTGGGGGCCGGGGGCCTCGACATAAACAGAGAGTGTTGCGAGTGCCTCTTGGCTCCCGGCACACGTCCCGTTCCGCTCCGCCGCCGCGCCGCTCGCTCGCTCGGCAGCGCCGTGCCAGGCTCACGGCAAAGCCACCTGTTAGTGGCACCCGGGGCCACTCCACAGAAACCCACTGGGACCTGCCTTGGACCAGCCACAGCAGAAGGGGAGATGATGCCCAAATAGAGCCCGGTGTCAGCCCTCTGCCCTGAGCTTTGCGCTGCAGGTAACCTGCGGAGGGGGAGGAAGGGGACGGGGCAAGCCTGGAGGGTGTTCTCTGCGCAAGGGTGAAATAATGTGGGTTTCAAATCTCTTCTCTGCCCTTCTCAGTGACAGCCTCGGTGCTGTGTAGAAAGCAAGGAGTTTTACAGCACTCCAGATAAGAACGAAATGATCAACTGGCAGCACATCTCTTCCATGAGCTGTTTGAAACCTGTTGGCTCAACATGTGTGTTTTGGACAGCTTATGGAGAAGGTTTGCAAAGCCTTCCAAGCTTGGGGAGAGATGACTTGGTTTAAGTTCTTCCAAATCCTTTTATTCAAGGATGAAAAAAGCTGCCCATGTGTTACTTGCAGGCAACAGGTACACTTCAACTCATCCTTAAATCAGAATTACCATCTCTTACTGGGGATGGGGGAGAGCACAAGGTAATAGCTTTGGGGGGCATCAGCAAGGGAGAAGAGAAACCCTCTGGTTGTCCTCAGGAAATAGATGTAAAAACTCTTCCTGCCTCTACTGACAGTCCAAATGCTTCCTGACTTGAAGTCTCCTTTTTGTCTCAACAATCTGACATGGAAAGAAAATTGCATCCAAGTCTTCCTTTTAGCTACAGGTTTTGCATTATGGTGCACATCTCCATTAGGTTGAGTTTCATGGTGTTTCCCATCTGAAGATGTCCTGAATACTGTATTTTTTATGTAAATTGAAGTGTTTCTGAAAATACTGGTGGAAATGCTATGGGTTCTCTCCACCATAACATTATCTGAGCATGTCTTTGCACTGTCACTTCTGTATTTCTCACGTGTTTCTGTCTGGTTTCTGCCTGTTTCTACCAGTTTCTGGGCCTTGCTGCTGGCTCTTACCAGTTTTATGAGGAGTGCAAATTCCTCCCAGGAGCAGGTCTGATAAAATCATTACATCCTTTTTCTTTTCCTGTGGCTACTACAGTGGAGGTATCATTATGTACACATACACATATATGAAATAAAGGAAGGGGAAAAACTGAGCTGCCAAGTTTTCAAGCTCTGTTTCTCACTTGTCCTGTGTGGTTTTCAATGCAGTGTCAGCAACTAACAGTAACTTGTCTTTATTCCATTCACACCATTCAAGAAGAATGACTTCCCTAGTATTGGTGCCTCCAAAAATCGGGGTTTAACTCCTCTGAGATCTTTCCTCGTTTTCCCTTCCTGGTCCTAGCTGAATCATATTGTTTTAAATGTCTGGAGTGCAGCTTCCTGTGACCATTTTATTTGTAGGTAAAATGTTCTCATTGTGACTGGAAAGGGCTTGTTTCTCCTTGTTAATATTTATAAGAAAGTTGGATATAATATATGCTTAATTTTTTTAAGGAGGGCATCAGGAGCAGAGGAGTGGTTTAAAGATTGAGAGATAAACGCAGAGTAGAAGAACGAAATTTCCCGAAACCTTATCTTCAGGTGGGGAAATTGGTATTCTGGATTAATTCCATTGTGGAGACTTCTGAAAGAAAAGTGGTTTTTTGGAATGGGGATATATAGAGCATTTGCAGAGTTGGTTATTCCAGAAAACTAAATCATGTCCAAATAGCTGTGTCAGGTCATTTTCCCCTTACAGACAGTAATATCCTTGGGAAAGGACTTAAAAGTCCTGTCTGGAGGCTGTGGTGGGAAGATGGGCTGGCTGTGGCAGGTCAGGGTTGCTGTGCCCTCCCTGCTGGCACAGACCCTGCGGATGCTCCCTGTGGAGCACAGTCAGGTGCTTTATGGCTGCCACATCCCTCCTGGTACCTCTGGTGCTGCCCTGTGAGGTGTGTCAGGGCTCTGCAGCGTGTGGAGAGACCAGGTGGCATCTCTGCCAGGGAGGGAAGGAGCCTGAGCTCCTGGATGCAATGTGGAAAATCACCCAGGAGTAACTGAGGATGGCTGTGGGCTTCTCCAGCAAGAAGGGACTGGGGTTTGCTTTGGTGTTAGGGAAGAAAGAGCCATCTGTAATAAATGAGGGGGATGTGGCTGGCAGTGGGGAGCCAAGTTCCTGTCCAGCATTGTCTGAAAAGCTGCTTCTCCCAAAAGGCAGCCAGGGTTGTGTTGGACAGGTTGGGCTAACCAGGTGGGACTGGAGGGACTTCCCAGCATATCACATCAGCCCTTGTTAGCAGGGCAGGCATGTCTTGTGACCTCCATCATGAGTCTGTCAAGCTCCATCTCGAGCAGTATAAGCTTTTGCCTTTTCTAATCCCGCTGTGAGATTCCTTTTTTTCCCGGAATTCGAGGTAATTGCATTTAAAGCATGCAGTGATCTGTTTCCCAGGAGCTTGTGTGTAACGAGCGGGTGAGACCTCCAACAAATGAGTTCATGACAGACTGGTTAAGAAACTGGGAGGCTCCTGTAATGTCCTTAGGCCTAAACACAGAGTGTGGAATCCTGTGTGGCTCCCAGCTCTTCACTAGGAAGGTGCAGCTCAGGTGGCTCTGCAGGGACTGCCTGCGTACAAAGAGTGGGGGTGGTGGCTGGAGAGCAGTGCTGCTGAGGGAGCAAGGTAGGAGGGAGGGCAGGGGAAGTGACTTCTTTGGAGAAAGCAGTGATCTGCCACTGGAGCAAGTATTCATGCTTTTTCCCACCTTTTTATGGCGCCAAGGCAGGACACAGGTGCTTGAGGTCTGAAGAATCAGAGTGTAACTCAGTAAGACAGATAACAATGAAAGACAAAGTCAAAGTTGGGTCATGGCGCTGTGTCTGCCCTGGTGGGAGCAGAGGACATGGCCTTGCTGGCATTTCATTTTTGGGGACTGCAGGTCAAAGAGCATCACTTTTTGTTTGTAACCCATTGCTCAGAAATGCAAGTGTTCTCTAGATGTTACTTTTCCTTCCTGGCGTTGCTCAGCCTGCGAGTTCAAAGCAATGTTGCCTTTTAACACCAGGGGGTCAGTTCTCAAATTGCCCTGTTGCATTTCTCCTGCCTGACCTCCTCACTGGGTCTGGCCAGCTCCAGCAAGCTCCCTTCTTTCTGAGGCTGTCAGTCTGAGTTCTGCTGAACATCCAGAAGGCCTTCAGTTATGGTGATTGAAAACTGGGGGTGTCATGTGAGGCAGCGACTCTGTGTTTAACTCCTGTGAAGCTGCCAAGTCCCGTAGCAATGCTGATGGGCTCATTTGAACCATGGTTTTCATCTGGAAACTAGAAAGAGAGAGGATTATGTGGGCTTTTGGTTTACTTCTGGAAAACCAGTGACCTCTTTTCTTTATTCCCTGCTAGCAACACAGTGGTGTCACTGTATTTATGCCTAAAGGTATTATAAGAATCTGTGCAAGGTCTTAACTTCACTAGAGGTTCTGTTTGTTTGGCAGGTGAGGATGGGAGTTTTACTGTGTCTGAAGCCAGAGTATTGCTTTTTGCTGTAAGAGGAGCTGTAGGTGTGACTCAAGCACATGTGACACCATCATTTGATCTTTCTGCCTGCAGGCTGTCCTGAGCGAGCACGTGCTGGTGTAATATCCAGGATCCAGCATGATCCAACACTCCTGGCTGAACAGATTCCTTTGCAGGTGTCCTCTTTGTCCCACTGTTTTCTCCAGGCCACGTTAGTGGCCTCTGTCCAGGATGGATGGCATTGGAAGGGGCTTTGGTGTGATCCAGAGTGGCTCTTACAAGAAGAGCAGCTTTAGCCTTTTCTCTTCTGTGGGATTGCAGTGATTTATACCAGAACCTGAACATGGATTTTTCTGGCTAACTTCATACATTTCTTGTGTCATTTCACAGGAATAAACTGACATTTGTCTGGACATAATACTGTTAAGAACAACCTTTGTTTTTCTAGGAAACAGGATCTTCTGTTTCTTGACTTTGGGGGTGCGGGGAAAGCACATTATTCTGTGTGTGCAGCACTAGGTGCCTGTTTTGATCCAGTGACACACTGAAATATCTGCAACAAAGTTAGAGCATATAATGTGCATGTGGCCTTTGTGTTGTGCAGTAACATTGTGCTTGTTCTGCTTTTGTTTCCTGAATAGGGAAGAGGACAAGAACATTTTTGATTACTGCAGAGAAAACAACATTGACTATGTAACCAAAGCCATTCAATCAAAAAAAGTGGATGTGAATGTCACAGATGAGGAGGTATGGAGAAAAGATAAGGACCATCAATCTTTTATCTGTTTTGTGTATTAATTCAGTGCTACTCCTTTTTAAAATTCCCTGGTTATGATTGTTATAGCAAACAGTTGGACATTGAGACAGGGTAATCTATTTGAAAACAGCTTTCCACTGGATTTCTGGTAGTGTGCATGTCTAGCCATGGGGCTGTAGCATGTCAGATCAGAAACTTAGTTTCTATGTTATTTTCAGCAATACCAGCAGCCACTGGTATCTTCTGAATACCTCCCTTTCCCCACTTTGTACGCTAAATGTGGTCAGACAGAAGTAGGAAGGGAAGGAAGCAGCTCTTCTGACCCATGAAGTCTGTTCAGGTTGGAGGAGGATTTCTGACATGCCAGCAGCTTTTCATCATTCTCAGACGGAGGGCAAAGGAGTGACACTGGCTTTCCAGCTTCACAAAAGCTGTGACATTGTCCAGTCTTTCTCTGCTCACCAAACTCAGAATGCCATTTCCCCACAGGGAGGTAATACAGGCATTGCCAGAAACCCCAAGTAAAAACTGCTTCTAAAACTGTGAATTGGCTTCATCCTCTTCTTGGTAAGAGTAAACAGCTGGTGGGGGCAGTTTCCTGTTCATCCTTCAGGGGTTGTGGCCTTACCAGGTTTGTCACCTTGGCTTCCCTGCTTGCACTCTGCCACCTAGCCCTGCCCCAGGTCCAGCCTGAGCACAGCTCCTCCAGCACGTTGTGTCTTGGTGAACAGATGAAGTGCTTAGACATTCATAGACTGAGACGCCACAAATTCAGTTGGGCTCTCCTGTAGCTCTAAGCAGATTTCTGCCCTCTGAGCCATGACAGCCCCGGCTGGGGCTCTGAATGCTGATGGCAGGGCCTTTTATTATTAATCAGGAATTCATGTGAATTAATTTTCAGAGGAGAGGAGGGAGGGTGTTCACAATCAGAGTTGGAATTTCACATCATAAATTCAATGAACTGAAACTGTCATGTGCCACACAGTCGCTGCAACAGTGCTGTTCCTGAGCTCCATCTTCCTGCTGAGCACGGGTTACAGAAGGAGATGTCCAGAGCAGTCCCACAGAAAATACAGCTGGAGTCTGTTCATTAATAGAAGCTCATTTTTAGGATCACGTGCTTGCAATAAGTGCATGTTAGCATTGCTTTGTTTCCACTGGCAAGGTGCTCTTTTGTAGTTAGCAGCATTCAGAAGTTTGCATCTTCCTTTCTGTTCAAGTAACAACTCTGCTTGTTTTCAGCCAAAGAACTACTGTTAAAAAAAAAAAAAATCAAAATATTTTGTGGAAGCTGAAATATCTAAACTATGTAAAAACTACCAGATGAATTTCTCTTTGGGAATTATCCATGAGTCCCAGATGTAAAAGAAGTCTTATTTCTAGCTAATGGGTATTAGCACATGGCTGTTGCAGAGTATGGGATCGCTTCAGCACAGGCAGGAGCCAAAAACATCTGCCTACCTGTGCAGGACTTGTGGGAGGGTTCCCACTGGGCCAAAATTCTCCCATAGATGAAATTCTCACCGCTTCAACAATTTTGGTTTACTCCAACAAATGTGCAAATAGGGGAAGTAAGAATTTATTTTGTTTTTTTTAGAAACTGCCTGCTTGCTTCCTTATGCTGAGTCTAACTGGTCCAAAAAGCAAAAAACTAGCATACCAAAAGGAAAAATCAGAAAGAAATAGTTATTTCATTATATGTTAAGGATCTGAAACCATTACCAGTGTTGTTTGGTATCCAAACATGTTCTTCCCAGTCTGGGAGGTAGCTTATTTTCCAATATCATGCAGCTCGATTGAAGTTTTAGAACCCATTTTAGACTGGAGATAACCCAGACTGAGCCTTTCGTGAAGTGTAGGTAAGCATAATCTTGTCATTTTTATTAACTATTTTAGTGTTACTGTGTAAATACATCCTGCCAGATGCGAAAGCTGCCTCACCTGGCCTCTGGACATAATTCACGCTGTCAGTCCTTTGATTTAAATGCCTATAAATTTAAAATGTCAGCAGGTTGCATACGAAGAGTTAACTTCTTATGAAACAAAATCTACTGAAGCACCAAGTAGGCTCGTGCTAAGCTGCAAAGACACTCGGCTCAGCCGTTCCTTGGGCAATAATGGCTGGGGTTGTAGGGTGTTTAGATTTTACTTTTATGTGTTTCGTTACTACTAATTGTTAGATCTAATTGTATCCTCCCATTTTGTGCAAACCTGGAGTAAGTCAGAGAAAGGAGAAAAGAAATTGAGAATAAAAACGTAAAGCGTGGATGAGCCAACTTAGGTGAAGCAAAAGGATTTCAGCAAGGGCAGCAGAAGATTCTGGGGTTTACAAAGATGCACTGGGAAACTTCCAAAGCGTAAGTGGCCTTCTCCCCATGAGAAATAAAGCTCTTCATGTGCAGCATGCAAGCCAGCATACCTGCTAACAGTTTGGATATGATAAACTTCAATTTAGAATTAAACAAAGACTCTAATGACAGTAATCATGTACAAGCTTCCATTTACCGTGTCTAAATTGCCCCGAGTTCAACAGAATCACTTGCGTTCACTTACAAGAAGTAGCACAGACTAAAGCAACCTGTTTTCCTTCTGTATGTCAGCAGGACTAATGGAACAAGAAATGGACTGTGGCTGTGAAGTCACCCCAGGCACATCCTGGGATTGTGGCTCACTTGCTGCCTTTTTGAAAATGGTATTTCTTCAACTTCTAACAAACCAGGAGCTGCTCAAAGGCAGAGATGAGTTGCTTTTGTAATTTGTGCCAAGAGCTGTGGGGGTTGTAGCTAGATAATTTTTTTTTAATTGTTGGATAAATCCCAGTAAACAAACGTTACCTGTGTGCAGTGTTTGAGCCCTTGCCAAACCTTTAATGAAAGGCTTAGTCCCTGATCCTCGTGCTTTTGAGACAGCAAGTGCCAAACTGGTGCCAACTTGCCAAGGAAAGGACAGGAAGGGAAATGGATTTGAAGAAGGGTCACATAACTTCTGGATTTATAGGCTTTCTCCCGTTAGAAAAACTTCACCAAACGTTTCAGAGCTCTGAAAGCAATTGGCTTCCAAGTCGAGTTTACCTGTATAATTGCAACAACCCTTCATTCACTGTTCCTGCTGTCACAGGGGGATGCAGCCATTCTGTGGATATCTCTCTTTTCTTAATTACTGCCAATAGAACACTTGCCACAAGTTAGAGTGGCTCGTTGCTGTCCAGCCATTACAGCTGCAAACATCGTGCCTAGAGGTGTGGCTTTATACTGTAGCACATCCATTCGGTTTGGCTTTGTTCTCCCCTTTCTCTGCTCGGGCTAATTGATGTGAAAATCATTCCCATCCATTTGTCTGCCGACTCAGTGTATGGGAGACAAATCCCTGTCCTGTGCTTTGTTTGTGAACACCCTGTGACTTGGAGCTGAGCAGAATTGATGTGCTGTTGGCTTGAGAAACTGCTGCAGGAGCTGGCCAAGCTGGCAGCGGTTAGCCAAGCAAAGCATACAAGATTTAAGAGGCAGGGTTAGCGCACTGGGGCTATTTTTATGCTTTTTTTTTTTTATTATTAAATACTTCAAAGGCGGGGGAAAATGCATCCTCTCAAGTAACTTCTCCAACAACTGCTGTGCTTGAATTGCAGGGAGGGAGTACCTTGATGTTTGATTGCATCTAGTCAAGACCTCACTGCTGCAGTGCTTTCCTAGTGAAATTATTCATGCTGCTTTGAGTCTCTCACTGCTTAATGAAATAGTCATGTGAGAATTGTTTTGGGAGAGCTCAGTCTGTGGCCCTTAAGATTTCTGCCACGTTATTTAAACACACAAAACATGTGCTGTATGCTGATATAAAGCAGCAGCTGTGCAGAGGTGATACCCACGCTCTGCAAGGACTGGGACTGTACGTTCAGTTTAAGCTTGTCTTATCACTAAGGTTTATTTTAAGAAAGACGTGGGAAACAAGTGGATTTGGTAGCTGTATATCTGCCTAAGTATGTTAGCTAGAGCTGTTGACTGTTGTTGACTTGCCTGATGCTCTGCAAACAGTAGTGAATATTATCTAGTTTCCATAGAGCCATTAAGGTTGAAAAAGACCTTTAAGATCATCGAGTCCAACCATTTTAAATACCAAATTTTGAGTAATGTTTTTTGTTATGCAGTAAGTAGGTTGAGATTCTTCTGCAGGTGTTTTTCCTTCCACATCTTGTGGTGTGCTCTTGCACGGAAGCTCTCCAAAGCCCCTTGCACCCCGTGTCGAGGGCGTAGCATGCTGCAGACATTTCTTGGGTGGAACGTGTCAGCTGTTTAATAGTGGACAATTACAATGCAGAGCCATTTAAGGCACTAATTAGAAAATATTGTATCCATTTAGAGTTGCAGAGAAAATATATAGGTAAGCAGAGTGTAATTACCCAAAGTGGAATTGGCCCAAGACTTGAAATCCATACTCCTGCAAATAGCACAAGGAGATTTTTAATGGCTATAGATGATCAGGCTTCGGGGTTTTGTCCTGTTCAAAAGGCACCATGTGTAGCAGAACCAGCCTTCCAGTGTCATGGGCAGGACCAGTTGCACAATTAACTCTTGGTTTTCCTTTATTGTTCTCAACCAAGTTCAGCACCAATAAAATGAGATTCTCCTTGTCCAGAGGGACAAATGCAAACCAAAATATTTTAGCCACTAATCAGTAGCATGAATTTTTATATTAAGGATAGAAATGCCTTTGTTTTATCATGTAATTGTACAATAAATATATTTGAATAATTGCAATATTTTTCCCCTACGCATGTATCAAAACACCAAAATCATCTGTTGAAGTATTTATTGCTATTGCACATATTGCAGATGTGCCTCTTTCTTTTCACATAAACATCTGTGGTATGAAAAAAGTTGGTATTTGTCCAACCAAAATGCTAAGTCTTAAGTAATTTCCAGTCCAGAGATGAGTTAAGGGTGCTAAATGTGAATTAAAGATCTCTCCATATTTACCAATTGTTTTAAGTTGTTATCTTTCCCCCTTGTAGGCTTTGATAGTGGTGTTGAGTGCAAGAACATGAATCATGAAATGCCCCGCTGATGTCATCAGTGCTTCCATGGAAAGTCACTGTCAGAAAATTCATTCTAATGCAAGGTTAATTAGCGTAACATTAAAATTACATGTTACAAAAATTCATTAGTTGCTGGGTCAAAAAGTGTGCATTTCCTGACTTAAAATCATGCTCTGCCTGTGCTGCCCTGCCCAGGAATATCCAGCAGAAGCAGTGTGAGCTTTGGTCACAGGTGTCTTCTGCCCCTCCTGCTTTCTGGCACCATGGCTGGGAAATTTTGCTCACAGTTCCCATTAGCAGAAAAATGAGTTGTTCACCTTGCTCCCCACTGCTTTGTCAAGAGATTTATAACCAGGCGTGGGCTAATTTAAATTATTTCTTCTGTGAGGGTCTGTGACTGTTTCCCATGGCATATTGGAAAACACAGGTCAGTCTGATGGTGTCACAGCCTGAGGGGGGTGATTCCCGGTCATCTGTGATTTCCAGGGAATCCCCTGCACGTGTGCTGTCCTACGTCAGGAGAGACTGATAGAACATTAAGGCTAATTTACTAAGTGTACACAGAAGCTTTTCTTCTTTGTTTGCTATCTCAAACTACTTTGAGTTACCTTTCTCAGGGATCCTAAGCTACTTCCCATGTCCTTGGGCACGCAGGAAGACCTGAACTTCCACTGCATCCCATCTCACGGTGGCAGACACCTGTAGAAAGGGGATGGGAAGGAAACTGGAGGTTTGGGAGGGACTGGAGGCATGGATGCAGCAGCCTGCCCAGGAGAGGACCGTTGGGGTGCCTGCCCAGACACCCAGTTCCAGTCTTCTCTTGCAGCAGAGGCAGGACCTGTGGGTTGAGTGTTTCAGACCTGCCAGAGGAACGAGCTATGTGGGGCCTTGGCATCCCGGTGACTTGGGCAGCATTGAATATCCTACCCTTGCTGTGTAAGTCATTGCTCCCAGAAAAGTCAGAGGTGCCAAAATCCTAAATCTGTATGGGAAAACAAATCATGTCCTGGCTCCTGCGTTTCATACTTTGCTGCTTTTCCCCTCTGATTGTTTTGCTGGCTTGTGGGTTTGGTGCTAAATTAATGAAAAATTAAACTGTGTGTCACTTTGACACTCCTAGCATTATTGTGTAAGTCCAAATCACCAGCAGTAGTAACTGGCATATTAATATTATTTTGTATTTTTTTTTTTAAGTCTGTGTTAATTTTGGTATTGGTGCTCATTACTTAATAGCAAGACTGATTTTCCATAGGGATTTTTTTGCTTGGCTTTGTTAATTTTCTCCTGGCTGTTTCAGGGCCGGGCTCTGCTCCACTGGGCATGTGACAGAGGACACAAGGAGATGGTTTCAGTACTGCTACAGAACGCTGCTGACGTGAACATCCAGGTAAGAAGGAGCACAGAGGTAAATTGGGTTGATGTGTTACACAGCCTCCTGACCAGATGTTGCCATGAAACTGAACTCTTCCACAACTCCACAGCAAGTTCTCTCAGGGTGTTTATCACAGAAAAGCTGCTCCATTCTGGTGAGACCCCACCTGCAGAGCTGCTTCCAGCTCTGGGGCCCCAGCACAGGAAGGACATGGACCTGTTGGAGTGCAGAGGAGGCCACAAAGTTGATTAGAGGGATGGAGCAGCTCTCCTCTGAGGCTGAGAGAATTGGGATTGTTCAGCTTGGAAGAGAGAAGGCTTCAGGGTGACCTAATTGCAGCCTTCCCATACCTACAGGAAAGATGGAGAGAGACTGTTTACAAGATCATTTAGTGACAGGACAAGGGGGAATGACTTAAACTGAAAGAGAGTAGGTTTAGATTAGATATTAGGAAAAAAAATTCTTCCCTGGGTGGATGGTGAGGCACAGGTTGCCCAGAGAAGCTGTGGCTGCCCCATCCCTGGAAGTGTTCCAAGGCCAGGTTGGACAGAGCTTGGAACAGCCTGGTCTAGTGGAAGGTGTTGCTGCCCATAGCAGGGGTTTGGAAACTAGATGATCTCTAATGTCCTTTCCAACCCTAACCGTTATGGGATTCTCTTGTAAGAACATCCAAAAAAGTAACCTGGGAAAAATAACAGGATTTTGGGCCACTGAGGTTTGCAGCCCTCATGTCTGAGCTTAGCTAACCCCAGTTTTAGGTTGGTCTGAATCGACCACGTTCAGCAACCACTTTGCAAATGGTTTCTTCCAGCCAGCCAGCCTGGGTCTGCCAGTGCTCCTGAGTCACCACTCCCAGTTCTGTCAGCGTGTTGTAATTAAGGGCTGGCCTGTGTGAATGCGATTGTGTTCAGAAATAATTGTCCAACATATTTCTGTCAGATCATGTCTGACTGCTCTTCACCATCGTGGCACCTACTGGCTCTGCTCTCCTTCCCAGTTTGGACATAGGTACACCTCTGCTGATGAATCTTTGAGCTCTCCCTGGGGAGATCTGAGCAGCCTTCAGTAGGTGCTTTGGGAATTTGTAAGAGGTGGACCTGAAGCAGAGTTGCAGTCTGAAGGCTCATCAGCAGAGCTGTAGCATTCACAGGCTACAGACAGTTGTGTTGGTATTGACAGATAAAATTGTTGTAAAAAAGTCTGTCTTGCCCTTTCCTGGGCAGAATTGCTGGTGGGATGGGTATGAGAAAGCACAGCTCTGCCGTGGCTGATGAGATGTGTATGGTCATGTTTAGGTCTCCAGGGTTTCAGTTGTACGGGATTTTATAGGGGTTTTTCCCTACAGAGAAGAGGGATAGAGTGAAGCCAGTGCAAATGGGGGACTTTGCACACCCTGTCCATCTCCTTTCAGTCAGAGCTAGTGAGTGGTGTGTTGGACACAGGCAAAGCAGGAACAGCTTTGCACTGAAATTGGAAAGGAGTGGAATCAGGCAGCTGCCCACTCCCTTCACCCTGGCAGCCTGGGAGATGGTTCTGGGTTCTCTTGAAAACACCTCTTCTCTTTGACGCTTGTCTCATTCCTTTGGAGGTGAAGTCTGACTCTTAGAAGAAAAAGCAAAGGGAGAATCATTGTATTTTTTTTCCCCCTGAGCATTAATTTTCTGTTAAATTCTACTCTTTTCCTTTTGATGCATTGCACATTTTCTAACCAGATTATTTTTGGCCAGTAACAAAAGGTTAATAATAGCCATAAAAAGAAAAATCAATCTTTGATATGTTTTTCCCCACCAAGGTAATAAAGGAGAATTTTTTATAAAGGTCTCTGTTTGCACGTAGGTGTGTTCCCAGAGAAGGCAGACACATTTTTATTCTCAGCCATATATAAATTGCAATAACATTTCAAGACTTTGTGACTTAATGTTTATTTCTGTTTTTTAATTTTTTTTTTTAACCTTTGCCCTGGAAGAATTCACATCCAAAGCAAAAGCAGTAGAAATTTAAAGAGCAACCAGAAGAAAAAGGGAGAGGGAGAAACCAACTTCCTAACAGGCCATAACACCACAGCACCTGCTGTGAGGCATTGCCAAAGGCCCTGTCAGTTAATGTGGGCTGCAAAGAGCAGTGGGTTGGTGTGAGGGAATTCCTGGTGAGTGGGTGATGCTGTTTTTCTGGGGTGACATGCTCCCAGCAGAGGTTCCCTTCACACCTGTGTCCAAGCAGCCTCCACAATTCTCACCTGCCTCTCCAGCTCTTCAGGGCTTCTTCTGTCTTGTTCAGTTTTGCAGCAGCACCTTCATGCAGGATAAAGGATCATAAAGGATAAATTAGGGATTAGGAGGGTTATGAGCAGGTAGCGAAGGAGAGGAATGTTACAGACCTATTTTTTTTTAATGCCTGTGTTTTAGTACGCTTCTAAAAAGTTAGTCAAACAGCATGACAGATTTATGCTCTCTTCCATTACCTTTTCAATAAATGTTCTTCCATCTTGGCTCTTCTGCAGTGCACTAAAGGATTTAGCTGCCCTAAGCAGGCAGTGACAGGGATGCTCTGCTGGGTGACCTGGAGCAAGTCTTACCTGTTCACTGTGCCTGCAGATGTGCCTTAATCCCTTTTCGCTGCCTTATTTTAGTTACCTTTGTACTATCTATTGTCAAAGTGCTGCAGTCTCTGGATCAAGAGGGTCTGCAAGAGTCAACTTACTGCTCTTTGTTGATAAACAGGCAGCTTTAGGAGCAGGAAAAGTGGTCTCCTGGCTCTTCTCATTCCTGTAGCATGCTCAAAACCACTTTAATTCTGGGAATAACCCATGCCTGTGGACTGCAGTGATCCAGCGCCTGTGCTCTGTGTTTTAACAGTGGTGCTGCCATTTCCAAAGGATGCTTCACTAGTGTCACTGAAAAGCTGCAGCCACTGAATGCTCTGGTTGTTCATAATTAGCTCTAATAGCACATTTGAAAAGAGGTGGTAAAGCAGTTGCCATGGGCGAGGGGATACAGAAAGGCAACAGGCTGCTTTGCTTTGTTGAGAAGGGGCATCTGTGTAATTGAATTACCTAAATCTTCAGTGCCAGAGGCCATGTCAAAGTGGGTGGTGGGATGGTGTTTTGGAGCTCTGCTGGAAAAACCCAGAGCTTGGGGCTCAGTTTGAGAACAGCCTCCTTCACTGGAACTGTTTGCCTAAAACAGCAAGGTAGCAGCTGGTAATATAAAGTTATGGTAAAAGATATAATGTTATGGTAAAAGCATAACACAATGGTATGAAGGAGCACAGCAACACGACTGTAATATCCATTTCTAGCTTTAAAACATATGAAGACACAAGTTTTCCTTGCAGAGGATGAACAACAAAGGAAAACCACTTTCCTCTATGGGGGGAGCACCTCCTGGATGTGAGCTGCTGCTCAGGCAGCTTTCAGAGGAGCTCCTTTAGTGCATTTGGGGGATGTAGACCATAGGCTTTGCTCCTGGACTTCCTTTGGCTGCATTTTGTTCCGTTTGTGGGTACTCCTTCCTCCAAAACAATAATCCACGTGTGTCTTGGGGTGACTATATGATGTGTATCCCCTGTCACGGCTCTATGCCAGAAAATGAGTTCTGTGCCTTTAAACTGAGCTTAAGAGGGGAAGAAAAAAAGGAACTTTTCAAAGCAAGTTCCCAAGGACACAGAGATAGGGACGTCTCTGCGTTCTCCAGTGGCGGTAGCACGGAGAGAGAGCACCCTGCCTGTCTCTTCAGCCAGTTTTTGGGTTTTTTTCCCTCCTTCCCTTTTTCTCCGGTGTGTTTCCTAGGACTTTGGTGGGTTTTTCTTTTTTTCTCCTCTTCTGGACTGTTTCAACAACATCAGAACACATCAGGAGAACTTCTCTTCAGGCCCGGAGGGGGCCGAAGGCCACCCCCCCACCCCCCCGGCAACTCCGAGAAGGAGGGACCACACCTACAAGAGGACTCTAATTTCTTCCCAGGTTTTCTCGTTATAGTGAGGGGTTTTGCTATTTAGTATCATTGTCCTTTTTCTGTGTGTTTGTTAATAAAATAGGGTTTATCTCCTTCACTTTCCTTCGAGGAATTTTTTTCCCGAGCCTGGTGGGGGGAAGGGTGGTTGTGACCTGCCTTTCTCCCAGACGATATATTGCTGGATCTTGGCCAAAACCGGCACAATGTGTTCATGGCATGTCCTTGGGAGTGTATTGGGAACTGTCCTGGAATGGTGCTAAGCAACTCAGCTTACTCTGGTAGAGCTTTTCAAGCCTATCTGGCCATGTGAGCAAGTCTTAACATAAATATTGTGAGTTGTAAAGGGAATGGTATCACTTGACACACAGGATAATTAAGGGCTGTGTACATATCCATGTGGTAGAGCAGCTGAGTTTAAACTATATCTAAGTATTTTATGATTTTTAAACTGCATCGTTGTGCAATTATCAATGTTATGGTAATAATTTTCTGTGCTGAAATTTTTCAGTAATGATAACTAAAAGGATGAAAAAAGCTGTAACTGATCTTCAGTTTTTATTTGCTGACTTTTCACTTTCCTGGCAAAGTGCAGATCAGTGCACTGAGACACTAAACATGCTGGTCAGCAAGTTCTCAGTGGTCACTCATGGACCCTTCAGCTGTTTGAGAAGAAAACTTGAGACCAAAGCTGAAAACCATCAGGTTAAGAAATCTGTTGCTAGTATATGTGGGGTTTATTTTATTCATTCCCATATAGTTGTAATTTCTGTGAAAAGCATCTGGTGTCTCTGCTGTCTGCAGAGAGCATTGGTTGATTTTTGGTGCCAGTGCTGGATTCGTATCTTGTACCAATTCTTGCAAGGCTGCTCAGTCATATTTATGCACTGAGGTGATACTTGTCAGCATATTTTGAGTTAGATCGGGTTTTTCTCCTTTTTTTTTTTTTTAAGATATTTAGAGTAACAGGAGGAGCCTCCTGGTTGCCTCCCCAGGTTGCCTTTCTCCCAGTTCCTGACTTCCCTCCTCTATTTGCATCCTAGCACTGGTGAGTCAGAGGGCTCCTGGAGACGTGGAACATGGAGCAGCCATCCCCTTGTAATTCCTTCGCTGACTGGGGATAAAAAAAAAAAGAAAAAACCTTTTCAAATTGAGACAATACAAACATAATAAATGGCAGGGAGGGTTCATCTCCCTCATGACTCAATCCTTCTCAAACAACATTATTATTGACTGGCCTATTGGTTGCCAAAAAGGAAAATCAATTGTACTAGAAGTAGTTGCTGGGCCACAGATCACAGTACTAACCCAGCAGAGACAGGTTGATTTTTATCAACTATCCAAAGACTAATTTCCACCATTAGCTAAAAATGAAGTAGAAATTATGGATGTGTCGAAGATTGCTAAGATTGGTGGTCTGCTGGTTTTGTGTGTTTGTATGGGTTTTCTGTTTTCCTGCCTGACTCTTAAAAGGATTGCGTCTGTATAGGACAAAAAGCAGCAAGGAATAGTCAGGCTTGCTTGCATGCTTGGGTTTTTTTCTTTTCAGCCTTGTTCATTTGGATTTCACAGCAAGGGTTGTGTGTTGGAGGCATGCAGGTATTTAAAAATTAAGCTGGTCTCAGCAAACATGCATCCCTTCCCTGCCTCCTGCACCGAACATTTGTCATGCCCTCGTGATTCTGTGCCTGTAGAGAGATGGAGAAATTGATGTGCATGTTTTGGCTGTTGTGACCAAGGACCACGGGTCCCAGGCTGCATCCACACATCTTTCCCCCTCCCCAGTGAGACAGGGGATGCAAACACACTTGTGGGTAGGGTGCCAGCTGCCAAAGTCCTCTGCTGCTATGACCATTCTCTAAACCTGGCTGAGATTAAACAGGAACACGACAGCCTCGTGCCCTTGCAGTTAATGTCCCTAGGATCAATTTCTCCCTAAATATACTAAAAGCCTGGCTCATAAAGCCACGAGGGGCCCTGTCCTGGACCTGATACTGCAGCAGAGGCTTTGGCATTGCTCACAGCAAGCAAAGGGTGTCACAGGTACTGCTGAATTGACCATTGCTGTGGGAGGGAGCTACAGTGGCAAGTGCATGGGGACACTAAACACAGCTCAAAAGCAAAGCAATGAGAGTAGATTCATTAACCACAGTAGTGTCCTTCTTCCCTTAACCACCCCCCATCCCCATCCCTGTGTCAGTATTTCCATGGTCAGTTTTGTCAAGCACATCTCCAAAGGCTCTGCAGCCTCAGACCCCTTCAGTCTTGACACTGTTGCCAGTGGGTGTGAAAGCCATTAGCCAAAAGAAAGGAGAGATCTGCTTAGTGACAGAGGGTAGCATTCTACATTAAAGCATTGACATGGTGCCAGTCACGCAGTTATTACAGGTGGCACAGCTCCATGTCTCTCCTGCGGGTCTCTCTGTGGAATGTAGATTGGCAGCAGGTTGAATGTTAAATGGTCACCACTCAGCAGATGCTGTTTTTACCTACTGGGAGAAAAGTCCCTTTCAGCAGAAACATTTGCAAAATATTTGCACTCTAAATATATGCTGGGAAAGGCAGAGATTGATCCCTGGTTTGCTCCTTGGCTTCTGAAGACACCTCAGGCCTCATCAACGCTAACCATAGGTCGTACAGATGATGTTTCCTTCTGCTTGTCCGGCCTGGGCTTTTTAGCATTGTTTCTTCCCATCTTGCAGCCTGAGATGTCCAGTCTGTTTGTTCTGCTCCCTGCAGACAGCTGGATCAGTGCTTCATGGCTGGTGCAGCACAGCAGTCCCCACCCCTGCTCAGGCAGCCCACGTGCCTGCAAAGCAGCTCCCCAGCCAGGAACTGCTGCAGGCTCCCTTGTCCTGCAGAACCAGTGCTTGAAAAGCAGAATCCAAGAGCTGGGCCTGAAGAAACTCACAAGGGTCTCTGCTGCCTTACCCTCAAAGCCTAAAGCTGCTTCCAGGGTAATCGAAGCACAGGGTTTAAGAAGCCAGGACCGGGGACAGCAGCACATTTTGGTGGCTTGTGGGCATCACCTCGTACTGAGGGCTGTGCTGTGCAGAGGGAGGCACTTCCCAGGGCCAGTGCTGGGGCAGGGAATGCAGTCTGGCAGAAGGCACATGGTTTTAGCTCAGGGAGCCTTGTGCCTGATGCCATGCCTGAGAGCACAGCTCTTTTGTGGTGCACTCTGTGTCAGTGCTCACAGGAGACAGGAGCCAGCAGCAGCAGTGAGCTTTGAGGTCAGTGCAGGGGGCACCACGGAGGAGAAACAGGCATCTTACTCCCCACTGCCTTCGTGTGTCCCTGCAGAGGCAGGAAAGAGCCTTACCTTGAGTGCCTCCCTGCAAGGACGTGGGATGGCCCCATGGCCCTTGGTCTCAGGGTCATCTCTGAAATAAGCATGTGTTGAAACACCTGTAATTCCTGAGGTCATTGTTGGAAAGGCTTTAGCCCCTCATTAAGATGTTTGGTTAACTGCAAACAGGATGCCACTGGCAGCCAAGCTGGTTCTTCGGGTGAACCATCACCCTAGGAATGGTCTCTAATCACCCTAGGAATGGTCTCCAGTCGGGCTTCATTTCCCAAGGCTTTGGCATCACCTGTCCCTGCCAGAGGAGCCACCAGGCCATCAGCTACTCTTTGCTCAGGAGCGATGGTTCCTGGAACATCTTTTACCATCAACCTCTTGGAAAAGCTTTCCCCATTTTGAAGAAGTTCTACCACTCACCTTCTCCCTGAGGACTTCTCCATTTGAGAAAGCCTGGCTTTACTTTCCATGTGGAATTTTGTATTCATCTGTCGTCGGCCGTTGTTTCTTCCAGTTTGCTCTGAAAACCAAAGCCAAACACACACACAACAGAAAACAACAACAACAACAAAAACCACTCCAGTTCTAGGTAAATCATTGGGTCATCTCAAATTTGCAGTCTTCAGTACAAAGTACTTTAGTTAAGTTTTGCCAAGTAAGATTGCTGTACATGTTGTTGGGGCAGTAACTCTTTAAGCTTATTTTGGTTAGATTTTAAGTAAGATGTTTCCTGATTACAGCTCCATGGATTGTAAGTGGCAAAACAGGACTGAAAATGACGAAGCTAATTTAGTAGGTTCCTGTTTCTCAACCTGTGCATGTTACTTTTGCATCCATGAGAACGGTGTCAGTGCAGGAGGCTTTCTAGCTCAGAGTCATGTTTCAGGTGGCAGGGAAGAGTGAATGCTTAGGGGACAGAGTAGGGTGAGTGTACAGTGATAATTTCATATATTTTCCTAGAATCTGTGGCTTGGAGGCATCCTGAACCACTCTTACTATCTTTGCACTTCTGGATTTTTTTTTTGATAAATTTCTTTTATCCCTCTCTGGATTCCCAAACTTTATGCTAGTGGGAGTCCTGTAGTTAAACTGTGCATTTGCTTTGCACCTGCCATGATCATGTCATGTGAGAGCCCATCGTTCTTGTGTAATGAGAAACAATAATTGTTCCCCCAGTTACCTTGTCTGTCCTGCTTTTGATTTTATTGGCCTCCTTGCTTCCCTTTGATCACTTCTTTTTCAGACTGAGTTTTATCTATTTAATCCCACCCCATCTGGAAGCTGCTCAGTAACTTTGCCACTTGTCATTCTTTGGGTCATTTCTAGTTCTTCCTTACTCCTTTCAGATGAAGGGAGCAGCATTTCTCCCAGTGCCCAAGCTCTAAGTGCCGTATGAGATATAGTGAAGCAATATAGTGATGTTTTCCTATTTCCTTTTTTTTTTTCCCCCCATAATACCTCCTTGTTGTTTGTCTTTTATAAACTACCATTGAATACTGAGCTGGTGTTATAGAGCTGTCTGTAATAACTCATGATCTGTCTCCACAGAGGTAATAGCTAGTTCAGAGCCTATTGCTCTGGATTTAGACTGAAGATTGTTTTTCCATGTGTGCATTACTTGGTGTTTATTAGAGCTGAATTTCATTTGCAGGCTTTTCACCCCGGCACCTTGAGATGCTTTTGTGGCATTTTACAGGCAGCTTTTGGTTTAAAGGACTTGGATGCTTCGCTCCCAACCTGCTTCCCCTGTTCACTTGTGTGGGCTGAACAATCCAGGCCCTTGCACAGACCCCTCAGAGGCTCCAGCTCTCAGCAACAATTGTGCAAGCTCGTTGTTTGCTCCTATTCAATCTCTGATTCTGTTATCAGTTCTCAAGCAAAGACCTTCCCTCTTGCTCTGTGACATCATTTAATAGTCTCTGGTGAGAGGGTGTGTTTTGGAAACCCATGTGAACAGGCATCCCCACTCGTGTGGGGTAGCAGAAGTCTTGGCAGTGCTGGCCTGCACAGGGAAGCAAAGGCTGCTGCCATCCTCCCTCTGCCCATCACAGAAAAACCACCCAGCTGCTCCCTTTTGTAGCACAAGTAAATCCTATCTTGGAGTGATCTTCTAGTTTATCTAACACACCAACGGACTGTCCCACCTTGGACATTCCATGCTGGAATGAGTCTTCCCTCCTCCTTTAACAGTGCTCAGCTTGGCTGGAATAAAAGTTTGTTATAAAAGGAAGGCCTGAACTTCCACGTGTGTTGAAGGTGAGTTGAGGCTGGCTGCGTGGTTAGGAGGTGCCTGTCTGCAGGCTGGGTACCAGCACTGGAGGAGTTGGTGAGCTTCCACCATCCCAATCCGTTTCTGCTGTTCCAGACAATTAAACATTGAAATGAGCATGACAAATAAGTGTCGTTTATGGGTCAGTAGCTGGGCAGCGTGGCTGTGGCGTGGCTGACCGAGACAATCCATTTCAGCTCAGGCCTGGGCAGCCCGACATCCTCGAGTGTGTGATTGCTCTTACAGGGAAAGGGAAGCAATAAGGATAATGCAGCTGTCAGGCCCCGACTCACTAGTTCGGAAACTTCCCCTTGCCAATCAAATTCCTTCGGTGTTCAACCAGTTTCAGGCTTGTTCCAAAGGCATTATTGCACTGTCAGAAAATATCCTGATGGATATGTGCATTGTCTCCAGTGTTGGGTGTTCTGGACCATGCTTGGTTTAAATAGAGCCAATAAACCCTCTGTGTAGCCAGCCCTCAGTGCACACTTTATGGCAACAGACAGGCCTGTCTTGTCCCTCTGCCTCCCTTCCCCCTCCCCTATTATATATATATATATATTTTTTTTTTTTTCAGCACTATTAGATTATTAAATGCTTAATGACTATTCCATTCCTGCTAACTATACTTTTGATGAGCTGCAGTAATAAAACTTTGTAACAGCAAAGCGTGTGTCTGGTTCCTTTATAGGAAGGGCACATTTGGGGAGCTGAAGTAATGGGGGATAAAACTCAATTAATGAATAGAAATAAAAAGAAGTAAATGAGGTAATCAAACTCAGAGAAATTAGTATTGGCAGGTCTTGAATGATGCTCTTGGACGAACAATCTTTCAAAATCCTTCCTTGTATGCTGCTGCTGTCTCTTTATTTATTATTAAAATAACATGATCCATGAGGCGCTCGGGGTGACTCCCAGCCTAGCTAATTCTAATTAATCCAGTCAGGGAGAGCAGCAGGGTAAGTGGAGCAGTCTATCGGATTGAAATTCATAACTTAATTGAGGTCAAAGTCCCGGGTTGGGAGAACAAAAGTCTTTCGCTGGGACCAGGCAGATCAATAGCAATAAATATCTGGCTTGGATGCAAGTAGCTTATAGTGACGGATTATCTGACACTGGCCAGAGGTCTTGGTCCTGTTCAGGGCAAAGTCCTGTGGCACGTACAGTGGAGGGTGACTTTCGCCAGGGTCCCTCCAAAACCCCAAACAACTCCTAAAGGACTCATGGGACCCTCAGGAGGAGGATGTCCATGTATAAGTCCACGTGAGTCCCGCTGAAATTTGGTTTCTCGAGGTACAGGTGTCACCTCAGTGACACAAGGGCAAGTGTCACATTAGTGCTGATGGAGTCTGGAAGAAGTTGCTCAGGCTTACAGGAACTTGGAGCTAAATCACAGCTTGTCCAGAAAAAGACCTTTAGGATCAGGGGAAGCTGAGCCATGGATTGATGGGCTTTATGCCAAGTCTGTGTTTATAGCACGTTTACATAGGAGAGAGGAAGGTTGTAAGAGGGAAGTGTAAATAATCATTAAGGTGGGTTTGTCGTGTGAGAGAAACCAGCAGAGGCAGATGTGGTGTTGCCTGTTCCTCAGAAAAGCATCCAGTGTCTGCTGTGACCTCCAGAATGTTCTGTCCCAGGGGTTTGCATGTGCTGAGGATGGCTGGTTTGCCAAGCCCTTGCCCAAGCACGGCACGAGTTTGGGTGTTGCCTGAACTCCTAAACCGGAGAGGAAGCCTGAGGTCCCAGCCTGGGATCTGTGGCCTTGCCCTGTGCACACAGCCTTCCCTGGCTGTCAGTGCCAGCGACTGAAGAAGCTTCTCTGAACTTCAAAAGAAGCAGGTCCTTCGGCTGGAGTTCAGAATTAAAATGCAATCTTCACCTAGGCCATTATTAATGCCATGTTTATGCAGATTGGACTGCTCTGCTCGTATCCTCTCTGCTGAGGACAAATACTGCTGTGGTCAGCACTCGGTGCATCCCAGATGGATGCTGTTCTGCCAATGCACTTCAACACAGCTTGGAAGAGAGATGGAAACCGCAGCTTGGACGCAGCCAGGGACTTGGTTTGACACACCTGCTCCTCCCATTAACACTGCCTGAGTCTAAAGCATCTGTTCGTGTCCACCTTGCCAGAAATGTTCAGAACATCTCTTTGGCTCCACAGCTCAGGATTCGAGGTGTAGGGCAAAAGCCTTGGCTGGTCAGGTGTCAGGTTTTAGTGGGATGAGCAGCTGTTGGTGTTTCTGGGTGTATGAATGGTACTTCTGTACCCTCACACCCTTTGGAAACTGTCTCTGGAAAACAGCTTTTGTTTTCCCCTGCAGGACATTTGCTTTGTGTGGACAGGAGGCAGTGAACAAGGCAGCTGTTCAGTACACATATATGTACATATATGAGATACATATGTGCACATACACTTGCTTTTACTATATACTGCTGTTATTATCTACCACTTGCTATTCTACTGTATACAACTTTCCTCATTCATGTCCCATCCATGGCACAACCTCCTCCTTCTAAGCTGGTGCTTTCCAGATTCCTTCTGGATTCTTCGCGTGCTCCTCCTTCATTCCTGCCCAGCCTGTATGAGAGCAAAAAGTTCCTGAGGCTGTTAAACACTGCAAACCAAACTGCACTGGCAACTGTTATTGAGGGGAGAAGGGCTTGAGTGATTTATTTTGCTGTAATTAAAAACTAACAGAAAAATCCAAGTACTGAACAATGCATGGCTTAACAGCAAGATCCCGTGAGCAACACATCTTGAATGTACAGAACTTTGATCTTGCACTCTAGTTACGGTTCTGCTAAGGTTTAGGAGAAAAATAAATTAAAATATGAACAGTACCATTTTTTCTTCTTCATAAAGCCACACCTTTGATGCAGGTGAGAGAATTTGCTTTTTTTTTCATCTGAGAGAAATAACAGGATCTGTCCATCCAGAGCTGGGTTTCCACAGGTATATATGGTATTAAAAAGCATAGCAGTAGAATATCTGTGGATTCAGTAAAGAAATTCTCTTCATGGCTCTTTTCGGAGTCAAGTTCAGGTTTCTAATTCTCCAGTTTTGCTACAGAATCCCAGCGTGACCTTGAACAAGTCACTTGATTTCTTTCTGCCGTGGTTTCCCATCTGGGAAATGGCGGGGCAAATAATCGTTTTTTATCTCATGGATATAACAAGATTATAAAAATATGGTACTTTTAAGAACCTTAGAAAACTGATGAAATGAAATTAAACAGATCCTGCAGTCCGGATAAAATAAGATGAAACAAGCATGAAACTATTAGTGAAAGAAATGTTTCTTTATCTTCTGCAAATAAAAATGCAAAGTGATTAAGTGGGTCTTTTCTAGCTATTAGCAATAGCAGCTCTAGCCAGCTGACTTCTGCCACCCTTGTAAATTAATTTGTGGGGTACAGTCCTGAATTTAGTGTGCTCACAATAAATACCCTTAAAGATGTTGTCACCTTCTGTGATGCACGATGTTACTGCCACGATAGTACTGCAATTAACTTGCCCTGCAGATAAAAAGTGGCTGCTTTAAATGAGGTGCTCCAACACAATGGTTTGCAAATTTCTTTTAATTGATTTTTTTTCCCCCTCCCTGTGATATTTCCTGTCTTTGCTGCATATCCAGCAGTATTTTCATGAGGCATGGGAGTAAAGTTAAAGGTTATTTTTATCCAGGACTGGTTTGGAGGTCTGGTGGAGCAAACCCCACATGTCCCTGCTGCTGAGCACGGTTAGTGATGAGCTTTGTGTGTGTGTGAGGTGCTGGAAGAGGAGGAAAGATTGAGCCCCAGCTCAGTCTGTGGGCATTTTCCTTCCCTTGCGTGGTGACTGGATGAGGAAGTCTCTCTTTCAGCGCAGCTCTCAAATCCTGGTAGGGATTAATTAACAAAACAGCAAGGAAGGAGTTGGGACTGGTTGACTTTTCTTAACACAGAAGGAAGACAAGCAAAGTATTTCAGAAAGCAATAGGCTGGAACCTGCTGCAAAGAAACTTTGACATGTGCTGGGACTCAGCCAGAGGCCAGGTTACCTGCGTTCAGGAAATCCCAATTTACTCTTCTTCTCTTTTTTTTTTTTTTTAACTCAAGTTTTAATCACGTTTGGACTGTGCAGATGAAATCTGAGTGAGACGCCAGGTCTGCCAAAGCTGCCGGGTTCCCTTCTGTGATGTCCCACTCCTGCTGCTGTTGTGGGGATATTTTCAAGCGGTGCTCACAGATTACATGGTAATTTGGCTCCTGAAGTGGTATGAAATTGAGCATTACATTTTGGATTCCAGTGGTCAGACTCAGAAGAGATTTGTAAAGTTACGGCTCAGCAAGTGCAAATGATCAATTTTTCACAGCTTAATGACCAAGGGCTTGTTTTTGGAGTGATGGGAAGTGATCACATGCACCCTTACCTCCAGTGCTAATTGCAGAGTAAAAGAGGTTAATTTAAACTGTGGAGGCAGTTTTGATCTGGGTCTTTCACAGCAGCAGGAAAACTCAGAGCTGTGGTGACTTTAAATCATTCATTTTACTTCTCAGGTGGAAAAGTTGAGCGTGGATGTGGTCAGTTTGCTGTCATCAGTTTCTGGAAAGAAACAACTTGCTAAGCCCAGTCAGTTGGGATAAACCACAATGTAAAGGTTATAAATGTGCATTGAGTCAAAAAGAGAAGATTATATAAACTAGTGATTTAGGCATGGTTTAAATCATCTTTTTTTGCCTGGCAGTTCAAGTGTTCCTCTTGTGCCCATTTAAATCATAAGTCAAGGCATTAAGCAAGAGCAAAGACCATCCCTATCCCAAAGAGGCATCTTGGCATCAGATGCAGTGCCACAGGTAGTGCAAATGGAAAGGCTGAGTGAATGGAAGTCAGAGAACAAAACAGAGATCAGCAGAAAAATGGTGTTCTTGGCTCATGGCTTCCTCAGGCGATGCCAGATAGGGGTGACACGGAGGGTCATGGCAGGAGGAGTCTTACTGAGGATTTAAGGGATGGTGAGGTGTCATTACTGAGGACTTCTGGCAGAGGATAAACACGTGAATTCCTCTCTTAAGTCAATGGGACTTTTACTGGCCTGTATCCTAGGGCTGAATGCGTCCCTTGCTGGGATCAGTTTAAAAAACCCCTGCAAGTGCTGCATTTTACCAAGTCTGTTGGGAGGAAGAATCAGTGATGGAGAAGAAATGGGAGACTTTTCATAGAGAAAAAGAGAAAATTGCTTCATTTGCATAGGAATGTATCACAGCTGTACCCCATGCAGAAAATGTTTCCATCTGGGATAGGGTGGTTTAAAAACATGGTCACCCAGCTGCAAAATTGGTTCTGATTCAAGCAGACAATGGCACTCATTTCTGGATGGATGATGCTTTCGATCTTGTGCCCAGCTACTGAAAACACCTGGTAGAGTTCTGGTCTCCAGGACATCATCTGCCACTTAAACGTAGGAGTTTGCTGTTTCTAAACAAAGAATTTCTGAGCAGAATTCCCAAACTGGGGAATTGTCCATCTAGAGTTGCCAGCCACAACCCATCTTGTCTGACATGGTTGCCTGTTGGCTTCAATGGTGGCATCTCCTGCATCATCAAACAGCACAGAAACTTCTTTTCCATCACCATGTCTTTGAGACACTTGGTTTGTGGCTGGTGCTGCACTCCAGCGGGTCAGCTCTGTGTGCTGGGAATGTGGGGTGGTAGCAGGTCACAGATGGTCTGAGAGATCAGAAATGGAATGTTGGGTGTGCCTGGTGTGCTTTTAGCAATGCTCCTCATTTCCCAAATCCAGGCAGGCCGGTGGTTCCTTTATGGTGTTGGCTCTCAGTGTGTCAGGCAGGAAAGACTGCGGCCGCTCTGGAGAAGTAACCAGGCACCAAAAAAAGAGTGTTTCACCATCTTTTGTTGGCTTAATAAATTCTCTTGAAAATGTGAGTTCTGGTTATTGTTGCTGCCACAAATTTACATCCTACTCTAACCCTAATCTAAGCTAAATATTTAAATTGTGGTGTCCTGGCCAGGTGTGTTTTTTCCCATTCCAGCAAGAGCCTTTTTGCTTCTTCTCTTTTCAAAACAGTCAGCCAGTTTTCACCTCAATTTCTCTCCCATGTACCTCATAGCTACTGGGCAGCTGACCTACAGGTCTACAGAACGTTAGGTGTCCTCTCTTTGCTACCATTTAGGAAAAAGAGAGAAATGCAGGAAATAGCTCATCTTTAGCACCTTAGCACCGAGGGTTCTGTTCTGCTGAAAAAAAAAAAATTAAAAATCCTAAGCAGTGTTTTAGCATAAGATTCAGAAGGTTTCAAAGAGGCATCAGTTAAACCTGCCTGCTCAGTGAGAGCCAACAAGTGGATCTCTGAGATGTCTGAGTGTTCCCTGGGGGTTCACATTATTAATATCTGCCTTATGACAAGGTGGCTGTGCTGATGCCAGGCTTTTTTTCCCAGCCAGCATGATTAATTTTTCCTTCCTTTCTTAATATCTCTGAGCCAGATGCTTCTAAATGTCCTCATAGGGTGTACTGCTGTTCTTAGCTACTCCTCCTTCCCCCCTACCCCTTTCCAACTAATTCATATAATGGCTCTGGAGATGCATTTTGTAGCGTCACAAAAGCAAAACTTTGAAAGCCTCCTAAGGTGATGGACTTGACACGTGCGGATCTGGCCTCCCGACGTTCCTGGTGGGCTTGAAAGCTGCGTGCCAGGTAGTCTGTCAATAACATTTCCCAGTCCAGAGTGTGCTTATTTGCCTAGCACTTTACAAATTATATCTGTGCAGAAGTGCTGAAGCGCAAGTATTCCTGGTGGGGGGGTGGACAGAGGGGCGTTGCGCTGACGTTTGGGAGGAAGGAAATTTTGGCTGGGGCAGAGGAGGAACGCTTGCATTATTTATGGAGAGTGCAGCGGATCTTCAAGCGCTGATTTATTTTAAGGGCCTCAAAACATTGTGGTACTGAAAAAAGGTGTTTGTTCTGCGGATGGAAATTAGTTCTCCTTCACAGGTCTTGTTCCACAGAGCAGCTGCACGGGCCTGAGTGGTACCAGCTGGGAGGGAAGACCTGAGCAAGCTCTACAGCCATCAGCTCGTTCCTGAGGTGTTCCGGCTTTTGCCATGTCCATCAGTTTCCTCCACATAATAGATTTGTGGGTCTTCTGTCTTTGTCCTCAGCTGTTTTCAGTCATTAGTGCATTCACCTGCATCTCAGGGGATTTTTCCTGGAGGAAGCAAAACCCAGGAAGAGAGTAATTAGTGGTAAATAAACTAGGATTTAGCTGCTTGTTTTCTGTAAGTGTTAGTACTGTCTGTGCTAGGTAGACCAGTGGATTTAATGATGTAAGTCTTAATTTAAGAAGTCTAGAAAATAGCATTTCTTAATTTCTTACAGGACAAGCTGAAATCTCCCATGTATTATGCTCTACTGTTTCTGGTGGTTTTGCAATATAACAGTGAGAAACATTATAATACAAAGCAATTAATTTGCCAGTGGAAATAGAGCTGTGATTAGGGGAATCAAGTCTTCAGTTTTAGTCTGAAGTTCAGTTTTTTTGTGGGAAGATGAGGATACTAATAATATCCTCAGAGTAAGGATGCTCTTAAGAGCATCCTGAGAGAAGAGCAGGAAGACTCCTACAGCATTCTGTTCCATGACAGACAGCTGGCCATTTAGCCACGTGTAAGGCAGCCTCAGACAGCCCTTTGGCCCACAGCAGTGTGGGAATTAAGTTAAAATTAACCTGAGTTTGGAAAACAACTAGCACCACTTTATTTGTCCATTTAATTGAATTATATGACGCTGTGTAAGTATCCTGACCTGCAGACGTAAATTGCTCCACCCTACCCATTTCCCTCCTTAATTCTTTCATGCTAATGGAGCTGATGGGGATGTTGACTGCAGAGAGAGAGAGAGGGAGAGAGAGGGAGGGAAAGAGGCTGGAAATAAAAGAGGCTGGAAATAAAAAGGGACTGTTCCAGCCTGGTGCAGACCTTCCCCTTCGGTGAAATGCTGTGAGTGTCACAGCTGCACTAACTGCACTGTGACCTTTGTTGCCATTAAGCTGATTATATCCACAGAAGGATCCATCCAACTAATCCCACAATGCTGCAACCAGTTGCTTTACATTTAAACACAATTTTTTTTTTTTTTTTCTGAGAAATGAAAGTCTGTCGGGCTTCACCAGACTCTCAAAATGGTTCAGGCTCTTACAGCGACACACTTTTTTTGATGTTTGTTTAATAGTGGAAAATAGGACATATTGATGGGCCCCATGTATTAGTGGCTATGCTTAGATTGGGTGCCTGTGGTGCAATTTTGGGTGGATGTGCTGGGAAGGTGCTGTGTGTCACTGTACCTTTGGCACTGCACCGTTTTGTGTTTTGGCTGGGTGGCCATACCATAGAGCAGCAGCTCTGCATCCAACAGTGACTCTAATGAGGGGGATTCTGACAGGTTAGATTGATTTAATTGATTTAATAATCAATTTAAATCTAGTTCTTCCTTGTTTTTCTAAGGAAAGGTTGATTTTCATTGGTTAGTAGTCATTAAAATATGTTCATTTGCAGCTAAATATATCCTTTATAGTAAATTTAGTTCTTCATTTGCTAATCAGGTACACGTCTGCCTGTGTTTGCTTAATTGTGTAGTTTAACCTAGTCTGTTAACAATCTTAATTTTTGCATTTGAATCAGGATAGAAAACAGCAAATGAAACATCTCTTCCCTGTTAGACTATTAGGTTTTTTGTTTTGTCTTGTGCCCAGCTACATCTGAATGGAATTAGAATTTCATTTAAAAAAAAACCATTACAAGGAAATTTTCAAATGCTTCTTAAAGATAAATTAAAATCACATCATAAATGTGGTGGGTTTGGTTTTGAAAGGAAAAACTAAATAGAATTTTCTTTGTATTTATGAATTACATACTACATAAAGGAGAGTATGTCTGGCACATTCAGGTAGCCAACTTTCCTCCTCAGGTTTCGTTAACAAAAATCAAGGATTTTGGGAGGAAAAGTAAGGAGCAGCTGGAGAAGGATGAGGACCAGACATGGGCCTTCATTCTGTCATTAAGCATTCAGTGTTGGATAACGATTTATCCTCTTTTTTCGTGCTGTCTGTTGTCTGCCCTGAGACTTTGGGATTGACTCTGGCTGCCTGAGCAGCAACACTTCCCACGTTCCAGGCCAGCTGAGAGTGGACAGAACATCCCGTGCATTCAGCAGCATAAATCACAGAGAAGAGTGCCCAGAGCCTTGCCATCATTTTCCTGCAGGGTTCTACAGGGTTCTCCTAATTTCTTGTCTTCCAAAAGCTGTTCCCTCAGATTTGGTCTGTATTCACTGCTCAGAATCTTTAACTCTTCACACTTCTCCCATGCTGCAGGCAAGGCTGTTGTATACAAAAGCATTTGGTCACTCTTTCCAGTTCCTCAGGAGTTTAAAGCTGGCAGAGCTGATGTCTCGTACTTCATTTTTACCCATTAGGAGTCCAGAGCTGGTCTAATAGCTCAGAAGGGTGCTCAGGGTGACTTAGCTGTTCAGCAGCTTGACTTGCTTTAGAAAGCAGCTGTCAGATGTGTGCTGCCTGAAAACACACATCCTTTCTCATTGAACTGTGGGGATTTTATGGAATTGTATTCTGGTGGGTCATCGCTTTGGGTGTCATAACTTTGAATATATTAGGGAAGTATTCTTCATTTTAGAGGGGCAAAAAAGCATTGGATTTCACCCATCCTGAGCACTGATTGTCACCAACATTCTTCGCTCTCCTGGAAGCTTCTAAAAAAGAATCATTTCATGATTCCAAATACAACCTCTTATATAAACTTTAGGGTCCCATTAAAAACTGGCGAAACAAATTATATTAATTCCTTTTGGATTTTTGTCTTTAACACTTAATTGTTTCGTTGACCAAGAGTGGTTAAGCTGCCTGCAAGTAGAAGTGGAAGAAGACTGAGGATAACTGTGCAAAAGCAGGTGCCAGCCCAGTCATGGTGGGGCTCCATATCAGTTTTCCTTCCCATATCAAAAAGGGAAGGTAAGGACATCCTTAAATGCAGACTTAGGTGAAGACAGATCTTAGAAGAGGGAAGACTTAGTGTGGAGAAGGACAGTGTGTCCTGGCAGTCGCAGCGTAGCACTGGGAGCTCAGCATCCCGAAACTAATCCTGGCTGTGGGCTGTTTTCCTCGTTTGACCTTGAGCAAGTCAGACAGTGGGGGTTTTTCGTGTGTCTCAGTCTCTGTAACCAGCATGGGAATACCATGTGTCTATATCCCTGGGTCTCGCCTAGATTAATAAATCAATATTTGTAAAGGAAGGCTTGATAAATGCTAACTGTATTACCACGTGTACTTGAACCTTGGGCAGAACTTTGGGAATGCGCCTGCATTTCTGCTCTGTGAGGGGACGGGGCCCGTGGGGGCTCCGGGCCAGTGTGGTCAGCAGCCACAGAGACAGGTTTGGGTCATTTTCTTCCTCCCAAGGGACTGCCTGTAGCACATATCTGCAAGAAGGTCTTGAATACAACTTTTCCACTTAACATGCTCCCCCATCAGCCACTGTCAGCAATGAGATTAAATTCTGTGCGACTGCAGAGGACGTTGCATGATTAAAATCCTCTTTTAGAAATTAATATGTACCATCTCTCCCCAGTACTGTGCCTCCTCTCAGAGAAGGGTATTGTCTCCTGAGCACTCAAGGTGTGAAAAGCCACCCAGGGAAGCTGTCTATCTTTGAATTTTATGCTGTTGCACAGTTGCTCCGATGAGAGCTACAACTGCACAAAAATCACAGGGAGCTGGGGACTTCTCCCTTCACAGGGTCACGAGTCGCAGGGGAAGTTTCGCAGAACAATTAATAGAATAGCAAAAGGAGTGTGGGAGCTAGAAGTCCTGGGTACAGGACTGGAAGTTCTGTAGAAAAGGTTTCCTGAGGGAGGGTAGTCAAAGTCAATAATCACCCACTCTCCTTAGGAAACCTTGGGTGTCCTGGGAAGACAATAAAACAAAACTTTGTTTCCAGATAGTGCCCAACCTTTCCTGAGCTTGCTGCCTGTATCAGCCCAGAGAAATACAGTGATTAGGGCATTGGTAGATCCAAGTTCAGTGTTCATGAGGCATCAGACATCGATGCAGCCCACAGAAGGGCTTCACTGGCATAAACTCGTGGTAGATGGAATTAGGTGTTCAGGGCTGCTGTGTTTAGTGCAAACTGAAGCTCTTGAGCCATCATTTCCAGTCTGCCCTAGGTCCTGGGAGGCTTTGTAGCGTGACCAGGATGTGCAGTAGGGTGAGTTTTCCTGGACTGATTGGTGGCTTTCTGGTGGAGCTTTTCTGGAACCACTGACAGCTGAATATCCACATTTAACGTGGCCGGGAGCCTTCCTGGTGCTTCAAGCAAGGCTGCAGCAGGCTTCGACCAAGACTGGCGGCTGAAACATCTCCCTTTCCGCTCCCATCCTTGGTGGCTGCAGCACAAAGCAGCAAATACAAGTCAGTCCCACAGGTGTTCCCTGCTCACAGACACCTCCATGTGATTCCTGCCCATTTTAAGCCTGCAGTGCTCTGCAGGTGCTCTGGATCCCTGTTTAAGGCTTCGGGTCTCCTCAGTGAGGAGGATGTCGATCTATTCCCCTTTGTCACTTGTTTGTGGTACATAAAGAAAATTTTCAGGCTATTTGTTTATTTAAAAAGGGAGGGGGAGAATTCATCTTCTTTAAAGACAGAAGTTGTTTTGGTCTGTTAATTTTTTTCTAGCATATATTCAGGAGTTCATAAAAATATGTATTTCAGAGGGAAGAAATCTCATTTAGTGGGATGATTTTTCTTTTGAGGGTGTGTAAAACTGGCTTTACCTTGTCTTACTGTTTGCCTGGCATTTGAGTTTAAATGCTGCTGTTGGAGCACTCCTCCACACTGCCCTCAGACAGCACTTCCACTCATTTTGCCAAGGCTTTCAAAGATTTTCTGTGAAATTAGGTTTTACCAGGTTAGACTTTCACAGCTTTTTCTAACCTAAGAAAAAAAAAAAAGGCAGGAACTTCTAAAACAGTCTTTAGAAAATATAAAAGTTGCACATATTTTTCTTCCCTCCATCAGTAATAATGAGCTTTTTTAATACTGAGCTTTTCCTGGACTGCTTTCCCTGCCACCTTCCCGTTATGTTTGACGCTTCTTTTCCCTGAGTAGTACAGAGGACCCAGAAAGACCCCAGGGACTTCAGGTCCACTGGTGTAGCATATTTTTGTGCGTCAAGCATCCTGACCATGTCTCTCACTTGCCTAATTTTCTACAAGACCGCGGGCCAGGAAATGAGGAAGACCCCGAGTCCTTTGTCCATGCCTGGGTCAGAAATGCCTGCTGGAAGGAAGCACTGATGTACTTCTATTTATTCCCTCTGTCTGATAGGCTCTTCAGATTCAAATACAATTCAGGCATTGTATATGGTGGCTTTAAGGCACCTCTGTTTCTACACTGTACTTTTTCGGGTACAGACGATGAAGTTATTCTCAGGAGCTGCACCTGGTGCACAAGAGCTGCTCTCAGCTCTTCATCCAGCCCCTCTGGCCTCAGCCCCTACTCTCCTGACCCACCTGAGAACAAGCTGCTGAGCCTCACTCAAACACACAGCCCTGATCCAGCTGGGATTCCCCTCCAGGAGTTGGAGGCACAGGGACAAGTGCCTCATCTCTGTTTGATGGGTGGGGAAACCGAGGCACAGGGTTTGTCCCATTCTCTGTGGCAGAGCTCCTTCTCCCCGTGCTGGGCATTCCCTGTCTCCCTAGGGCAGACAGGCTGCAGCCAAGACTCTGAGCATGGATACTTTTGCCACAGGGACTTGATTATGTGGCAGCCTGGATTTGTGCTGGCTCCGTGTTCCGAGTGTGTGTTTCTGCTAAAGCCTTTCCCTGGCTGCCGGCAGGCTCCTGCCTTCCAAGAGCTCAGCCCTATTTTTCCTTCAGGAAACAGAGGATCTGGGGGAATTTATAAGAACGCTAACTCCGAGCAGACACGTGGTTTCCAAAATTGAATCTGGCTTTCCGGGGCTTTTAGCAGAAGGGTTGATTTGGGTCAAAATTAATGCAAACACTTGTGTAGACCATTTAATGTTTAGTTTATGGACCTGTTAAGGCAGCAGGATAATCCCTTTAGATTACCCGTGTAATTCCTAGTGAATATTTATTTTAAAGTGACTTCAGTGCCCTTAGTCATTAGCAAAGGTTAGTAATGCCTCTCACAGCTGCCAGGCTCAATGCACCAGCACTTGTCAACGGGAGGGCTTCTCCCTTTGTTCCCTGTTTTTCGGTTTGTTTGTTTTTTAACATTTCCTCCAACTCCTGCCGCCTTAATCCTGCGGGCTCCCCTCTGATGGCAGGGAAGGCTCCGAGCTGCCTTTGCCGTGCGGACTCCCACTGGAGCAGGGCTGGGGAGGGAGCCTGGTCCCGGCCCTTGGTGCTGCTGTGTGCCGGGGCCTGCGGGGGCTGCGGGGAGGACGGGGAGCGGGGGTTCAAGGACGCGCACCCGCTTTAGTGTGCGCAGGCATGCTCCCGCTCGCTCCCTGATTGGCAAGGTTAGCTCCGAGAGGCTGCAGCTTTTTAAACTGATTCGATTAGACCCGCTGCTTTATCCCATTCCCTCCCCCACCGCTTGGCCCACCACCTCCTGATCCTTTTAACACAGCCCTTGGTCCAATAACCAGCCAGTCTGAGGTTTTTTTCTTTTTTTCCCTACCCCTCTTTTTTTTTCAATTTTCGTGCTGGATTTTGACATTTTGTAAAATAGATTATGCAGCCCTACAGGGAAGATCAGGAGGCAGTGTCTTGGTCTTGGGGCTGTGCTTTATTGTGACTGGGTTGAGAGGCTGGGATGTGCCTCCCCTTGCTCAGTTTGCCGGGCTCTGCACCTTTCCCAGCTCCCAGTGCACCTGTGTGAACTCGGGAACAGGAGACTGGGGGCTCACATACCCCAGCTCGATGCTCCTTGCCCTCCAATCCCTCTTTTCTCTGCAAAACCAGGCTTGGGGAGAATTATACACTCAGCCCAAAATGATTTGGCACTCCAGGTCCTCTTCCACTGCAGTATGCCATGTTCACTGTCTGCAAAAGAAATATGGGCAGCATGGATAGAAGAAAGCTCCCCTATCCCACTGGAGCAGAGTCACGGTCTCTTTTAGCAGCAAATATTCCTGGTTGGGATTGCTTTGGGAGGTCAGGTCACCCACAGCTCCCAGGCTGGCTGACAAGTAGGGTGAGCTCCAGGAGGCCAAGAGAGGCTGTTTAGGCATTAAAGCCCTCATCCCTTGGGACAGCAAGCTTGGAATGGGCACCAGCCCAGCCTTCAAAGGCTCTGTTGCCATCTTTAGCCAGCGTGCTTTAGTGTGTTGTGCCCTGCCAGTTTGCAGTGCTGGGCTCTGCTTGTGGTACTGCTGTTTGTCATGTTAAATATCCTGGGTCAACATGGAGCCTTACGTACAAAAGCACCTCTTGCCAATTCTCCCTATAATTCTCCTATAAATATATAACTCCCTATAGTTCTCCTATAAATAAGAAAATAAAGCCTAAAGATTACAGGCTTTCCCAAAAGCAGAGAGCCCGAGCTCACAGAAGAAAACCACTGGAGAGTGAGCAGCGCTGCTGAATTGTTGGTAGTCCTGGACTGGGCCAGGGGAAGCTGCATCTCACCTTGTTTTCACTTGCCTGTTTGTTCAGCAGACCTGATCTGAAGTGGTGTGGGCTGTTCGGGGCAGCTCAGTGCTGACAGGGACCAAATCCAGTGACCAGGACCGACCCTATGGAGTCACCCTGGTGAAACAGCACAGGATACAGACAATCCCCTACACACAAGGTATTAAATCTTGACATACTGCATTACTTAAGAGGTCTCAGGGAAAATTAAAACCCTTTTGACTGGGTTTTGCAATGCAGGGAAAATTTTAGTGACATTTAAAAGGTTTCTCTTGTGTTCCTCTAATGGGATAAATAAAAAAAGGCTTGTTTTAGGCCAGCAAATGGGGGGACAATCCAATTTCCCTGATTCCATCAAGACACTCTTAAAGCATTAGCTTGTGCAGTTTTAAAAAAACCCACAACAGACTGACCCCTCTGCCTGATGGCTTTGAAAAGTGTCCTGATGTGGAGGTATTTATCCTACACCACATGCTTCATCGAGGCACTCCAGCAGTGCTTGGAAATCTACTCCTTTGTTATTAAACTGTTTAGGAGGACAGCATGCACAGGAGGAAACACAAATACAGTTTATTATTTACCGCAGCCATCCACACTGGTGCTGTGCTCAGACTAATGGGTGGTGACGTGCTCTTCAAATTTGGTACTTGGAAGGGAGAAAGGGTGGCACTAACTAGGAGCCTTCTGATGGAAGGCTGAAACCTAAGCCTGCCCTTAACTTTACGTTTTTAAGCACTGTTTTGGCTCAGTGTAAATGAAGATTCCCCTGTGGAATGTTACATTTACGGTTTGTTTCCATCAGTCAGGAAGATTAATGTATCAACACTTACTCCGGAGGGGGCTCTGGGGATTGATAATGGGAGATGCAGAGCCTTTCACCTCGAGGTCACTGGTTCAGCGCTGCCCCACGTTGGCTGCCACCACCAGCACCTGCCATCTGCTCCAATGGGCTGGGCCAGTTCTAGGCCCAGCTGGTCCCAGCGGGCTCCCGGGGCTGCTTCAGCAGGAAATGGGATGGACCTGCTCAGCCCAGGCCCAGATGTGACGGCAGCCCCAGCCCTCAGCTCAGACCAAGCGCCACCAGGGAACTTGACCTTCTGCCACGCTTGTACAACACATGAATGGAGAACCTGTTATTCCTGCCCTGTGCAGAATAACTCATTCGAAGAGCAGGACACCGCTGAACATAAATCTGTCTGTTATAAAGTTGGCTGTGGTTTTCCCTGGTTGCCTCCAGTTCCTGCTGAATTTCATTAGGAGCACCTCTATTATACAGCACAAGGAGGGAGCAAGTGCTGCCTCTCAGCTTTGAAAGAGCCCTTTAAAGGGAAGATCAATTTTGCATCTCACTAAATACCTAATGACAGACCAAACTGCAAGTACTTAGTTCAGCTGTATTTTAATAGCACTGTGGCTCCGTCGAGAAATTCCAGTTACTGATACAGTTTGATGTCCTGAGGCAGTTTTCTCCAGACATTTTTCCTTTTTTTTTCTTCAGCAGTGGCACTTCATTAATAGCTGTTTGGAAACCTGACTGTCTGCGAATAAGCAGTACCAATAAACCTCTTCCCTCACTATTTATTTCTCCTTTCTTCCATCAGGAAACAGCCCCAGTGATCACAGACTGAGTTTTCAGAGTCTGACGCGTAGTTGTACTTGGTGGTGCATGAGCAAATGAAAGAGCAGCTTCATGCCTTGTAAAATAACAAATGGTAAATCAGCTACTAATACAATTCACGGAGGCTGCTAAAAGGCTGCTGGATGTCACAAAAACAGCAACCCTTTGAGGTGATGAGATGGGAGCTTCTTAAGTCAACACACGCAGTTGGCTTCTCCCTGGCAGTGGTCCACTTCAGGGCAGGATCCAGGCTCTGATGCCTTCCCCCTCTGGCAGACGGCTGTGAGTGTGTGAACGTCCTCTCTAATTCCAGATTAGCCACAAAGAGGAGTCATCATCCTTAAGAAACAGGCGTGCTTGGGAAGGAAAGGCTGTCTGCAGGCTGCAGGGCGCAGCGCTGTCCTCAGGTGCTTGGAAATGTGTGAGCAAGGTTCCTGGCACTGGGTGTTTCTAAAGGAGAAGAGAAAAAAGTGCTGTGGGCTCCTGGAGCTCAGCTTCCCTGCTAGCCCAGGCTTTCTCAAGCTTGGCTTAATGAATTCCAGATCTCTTCTCATGAGTTCAGAGGATGCTTCAGAATGTCTCAACATGGAAAGTGCTGATTTTGCACACTGAGCTGAGGAAAGTTTATGGGACCAAAACAGAGTCTCCAAAGTCTTTACCCTCACTGACCTGAAGAAGAAGCTCCCCTGGGCCGTTAGCAGCACCTCTGCTCCCCCTGCAGCACATTGTGACTTGGCTTTTATTGCAGCTGTGCCTGTTATCACAATGACACCACCACCCACCTCCCTGACAGTGCTCCTGCTCTGCCGTGGCATTCCCAGGCATTCCAGCTGAGCCTGCCTTTGCCCAGATGGAGGGAATCAAACTCATGGGTTCAGGACAGGCGCTGCTTTAGCCCACACGGGGGTGGTTTCCCTGCTTGCTTTTGGATTTGTTTCTCTCCCGTGGTCACTCAGTTGGCTTTAACAATTCGTTTGTACAAAGAGGATGCCTGGAAAGGCAGAGTGGCAGCTCTGAGCCATTATAGTTGACAATTAAAAGTGCAACATCTCTTCCACCACGCAGGGCTTTGGGTCCAAGCCCGCAGAGGAAAAGGGGTTACTTCCAAAGCCCTGAATCCCTTTAAATAAATATCAGCCAGCATTGGCCTTGCAGTCAGCCAGGGCTGAGGTGAACCGAGCAGTGGCTCTCGGCTCCCGCTGTGTTGCCGTCTCCCGTCCAGCCTGCTAAATTTAGCAGCCTAATCAAGCCTCCTTCTCTCTCTTTAATCAGGTGGAGTAAGTGGCGTGGTGACTTGCTGGTCCCGGCGCTGTCAGCCCCTGGGCAGTGCCGGGGCAGCCGTCTGTGCCCACGGGCCACCGTGGCCTCCTAATCTCCCTGCTCCCATCCACACGTGCTGGCCTGATATCCGACAGCCGGTCCCACGTGGGCACCGTGCCAGCAGTGACTTTACAGGCTTTGTGGCAGAGATTATTTAAAGGAGATTAACCCTTCTAAACCCCTTAGATTTTAATTATTTCTGTATGTATTTATAAAACCTGCAGTCTGCTGGTTCCAGGGCACAACTGCCCCAGTCCCCATCTTTAACCTGGATTTGTGGATGTTCAGCACACCCATATTGCAGGACAGGGGCTGGGCTGGACAGGTCTCGTTGGATTTACTTATTTATTGCCATTCTGGAACAATTCACATCTGGGATGAGAATTGAACATTATGGTTTCAAATTGTAAAAAGAGCTAATAATTTGAATCACTTTAAAAATACTAATAGGGCGTTAATTGAATTGTTTGAGTCGATGAGGCGTCTCTGGCTAATTATTTTGGTTGGGGCAGCTCTGTCATTAGTGCCTCCCCACTGCCCATGTTGTGAGCACAGAGGAACCCCTGTCTCTAGAATGGTTTGGGTTGGAAGGGACCTTAAAGACCACACAGATCCAACCCCCTGCCATGGGCAGGGACACCATTCACTGTCCCAGGTTGCTCAGAGCCCCATCCAACCCAGCCTTGGACACTTCCAGGGATCCAGGGGCAGCCCCAGCTTCTCTGGGCAACCTGTGCCAGGGCCTTCCCACCCTCACAGTGACACCCTCACATACCTGCCTGTTTTGTAAATGAAAGCATAAAAGGTGAGTGTTGGAAGCAAAAAACCCCACGGCATTATGGACCCCAGTGATCTGAGAAAAAAAAAAAAAACAGGTCATTTTGAATTAATTCCTTAAAATCAGATGATTTTTATTTATTCTTGTCTCCTGAACGTGGAAATAAATGCAGACAGTGCCAAGGAGTCCATAAATAAATTTTGTTCTTGGAGAATCTCTTTAATATGCACACAATCCTGCTACTGTGGTAGTGAACATTTGACCAGTAGCAATTAATTTCTTATCACAGTCTTTCTATGAGGTAAGAAAACATTAGTGTCTCCATTAGGAGGTGGAGAAGAGGAGCTCTCCAAGAGCAAATGATGTGCCCAGCTTCATTCCCCTGCCCCAAGGCTTGCCAAGAGCTGCTGGAGGGAGAGGGCATTGCAGGGATGCCTCTCCTGCAGCATGGCTGGGTGTTCCTCTCCAGGCAGATCCATCCTCCTGATCAAATGATAGACTCGGAAAATGTTCAATCTCTGTGTATTTCAGGATAAGTATCACTAAGCTAATGAATTTTCAGCAGCTTACTGTGAAGCATACAGTATTCCCTGTATTGTCAGGTGGGGAGAGAGAGGAGAAAAAATAGCAAAGGTCCCTGGTATAAATCTCTTCTGCGTGGAAAGGGTGAGAAGAGGGTTTCTTACAGAAAATACCGTGTGATGCCGTGGCGTGTCGGTGATTAGGCAAAGTGTCCCAAAGGTTAATACATCTATCTTTTTTCATTCAGATAGGTAGGATCTGCAGCTGAAAGTGCTGGACCCTGCATCCAGCCCCAGGGAGGGGGGAGCAGGGAAGCAAAGGGTTAAATTTCGGGGCTGTAGAAGCAGATTGTGTTTTCCTTCTATGATGTGGGCTGACAAGACATCAGTATTCTATTCATCTGTTGGGAATTAGGCTGTTAATCCAATCAATGACTCTTGAGCTAGCTGCAGCCTGCCTCCCCACTGGGGAACAATCGGATCAGACGGGAGATTGTTTAAGAGCACAGAGCGGTCCCAGTGTCAGGTGGAATTTCCAAGCGTTCCCTAGTGAATTGGGGATGGGAAAGCTGTCTCAGCCCATTTATCCTGCCCCTTAAATAAGCAGGTATCTGCCTCAGCCATGCTAAAGTGATAAAGCGGTACAGGAGCCCTAACTTTTATGCAGGGAGGGGGCAGGGAAGCACCCTGAGAAGCGAAAATTTAGCATCCTGCCCTTTGGAATACCATCCTGCCCATGGCTTGGGATGGCATTTGCATGGTTTGTCGGGGACTGGCCCAGCCACAGCCCCATGACACTTGTTACAGCTTTAGGCACTGACTTTGCCAAACACATTTTTGTTCCCCGCAGCTTCCTGGCAGCTTTGCTGTTGCACCAACACATTTGTTTGATGACCAGCAGGACGCCCGGTGCTGAAAGAAACAGGCAGTAGCAAATACTGTTTGGATAATCCATAAATATGTCCAAATACACAGCTGGGCACAGACTGCCGGCTGCAAAATGGGATGAAAATGCTCAGCAGCAAAGCAGCCCTGAGAGTTCCAGTGCTGCTGCACGAGCTGCTGCATGGATTCAGAAATCGGTTTGTTCTGCAATTAATGACAGCCATGTCTGCGGTGGGATATTGAGAGCCTGCATCTGTGCCAGCAGCACTACATGCTGATCATAGTAGATGTGATAAATCCCACTGAAATTGCACTTGGAAATTTAGGTACAGCACCAGTTAGAAACTAGGGCGATGAGGGATTAGCATAACCCTGGCACACTGAACTCCTCGGGCCGGGGGCGTTTGGGAGCATTAGCAGATGCAGGCTTCGGGAGGGAGCCAGTGGTGGTTCCTGGGCATCCTCTTCTCTCTGAGCTTTCTTAGATCTGCTTTTGTCAGCAGCTTTGTGAGTGGAGGCTCCTCCAAATTAGTGCTCCTAAATGAACCACGAGTATGAGCTCCAGCAGTGAATACAAGTAGGGAGGTCCCCAGACAGAAAAATCCCCAGCTCGGAGGCTTGGCTTTAAAGGGCTTCAACATCCCTCTTCCCTTGATCATAATTTTGAATCAAACAAAAGCTAATGCAATTTTCTTTGCCTTTCAGTAGCAGATTGTGCTGTAAGGGTTCATGCCATTAGAAATGTAATAATTGCTTCTCTATGCAGATCTAATTTATCTGTGAGGCACTTAGGCCAAATGATAGCCTGGCAGCAGGCTCTGGAGAAGGGCCCAAGAGGTGATGATAAAAATCTGTCTAGCACCTTCCATCCTCGGGGGTATCTGCCTGGCACAGTGCAGGAAATGGTCAGAATGCGAGGAAGTGTGCAGAGGAGAGGGCTGAGAGCTCTTGGAGAGGGGCAGCTCAGTAAGAGAGGGGTCCCTGCCAAACCTGCATGCTTGCAGGGGAGGTGGGAGAGTTAATTGAGGAACCAAGCTTAAGAGGATGCCCAAGCTCTGCACTTGTCAGCCTGGGTTATTGGCAATCCCTAAATAACATCTGTTCGTTTGGTTTTGGTTTTGCCTCTAGCAGAGGTTGCTCTGTATCCTTTGTCCCGTGGTGTTGGTCCTTGGGGAGTGCCTGAGCTGCCTTGGAGCTGGGACCAAGGATGCACATGGTGATGTCTCCTGCTGAATCCTCTGGTAGAGTTCAGAATGGTTGCATCAGCCCCCACTGCCTGGTTTCAGTGTTGGTGGGGTAAATTCTGGTGTGTTGAGCTGTAGCCTTACCCTCAGTCTTCTTGGAGAGACAATTTCTGAGAGAGAATAACGTGATGATGAGGTTAAAGTAAATTGTTGGGAAGTTGAAGTCTAAAGTAGAAACAAATGAGAAATAAAACCCTTTTTAAAAGTGGAGGGAAGTATTTTCTTGCTATTTTTCATCTCCCTGGCTTGAGTGAGTGTGTGTTGTGCGGCTGCAGAGATTTATATTTCAGCTCCTAAGCACCGGTGCTTGTTCAGAGGCTGTATTATTCTGGCCCTTTTTATTCACTCACCTTCTAAAGATGTAGCGTAAATATTTATCTTCCCTCTGGCCCATCGTGCTGCCCTGGACCCAGTGCTGTTAAACTCTCTTATCACCTCATCGTTCTTATCTCCTGTGATCCCTGCCAACATTCAGAGTCTGTCGATGGGAACGATCGTGCACCTTAAAAGGTGCCACAAATGAGCAGAAAGAAGAGGTGATGTGAGGGGAAAAATACCTTAAAATAAAGCACACGTGCTACCCCTGGAAGGGGCAGGGTTAGTGTAGGTAGTTGTTTGCTGCTGTGCTTTGTACGCTCACGGTGTCTGTGCTTGGGGAGGCGACTGAAGGCGTCCAGGTGAGGTCTCGGTGTGGAGCAGCTCTCAAGGAGGTGTGGGATCCCCTACAGACCCTTGTGCTGGTGTGGAGGGTCCAGCCCCAGCTTCAGCACTGATACAGGGTCAGGCTGGACCAAAGCTTACCCAGGTAACCAGCATGGATTTGTTCTTCCCCTTTCTCCACTGGTGCAGAACAAAACACGTGAGGTGGAGGAGGAGGCGGTGTCTCCCTTTGGGCCACCCTCCCGCTGACAGATTTCTGCACACAGGCTGGAGGGGGAATGAAGCAGCTCTGAACCATCAGTGTTTGTACAGCACTGGTTTTAAAAGTGCCCTGTGGAACCACAGCCACACACTGGCCAGTCACAGTCTGTTTGCAATGGCAAGGCAGCAGCAGTCATGTCTTAGAGAGCACACAGCATCTCAGCAGGTTTAGCCAGGCCGTTTCCTTGTCTCTGCCCTTCAGTTCAGAACTTGTGTTAGGTTAAGCAGGGAACAGAAATTCCCAGGGAATGAACATGGGATGGCAACACCGATATAATCCTATCACTTATGAGACAGAATTGACGTGCAGTAGCCATAGTACCACTTAGCAGATAAGACAGTTGGTCCATCTGCGCTCGGTCCATCTTCTCTCATTTCTCTTGCTTAAATTTCTCAGGAGCAGAACAAAATCCTGTTATCCAATAAGTTATCCACTGGTAGTTGGATTTTCATTGAGTGACATCTGTCGCAGGCCATGGATGTAGGAGGTACCAGTGGTTTCGTAGCATCTTTGTTTTGATGGGTTTGGTAGATGTGGGCATTTGAATTTGCATCTCCCAGAAAGGCCATGCAGTTCAGCTGCCACCCTGCCGTGGCCAGATGTGCCAGGAGGCTGTAGAAGCCACCAGAGATGGCACATGGCATTAGGAGGCAAGAGGAAAGCTTGGAATCAGATCTTTTGTTGGTCAGTAATGTGTCTACAACTGAGCACTCTTACATTTGAGTGTGTCATGGTCTTTCTTTTCTTTCTGGTCATTTTCTGTCTGCCTGTCTGGGTTCTGCCATTTCCACAAGCTCCTCCTTGTTCCAGATGGAGAATTGCTAAAAGGGCTCTGGGACAAGGGCTGAGCAGTGCCTTTACAGAAGGTGTGCTACTGCTTTGAGCCTGTCTTTTCCCCACTTTTGTGTTGAAGTTCACTGAATCAGAGCAAGTTTCCTCCTTTCCAGCCTGTGACAGTGACATTTTTCCAGCTGATACAGAGGCATGAAAGGGCATTTCTCAAAGGCATCCTGGCTCACTGTTGGCCCGGAGCTGCCCATCTCCTCTTCTGCACTCACCAACATTAGCTTCCCTACTCAGCACCTTCTCTTTGGTCCATCTGCTGAAAGGATCCATCTGATCACTGCCAGCATCTCTGTGTTCCTCCCAGATGTGCTTCAGATGCCCTGCTCCTGGCTGGTGCCAGTGGGGTGAGGACAGAGGCTTGTACCTGCCTGCTCCCTGTTTGGGATCATTCATCCCAACAGAGGCATGTCCTGGGAGAAGGACCTGAAGATGCTCAAGGGGCCACTGCTTTCTGTTGCACATCAGGAAATATCCCTTGCATCAAGGCCAGCTGAAATTCCTCTTTACTCATCTTCTGCACAGGGTGTTTGATTGGAAAACAGACATTTCCAGTGCCTGGCAGGCAATATTTGTCTCACGTGGTTCCCACAATGGGAGCTGTAATCCTGACTGTCACAGCCCATCGCTGATTAGTCTCCAGGTGTGACCATTTAGCTCCGAAGGCTCCGTGCTGCCGTACCTGGAGCAGCCGGGTGCATCAGGCTGCAATTAGCCACGGTGCTCCAAAAAGCCAAATCAGAGAGGGATTGAGATCAGCAGCTTCCCGAGGGCTTTCAAGGCCTTTAGTGAGTGACCACACTAGAGGTTTTTCCATTTACCTGGATTAAAATTGGTCACAGAGGAAAGAGAAGCGCACAGCACGGCATCTGAGAAGTGTAACAAATAGCATTTGGCCATTGGGCAGGCTCAAAGCCGGGGGAAAATCCGCAGCGTGAATGAAGTGCAAACCATGTTTGCATAACACTGGATTAATAGTTCTTTTTAAAAACCACGCTGGGATTAAAGAGACACATTTCCTGTGCCGGGACCAGCGCTCCCTCCTCAGCCCAGCAGATGCCAGGAAGTACATCTAAGAGAAATAAAAAACCTTGCTAGCCCCAGCCAGCTGCTGAAACAGCAGTGCTTTCTGCAGGCCTTTGGAAGAGGAGCAAATGTCTGCTGGATTCCTGGAGCAGTCCTGTGTGTTTTATAGGGAGTTCTGCAGCAAAGTGTTCCCGTGGGAAGGGGTTTATGCTGCACAGCTCCAGTCCCATTCACCTGTGGGTTTTGTTGGCTGCAGTCTTGGAGGTGGCGATGCAGAGGGGAGCTGGATTCCCATCCCCCAGCCCACACATTGGACATCCTGCCTTTCCAATAACTCATTCGGAGCACTCCCACCTCTCCTTCCCCAGCCTTGGGGATATTTTGCTGAAGTCAGTGCTGGCCCTGTCACTCCTCCGAGCAGGCTTGTGCTTAAGGAGTGCTCAGGGACACTGGCTCACATTGGTTACCTTATTAGTGTAAAATAATCAATGGATGCTGTCTGTGACCCCTTCAGTTCTTTGGTTTGTGGTACCATCTAATGACACCCATTCACATTTTACTCCCCACAGCTGAGGCAGCAATAGGCTCCTGAAATGAGGCATCTTCAAACACTGCTGTGAGAGACGTGAGTGGCACGTGGAAAGAAAAGTCTGACCCTCCCACCCCCTTGCTTGGAAAAGACATGAAATGGATATTGAGGCAGCAAATGCCTATTACATCTGGCTTTTTGTCCCTGTTGCTGCCATGGTTGTTGTGTTGGTGCAGTGTCCCACCCCAAAACACAGGCACCTCCCACTCCAAAACACAGGCCATTCCTAATTCCTCAGCTCAACAGGCTTTAATATCAAACAGAATAGCAGACTGGGAAAGCAGAAGGCTTCCAGCTATGAGTGGAATTTCTACCTGTTATCCTTTTCCCTTTCGCCTGCTCCAGAATCCATGGCAGACTGTAGAATTTGCACCTTAATCCCAAAGATGATGGTAATTAAAAACTTAAGTCTCCATAGGCAGATGCAAATAAATTAAGGAGGCAAAGAACTGAATTAGAGGCTAATCCTGGTTGGGGTAGTGAAAGCAAAGGGGCCAGTAAATCTTCCCTTCTGCTATTTCACCTGTTCTGGTGGCAGGACGAGGCTGTGCTGGGGTGAGGTGCCTGGGTTTGCAGTGCTGGATGTGAAGCACCAGCTCTGGCAGAGCCCTGGGGAGGGGACACAGGAGTCTGGGAAGGGGACACCCATCCCAAAGCACTGCAGCTGATGCAGTGGCTGAAGTGTTATCTGGAACAGGGAGCCGTGTGCCAACACCTACAGATCAAAAATGGCAAATCCCTTTGCTTAGTCCTTGTGCTGCAGGGGTTTCACAAGGATGAGTTTGGCAACTTGCTCTCATCCCTGAGCACTGTGCCCTTTCCTGACTCAAGAGAACTTAACCTGGGCATTGGGGTGGACCTAAATTCTGGAAGCAGGAACCTAAGATTTATTCAGGTGGAAGGAATGAGGGTGTTTTCCCCTGTGTACTCCCTTGTGCTGAAGAGTGCAGCGTGCTGAGCTGTGTGAGCGTCCCACTGCTTTACCCTTCTCTCAAGTAGTTGGCCAAAGCAGGGTTTGCACTGAAGCATCTTGCACTGAAGCATCAGGAGTAGTGAGAATCCCAGAGTGAGGCCACAGGACTGAAATCCTTCATTTTTATGGGCTGGAGGTGATAACGGTATGAACTGAATTATACTCACGTCATGACGTGATCCACGCGCTCTTACGGGTGGATAGATATTGATTATCCCTCAATAGGGAGTGATGGTGGATGATGATTCAAATCCCAGCTGTCAGGTAGCTGGGTGTCCTGGCTGTTTGTCTAGTCAATTAAAATACTGCTGTGATTCAGCTTATTTCTTTAAAACTGGGATTTATTTATATCACCACAGTGTTACCTGTACCTCTAAAATCAAGTGTCTCTCTCTCTTTCAGGACGGGGAAGGCCAGACTGCACTCCATTATGGTAAGCTGCCTCTAAGCTTGGCTGTTCCTTCTTAGCAGCATGGATTTGCAGCTGGGGTAAATGCTCTATACACAGAAAGCAAATTTCAGGAGAAAAATGAGCAAGGAAGCTGGATTTGATTAACCAGTGGCTCCCTCCTCTAGGAAATCGCAGCATGGTAGGGATAGGAGCCTTGAGAGAGGCACCAAGGAAGATTGCTGCCCTCCCTTCCTTCTCCTCTGCAAATGTCACCTTAAAGCCTTCCTTTTCCCCCAGTTAATGATGCAGAGTTTCCCTATACAGCTTTGTGTCTCCAGGATGGGCCACCTGCAGACCCAGGAGTGGCTCTGGTTAGGGAATGCCAAATCCCTCGGCCTTCAGGGAGGGTCTGTGCTGGTTTGAACAGGTCACACAGGTCAGGGGAAGGGGACAAACGAGGTGGCCTCCAGCTTCGTGTGTCCTGCTGACAAACCTGTTTGATCACAGCTGAGAGAGCAGCAGCTTCTCTGCTACCAAAATCAGCAGAGGCAAGTCACAGTTGGTGTCCCTCCTACAATTACAGGCTAATTAGATACGTGATTTAATTGAAAGATTGTTCTATATCCAAATGAGAAAAGTGGAGACTGAAGTGACGCATGTGGTGCTGATGTGCGGGGAATAGGAAAAAAGTATCCATTTAATCTGGATCATAATTTTTTTCCCAAAATTAAGACATAGCCAGTTATTATTTTGTACTCTCTCTTGATGCCTGTCACTGTAATTAAGAGCATACTTGTCATTCTGAAGTGTTTGTGTCTTTCTCTCTCTTCTTGATCACTCCACAAGGACATTAGCAGGATGGCAAAATTGCTTTGCAGACATCAGTCCAAAGCACAGCATTTGGATCTGGAGCTGAGCTCCCAGATTCCCTGGCCCCTGAGCCGAGGCTGGAGTTATAATGTGTGATTTCTCCCTGTGGGATCTTTCCTGTAGGACACTCTATGTTTCATATTCCTGTCACTGTGACTGGAATGGTGAATCTGTTGCTTAGCGCAGCATTGTCCGCAGATGGACGGCACTTCAGATGCCACATTGCCTCTTTCTCTGCCTAATCCATTCCCCATTCTGGGCTTCCTCTCTCCTGGGAAGATGCTTTCCCAGCTCCAGGGCTGAGGGGTGCACAGTAGATTACAATAGGTTGTGCAAAAGCATAGCACCTGTGGAAGTTACCCAAGAGCACCTGCTTCAAGCAAGCCCAGTGTGTGGAAGGAAAAGGTGGGTGCATCCCCTGAGTTTCAGTTCCATGCAGGTGGATCCCTCTGGCTGGGGACTGAGACAGGTTGTTTAACACAAGCAAACATAACTGGTATAATGAACATTATTTCAGACATGGTTTCTCTTATCCACCCTTCCAGCTCAAGTGTTTCAATAATGACAGTTTTCCAGGGTTTTCTTCCCAAATGTTTCCTAAGTGTTAACGCTTTTTCTTCCCCTTGGGTGTTATCCCCTCTCTCCTCCCTGTACATCATCTTTGGGAAGCCTCTCTGGGTCGCTGGCACACAGGTCTGATGTTCCCGTGGGTGCCCAGCTGTTCCTGGTGGCCATCACTGCCCCCAGGACATCCTCATTCCCTTACCTGCTGATCTGGCCATAAATCGCCCCGAGCTTGGAAACAGCTTCTCAGATGAGTGCCTGGGTTTGACTCAAGTGGCTGTTGGCCTGGAGCTGGGGCTCAGTGTCCTCCCAGTCCCACCTGGGCCAGCCTTTCACAACCCAGCCCTTAATTGCAGGGAAGAGGCAGGAGAGCTCCTGTGGACACCACCTCTGAGCAGAGCAGTGCCTTCACAGGGCCTTCCCTTTTCCTGTTCAGGGAATTCAGGGAAGGGTTAAATCCCATCAGCAAGGCAGCCCCTGCTTTTAGGGTGTCTGCTTCCCTTTTTATGAGCCGGCGTGGCCTGACAGCTGTCCTTGTGGTGACAGCTCTCCTGATTACAGCCGGTGTCACACCGCGTCCTGCTGTGGGCTATAAATCCTGCCTCCTTCCGATCGGCGCTGACCCCGCCTTTAATCGGGGGTTAAGTGGAGGCCAGCAGCAGCACCGGCCCCGGCAGGACCCACAGCCAGACCCACGGCCAGACCCACGGCCAGACCCACGGCCGGACCCCTGCCCCGGGCCGGCGCCGTGCCCGTGGCTGTGCGCACAGTGTCCCTGCTGAACAGCCCCTTCCCCTCGGCTCCTCTCCATCCATCCACCCACCCACCCACCCACCGGGAATACTGAAATCATTGCTGCTGCCTCTCCCAGAGGAAATCAAGGCTTCTCGGAGCAGTGGTGGCCACGTGGCCGCAGAGTGGGCAGGCTCTGTATCCTCCTGGGCGCTCCGGCTTCCCTGCAAAGCACCATCTGTTCGGCTCTGTCTGCGCTCTGGCAGGGCAGTGGGAGGGGACGTTGGAGGGAAAATAAATAATAAAAAAAAATTCATCATCTGAACCCTGAGGATTAATGGAGTCGGGAGGCGAACTGCGCTGAATGGAAATTCATCTTCACCCGTGCCAGTGTCAGGGCTGCCGCTCCGGCCCTTGACAAATCGAGGGTCCCAGGCTGCGATAAATCCAGCGGCTCTGCTCGTCCCCGGGGATGTCCCCAGCCTGCTCAAGGACACGGGCTGGGCCCACCAGCGGCACCGGACAAGTGAGCCACCTCTCCCTGAGCTGCCCGTCCCCAGAAGCTGCCACCACAGCTTCCTTGGCACCTCTGGAAGTCTTGTTTTCTGCAGAGGGATGTGCTCTCCTTCAGCTCAGCCTCACCCACGCCCCACCTGCTTCCTCACCAACCTGCTTCCTCTTTTTGACCCCTTTTTTATCTTTTCGGTATAAACTCCAATCACACATTGAATTTATTTTAATGAGACATTACTGCTTGTCCTTTTGGATTAGCAGAAGACTGCAGAGTAATGCAAAAGACACTCTAATTACTAAAGGAGTCAGTCGTATGCTTTATAAGAACACCCAAAATATGATTAAAACCAATTGCTGCCAATGCCAGAGGAAGCTGCCAGCTTCATGGACTTGTAAGGCAGATTTTGGCTTCACTGGGATCTGAGTTGCACAGGCTTAAGGGAAAATCCAGGGTCTGGGACTTCTCCTGATGTCAGCCAAGTCCAGCTCTTCAGTGTTAAAGAGTTTTCCTGATTTTCCTGGTTCTTTTTTTTTAGCACCCTTAGGTAGCACTGTTACATCCTAGGACAGGGAAGAGCACAGGTCAAACTTGACCCTGTCTTGGCAGAGAAAATCAGGGATGAAGGAACAGTTGCTGGTAGAGGTGTGAGGAATAAAAGGTGTGCCATGATCAGCTGTCCCAAGCCATGGGCGCAGTCGCCTGGAGCTGGTGCTCGGGGAAGTGGCCAGCAGCCATAAACCATCTGAATTTTGTGCAAAGGGAAGGGATGGACCAGAGCCAGGAGCAAGGCAGTACTGACCATGTCCTGCCTGGGGTGTGCTGCCTGCTCCCTGGGAGATTGGGGAGGCAGGTGAGGGGCGAGGGCTCACAGACCCATTATAGATGGTGAACGCGTTACAGATTCTGGGTACAAGAGCAGGGAATGCTTTTCTTTTGGGGGTCTCTGCAGTGCTGCACAAGCACTCTGGGGCCCTTCCCAGGGTCGGTTTCCAGTCCTGGATGTGAAGGAGCCATAGCCAAGCTGTGCCCAGGCTCCCCCCGTGTCCCAGGGGATGCCCTGCAGCTCCCTCGGCTCCCTGGGTGCTGGGAGCACCGCTAGCACCCCCTCAGGACTTGTGGCTGTGCATTTCTCTCGCTGTGTCCTCTCTCCTTCCTTTGCACGGTTCAGCCCAGAGTGATGCTCTGCTGCCAGGCCAGCTGCTGAGCCGGCGTTTCCTGCTTCTGGCACACGCCAGCCACAGCCACTGCTCCAAAAACGGCCCTCGCCGCCGCCTCGGGCCGGCATCCCCGCACTAACCCTTCCCTTTCTCCCTCCAGCTGCCACCTGCGAGTTTCCGGACATCGTGGAGCTGCTGCTGCGGTCGGGAGCCGACCCCGGGCTGCGGGACCAGGAGGGCTGCCTGCCCGCCGAGGTGACCGACTCCAAAGCCATCACCCGGGCGCTGCAGCAGCACGGCACCGGCCAGCCCTGAGCCCCAGGGATGCTCTGCGATAGCCCCCCTTCCCCTCCCCGCTGCCCTCCCCAAACACCTCGGGGCTTCGAGGGGACCTTTCACAGCACAGGGTCTGGCTGGGCTCTCCAGCCGAGGGCCAAGCGCAGGCCCTGAGCAGGCTGGGGTCAGAGTGTGGCGTGCTCTGACGCTTATCAGTATTTGAGGGGGGAGGGAGGGGCCTGGAGGAGGCCCCAGGTGTTATTTTAATGTATCAAACGCGAGCACTGTGTTGGCTGTCTCAGCAGAGCAGCACAGGCTGACCAATTGGCTCCTCCGTGGGGATGCGGGGCCAGGTGAGATGCTCTTCTCTCCCGTTCAGGTGGAATTTTGGTTTGTTTGTTTGTTTGTTTTTTCCCTGGGTCCAAACAAAATCATATAAATAAAAGCACAGTGTTGGGATCGAGCCTCGGTGTGTTTGTTTGTTTGTTTGTTTGTTTTTTTGGAAGGCGTGAGAATGGGAGGCAGCTCAGTGCAGCCACAGCCCTTGGGAAGCCCTGCTCGAGCTCTTGCCCTGGGGAGAGAGGGCTGCAGAGACAGCAGGGTCACACAGGGATCTGTCTGTCTGTCCCTCTAGTTCTCACACAACATATGCTGCTGGTCAGCCTCTCCAAGCTGACAGGACTTTGAGCACTTTGCTGAATTGAATGGCTTTAAACCCCACCTCCGTTAGGGCTCCAGGGCCTCCTGCTGCACATCCATCCCTGGAATGGCTCCGTCGGGACTGAGGTTTGGCAAGAGCTGTGCACAGATAAACCTGCACCCACCCTGTCACCCCTCTGGGCCTGCCTCAAGACACTTCATGATCTTCTCAGCTGGCCAAGTACCCAGAAAGTGGGGAAAATGCGCCTCATGGCCATGCCTGAGTGCTGGAGTGATGTGGGATGATCATGGGCTTTAATGCTTCTTCATCAGCATCCCAGATTGGCCCGTGGGAGCTGCCAGGGCTGGGTTTGTGCTGTGGGGCAGCTCCCAGCTGGGAGGGAGGCTGCTGCCCTGGGTGGGTGTATGGCCACAGGAGACCATGGCTTCCCTGTGGGATATTGCCATGAGTTTGCTTTTCCCAGACAAGATTTACAGCCCGGGGGGAGCAGAGGAAATCTCCAGTACTGTGAGAGGAAGCCACTTGCCATCAGGTTCTGCAGCACAGCCAGCCTCAGGAAAATAAATGGGAACGTTCCCGTGGCTGAGGACTGGCTGGGCAGCAGGCACACGTGGGTTTTGGCCCCTTGCAGTGTCTGTGGCTCCTGCCAGCGTTCGCTGATGCTGACGAACTCGCTGCGCTGGCCCCAGCACCACCCACGGCACAGGCCAGGCTCCATGGTGGGGACACAATGGCTTGGGCAAGTTATTTTCCATTCACTTGCTATTAAGCAAGGGCCCCCCGATGGCTTCTGCTCGCCTTGCCCCTGCCCAAGGGAGCTGCGGGCAGGCAGTGGCCGGGCTCATCGCGGCCTGGCGCTTTTTCATCGGGATGCAGATGGAGCAAAGATGCCAACGCCAGTGCTGGGGTCACGCTGACTTTGTGAGGTGACACCAAGGCTAGGGACAAGCAAGGCCACCCCTGCGTGGGGCCGTAATGCACAGCCACTGCCTGGCTTGATGGACACACTGGGTAATAAAAACTCAGTGAAAGCCGGGATGAAAAGCAGCAGCCGCGGTGCCGGTGCTTTCAGAGCACATTTGGGGCCCGAGCGCTCGGCCCCGGAGATGTTTATAGCACTTTAGGTCTGTTTGTGAGGTTGGAGCCTTTCCAAAAAAAGAGAAAGTGGGGTTGTGGGGGGAGGAGAGAAGGATATATATTATTGTTTATAATCTGCTTTATTCAGCCAAACCTTTCCCCAGCAGCCTTGCGGATTGCTGTTAAATCCCTTGGTGCCTTTAACTACCGATACAGAAAGTGGTTAATGTGCATTCGCCCTAAGCTTGGCATCTACTCCAGGAAATCACTTTAATTGAGAAGCATTAAATGTTAAAATGATTAAAATATAGAAAGCCAACACACCGGTGCCCACGGAGGGGCTTGGACCCCCCAGCCCCTCCTGTCTGGCATGGCCCTTCCATCTCACCTGTGCCCAGCGAGTGCTGTGGTGGCACAGCCGGGCACCCGCTGTCACTGCTGTGTGGTGCAGGAGAGCTGTGGCACCACGGGTGCCATGTGGCAGCGACAGAGATTCCCACCCCAAACCTCTCTGTGCCAGCAAAAAGCCAGGGCACGATGACCAGTGCCACTTGTTCCATCACCCAGGGACGTCCGTTCCACCACCCAGACATGATCCCGGGAATCCTGACCCCAAAACAGCCAACGGTGCCAGAGCAGGTGATGCCAGGGGGGGACACTGCCCTCCCACTGAGGAAGAAAATCCCAAAGACAGCAGCTGCTAAAGAGCATCCCGAGTTTATTTGCCATTGCTTTCCCTCGCGGCAGAGGGGGTGACTGTACACATCTCATGCCAACACACCAGAGGCAGGGTACAAAAGTAACACCCTGGGCCCGAATTCGGGGGCAATTTGGGGGGATCATTTCTCCCCAAGACATGGCAATAAATAAGGTTTTAATTCTTTGAATTTTTTTTATTATTATTATTTTTGTTGGGTTTTTTTTTTTTTTCCTTTTTATTCCCCCAGGAAACATGACTCTCACTTTCTGGAACTGTACAAAATTTACACAGCGAGGGGAGGAGGCATTTGGCCTTGTCGAAGGGGGATGGAGAGCAGCAGGCACGGCTCTCCCCCGTCCCCCTCCCCACCAGTGCCGGCAAGGCCGGGAGCTTGGCACAAAGCAGCACCCAAGGCTGGGGAGGGGGGAGGCACATGGATGCAGCTGGGGCAGCTCCTGCAGCACCAACGCACCCAGCTGGGGGGGCAAGGAAGGACAAGGACAGACCAGTGATGTGCTTTCTTGTGTGGCTTTTTTTTTTTCATTTTTATTCTTTTTTTTCCCTTTGCTTCCGGAGCCTCCACACCTCTGGAAGGAGCCGACTAACTGCATCCACCCCCAGCCCTCCCTGAAGGGCAGCCTGGAATCATCAGCATCACCCCAGAGAGGATGGCAAGGACCCCATGGCCAGGGCATCCCTGTGGGGCTGGGGCAGAGCTGGGCACCCTGGGCAGAGAGCGTGGAGCTGGATCTTATCCCTGGGGTGAATGTCTGAGGGTAGGGGGTGTGGCTGTGCTGGGGGAGACGGGCATGTGGGTTCTGAGCGAGGGCTAGTGCTGAGTGGGCCTGGCCAGGAGCAGACCCCATGGGGCTTGTGGCATGTGCCGAAGCCACTTGGATCCTTCCTGGCTGCCTGCACCCACCCTTTAGTGCCACCAGTCCCACGGCACCAAAGGAGAAGGGTGACCTGTGCCGGGAGCATCTCACACCCCAGTCCTCTCCCTTTCCCACCACGCAGGCGCTTCTGCAGCTGACGAAATACCCTTTCCCCTGCTGGAGAGGGATTTTTTGCAATACCCTCAGAGCAAAAGTTGCCTGTCTCTCTCGCCCACCCCTCCGGTGGCCGCTCTGCAGGTGCCAGCCCCAAGCATCCCGGCTGGCCCCGCCGTGGCACAGCTTGGCCTCGGGACCTCTCGGGCTGGAGGCAACGTCCTTTAATTCCTCCCCCTCGCGTGGCCATGGTACAAAGCAATGATGCTCCTGCGTGCCCAGGGACGAATCGTGGCCACTAGGCCAGGAGCAGGCAGGATGGCCCGCGGCAGCATCGCCCCCGGGCAGCGGGGCAGCGGCCAGGCTCGGACGTGTCCCCGGCAAAATAAACCCTTCTACAATATAGATTTCTCTTTCTGCTGAGGCTCCAGGCAGCGCCGAGTTGCGTTTCAACTCCATATCGAAAAATAACTCTTGAAAATAGCAGCGGTGCTCGGCAGGGGGGTGCAGGGCTGGCGCGGGTGCCGGGATGGGCTCTGCCCCCCCTGATTGTCCTTCTGTCCCTCCCGCCGGCCCCAGCGCCGCGCCGGGCTCCTCGCCGCCACCTCTCTTGTGCTTACACCCAAAGGCATCCGTGCACAGCCGCCCCCGGCCACCGCCGACGCTGCCCCCCCTCCCTCCGGCCCTCCAGGGCCAATTCCCATGGGAAATCCTGGAAAGGCCAAGCGCCGGCGGGTGCCCTCGGTGCTGCGCCTGCGGGCCGGGGGGAGCGCGGGGGGCCGGGGCGGGGGGCGAGCAGCGCTTAGAAAGGGGGGTGATCCATGTCGTCCAGCCAGGAGCCCGGGCTGGTGGGAAAGTCTGGGTACCCGACGCTGCTGCCCGTGGAGATGTCGGAGGTGGGGCCCCCCCCGGCCATGGCCCGCAGCGTCTGACTCACCCCCTGCGCCCCGTGGGCCACCAGCCCCAGGCTGCCGTCCATGGCGTAGTCCAGCCCGTTCAGCAAGGGCGGGTGGGCCGGCAGCGACGAGATGGAGGACGGCGACTGCGGGAGGCCGTAGGGGCTGCCGTCCCGCAAGTCCTGGTACGTCTGTCCCGAGCCCTCCACGGAGAAGCCGCCGTTCAGCAGCTGCCCGCCCGCCACGTCCCCCACGGAGCCGTACACCCTGGTGTTGTGGCCGAGCTCGGAGAGGATCTGCTCTTCTGCCGGGGAGAGGAGGGAGAGCGGAGGTGGGTGGTCAGCGCGGGGGGCGGCCCCGCGGCCCCCCGGCCCCGCTCCGGCGCCGCGCTCACCGCGGAAGCTCAGCTCGCTGTCGCTGACGCCGCAGTCCTCGGCAGAGCTCTCCTTCTCCAGCTTCCCGCCGCCGCGGCTCCGCTTCACGCTCTTGTAGAACTGCCCCCAGCGATGCCGCCCCGCGTCCTTCTTCAGCCGCTTCTCCTTGGCCCGCCGGTTCTGGAACCACACCTGCAGCAGGCAGTGGGGACATCGCTGGCACCGCGGCACCCTGACAGTCCTGGGTGGCAGCAGCCCTGCAACCCAGCGCCTCTGCAACCCAGCACCCACGAAACCCAGTGCTCCAGCATCGCGGCACCCCGACATTCCAGCGCCCCTACATCCCGGCACCCCTACATCCCAGAATCCCTACATCCCAGCACCCCAACGCCCCTGACCTCCCAGCACCCCGACATCCCAACGCCCCCGATATCCCAGCACCCCTGACATCCCAACACCCCTGACATCCCAGCACCCCTACATCCCAGCATCCCAGCACCCTGGCACCCCAGCATCCCCGCAACTCAGCATGCCAACACTGGCACACCAACATCCTGGAATGCCAACGCCTACACATCCACACAGCCCAGCACCCCCAAACCCCTGCAAACCTGCATGCCAGCACTCCTGCCCCCCAGCTCCTACACCCCCCATGCAATGCAGCACCCCATCATCCCTGCAGCCCAGCTTCCAGGCACCCACGTCACGCCGATAACCCTGACACCCCTGCATCCCCTAAAACCCAGCGCCCAGGCCCCCAGAGGGGACCCTGCGCCGCCCTCCTCTAGGGGCAGGGTGCAGAGGGGCACCCGCGGCCTCACCTGCACCACCCTCATGTCAAGCCCCGTCTCGGAGGAGAGCTGCTCCCGCACGTGCCGGGCGGGCTTGGGGGAGTTTTTGTAGGCGTTCTTCAGCGTTTCCAGCTGCTTGGCCGTGATGGTGGTGCGGGGCCGCTTCGCGCCCGCCTCGGAGTCATCTGCAAGCCAAGGAGCCGGTACCAGCCCCGGGCAGCAGCACACGCCTCTGGGCAATGTCCCCCCAAAACCGGCTGCCCCAGAGCCCGCAGCGACACCTCCCCACAGGTACCCCAGGGCCAGGGGCCGCGGCCGTGCCCCTCGCAGCCTTCCCGGAGTGCCTACCGTTCTGCTTGGCAGTCTCGTAGTCCTCCTTGCAGACCAGCCGCCCGTCCTCCATCAGGTAGAACTCGTCGCCCGTGGCCAGCTGCCGGCTGCAGATGATGCAGGCGAAGCAGTGGAGGTGGTACACGAAGTCCTGGGCTTTGCGGACCACCTGGGTCGGGGGGATGCCCTGCTGGCACGCCGTGCATTTGGTCCCGAAACGCCTGCGAGGAGAAGCGGGCGACCCTGAGCCCCCCGGCAAGGTGGGGTTTGCCGGGACAGGGACCAGGAGACAGGGCAGAGTTTAAACCAGCAATCAACCTTATTATGCATGACACTTCACACGGCGGGGGTTTATCTTCCTCAGAGTGAGAGACCGGCCTAATGGAGCCGGGGAAGGCTTGATTTTAATGATTCTTTTAACTAATGCTTATAGGCTGCCTGATTTTCCCCTGCAAGGACAGTACATATTTCATCCACATTAATACCAAATAAATTAATTACGCCGCCCCGCTGGCATGATGAATCCCAGATTAATGCAGAATGATGGGGCTCTTACACCATAATGACAGCCTGACAGGGGCGTGGGGTGGGCTGCTGTGGGGCACGAGCAAACGCGCCAGCACGGCTGCAGGGAGTGTGAAAGGGACGTGAGAGGAGTGTGGCAGCAGCACACAAGGTGAGGGCAAGAGTGGGAAAGGAAGTGTGGAAGGGTGGTACAAGAATGGTGCAAGGAGTGCAGAGGATGCACGCGATGAGTGTGCAAGGAGCGTGCAAGGAACGTGGAAGAAGCATGCAAGGAACATGCAAGAATGGTGCAGAAAGTGTGCAAGAAGAGAATTCACTGAATTAATGGCACGAGGGTGACACGTGCCATGAGAAGGAAGTCAAAAGTAAGTGGACATTCCACTGGTGTTTTCGGCACCGGATGCTGTGGGATTGATCTGGGGTCAATCTCCACTTCCCCACTGGCACCATGGGGGCTCTGTGAGGTCTCCCCTGCTCCCCGTAGCAGCCCTAAACAGCCCAGGACACCACGGAGCCACGCTGGTGTTGCAGCAGCCCAGGTGGCAAAGCTGTCAGAATAAACCTGTCCCCGTCTGCTTTGAAGGAGGCAGCGCAGGAACACCCAACCCCTTTGGCCCCAGGGCTGCAGGGGCCGGCAGCGGCATTTGGGAGTGCCCAGGGAGTGCAGCCACTCCAGGCCCCTCTCACTGTCCCCAGAGGCCTGAACGTCCCCCAGTCGTGCAAAATCACCCCCAAGCCCCATGGCTACCCATCCCCTCCAGAAATCCAGGGCACAGCCACCAAAGCTGGGTCTCTGAGACTGTCCCTGAGGCACCCAGGGATGGTGGCAGGCACTGGGCATGAGTGGGGCCAGCACAATTTCAGAGTGTTGGAAGCAGAAGGTGAGAAGGAAAAACCTGGTTTGTCTCATTTCCTGGACTTATATCCTAAAGGGAGAAGCCCTGGACATCTGCTGGGGAGACCTCAGCTCTCCTGGAGTCAGCTGGGAGGGAAGGTGGGAGAGGAAAGGAGGAAGTGGGAGAGGAGTGGATAGGAGATGGACAGCAGAGAGGGAAGGAGGGATGAAGGAAAGACAGAATGGAGGATAAAGGGAGGGATGCAGGGAGGGTGGGAATGGAGGGAAGGAGGAGGGCAGGCATGAGAGAGGGGTAGGATGGACAGAGGATGCTTTTCTGCTCCCGAGGCTGAGCTGGTGCCCACTCTGCAGCGCCCCATCCACTGCCCATCCACCCCCTCTCACAGAACACTGTAAAAGCCATTTTAACAACTGTCCCAACACCCCGGGGTGTTCCCACACCATCCGGGGACAGAGGACCCAGGGCAGAGCCACCCACAGCCGTGGATCAAGAGCTGCAATTCGGGGGAAGGAAAAAAAAAAGACAAAAATCAAAAATGGATCTGATCTTTTCCAAAGCAGCTCCCACATTGCCAAGCGCCTCTGAAGCTGGACTGAAACCCTCACGTTCCCTGCAGGTTCCCCACCCCGAGATCAATGAGCGGTTAAGGAAAGGTGAGGTGCGAGCGCCGAGCTGCTATTGATTGGCACCAAATAATCCAGGCAGGACCTCATCTGAGAGAGTCGCTGATCTTTCAACTCAAATTAACATTGATTACTCGCACCTTTTGGGCGACTATTTAAATGACTTGGAGATTAATAGGCTGGAAAATATCAGAAGCAAAGTGTTATTACCCAGGCTGGAGTGGCCGCTTTGACCGTCTCCGAGAAGGAGAAATCCAAGCTGCATCTTTGGGGCTGATGCCTGATGAGGCCGATGAGGATCTGGGAGGGCCTGGGGACGGGAAGGCAGGGGAAGTCCCGCCTAGGGACTGATCGCAGTGGCTTTCGGATGGTGGGGACAGCCCTGTGGCCGGCCCTAAGCAGGAGATGACGGCATGAGGAGGCGGCTTTGGTCCCCGAGGGGCAGCGGCTGCCTTTTGGCTGAGCCCCATCTCCTGCATCCAAGCAGTGAAAGGCACCCACCGGCCGGGATCCAACCCCTCTGCTCCATGGCGATTCACTGCCAGCACCAGTCCCAGCAAAAAACCTTCTCCGTCCCTTGGGAAAACTCCCAGATTTCACCGGCAGCCAGGGACCAGAGCATCCTCACAGCAAAGTCCATTTTTAATGGGGAACGGGTTGTCCTGTCTCGTGGGAGCAGGGAAATGCCAAGGCTGGGGCATCACGCAGCTCAGAGGCAGCTGCCAACGCAATCAAATGTGGTTTTCACACTAATGGGAGCAAAAAAGGGATTAAAAAAAAAAAGAAGAAAAAAGAAAAAAGAGGTAAAAGGTGAAGGGAGAGAGAAAGAGCATCAGCAAATCCCGAGGAGGCGAGCGAGGCACTCGGGAGGAGCAGGCAGCGTTATCGCTGCCTTGTGCGGGTTTCTCCTGCCCTCTAGCTCCGAGCGGAGCCGCGGCCACCGGAACCACGGCACGATGTCACCCCGGGGGCCTGAACGCCAGCACAGGGGAGGGGCAGGAGCATCAGGGAGATTCGGGGCTTTCCGATGGTTAAATCCCAACCAGCAGCATCCAGCTTGCAGCAGCTGCAAAGCACCGACATTCCCTTTATTTCCACAACAACAACAAAAAGAAGAAGAAGTTGTAGGAAGATTTTGGACAAATTATGCTGAAAATTTTCTCCGCAGGCAGGGAGATGCTGCTTTCGGGGGGCTGTGCCCCGAGGGGTACTCACTTGAAGAAATCCTCCTTGCAGTAGACGCTGCCGGCCCGGGAGAAGCAGCGGTCGGCCAGCTGCATCTGGCAGTCGGCACACTTGAGGCAGGAGCTGTGCCAGTGCCGGTCCAGGACCTTGAGGATGAACTTGTCCAGGATGTGCTGGTTGCAGCCGGCGCACTGGGGGATCTCTGGCCGGGGGGAGAGGGATGGAGAGAGCAGCGTCAGCCACCGCAGCCCCCTCGGGGCTCCCAGCGGCTGGCAGAGCCCTGCACGGCACGGCACGGCACGGCCCGGGGCTGAGCGGGGCGAGGAGCTGCCGCGCCCAGCTCCGCGCTGTCCCGGCACATCTCCCGTGGCCAGAGGGCTGGCACAGCCGAGCCCCGGCCCCGCCGGCTCCTCCGGCCCCGGACACGCACACGCGGTGCTTTTCCTCTCCGCACCCCGTTTTCCAGGCGTTTCCCCGCCTGCCTCTGGCTCCCTCTGGAACGGCACAGCCCCCACAGGGCCACCCCCGTCCCCCTGGGGTCAGGCTGCCGAGGTGACCCAGGGGTTCGCCCGTGGGCTCCCACCCGCACCTCCGCCACAGCCGCAGAGGCTTTTCCAGCACGGACAATCCTCCCTTCCCTCCGCATCCCGAGGGCCGCGGCCCACGCGTGCCCCTCCAGCAGGTATCCAGTGCCCCCCTCCCTGCAGCGCCAGGCCCCCGGGTGCCTTCGCACGGTCCAACACCCCCCGGTTTTCCTGCGGCAGGGCCAGCGGGATGCTGCCTGCTTCCCATCCAGCCGGGCTGCTTCAGGCTCCCCTCACCGGACACGGCTGGAAAACGTGGGCTGAGGCAAGGCCGCTCCGGGGCAGAGCAGCAGGAGCCGGGAACAGCGGGGCCAGCCCCATGCAGCCTGCCCTGCGCCCGCCGCTCACCGCGCCAGGAAGCCTGGAAAAGGCTTTTCCTGCAGCAAGGTGCATCCCTGGCCATCCCCATCCCCACACAACGCTGCCTAGAGATGTCCAGCTTCCAAGGATCTGGAGAGCTGGGTATTCCCTTCTCTCTCTGCCCAGAGCTTGGAAAAACGGGAGGCACGGGAAGAGTCTGCAGGAGCAGACTGCCCCGTGAAAGCCACGCACGTAACACTGACTCACACACGTGGAAGCAGATGGATTTGGGGGGGAAAAAGAGTAAAAAAGAGAAAATATTGGAAAAAAAAAAGAAAAGGGAAAGAAAATTTAAAAAGGAAAAAATACTTTTAAAAGGAAAAATACAATAAAGGAAAAATACAAAAGAGGAAAAATACAATAAAGGAAAAATACAAAAAAGGAAAAAGATTAAGAGAAAGGAAAAATATTTTTAAGAAAGGAAAAAAGATATAGAAGGAAAAAAGGTAAGAAATAGATAAAAAATGAAGAAGATAAAAAACGAAGACTATTTTTAAAAGGAAAACTATTTAAGAAGGAAAAAAATTACAAGAAGGAAAACATTTAAAAAAAGGAAAAGGAAGGAAAGATTCAAAAAGGACACGGGGAAAAGGAAAAAATAAAGCAGAAACAAAAAAAGAAAAACAAAAAAAGGAGAAACAAAAAACGTGAGAGAAGAGGGGGAAAGAATGGAATGGTACAAGGGAGGAAAAGAGGGGGAAAAAAGAAAAGGGGGGAAAGGGAGGAAAAGGGGAAAGGGAGGTAAAGGGGAAAGGGAAAGGGAGAGAAAGAGGGGAAGTAGAAAAGAAGGGCGGGGGGAAGAGGAACGAACGGGCAAAGGAGGAAATAAAGGGGGTGGAGGGAAGGAGGAAAAGAGCACAGGAAGATCTCATATTGTTACAGCCTCAAACAACGTTATTTCAAAATCCTTTGGGGTCCTGCCACGTACCCCACGTGAAGGCAGCTTATTCCATCATTCCCCAGGCTGGACAGCTACAAGCCCAGTGCCCTTCGGACCACAGTTTCTGCTGGCATTCAAGCCTCTGTCGCATTAAGACATTATTATTTTCTAAATTAATTTTTTAAAAATAATTCTACAGCTTCTAGAGGTCCCTCTTTCTTTCCCTCCTCGTTTTGGGAACACCTGGCTGCTGCCCTCCACCACCGTGGCTGCAGGTCGGCACCAGCCGCGTTTTCCACGCTGGGTTTGTTAAACCCGTTCGAGAGCAACGCGAACGTCGCTGGCCCCGGCGGTGGCACCAGCACAGCACCAGCCCCAGGAAATCCTTCTCGGTTGCCTCATGAACGCGTGTGCACCTTCGGGAAAGACGCTTTATCTGTACATGATTACTGATGTAAACACCTGTGTGTTTATAGGCACCCAGAGCTGCACGGGGTGGGTGCACGCTCTCTCCCACAAACCAGTGAACAGCTTCCCCCTCCTAAAAGCCGCAACACAGCTCAATTTTAGCAAGCGAACAACTGCAGACGGGAATACAATATCTCCCCTCCAATTTCCAAAGAAAACTAATTTTTTTTAAAGGAGGAGACCGATTTTCCTTCCAATTTCGCTGTAGAGGTACGGCACCGACCCCACGGACAGGTGTCTGTGTGTGCAATGACGCCCGTGTGCACATGCAGGGACGATTATAATAATAATAAAAACAATAATAACAACAATAACAAAAAGGCGAGCTGCCAGGGAAACCAGGAGATGTCCCTCTGGTTTGCAGAGGGAAAACATCTAAAATTCAAGCCCTGCACCCTGCTTTGTGCTTTGCCAGCATCAGCTGCCTCCCTGCCTCTCATTTATCGAGCTGGTTTTAACCCAATTATTTTACAGAGCAGGAGCAAAGTTAATGGATACAATCGGTGTGTCAGGAGCAGCTCCCTCGCTGTCTTGGCCCACCGGCACCCCCGGCTCTGCGCACACGATGCTTCACTACCCTGCTCCGGGGGGACACAGCCGCGGGGTCCCCCCTCTCCACCCGGGGAGCGCCCCGGCGGTGCAACAGCCTCGGTGGGAACCTCTGCCCGGGGGTTTGGGGTCACCCCGGCCCGGGGGGATGTGCCCGGGAGGGGCCCGCACCGGGGCCGGCCGCGATCCCCCCCTCCCCAGGGACCCTCCCCGCACGGGGCCCGAGCGATGCCGGGCAGGGCCGCACGGCCCCGCCGCCACCCTCATTTATCAGCGGCGGGTCCGTCTCCTCAGCCCTCCCCCGCCGCCTTCCCGACGGGAAAAATTAAAGAAATAACGATTGAAAGGAAACAAACTGGCCGGCGGCCTCGGGAATCCCTCAGAGGGCAAAAGCCCCTCTGAAACCGAGCCGGGGGAGACGCGGGGGCAGCGCCGGGGGGATGCGGGCCCCGCCGGCCCCAAACACGCCCCGCTTTGGGGTGCGCTCTGCTCCTTCAGGGGAACCCACGGGACCCGCGGGGGCTGCGGAAGGGGCGGCCGGGAATGCGGGCGGAAAACCGGAGCACAGAAGCGGCCCGGTCCGACGGTACCGGGGCGGGCGCCGACCCCAGGGAAGGCACTGGTCCGGGAATTCCTCAAAAAGTCTTTCTGCGGGGAGGAAACCTCATTCCTCCACATGCAAAACCCTTCCAATTCAATTCTGTGCTGCGGGCAAACGACTTTCTCGGCGGCGATTAATCACTCCCCCGCTCCAGCCCCTTGGCCAGAGCCTGCCGGCACCCGGGCACTGTTCCCACAGGCTTTGGCACAAGTTTGGACTTCGGTGAGATTTGCAAAACAATATTCATAAATAATATTCGGATTTTTATTTTTAACAATCCCGTCTGCAAGGCTAAGCAAGGTCTGTCGGGGGCGGGGGGAGGCAGCTCGGCTTCCCAAAATCCTGCAGAAGAAGACGCTGTAGGACACAGCCTCTGCTAAAATAAGGAGGCTGGTGGCTAAATAGAGAGGAAAAACTGCGATTTAATAGTGATTAAAAATTGAGATGTCACGGATTTTCCTCGCACACAGGATGAAATATCGAGGTGCTGCTGGGGGCTGGGGGAGCACCCTGGCTCCTTCTTGGGAAGGGGTCCCCTGCCCAGGGGCAATTTCCTTTGGCTCGGAGGAGGCTGTGCACTGTCACTGAGGCAGGATCAGGCCCCAAATCTGTCACGACATGAAAGCAGGTGGCTGGGAGCTGGCAGCGGCCGCAGGGCTCGGGCTGGGGCAGCGGGAAAACCACAGAAGGATGGCTTTCAGCAGCCCAGCCTCATCTATTTTCTTCCTGTCGATTTTTTTTTAGCACAAATTATTATTATTATTATTATTATTAATAATATTAATAATAATAATTAAAAATAACAATAATAGCAGCAATAATAAAGATACAATTAGCAATAATAGTAATAATAATGGTAGTAATGGTAATAGTAATAATAATAATAACAACAATATCTCTTTGGATTCTCTCCTGCTAATTCCTGACATCCATCAGTCAGTACAGGAATGACAATGTCATGGGCAAGGGAGTTCGGTGGCCCCGAGAAGGGCCAGACCAGGGAGCTATGCTGGGGCGATGCTGCTCCAGGGTGGTTTAGGCACCTCGTTTTTTCCTAAATCAAGGGATTTCGAGGCCGTAGGAGTGACCCAGCGGCCCGGAACCGGCGCCGTGGCTCGGGATACGGCCGTGGGACAGACCCTGGCTGCCGCCGTCCCTGTCCCTGCACCGGCGCCGACTCTGTGCCCCTGAGCGGGATTTTCCTTCCCCTCTGCTGCGGTGAAAGAGGCTAAACGGGCCCGCCTGTCCCGCTCCCGGCGCTCGGCAACGGGACGGAAACGGGGGATAACGGGGCCAGGCCCCACAAAGAGCCGCGGAAAGAGACACGGCCGGAAAACCCACGGAAAACGAATTCCAGCCGCTCGCGGGGCCGTGCGGGGCACGGAACGGCGCGGGGGCTCCCCGGGGAGCGGCCGGGGGTGGGGGACAAACCTGTCCCGAAGGGGACACCCCCGTGCCCCCGGTGTCCCCCGAGGCGCGGCCGGACCCCGGCTCGGGCCCGTCTCGCCCCTCCTCCGCCCGGGACCCCTCCCCTCAACTTTCTCGGTGCTGCTGTGGGGGGGCCCGAGCACCGCCCTGCTGCCCCCGGCGGGGTCCCCCCGCTCCGGGCCCGCGGGGACGCCCCGGGTCTCTGGAACCGTTTGCAAACGGGGAGAAATAATAAAAATAACAAATGATAAAAATAACAACAACAATCATAATAACAACAACAACAGCGCAGGTGGCCGCCCGCGGAGGCCCCCCCGCCCGCCCCCGCAGCCCCAGGGCTCACCGGGGCACGGCCGCCCCCATTATCCATAGGGGGCACCCGGAGTGGGGCTCGGCCCTATAGAACGGCGGGGCTGACGGCCCCTCTGGCTCCCGCACAGCTCGGCTCCATCACCCCCGTGGGCTCCATCCCCCCGTGCGCGCACACCCCGAGCCGAGCCGGGGGCACCCCGCGGCCGCGCTGCCCGCAGCTGCAGGGCAGATACGCGCCCGCACAGACACACAGGTGATGTTTGGATGGACACGGATGCGGCGGCACCGCGCCGGGGGCCGCGCGGGGCCCGGCCGGGCTCGCCATCCCGGTACCGCGCACGGCCCTGGCTCCCTTCCCACCGCCGCCGCTCGCCGCCTGTCGCGATAGGCGATAGGAGCGGGGGGTCGTGCGCTGCGGCCGGGGATGCGCGGGGCGGGCGGGGGCCGTGGCCGCACTCACTCACGGACACTCACAGACACTCACACGGACACTCACACACACGAATTCACGCTCACAGCCTCACATCCACACGCACTTGCACACTCACGGCCGGAGCCGCGCCGTCCTCCCCGTCGGGGCTGGGCCCGCATCCCGCTGCCCGCCCGCCCCGGGGCACCGCTCTCCCTTCCGCACGCTCCGCGTTTTCACCTCCGTGAACGCTGCTACAGGCTGGGAAAAATAAAGGGAAAGTGCAGAACCGGGAGCGAGCGGGAGCGGAGGCACCTGCCCACCCGCAGGGCGCTGCGCCGCCGGCCCGGGGCCGCCTTTGCGGCAGGGAGCGAAGGAGGGAGAAGAGAAAAGCGTCCTTACGTTGCACCGGCACACCGAGGATCTCGGGAAGCCCCTTGACAGCCCCTTCGGCAGCGAGCGCCGAGCTTTGCATCATTTTATTAGCCCGGGGGGCGGCGGAGGGGAGAGAAGAGGGGCGGGAGAGGCGCGGGCCGGGCCGACGGGGGCCGGCGGCGGAGGCGGCGTGTCCCGGTGCCGTGTCCCGGTGCCGTGTCCCGGTGTCCCGGTGCCGTGTCCCGGTGTCCCGGTGCCGGTGCCCGCCGGTGCCGCCCGCCTCCCATTCATTCCCCTGCGGGGAGCGCGCCTGACGTCACCGCCCGCAGGGGGGCGGGGGCGGGGCGGGCCCCCCGCAGCCAATCACCGCCCGCTCCGCGCCGCCGGGGGCGGGGCCTGCACCGGGGAGGCGGGGCCTGTGTGGTAGGGGCGGGGCCTGCGGGGAAGGGGCGGGGCCGGACCGGGCCGGGGCCACCGGGGCCAGCGAGGGGCGAGCCCGGGCTAGCGACAGGAGAGCCCGGGGCCAGCGAGGGGAGAGCCCGGGTCTAGCCAGGGGAGAGGCCGGGGCCAGCGACAGGAGAGCCCGGGGCCAGCGAGGGGAGAGCCCGGGGCCAGCGAGGGGCGAGCCCCAGGCCGCGGCCGCCCTCCGCTCCCGGGGCCCACGGACCTGCTCCCGCTCCATGGAAGGCGTTGGCGAGTCCCCGCCGCGGGCGCACAGCCCCAGCCCTGCCCCTCCTGCGGCTGGGAATGGGGGCTCAGCCAAGGGCACTGCCCCGGCCCCGGCGGACACCGGCACATCCCCATGAGCTGCTGCCCAGCGGCGGCCACCCCGCCACGGCAGGCTCGGCTGCCTCAGGCCGCTGTGGCACGGCCCCGGCGCTGTCCCGGTGCTGCCTCCCCAGGGACACAGCTGGGCATGGGAAGAGCCAGCCCAGCTCCGCGCTGCTGCGGTGTGCCCAGCCCGGCCATGCCAAGGACACCGGGAAAAGGGATCGGTGTGGCTTCCATGAGGATCCTCAAAACCCTGGGACACCCCAGCCCGCAGCGGCAGAGGGAAACTGGCGTGGTGGTCCCTGGCAGCCAAGGGCTGAGCAAGGAAACTCACTGGAATGGAGCTGCAGCTGGAGTGGGTGCCTCGAGCACCACCCTTCCTGACGCTCACCGTGTCACCAGCTCGGGACAACGCTGCCAAACAGCCCCGATGTGCTGGGCCGTCCCGCTCTGCCTCCAGCACCAGGCAGGGTGAGCCCCCCGAGGCGGCACACGGCAGCTTCTAGCAGGGGAGGGAGGATGCTCACCCAGCCAAGAGCACGGCCACCCTCAGCTCAGGTGTGCTCATGCCAAGCCTTCGTTTCCACACTGAAACGCAAGTCAGGAAGAGGCTTTTCACGCCTGAAGAAACCTAAAACCCTCCCCCGTCAGGAAATGTGCAGGTGGGACAAGCCACCAACTGGGAAAAAAAAGCTAAAAAATAAAAGTAATAAAAGCTAATAAATGTATTAAGCCTGATGGTTCCTTAGGAAAAAATTGACGTTTTTCTATGAGATGCTGGGGTTTGACCCCCAAAGCTTCATTTTTACCAGCAAAACCCCATCCAGCTCATCTCGCACCTCTGAGCAGAGGCCGGTGTGCACTCATTGCACGAGGGAGCTCACCCTGCAGTTCAGCGAACGCCAAAATCTGCTTCCCACCACAGGCAGGTGAATCCCACCCCTCCCCACCCCCTCCCCTTCTCCCCCAAATCACGCTGCAGCCCTTAAGTGCATTAAGCACAGCCAGAGCCCCGCCGGCCCCGGCCACCTGCGCTCCGCAGCCCCTCGGGGCAGGGGCCACCGTCCCCCCCCGGCCCCCAGCCAGCCAGAGCCGGGCTCCCCACACGCAGAAAGGCAGGTCCCCAAGGCAGATTGACGGGAGAAGTTTTGCCGGACGCGCGGACAGACGGACAGACGGACACTGCCCCTTCGCCTCCCTGTCCTGCTGCTTTGCATTTCCAGCCTATTTCCCTAATTATTCCACCGCTGCTGGGAGTCATCGCGGTCTCCCAGCTCTCTGGCACGCTCTGATTTATCTCTCAGCCGGGATAACAGCTCCCCCCACCCCCTTCTCCTCGGGGAATTCAATTTTCATTCATTTTTCTGCTTTGCCAGATTGATCCAGCCCCCTCTGCCCTGCTCTGGATCACTCATGGAAGTGGTGAGCGGGCAAAGGGAGCCATGCAGCACGGAGCCTTCACCTTGGGGGAGCATCGTGCTGCCGGTGGGGGGGGGGGGGGGGGGGGGGCTGCCGCCACCAAAAACCACCCCACCAGCATCTTCCCCGTGCTCGCTCTCACATCTTCCCAGTGGAGCCTTCATCCCTTCCTCTCCTGGTAGCATTGCTTTGTTCTCCTCCATCCTTCCTGCTGTCCATCTGTTCCTTATGTTGGTGGGGGGTTTTTTTGGTCCCTTTAGGGATTTTTTAGATCACTTTGGGTTTTTTGGTCTCTTCTGACTTTGTTTTTCCCATCTCACAGGAAGGAGAGGGTGGTGGAGATGGGCATGAGCTGCTTGCCCAGCAAACCCCCTCTGTGCCACCCGAAATGCTGCTGGGTCCTGGTGGTGCCCAGGGAAGGGGGGGGTTATATGTGGTGGGTGTGAAATGCCCCCTCCAGGCTTTCTCCTCCTCCCAGAGCTAAATCAGAGCTAAGGCTCTGCGGTGACCAGCCTGCAGCCCGGTGAATGTCACGATTTTCATCAGGTTGTGCTTCTGGGGCAGTTTTGGGGGGCTCTGGCCCCGCACAGATGCCCTGCTCCCTCCTGGGCGCTGCCTGAAGCCCTGTGGCCCTGCGGCCAGATGAAGACACGAGCAGCACGAGGCGATGATGCAAAACCCACAGAGGAGCAGGGCTGGTGCTCCCACACCTTCCCTGCTGGGATGGAGCGTTAATAAAATGCAGGTAAATCCCAAAGCCTGTGGCAGGATACAGACCCAGCCTCTCCTTGTGCGCCCCAGCCCTGGGCACATCGGAATTAGGGCTTGGACGCTGTGTCACCGAGGGGGACATCGGCTCCCTGGTGCAACAAGGGGGTTTCAAGGCAGAACTGGGGAAAATATAAAGGAATGTGAGGAAATATAAGGAAAACCCACTCCTGACTCATGCCTGGGGGGTGCGAGGGCAGCTCCGTCCCGGTCAGCAAGCCCCAAGCGCCTTTGGAGGTGCCAGGGAGCTGAGGCTTTGTGCCACCCACGCCGCGAGTTTGCCAGGTGCCAGCCCAGCTCCCAGAGTCCCCTCGTGTGACAAAAACCCACACCTCAGACCAAGGGGGGAACATCCTTGCGGGTCCAAAGCTGCCACAGCCACCTTCTGGCATGGAGCCACCTCCCACCGGCCGTAGCAACCCGAGCCCCCGCTGCTCCCCACCTCAGAACGATGCCAATAATTGCCCCCTCCCGCACACATCCCTATGGCCAGGACTGGCCTGCAGCGAGGACAAGCACACCGAGACCCGGGTACTCACCAGCAGCCAGGGAAATCGCCTCTCCCCTCGCGGGCAGGGGCGTTGCTAATTGTAATTGAAAATTAATCGGCGCTCAGCGAACCCCCGGTGATTTTATGGCTGGAGCGCGGGTGGAGAGGGGATGCCGGTGGAGAAAGGCTCTTCCCCGTGCCGAGGAGGGAAAGGGAAGAGGCGCAAGGCTGGAAGGAGAGAGCGCTGAAGGGGTGGGAAGGTGGCTGGGTGTGCGAGGGGCTGGCCACCGGCCTCGCGGAAAATTAAATTGCACTTGAGGGTAAATTGTATTAGGGAATAGCGGCGGCCTCGCGCCAGCCTGCGGCCATTTGGGTAATTAGCTCCAGGGACCCCCGGGCTCGTGGCAGCGCCGGGAAGGGACAACCCCAGCAGGGAAGGCACCTCGGGGGCCCGGAGCGGGGCCCCCCAGAACAGCCCGTCCCACCCGCAGCAGCTCGATGCTGCCGCTGCGCAGGGCTGGGCTGGGGGCCCGTCCCCAAAGCATCCTGCCAGGGGCACGCTCCGAGCCCTGCAGCAGCCCGGCCCCTTTGTGCCCTGCACTGGGGCTCCCCAGGGGCTGCAGGGGGACACCCCGGTGCCACCGCCCGGCAGAGCCGGGGCCGGGAGGATTGGGACGGCACCAAACAGGATTACGGAAAGTCTATTTACCAGACTCTCTTTTTTCCTGCGTGCACAGCCGCTTTAGGCTGCGGGCCTGTCGGGGCTGCTAATCTGGGCATCCCGCTAACCCCCTTCCGGCAGCGCCCACCTCCCCAGCCCTAATCCCCCTCACCCACCTGCTGCGCCCCCTGCCCACCCCACCGAGGTGTTTTTGGGGCTGTGGTAACCGGGGCGGCCCCACATGGCGATCCCTCGGTCCCACACAGGGGAGCAGCTGGCAGGGAAGGGGGTGCACGGGGGGTTATTGATGTTGGGGGCGAACCCCCCGGGGAAATCAAGGAGAAGGAGGCAGCAGGGCTGCAGCCGTGAGCCCTCCCCCATCCATCACCCGAAGTGGGCAGGGCCGGCCCCGGCCGGGGGGACCCAGCCCCGCTCCGCGCTGGGACGAGGCCAGCGAGCCCCGGCACAAGGGACACGGCCAAGGCCGAGTGGGCCAGCGGTGGCAGGACAGGGGTGCCAGCCCCACAGCGCCTGGAGGCGTGACCGCCCACAAACATGAAAGGAAAGACATTTATTTCACGGGGGCAGGTGAGGGAGGAAGGGCTGAAGGAGCCAGAGCTCCCGGAGGCAGGGCAGCAGCGGAGCCGGGCATCCTCCTCTCCCCATCCTGCCAGTCCTCGCCTCCCACCTGGGCAAAGTGAAGATATCAAGAAAAAGGCTCCAAATCGGATTGACACCCCCCCTCCCCCTTAATAAAGTTTATTATCGGCCGGGCTCTAATCCTTTTAAATCCCCCACGCGGGGGGATGGGCCAGGATTAGGGGAGGGCAGCGTAATCCCAATGAATTTGTTACAGGGGGATTTAGGCAGCGCTGGGAGAGCAGATGGCCCCGGCCCCGGCTCTGGAAAACAACCATTTTCCTTAATGATTCCTAACAAGGATAAAAGGGCAGAGAGAATCGGGGACAGGCGCAGGGGGCCCACACCCACGGAAGTCCTGGTCCCCAGGGACGCTGCCGTGTGTCTCCCTGCTCCGGACCACAGGCACGGTCAGCACCGAGGTGCAGCTCCACAGCTCGTGCCAACTTTTCTCTTCCAGCAGCCTCCTGGCCCCCACATCCCTCCTCTCCCTCCCGCTCTGCGTGAGGAGAAACCACGAACCACCCCAGCTCTGGGGATGGAGCGGCTGTACGGGGTGGGGGGGGGGGCAGCTGGCCAGAGGTGCAGCATCCCGAAGGAAAAGGCAGGAGAAAACACACAATAATTGAAAATATAGCAAGGATTTTTAAACCAAGTGCTCTTCCCGGGATGGGGGGGAGTCGGGAGTAGGGACAGCAGGAATGGGGGGTGGCAGTCCAGCATGGCCACGTGGCAGGCACCAGCCGACACAGCAGGGCAGGCGTCGGCAAAAATAATTTATTCCACTAAGACAAGCAGAGAACGAACAACAGCGTGGGGAGGGGCAAGCAAAGGTGGGGAGGCCCCGGGCCACATCTCAAAGAGGGGGACACAAAATGCATCTGAACCCATGACTGCTGCCCCGCCCACCGCTTTTTGGGGCTAAACCTTCACCCTCCTGGCCCCGCTAGTGGTTGGACCCCAATGGGCTGCTCTCCAGCACAGGCCTGGCCGTCCCAGTTTGAAACCAGCCCAGTGCCAGGGAGATTCTGAGGCCAGCTGGGTGCCAACACACAAACCACCGTTCACATCCCAGCTCCCACACGCCCAAAAACATGGCACTGTGACCTGAGAGGGGGATGCTCTGACACCTCCTCCCTCCCAAAAAGAGCCCTCTACCCACCCCCCCTACCCTGGGTGAGGCGACTGCCTTGAGCAGGGCAGCTCTCGGGGGGAAATGTGCCAGACCCCTCCCCGCTGTGGGACAAAACGCTGTCCCAGGGGTGTCCTGACTCAGCAGCCCACCCACCCTGGGAAAACCCCCCCGGGCCCCCCGCCCCCTGTCAGGCCATGGGGAAGCCGGGGCGGCCTTTGCGGGCGCGGGTGCGGAGGCGGAAGAAGGTGTACATGCCCAGGAGGCACATGGAGGAGAGCAGGTAGAGGGCCACGCACAGGCTGATGTCCAGGCGGGAGAAGCCCAAGCCGAGCACCCGCAGCCAGGGGCTCCTCCGCAGGGCTCCCACAGCATCCTCCATCTCCTCCTCCTGGTCCCGGAGCAGGATGCCGGGGCCGTGCCGGCGTTCCCTGCCCGGCGCGGCGCCCCGGGCCACGGCGATGGTGTCCCGCTTGCTGATGCGGCGGCGCCGGCCCGCGGCCGCTCGCAGCGCCTGGCTCTTGAAGTGCTGCTCGCTGAAGGAATCCAGGTCCACGATGTCCTCGCTCCCCTCCCGCAGCCTGGGGTTCAGCCGCACGATGCTGGGGCGCCGCGGCTCGGGGGAGCCCGGGCGCCCCGGGACTCTCGCCTCTGCCTCCGTCTCCTTCTCCTCCTCTTCTGCTCTCCCCCTCTCCTCTGGAGGGCCCTCCGTGCCCAGCCTGGCGCCGGCGCCCTCCCTGGCCGCGGGGATGGGGTCGGGCTCGGCGTAGTCCATGTAGATGTTGGCCGGGGAGAAGTGTGCCTTGAGGAAGGTGAGCACGGCCGGCTGCTCCCAGGCATGGACCCCCCGCTCCTCCTTGTGGCACTGGGGACACATGTCCGGCGGAGGCCACTGCAGCTTGGGGAACATGGGGTCCTCTGTGTCACCTCCTGTGGGGACCGGAGCCAGGGAGGGGGTTAGAGGGGACATGTGACACTCCCTCCCCCGGTATAAACACCCCAGAGAATCCAGCAGCTGGGGATGGGGACATTTGGAGGAGCCACCTCGGGAGGAGGGGTCCTCCGAGGGCAAACAGCAGCTTTGGGAAGCTCCCTGCAAGGAGCATGTAAGATTCAACTGCATCTCCAGGGCAGTCTGATGCTGTGTGACCAGCTGCTGTCCCCTGGGATGGGGGATGATGACAGCGGGATGTCCCCACTGCTGCACCCTGCAGCCATTTCCCAGATCCCTCCAGGAGGAGGGACGTTCCTCCACCTCACCTCCCCTTTTCCCTCGGGAAGCCGCTCTGACTGCCCCAGTGGCAGCCCCCCTTACCCGCCAGGCGAGCGTTGACCTCGTTGTGGTGGGACCAGAGCCAGAGGACGGCCTCCTCCCTGCTGGCCACCTTGTCCATGGACTTGGCTGCCATGGCCTCGAAGTGCTCGGCGCACTCCTGGCAGCCGAAGAAGTGCCGGACGTAGCAGCGCATGGTGCCCAGCACCTCCAGGGGTAACTCTGGGGGAAGCAGAACACGGGGCTGAGGCTGGACCCCCCCATGCCACCACCACAGTCCCACGGCTGAGGTAGCAACCCCACACCCCAACTCTGTCTCTTGTCCCCCACGGAAACTGCCCCCAGATGAGATGAAGAAGGGGGGAAACAAACCTTTGTCCACATGCAGCATCCCTATCCATGCCAGAGCCCACCTGGGCACTCCCTCCCTGAGCCCCTGATGCCCCCAGGGACACCAATACCTTTGTCAGGGCCGTTCTGGGCAGCCTGGACAGTCAGCAGGTGGAAGATGGTCCAGAGCCCACAGGGGTAGCCACGGAAGTGGCGCTCACTGCCCTGGCAGCCCACCCAGGTCACGTTGGTGGGGAGCACGGAGGGGTGGGAGGCCTGGTGGACAGATGGACACAGCGTGACGGGGCTGGCAAGCAATGCCAGCTGGGGGGCAAGGGGCAGGGTAAGGAGAGCAGGGGCTGGGGGGGCATCTTACGTCTCTGTTATTCTTCATGGCCTCCTTCAAAACGGTGCGGGGCAGCTCGGGCTCTGTCCAGTTCCTCAGCCAGGCATCCAGGGTCTGCAGGTAGGTCTGCACACAGGGGCGCCCCGGGAAGTACTGCAGAAGGATGGGAAGAGGGCTGAGGAAAACACAGACTCCATCCTGGGAGCAGCAGGGCAGCCCGCAGGCACCCCTGGCTCACCAGGACAGGCTCTGGGCAGCACCAGCATCCTCTGTGCTGGACAACAGCGACGTCCTGGCAGGGTTTTGGTGCCTATCTCCGAGGGGCTGGGGGCTGCAGTGTGTCCCCCCCCCGGGTGGCAAGTCCCCTGTGTGCGTGCTCAGGCTCCAAACCCCAGCCCCAACTGAGGGAGGCAAAAAGCCACTCTGTCCCTAAGTCTGGCAAAGCCGATTAGCAGCTGCACTTTAAAACCACTCCTGGGAGAGAAGCAGCCTGGCAGCCCATGCCACCAACAGACTGACGGACAGAGGGACCGACCTGTGGGCAGGAGACACCAGCGCACAGCAGAAGTGATGCAGAAGCGAAAAGAAGGAGGAGTTTGCGAAGTCTGAGCTGTTCTTCCTCCCAGGCCCGTGGGGAATCACACAAGAAGACCCAAATTTATCTGTGACCTGACAGATCTGCTGCAAACACAGTGTCCCCACTCCTTGGACAGGAGGCTTTGCTGTGTGATTCCCTGCCTCCAGGAACCACTTATTTCCACGTTTCCCCCCTCCTCCTTTCCTTTAATACCTCTTGGGAGTGCAAGAGTTAAGGCTGGGACCTGCTGGCTGAGCTCCCCCAGGCTGAGCCCTGGGCTGGCAATCCTGGGGACGCTGCTCCGTCCTGTGGAGGAGCAGGGCAATGGCAGCGAGGGCTCAGCATCCTCGGGGCAGCACCCTCACCCACTGCCCACTGCTCCAGCTCATCGAGGGGAAGGTTTGCAGGGAGAATTGAAAATGGATCAAATAAATCCAGTGCTGCTCCCTGTCCCAGCACACCTGTACCCACGGGCGGGGAGCTGGTGCCACGGGGATTTGTTTCCCCATCTCTGTAGTTCACATTCAAGGGAGAAAGTGCGAGGGCAAGGGTTGGGGGCAAGCAGAGGAGCCGCATGAAGGTCTGAGGACCTAAGGCACATGTTTGGAGCTCTTTCCTGGGACAGAGCAGATGGGGAGGGAGCAAGGGGTGTCTCGCACATCAGAGAGGGCCTATGAAAGGTCCAAACTGAGTGCAAGGCCCTGGGTGACAAAGGAGGGAACAAAGGAGGGCATGGCCCCAGCCTGCCAAGCAGCCTGGGCTGTGACAGGGATTTGGGATGGAGACAGGGCTCCTGCAGGCCCGCTGGAGGAAACGGCCAAAGGCAGCAGGACTGCATCGCAGCAGGAAATTAAACTGCCCTGCTTGCGCTGGCTCGAGGCTCTCACTCACTCCAGCTCTGCCAGGCCCAACATAGAAGGACGAAGGAGACCTTAAATTAGGCTTGTCTGGAGCCTGACTCAGAGTGGGAGTTCCTTTCCTGGACTATTATCAAAGGAGCCTGCAGAGACTGGCTCCCTGAGCCGAGCATCCAGATCAGAGCGACAAACCCCTGTGGCCATCTCTGACACCCCAGCAGGTGACAGCCTCTCTCCTGAGAAGACCTCCTGCCTCGACACCTCCTGCAAGTGCCGATCCCACTGCCACCACAGCCGGCAGCACACATCTTGTTTGAAACACTCCAGCACCCCCTCGTAGCTCCCACTGAGACTTTGGGCTGAGTGTGGAGATCCACAGGGATGGGGACAGCCTGACAGCAGCCGTGGCATACACTGAGCACCAGGACACAGAGCCCACACCCCTGGGGCTGCCACGCTTCAGTACCCGTGAGCACCGGGACACGGTGGCCCACAGTGAGTTTGCATTTCGTAAACAGACAAGGAGGCACAGGCAGTTCCTCTCCTGACACGCAGAGCTCCTCACCTTCACCAGCGTGGCCACGTAGCACTTGAAGGCGGCCAGCTGGGCTCCGGCCAGCGCGGAGGCACGGGCAGCCTCCACCCGCAGCGAGTAGTGCAGCGCGGACTCCAGGTCGGCCACGTACAGCTTGGAGCTGGGGAGGGCAGCGCAACACGAGGCTCCGTCAGCCCCTTCGGCCACACCAGGGGCTTTCCCAGGGACAGGAACGTGCCAGCCCTTCGCCCCGCCGTGGCCACGGCACCCCCCAGCCCCAGCGTCCCCAGCAGGGTGAGGGCTCTGACCGGTCGGCTCGCCGCGGCTGGGACACGGCGTCGGTGTCGTTGGAGGTGCTGGCCGTGGTGTTCAGCTTGTAGGAGCCGCGCGTGATGCCCGCCAGCGTGCGCAGGAAGTAGGTGTAGAAGGAGCGCGCCTCTATGTGCCTGCCGGGAAGGAGAAGCCCTGAGTCCCTCTTCCCTCCCAAACCCGACCCCAAGGAAGGAAGCAAAGGAGAGGAAGGCTCAGCCGAGTGGGTAATTCAGGCCTGGGCAGGGAGTGTGGGGTGGTCCATACTCTCTGCCTGCCCCAGCAGTGGGTATCCTTACATGCACCCTGGAGCAGGACTGAGCCCCAGGTAGCCACAGCACACCACCTCCAGGCAGGTGTGGCAAGGGGATGGCTCAGTCACAAGGATTTTCCCTTCTGCCAGCTCCAGCCAGGGCTGACAGTGCAGTTCAGTGCCCACCAGCAACCTCCCACCAGCCTCCCCCCTACCCAGCCATGTCTCCTTCCTAACGCACCTTCCCACAATTACAAAGGAGCACGGAGGGATGGGCACAAGGCTGGCCTGCCACCAGCAGGCCCAGAGCCACCCTGCCGTGTCCCACACTCACACGGGAACGCGGGAGAAGGAGCCGTTGCGGAAGAGCAGGTATCCCGAGGGGAAGGTGGTGACGCCAAACTTCTCCACGAGCTCCTCCTCGCTGCTCAGCACCCTCCTCACCGCGATGTTCTCGTACTGCAGCATGTCCAGGGCCACCTGCAAGCCCCGGGGTCAGACGAGGGGGCAGAGGGATTCCCCAGCCCCACCAGGGATGCAGCAGAGCTGCTCAGTGCCCTATGTAACATTTGGCACTGGCTAAACTGCGTGCAAGCTGGGCAGGGAGGCTGCCTGGAGAGAGCTGCCCCACCAAAAGCACCCAGGAGCTACCAGGCACACAAGCTCCAAGAGAAATGGGGGATAAATGCAGCTGTACCCACCTCTCTGCCCACGAAGGAGTTGCTCTTCTCGAAGATGAGTGCCAAGTACCGGTCCTTGTTCCTCTGGAAGAAGGTGCGGACCTCCTCCGCGCTGCAAGAGAGAGCAGGACGGCAGCAGGTGCCCCGGCATCAGCAGGACGCTCCGCCCTCCCACGCACAGGCAGCTCCACCCTCGCCCGCTGGGACCCGGCAGGGACTGCCGGGGCAGCCTCGGCCCCACCGAGCAGGCAGTTCCCTCCTGAGGCAGTTTCCAGCCTCATTTTCTGCTCTGGTTCACAGGCTTTGAGGAAACCCACCGGGCTCGGCCAAGGAGGTAGAAAACAAAGCACAGGCAGGGCAGGGCAGGAGGGAGCTGCACGCTCGCCCAGGGGAAAAAACAGCAATGAACTTGAACCAGGGCTGGCTTTTTTTTTGGCTAAGACACAGAGGCACCAGAGTACCTGAGGCATGTGCATGGCTTGACTGTTCCTTTGGGAAATCCAAAGCCTCCTTCTCAGGACAGTGCAGCAACTGCTTGCATCCAGCAAGGAGAACTCAGATACCAACAAAATTGTACGCTATCAAAAAAACCCTGTTTCAGGACCGGAGAAAGCTTCTAACGCAGCCTCACTCAGCATGGCATGACACTGCCATGTCCCAAAGAATTTGGGGCCCAGGAATTGCCTGCTCTGCGTGAGGCTGATGAGCAGGTTCATTAGGAGATGCAACAATATGGCCCATCTCATCCGGGCCACGGAAATGGCTCTGCCCTAGCCAGGCCATCTGTGTCTCCCTGGGACATGGGTGATGCAGCAGCTGCTCCTTGCTCATTTTGGGTTCAGGATTTCCCCAGAAACCTGCTCCCCCATGGGACAGAGGCCACCCCAGCCTCCTGCTGGCCCTACCTTGCTGGCTCCAGCGGAGGACAGGCGGGTGGCCAGGCATCCTGGCTCTGCTCGAGGTTGGTGATGATGGCATGGCGCAGATCCTCAACGGTGGCGCTGGGATCTGCAGGGGGACAGGGCACCAAGGCGTTGGTCCTGGGGAAGCTGATCCCAGGGGCTGAGCCAAGAGAGGCTGCTTGGAGCTGCTCCCCCAGGGCTCCCTCATATTCCAGCGTGTGGGAGGTGTGAACGGCAGCAGGGCCGTTCACACCCGGGGTAAAAAACCCCATGGCTCTGGATACTCACTGGTAATCCTTATCCCATCCTCTGGCTTCTTGCTAAAAGCTCTGAAGAACTGAAAGGGAAAAAAACACAAGGGGTAACTGGAGTGAGCGTTTGGAGTGGGACACGAGGCAGTGCAACCCAGCAGGCTGAGGCTCCCTGGATACCAGCTCTGCCTCAGTTTCCCCACAACACTGCAGCACGCCAACTGACACCAGCCAGCACAGAGGGAGCTCCCAGCCGTGGCCCCATGTTTTGGGGCTTCCCCAGAGGGGAGGGATGCAGGCACAGGCTGGGAGCCATGGCCAGCCAAGGGCTGAGCACCGGCAGGCAGTGGAGCAGGTGTCTCCAAGGGCTCCAGGAAGGCAGCTGGAACCTTCCCAGTCCTGCAAACCAGTCTCCCTGCCCCAGAGCTCTGACAAAGCAGAAAAAAGGGGGTTTTCCCACACCCAGCCTCCCAAAGTAGCTTCAGTAGAGGCCAGGGTAGAGCCCGAGCAGCTACACCAGGTTGCGTGAGCCAGGTGTTTGCTTTGCAGGCTGGGCTGGGAGCTGGGGCTGTTAGCAAAAGGTGCTTGGCAGGGACACAGGATGTGAAGCAAGTGACTTCTTGGCACGGCCACATCAGCACACCTCCCTGCCCCAGGAGATGTTTCCATTGGTGTCCCAGGGCAGTGGGTGCTCGGTGAGACCCCAGGGCAGGGCTGGGGCCAAGCTAACCTGCCTGGAAAACCCCAAATCTGACCCCACCTGAGCTGAGTCTGTAAGCTGCGACTGAGGGCACAGCTGATAAAACCCTTATCCCTTACCCATTCCATCTCAAGGCAATCCTGGCTTTAACTCGTGCCTGTAGCACCTGGAGTGCTTTGGCTTCACTGCTTGTGTTGGAGCAAGGCTCTGTTTGCAGCGGGAGGTTCTGCAGAGCGGTGTGTTGACACAGCTAAAGGGCTGGGCACAGGCCCAGCAGGAAGGATGGCTCCTCGCCAGCCACCGCAGGAGGCTCCCAGGAGATGCAACCTCCCGCATCATGCCTGTGCCCTCCTCCAAAACCTGCGCAGGCAACCTCCCTCTGCCCTCAAACAGCCTTTCCCAAGTGTTTCCAACTCAGGATTCAGACTCTCCCTCATCCCAGCAGAGATCCAGCCTCTGTGTTTCGCCACAAAGCAGCATTTTGGTTTCCCCCTGTCCCTGTTGCTCCATCTCCCAGCAGTTGCACTGAGTGCAGCCAGGACACGGCACTGCTTTGGGGAAGGGTGAAACAGCTCCAGCCTGCAAAGCCCCAAGGGGAGTATTTTGGTGCAACAGCTCTGTCAGTCTGATTGAGCACGAGGGGGACAGGCCACGAGGCAAAGCACAGTGAAACTCAGCAAGCAGCCGGCAGATGCAGTCTCACCTTCATGGTGGGGAAGCCGGTTATCCCGAAATCGGAGCACACCTGCTGGTTGTCCTCGTCGGCACAGTCGATGGCCGCCAGGATCACGGCAGGCCTCCACTCTGCGGGGACAGAGGGCGAGGTCAGCACAGCTCAGCACCCCTGCGGCCCCAAAAACCGCCCTCCTCCCCACAGCTGCCTGCAGAGGCAGGAGGGATCTCCTGCTGTGCCAGTGGCAGAGACCCTCCTGTCCCAAAACCGTGGCTTGCCCCTCTCAGGGCAGTGGCCGATGGATTCCAAGCCTGAACACCCGGGGCTGTGGTCCATCCTGGTGTGTGGTGCCCTACTTTCCAGGCAGCAGGAGCACAGGGAGAGCTGTGTGAGGTGGGAGCCGGCTTTGCACGCCCTGCCCTGCCAGCGCCGGAGCACAGGCAGCTCTGCCCTGCCCGACGCTGCCTGCCTGGCTGGTTCTGCCTGTCCAGCCTCTGCCCCAGCTCCCGGGAAGAGGACACCAGGAGAAGGGGAGGGATGGCAAACCGCAGCTCGGGGAGAGCAAGGAACACGGGCTCCAGCTTGTCTCACCCCAGACCAAGGGCACAGCTGATAACCAAGAGGGAACAACCCAAAACCAGCAGCCAGGCCAGGGCACTGCAGCAGAGCCTGCCCAGGTTCTGAGCACCCACTCCCCATTTATGACTCTCCACCACCTCCCCAGTGAAGAGCAGCAGGTCCTTGGAGTAAAACAGATGAACAAAAGGGGGCATGGAGGCATCTTCAACAGCAGGCTCTGAAAACCAGCAGGAAAATGGAGAATAAAGCTCTGAAATGGCTTCTTTTTAGCGTAAAGGACACAAGCTGGAGAATGCCCAGCCTGTCCTTAGAGTGGGACAGGGAGGGACGTGGCGCTGGCACGCAGATGGAGCCCGTGCTGCCCGAGGTGGGAGCATGCTGGAGGCAGGGACACAGCACCCCGTGTCTCAGGTGACGGGACAGCTGAGCTGCTTCCAGGCGCCCTGGCACTCGTGGCACAGGAGGGCTGGTGACAAGCCCTGCTCCTCAGGGAGCCAGGCACGTTCCTGGACTCATCTGCACGTGGTGCCCGCGGCTCACCCTGGCATCCTCCCCGTCCAGCCCCCTCCTACGAGAATCCAGCCGTGGGAATGGCAGCGAGGATGCGGAGCAGCACGGGGGCGGCTTCCCCGCCCTGCCTCCACGGGCGCACCATCGGCCGGTCTCCGGAGCGGGGAGCCCTGGGGGAGCCCTCTTTTGGAGAGGGGCCAGGAGAGCCGGCATTCCCCCGCGGGGCCCGGGCACACGCACCCCATTCCTCACATCCTGCCCGTCGGGGAGCTCTGACGGCATCCCCGGGGAGGGACGGCATCCCCTCGGAGGGACGGACGGGATGCCCGCCCGGCCGGCCGGCGCCCTGACTCATCCGGCCCCGCCGCGCTGTATCAATTAGCGCAATAACAGGGAGAAGCGCCCCGGGATGCCGGGGGAGGCAGGATGAGTCCCGGCAGGACGAGGGGCCCAGCAGCGGGGTGTGCAGGTCCCCAGGCACGGCTGGCACCAGCCGGGCCAGGCAGCAAGGTCAAAGCCGGGAACAAACCAGCTGGGATCAGTGCCCAGCAACCTGCCGTCCCCATCCCTGTCCCCGCAGGCACCGGCAGGAGCGGGGCTGACCGGAGGTCCGGTGGGCAGCGGGACCCCCCATGCCTGGGGCAGGCTCCGCCTGAGCTTCTCCCTGCCAAAGCGGGGCCAGAGATGCTGCTAAGCCAGGCCTGGATATCAGGGGGAAAACCTGGACACCGGCAGGGAGCTGGGCCTTCCCAGCAGGCTGACGTTCCAGGGAGGCTGGTGCTGGGCCGCAGGGGGGGTTTGGGGAGCTGATGGAGGGCAGAGCATAGCGGACAGAGGGATGGCGGTGGGAAGGGCACAGAGAGGATGCAGGGATGCTGACGGGGACGAGGATGCAGGGCTCGGGATGCGGGGAGGATTTAAGAGTGCGGGCGGGGAGGAGGAGGACGACAGGCAAGGACGCAGGAGGGATTCCAGGATGCTCCTGGTCCTGGGGGGAAGCGGGACTTCCCCTGCGCAGGGGCACAGGGAAGGGAATTTAGGGGTGCTGAGGGGTGAGCAGACAGAGAGGCAGGGGGAATTTAAGGGTGCAGGGGCAGAGCCACGGGGATTAAACGGGGTGCTGATGAAAGAGGACAGACACACGGGTAAGAAGTGGCGGGTGACAAGGTCAAGGGCGCAGGGAGGGATGGGGCCGTCGATGGGGCGGGCGGGCGGGGATGAGGAGAAGGGGGGACAGCGGGGCCGGGGACTCACCGCGGATGTCGTGGGCCAGGGCCCGCCATGTGGGCGCGAAGTGGATGCAGTGCCCGCACCAGGAGGCGAAGAACTCGACGGCCCAGGCGCTGCTGGAGCGCAGCAGCCGCCCCTCCGCCCCCGGCCCCAGCAGCTCCAGGGGGTCAGCGGCCGAGTAAAGGCGGCCGGGCCGCGCCGCGGGCAGCCAGAGCACCAGGAAAAGCAGCAGGAGCGGCGGGAGAGCCGCCGGCCCCCCGCGGGCCCCGGCGCGGAGCCGCCGCCACATCGCCCGCCAGGCCGCCCGCGCCGCCCGCCGCCGCCTTTAGCGCCCGCAGCCGCCGCAGCGCCGCCCCCGGGGCGGGGCCGGGGCGGGGACAGCGCGGGGAAGCCCCGGCCCAGAGGGGCACGAACGCTCTGACAGACCTCACAGCCCTCACACACCGGGGGACAGCGCGGGGAAGCCCCGAACGGGAGGGGCACGATCACCCCCACAGCCCTCACAGCCCCGACAGACCGGGGACAGCCCCCACCACACCGGGGAAAGCCCCCACACACCGGGGAAAGCCCCCACAGACCGGGGACAGCCCTCACACACCGGGGGACAGCGCGAGGAAGCCCCGGCCGGGAGGGACACGAACACCCCCACAGCCCTCACAGCCCCCACACACCGGGGACAGCCCCCACACATCGGGGACAGCTCTCACACACCGGAGACAGCCCCCACACACCGGGGGACAGCCCCCACACATCGGGGACAGCTCTCACACACCGGAGACAGCCCCCACACACCGGGGGACAGCGCGGGGAAACCCTGGCCGGGAGGGGCACGGACACCGCCACAGCCCTCACAGCCCCCACACACCAGGGACAGCCCCCACAGACCGGGGACAGCCCTCACACACCGGGGAACAGCGAGGGGAAGCCCCGGCCTGGAGGGGCACGAACACCCCCACAGCCCCCACAGGCCGGGGACAGCCCCCACAGGCCGGGGACAGCCCTCACACACCGGAGACAGCTCCTGAGAGCCCCCGGCCCCTCACGGCGCCCTCATGTCGGAGGGAAGGGTGGGCAATACTCTCCTCCGTTCCCCTCCTCTCCTCCCCCCGCTGATGCAGTGTTACCCTTCCGTGAGGGGACAAATGGCATAAAATGGTACAATTCTGATCAAGGGAGGGCTGCCCAGGGAGGCGGTGGAGTCACCGTCCCTGGAGGTGTTTAAGGAAAGAGTGGACGTGGCACTGAGTGCCATGGCCTGGTTGGCGAGGGCGTGTGGGGTCACAGGCCGGACTTGGTGATCGCAGCGGTCTTTCCCAACCTAAATGAACCTAAACGCGATTCTGCAATGGTGAAGGCAGCTGATTCAGCCCCAAAACGCACGTTGGCACCACCGTGGGCACCCTGAGGGCAGCGCCCTGGTCAGATGCCCTGACATCAGCCAGCGTCACTGGGCACCACCCGGACACCCTGTGGAATGGGGACCCTGGAGACATCCCTGCCCTCTCCCCAGCCCTGCCAGGGATGCCCAGCAAGGATACAGTGACACACACAAAATCCAGCTCTACATCTAAAAAAAGGCAGCCTTCCATCCCCAGTGGGCCCTTCAATGGAATGTCTTCAAACTGAGACTCAGATTAGACATTAGAAAAAAAATTTCCCTGTGAGGGTGGTGAGGCCCAGCCACAGGCTGACCAGAGCAGATGTGGGTGCCCCATCCCTGGAAATGTTCAGGGCCAGCCTGGATGGGACTTGGAGCAACCCGGTCTAGCAGAAGGGTTGGCAGGATGCTGGAACCAGGTGTCCTTTAAGGCCCTTTCCAACCCAGACCATTCTGGGATTCTGCGATTCCACCCCCGCGGCCAGGCCCAGCCGTGCCTTTGCTCACGCACACAGCCACGTCACCGGCTCCCGGACGGAAGGTGCCCGTTGCTCAGTGCCCCGGGGCAGAGCCAGGCACTGCCAGGGTGGACACAGCCCCAAAATCCAGCCCTCTGCTCCCTCCCCAACCCCTGAGGCCAGGGAACCTCTGGCGCTGGGGGTGGCCATGGCTGCTGAGGGCTCGGTGCTGGCTCTGTCCCCAGGAAGGCCATTATCCATGCTGGGCCCCACCTAGGCATTTCAGGCGGACTCACCATGCTAGAAAAACAAGCCTGCCAGAGCTCAGGCTCGCCGGGGCAGCGGAGGGCAGGGGCTCCACACGGGGCATGGCTCTGGGAAACGACGGGGCTCCTTGGCACAGCCCGGCCTGGGGGGACATAGCGTGCTGGACACAGCCCGGGGGATCGCTCCCACCCATCCTCTGTGGGTCCAGGCTGATGGGAATGGGGCAGAAGATGGTCTGCTCCAGCCCTGCCAGCTGTAATTAAGTCCTTAAGGGATTATCATACCTCGTTGTCTAACCAGGAGAGAGAGAGAGACACACAGCCCAGCCTGCGCAGGGCTGCTCTGAAAGGTGGTCCCTCACTACTGACAGAGACCTTGCCAGGACTTGTCCACATCCAGCTGGTGGTTGAAACACAAAAATCCCCATGTGCAGGGAGATCACCACCGTTATCTCACCTCGGGTTAAAGCCTTATTTTAAGGGCTCATCAGCTCGATTAGGTTATCAAGGCAAAGGAGAGGTGCTCAGCGCCAGCATAATTGCCAGCATCCTCCTCATCCAGCTCACCTCTCCCTCCCAGGCAGCTCAAATTCCTTGAATCCTTTTTCAGATGCAAAAGCAGCATCTAGCACCAAGGCGGAGGGGCAAGAGCCCACGCCCCGGGGCTCCGGCTCGTTTGGAGGTGAGCCATGCCATTGCTCATCCCCTGAGCCCTGGGGTGGGGATGCTCCTGCTTCCTGCTGCCCCGGGAGCAGCCGGGGTGCTGCCGGCGACCCTACTGCCCAGCTGGCACGTCCCATCCCCAAGGCTCCCCAGCTAATAGTCTCCTTCAGCGGCAGGGTGTGGAGTTTTCCAGGCACAGACTTGCCCCAAAATCCTTTATTTTTTCCTTTGAATGCTGCTGCAAAGCAAGAGATGAGGCTTTTCTTCTACCTCAGACTGTGAAGAGACGTATTTTCATTGCAGAACACCCTGAGACAGGGCATGGGAAGCCAAAGATGGAGCAGGGGCTTTGAAACAACCCTTTTTAAGTTGGATTTGAAAGCGACTGAGATTAATTAATAGCAACCAAGAAGCAGTAGAAGTGTGGGGAGGTTTTAGAAACGCCCTCCCAGCGCTTTCTGCCTTATTTTCCTCTCTGGCTGCCAATGGAACCTGCGGGCAGCAAAACCAGGGGACAGGTGCTGGGTGACTCTGGATGCTGGGCTGCTGAGCTGCAGCCAGCCCTAAAACTCAGCTTTAGGCTCCCATGGCACATTTAGGGACCTGCTTGGTTTCCACAGCAAAGCCTTCAGCGCCCACCTGGGCATTGTTAACTTTGGGAAGAGCTGTGCTTCACTCCGTAGCACGGCCATGGGCTAAGCATGACCACAGAGATTCCTGTGCTGCACAGTCTCCGTGGCTTTAGTTCATTAAGCTCATCAGCTCTGAAATCTCCTTTCCCAGACTAACACCCAGCAGGAATCTCCTTGAAGTCGGTGAGGCGTGGGCAACATCAACATGCGGAGAACCTCAAAGGAGGCCACGATCACACCAAAATCATTTAAGCCCTGCAGAACTTGTTTGGTGCACCCAAAATGGATCGTTTTCAGACACAAAGCTACTCTGTGCTGGGTTAGCGAGGAGACAAGGAAAGAGTGGTTGGATTTTATGTGTTCAGCCCTGGAAGTGATGGAAAGGACTACATTTCAGAAAGCGGAGAGAGGCTTTTATTGTCCATTTTTAGCAGCATGAATCTGTCTATAAAATGTTCAAAATGGCCAGGCAAGCAGACCCAGGACCTTCTCACTTCCCTTTAGTTGTGTAGGTTCAGGGCCAAGGAGATCCTGAAATGGACTTTCTTCCTTGAAAATTAAAGAACACGTTCCTACCTAATTGTGTGATTCCAGGAACTGACTCCAAGGAAAACACGCAACCAACGCAAGACTCATGATACAATCATGGCAACCCCGTCACTGGCATTTCAGAGGCCGTTCAGAGAGGTTTGCATCCAATTCCCCTGCAAGCCCCTTGGAAATACCAGCTGCAGAGGAGCCTCAACAGTTTTCCTTTCTCCAGACTTCACGAGATGAAGAACTCGAGGAAGCCCTCCTCGACCTGCAGCACAGCACTGCCTAAAGCATGGTCCTTCTGTGAATAAAAGGAAAAGCCTCATTTCCCTCAGAGAGCGAGGGAAAATTGTGCCACCTCCCCGACATTCCAATCCAGGTGGCGCTTCTTCCTTGGTGGCACAAGTCTTACCTCAGCTGAGACATGGCTTCAGACAAGACCTTTGGCAGCATCTGTGCCACAAACCTGCCAGCTTTGCTGAGACAGGGAATAGCACCTGGAGTGGACGTGAATCCCAACTGCTTCCCACACTCTGCATTGCCTCTGCCAGGCTGTGAAGACCAGGACAGCCCCTGGAAGCCCCCCACTGGCAGCTGGGAATTGCTGACTCCACGAGATGAACTTGGTCGGAAATAGCTGATTTCTACCTTTCAAGGCCAACCAGCCTGTAATAACAAGAGGCACAAAAGCTAATCTGGGGTGCATTCTCAGGACGTGATGAATGTGTTCACGTAGCTTGCGTCTGCAGAGAGAATACAGCAGCACCAAGCTCCTGCTATTCACCCTCTGCTGATTCATCCCTGCTCCAAAGGACAGCAGCCTCGCTGCTCTTGCTCTTTTCAGAGGAGCCCAGGGAGACCAGGAGGAACTGGCCCTGTCATTGGTATATCTGGGAAGGAAACGTTTTACCTGCAAATTTCAGATCTGCTAACAGTCATAAATGATTGCCGTGACCCAGGTTGCACAGAGCAGATGTTTTCCAGTCCAGCTCATGTTCCCAGCTTTAAGGAGCAGATTGGAGGAGGCCACACCGCCCAGATTTGCCACATCATTATTTGGCAGGTGGTTTAATTGCAGTGCATGAAACTGAGAATACCACAGGGATGACAACGGAGCACTCCTCTCTTGCTGTGACAGTAGTCCTGCAACGTAAGCACGGTCTCACCTACCAAGGACTGCTGTGCCCAGCCACAGGATCACTGAGCAGCACTGGCTCCATCAGTCCACAGAGCAACGCAGCCAGACACAGACACTGGACCAGGCTCCTTGCTGAGCTTCTCAAGCCAAGCCACGTGAACAGTGGGATCTCCTGCAGCCTTCTTTATTTTGCTGGAATCAAATCAAATCAAATCTGAGGCACCCCCCCAGAACTGGTGTTAATTCCACCTCCAGCAAATTCTCAGACAAAATCTGAGTTTGAGTCAGTCTAGACTTCATCCAAGAGGAAGCCACTGGAAACCTGCATCAGGGAGGGAACACAGCCCAAGGGACACAGGAGGTCTTGTACAGGTGGAGCAAAGGGCTGGAAAACTGGGGCCAAGAGAAACATTCAGAGCAGGAACTAACCACCTGCTGCAGGCCATCCTCACACAGCACACTTGGCAGGCAAAAGAAGGCATCTGTGCTTTAAGAGCCCACTCTGTGCCCCTGAACCTGCCCAACCATCACCCTCTTCCTGAACAAAGCTACTCTATTCTCCTCCTTTTCCCCACATTTCTGCAGGCTCTTACTCAGGAGGAGGCAGGAAGGTGCAGGGCTGGGGCTATGGGTTTTGTTTGCTCCAGTTTCCAGGTCTCACAGGGTGCCTTTCCCTCCCCCACAGGACCGGCATCCCAGAGAGTGCCCTAAGCTTTCAAACTCCATTACATCTCATCTGCATTCCTGCCAGGCAATGGCCCATGCTCCGGGCTGGGTGCCAGCGGCTGGGCAGCCCCCCTCCTCTCCTTCCTGCACTCTGGAGAGCTGCCGGCGTTCAGCAGCTCCCCACCAGTTCCTCTTCTTCCGAGGGCTCTGTTAATGAGAGCCCGGACACTGCAGAAGCTCTTGTGCTAGGCAGGGCACAGGACGTCTGGAGCAGAGTCAACATTTCAAGTGCTCCAGCGCTCTGCCAGGCATTTTAGGACGTGGGACGGCTGCGGCTGGCAGCACATGCCCAGGGAGGCACCTGGGAGTGGGCTGTACCTGGGAAGGGAGGCACCAAACAGTCCCACTCAATCCAGGGTGCCATCGGGAAGGTGGCTGCCTGCCACTGCCCAGCCCAGGAGTTTCGCCAGCCCCACAGGTGAAATGGCTGTCAGAGGCAGCCGTGCTCCCAGGGTTCTGGGAAGGGTTGCACAAACACCACCGGTAGAAAGTCAGTGACGAAGTGAAGCAATGTAGACTTGCAAATGAAGAAACGAGAGCCTTCATCACGCTGATTGCTGGGCATCCTGGGCAAGGACAGCAGGAGCAATGCCGCAGTTTGCTGCGTCACCCGCTGGAGCGCCTTGGCAGCATTCCCACCGCTTCAGCCGGTTTTAAAGGAAGCCTCTTCTTCAGCCAGAGAAGCACAGATCACGGGTTTTTTTTCAATGTGAAATGTACTCTGAGCCCCTTCCAGGGATGGATGGAAGTAGACGATTGTCCAAAAACACAGGACTTGTGGAGTGAGATCGCTGCGGGGCGAGGAAAGGCACGGCGTGGATGCTCTCCCGCTGCTCACTAATGAGCACACAGAGGCTGCGGCAGCGCTCAGCCTCGGCCCTTTGGACATCCAAGGACCCACCGCTGCGTCTGGCCGGCTCAGCCACCAAGCCCAGAGGGCTGGGACATCCTCCTGGGTGTCCAAGGGCTGGAGATGGTGTTCCCAGCACGCCCCGCCGAGGACCAGTCCTACTGCACACCAGCACTGAAGGACTGCAGCAGAGCTGCTTCGATAATGGAAGCCTGAATGCAGCAAGTCCTCCTCCAGGATGAGGCACTCTGCTAAGGAAAGGCAAAGAACAAATAACTGCAGTGGTTTAGTTCACTCAGGGCCCCCCAGTTAATGCAAACACGCCTCCCAGGTAGGTGAGGAGTTGGCTGTCACAGTGTCCTCCAAGCTGGAAGGACCAGTGCTGGGTTTTGTCCAGGGCCTGCAGTGAATGGAAAGCAAAGGGTGTACATTAATAAAAGGCACCAAAACACAGCAGAGGGACCGGAGCAGGAGTGGCCACAGGCACCAGGGAGGCTCAATGAACACCTGCACTCCCAGCTCACACCTTCACGCTGCCACTCCATCACCACATGCCCACTCCTGTGCTTTGGCACTGCAAGGGCTCGGCTGTCCTCTTACAGAGCTCCAGCACCTTTCGTGTGGTAAAGTGATTCGGGCTTTTTTGTGCTGGAAGGGAAACTGCAAAGATTTAGAAAAGTTCCACCAATACATAAAGTTTCCAGGGAGCAGTGTTTGCCCCTTGGTGAGGAAGGGATTGGTGCTGCTAACAGCAGCTCTACAGAGCTGTACCAATTTAGGAGCCTAATTGAGGGATATAAAACAAGACTGAGGCTCTGAAGAATTTAATTCCAAAACTGTTGTTTAATATAAAGACGTTTTAAACCATGAGTTTTTAAAACATATTTTAAATAAACATGTGCAAGGAGTAGTTTTTCTCCCCCAGCGAACTCCTGCAATGATTGCTCAATGCTATTTTCTGGTTTTATCAACAGTCAGCTTTAACAATAAGGAAATTCTAATAAGGTTATTATTATAATTAAGGCAACTCTAATGGGATTTTGTAGACTGTGATTGGCATCCCAAGTATAGCATCAGACAGAAAAGGGAACGTACAAGGAACAAATCTCCAGGACACCTTCAGAATTAGCAACTGCTTGGGTAATTATAAAGCTCCATTTTATAAAAACCAGGAAACAAGATTAATTTATAAATCAGTTTATTTACAGATTTTGTTCTCTTAAAGTACATTTCAGTTACCAAAGATATTTACACTGGTGTACACAGGGACCACCCTGGTTATTTTACAGTTCTTAATTACAAAAAAAAACTCCCCAACCCCTCCACATCCTTGGGTCTGTCTACTGTGCAAAGCTGCTGTGGATGTGAATATGAGCTGAAACTGGCCCGAACCCCACGTTACCAGGTTATTTACACATACACAGTAAACGGGTTTCTGTTCAGCATCTCCACAACACAGTACACAGGGAGACCAAGCCTCCCAAAAGGCGGCTTTGCAAATGTGTATCAAAAGGCTCTGCAAAATCAAGGAAAAAACCCCTAGTAAATGCAGGTTAATTACAGTATTCCTTTTCCATCTGTATATAATTTTGCATTTAACGCTTAAATTACAAATAAGTTCAATAGTTTGCTTTTCTCCATTTTAGTTGGTTTGTAAACACTTCAGATGCACTAAATACCTTGTAAGATTCAACTGTTTGTCTGCTGAAAAGTACTTTGTTTTCCTAATAGTCTTAAGGTAGCAAAGAGATATGAAAGTGGGAACTGCACACAGTTCCTCGCAGAATAGTCACTTAAAAGGTCTCTGTCACTGTGCTACTGAAGGTCTTCTGCAGGTACACACTTATTCAAGTATTGCAAAAAGCTAAGGCCACTTTTTCAAGAAAGGAAAGGGAACAAGATGGGATTTTTCAATCCCTCATTCCACCTTGTGAGCAACAAGCCTTTTCTGAAAGGCAGACGTACTGATATTCCAGGGCTCGGCTCACCGAGCGTCCTGCTGTTAGAGAGGTTCTCGCACTCTGTGTTCCCACATGCCTGGGCTTTTCCACCTGGCTCTGAGACCCTCCCAAAGATGGAAAAGATGGAACAGTATGTCCCCAGTGATGACAGCGCTGCCCCACACAGCTCACGGGTCTCAGCAAAATGTCCCAGCCTTGAATCTTCTCCTGTGGTTACACTGAGACGCAGGACGCAGAAATATCATCCTGTTCTTACAAAGGGAAGGTTGGGGGGAGAAGCAGAGAATTCAGCCTGTTTGTGGGAGCCCAGGCTTCCCCATATCTCCTCACTACCAGCCCGACCCAGCCTGACCCTTGCTTCATCGCAGTAATCATCAGTCCACAAGTACTCAACCCACTCGAGGTTTTGAACATACACTCAACTCAAAGCAACTCAACACACGTGAGGTATTGAGAAGGTAATTCACGTACGTTCAAGTCATTTTAGGGTTGCTCTTAGCAAGGATTGCTACCAAAAATAATCAGTGATGTCTGCAAAAGAACAAAGCCATGACTTAGACACAGCTTCCTTCTGTCCAAACAGCTGTTAAAAATAGTTAGTGCTTCTGTGGAGGGTGCTACAGCCAGAAGACAACAGGCACACAATCTCCAGTGCACCCCGATACCTTGTCAGGCCCAACTGCACAACCTCCTCCCTGCTGCTGGACAGACCAGAAACACCCCATGAGCCCCTCAGAACACCAAAAAGCCATGGGGATGCAGGACAACCTTCTCAACACTGGCCACACTATCTACAGAACAGAACCTAACCTGATGCTCCAGGTACAAACCTACTCTGCAGGTTTCTATCTTCTTTCCATAATTGTTACCTATAAAAACAGCAATCCTTGCTACTGAAAGAGATACACCCAGGAAAGGGAATCTGAGGTGGTGACCCAATCAGTGACACCATGCTGGTTAAATCTAGCAGCTTTAGTTTGCTTCTCTCTTAAGCATCCAAGGGTTTCCTGGTTCAGCATTATGACATTTTACATGAACAAATGAATCACTTGAGGAAAAAAAGCTGAGCAATGCTCCACCAAGACCATTTGACTTCCAGCCAGCCAGAAGGGCCACTACTGCAGGACAGACATGCATATGCCCACTGGAGGTGTCCCTGTCCACCATTACCTCCTCCTTGTTCTTCCACTCATAGAGCTCCCATGGATATGGCTCACCACTAACTCACAAGTGAGGTGCTGGCAACACTACATCTGAGAATCTGCATGGACCTCTGGCAAATCCAACATTTCCCAGTACTGTCCCTGAAGAATTACCAGCTGTGTGCAAAATGCAAGTATTCCAATGATAGCTTTCAAAAAATCCCAAACAATAAACAACTCAACCAAAAGAAAAAAGGTGGAAAAGAGAAACCAAACTGGAGCAGTAGCAGAGGTATGCACAGCAGGAAGCCCAAGAACCAAGAAGATGAATGAAACAGTTGAGATTTCCCCGCCATGCCTGTTGTGGGCTGCAGCATCTTTGGGACACCTCTGAGGGCTTCAAAGTGTCTGTCTACACTCCAGTGCCTGGAGAATCTGACTTTCCTCTGGGTCTTGTCCCAGGTTAGCAAACAGGGACATCCACTATTAAGGCATAAATGTTTGACCCCAGACTGTCCGTGTTCCTCCAAGAAAAACGCAAGAGCAGGAGGAACAGGTCAGGAATCAGCACTCAGCAGAATGACACTGCAGATGAATCCAGCACCAAATCAACCACATAACATGGTGTAGAAGTTCTGGGAAAGGAAGGGAACAGAAAGGGCTGGGAATTTTCACACAATTTTTCAGCTCAGCCCCCTCAACTCTCCATCATCTCTGAACCAAGTGCTTCAGTTTTCCAGCTCCACTTCTAGTCCTGTCTTTGCATCCCACCCTTGGTCACTGAGGTTTGGTTCTTCCTACCTTCACCACCCTCATATCTGCCTCACAAAGCTGGAGGTTTTGTGCAAAGAATATGGGGCTCTGGAAGTTTCCAAACCGGATGCTCTCTCAAGTTCATCTGTCTCAAAACACAAGACAGTGCAGCCGACTGCACAGGACACTCTCCTGTAATCCATTTAATAAATTATCTGAAAATAAATAAAAAACCCACAAGCACAAAACATGCAGACAGTCAAGCACCAGACACCGCTTTCTTTGGTGAATACACTCTGTTCTGTAAATTGTTCAAGTAACAGCTTCTCCAATTCATTAGGTGACAGTAAGGGAGAAAGCTGAGGGATAGAAGGCCAAATTTTTGTGAGGAAATATTTTCCACTCCTGCATGTCTCGTGCCTGAGAAAATCCTGAGTATCCATTATCTGGGAGCAGCTGGTGCTCCGGGAAGAGAAGTGCTACACGGGAGGAGGAAAGTTGTCCATGGGCTCATCTTTCACGCTTGACATTAGGTGGGCTTTATCTTGCTCCGCCTCAGAGCAAAGCAGCAAGAATTCTTTACTTGTAGGCAGGAAGCAACATCATCTAATTTCCCTGGACTGGGCTGGCACCACGCTTGGTACCACATCACAGAAGAAAGATGAAAACCAGCTTCACGGAGAAGTGAATTAAATGGGCTCTGAAGCAGAAGGAACTGATGCACATTGTTAGGGCTGCAGGAGAAGAGGTGTTAACATTATAACACTGTTCAGTGTGGTAAGTCTCTGTTTATGGCCAAAACCTGACCAAACTGTTGCTTCTCCAAATTACTCACATTTCTAAAGACAAGTTGAGTACTGATGGCTGACCACCATTCCAGCAAAACAGCCAATAGCCCAACTCAACCCAACCCTTTCAGGGAACAAGCCGAACATGTCAGAGCCCCAGGCCGGGGCCCCAGGCAGCTGCTGACAGTTATGTCACATAACTGCATTGGCACATGAACAGTCTTGAGCACTCCTCAAAGCAGCCCCGAGCGAGGGATCAGCTTGTTCCAAACAATAAATTGGGCACGAGGTCTCGGCAGCCAGTTCAGGTTGTTTTCTCCCCATCTGAACCGCCTGGGAGCCCCACGCGTGGAAGTCCAGCCGCAGGGAGGAGAGCAGCTCAGGAGTCAGAGAGCCCCGTGACTCCGTGGTTGGCACCTCTGAGCTCACTTGAGCACTGTCACACAAGCAGCAGCCTCCGCTGTTTCTCGTTTATCTGGTTCAGCACATCTACAGTGTCTCTGATTAAGGCCTCGAAGATGCCGTCTGCCAACTGCATCTTTACACACAGCTCATCCTCGTCGTAGTTCACCCACTGCGCTTCTTCCTCGTGGAGCTCCTGCACCTTGGAGGGCAGAAAGGCAATACAAACATTACAATCCTGTTGCTTTAAAATAATATTGCCCGCTAAGTTCCAGAAAGAGTCCAAAGCAGAGTGCATCTGCCAACAACATATCTGTCTCTGTAAGAGATTACAGGAAACGCTTGGAATAGCAAAACAAACACAGATCTGTTTGAACCAGACTATTTCACTGTATGAATGAATGTTTTCTACTTTTCACTCTAGCATCCATTTTAAAGGCTTTCATATTCCTGCACAAGTTTTTCACTTGAAAGGACTCAGCTAATGGGATATTCTTGGCCAACAGCAGAAGCTCTATTAATTAATTAGTCCCTAATTATGTATTTGCAAGACGCTGATTCCATGAAGCTTAAACTGGTCAGAAATAATGCAAAGGCCTTGAACAGGGGAGGGGGAAAAAGAAAATACTTCACTGCAGTTCAGTTTATAATATAATAAAACTTTAAGGAAACAACTAACTTCCAATTCTTCTTTATAGGAAGACAAAATGCTTGCATGTCTTATAAGACAGCATTACAACTCATTTGCACAGAATACTCCACGCTTCACTGGATTTGACAGCATTACTACAAATGGAATTTTGTACGAGTATATTCAAAGAGTACTTATTTCCTTCTATTACTAAACTGTTGACAAAGAAAATCCTCTTTACTGCTTACTGAAAAATAGGTGGTTTAGTATCAGACTGAAATACATAATTTCATTCAGTAAATCAAGTCTTATTGAGAGTACCTCCACACTGGACACCTTCAGTTAAACTTATTAACAATTTGTCTTACTGACCATTTCAGTATTACAGACAAACCTTAACACAGCTCAAACTTTTTAGAAAAGAAGGAATGAGTGCAAACATCACTCGTATTTACAATGACAAAGAAAACCTGTTGAAAGCTCTTTCTCTGCTCAGCTTCAGCAGAAACCTCCTTTGCCCATAAATCTTACACTCTGAACTTGGAATACATTTGCACTGTACAAGTGGGGCAGGCACCTACACACTGCCAAACGAAGGTTAAACATACTGAAGAATCCACCAACCCAGGATCAGTGTGTAATAGCGCTGTTTTCTGAGACAGGACATGAACTATAGCCCCAACATACTCTCTCTTCCTTTTGCCTGAAGCTAAACCTCCCAGAAGCTGGTCTGTTTTGAAGCTGACAGCTGCTGTGGCACAATGATGATTCAATAACCCCAGCAGTGTGAAGCCCAAGAAGAGGCTGCTATGGGAACCCCAGGGAACTGGCACCGCTGCAGGGTTTGCAGCCGTTCATAAAGCCCCTGTTAGACATGGGGCTTCAGGCTGACAGCTCCTTTCTCCCTCTCTTAAGAGAGCTTGGGGAGAGGGGCAGGGATCTCATCCTGCAAACAGCTTTGGAAGAGTCACGCTGCCTGCTTACAAATGTGAGCTACCACAGGCAGCGCCTCTTTCCCACACCGCTGTCAAGGACGAGGCATTAATGGCTTCATTAGGCTTGTTACTAATAAGGAAGAAGCAACATTATTTGCAATCAAACTTTGAAGGAGTGTTGTAGGTGAAAAATAATTTAAATGGAAGCCTAGCAAGTGGTAGATATTTGGGTGTGGGTTGGTGTGGGGGCGAATGTCTGAAAGAGACTCCTGAACTCTCACACAGAAATGTGCTGCCTGCAACCTGTATGTGCTGGTTATAAATTCTGATAAAGTAAACAGCAGCATGTCCCAAGTCCTCCCATCAATAAAGAGGTATAAGATAGAAGCAGCAATTCGCAGACTGATCATGTGTTGTATGTCTGCTTCATAGACTATTTAGATAAGGAAAAGAAAGAGACAGGAGTCATGAAAAGAAGAGGTGACGCTGGAAAAAAAATCCCTAAAAGCAGAAGTGGTTTGGGAAAAAACCAGGGGGCCCAAAGGGAGAAGGTGAAGATGGCTGCTGCAGTGAAGATCCTGGAAATGGAGGAAGATGCTGAAGATGATGGGGGTGGGTGGAGACAAATGCCAGGGGATGCCCAGGGACCTTGGCCGACGACATCCAAGGCTGGTAACCTGGAGCAGCTGCACGATAGCGACTGACGGGATTTTCTGCCCCACCCTCCCAGGCCAGCAGCAACTCCACTGCTGAAAAGTGAAGTCAAGACTTAGTGAAGGTAACACGGGGTGGGAGGAAGCGAGTGAGTAAAAAAATCAAGCAGGTTAAGAGCTCTGATCTCACTGGCCTTGAACAAACGAACCCAAATGCCCAGATCCATGCTAAGGTGCTGTTTATTCTGTCTCCCTGCAACTGTGTGATGAGACAATTTCTTTGCTATGCTCTGGGAGAGAAAAGAGATAGATGGGATAAAGAAGTAAACAAGAGAGGAGAAGGTACTTGATGCAGGCAGGGAAAGGCTGGATGTTTAATAGCACCAGAAAGAAAAGCAGTATCAATGATTAATTTTCTCATGCCTGTATCATTCCCCCCTCCCTCAGACGCAGAGTGCACAATTTCCTTTGGCATTAGGAGGACTTCCTCAAGCATGCTTCTGGAAAACTGCGTGGATGTGCAATTTGCAGCTGCAGGCAAGTCTTGTTTATAGTGCATTCAGAACACGTGTGGAAACGGCCGTGCTGCTCTGCAGCCCTGGCTGCACCATCTGAGCCAAGGCAGTTGCGACTCCTTTGTCTGGGAAAGGTCTGATCCATTTGTTGTGCTACCATGAACTGCTCCTAAGCAATTGAGGCAGTTTCTTTAATATTTGACAACTCTCATGGCTTGCATGGAAGTGGGCTTTGCCTTGTCTACAGAACTCTGCACTTTCTCATGACAAAAGTAAAACTTCACATACTTGATACCAGGAAGCAAGATCTCTATATGAGAAAGAAACTGCATTTGGGTAAAGTCAGGAAAGCTACAGTTTTAATGAAACTGAATTCCATCCTACAGGAAAAGATAAATAGTGATGCTCTGCAGAAGGCTGTGTGGTATTCTTTTCTGTGTGCCTGGTTTTTTTTTGTATTAAAAAAAAACATGTAAAGAAGGGGGGCATGCACACAAAAGAAAATCAGAAGATAACATGGTCACATGATCCTGCTGGCCATCTAGTAAATGTCACAGTACCTAAAAAACCCCACATCAAGTAATATAATCAGAAGGAACTTCAGAGAGTGAGTTAGCATGTTTCGATTTCTGGAGATTCCTGTTCAAAACCATGAATATCTCTAAAATAAATTACATTTAAGGACAATAATCAGTAGACTATTTGAGAGACTGAAAAGAATAAGCATCCAGGCATAAAGTAGTGTCTAGGAAGAATGCCAGCAGGAGGAAGGCAGGCAGGTGCATTCTCAGAGGGCCTGGAAACCTTCAGACACAGCACACAAGCAAGCTCTGAGTCTCTTCTTACTGTGCACTCCCCTCGGGTTTAGATCTGGGGTGCTGCAGCAGTGGCACCTCGAGCTTTCCAATTAAGCCAGCTTGGTAGGAACAGCCCTGCTTTGTTGCAGAGTTTCTGCATGGAGAGAAACATTCTGGCTGTTAAGTCAACAGGTCAGAAGATCAAGTACTTTTCAGCACTCTGCTGGCAGGCTCCTCAGGTGTGAAATCCAAACACATAGGTTTGGCAGTATCATGTGAGCTCTGCTTTCTCAAGCTCCAGATAAAAGAGAAGGGGGGCTGGCAGGGAAACCAATGGCAGAGTTTGTTCTAGCCCCAAGCAAACAGAGCAGCACAGGGAGTTTTGGCTGAAGACCCAAGTGGAAAAAAAAAAGGAGTGGAAACAACCTATTATCAGCACTTGAACTTAAGTAAGGAGATATGAGGGTTCTTGCTGTGGTTTAAGGTTTTGGAAGGTGCTGGCAGCCCTGATGTACACAAATGTACATTTGACAGTCTCCAAAAAGCACAGACAGCACACATGTGATAAAGGAACAACACGAAGGGACAAGAGGGGAAGAAAGCAAACACCCAGACATTCATTTAACTTGATTTTAAACAAAGCAGCTTTTCATAGATGTGAATCTCCTGTGCTTGTTTACTGAAAGCCAAGATTTGCTGTAAATGTTAGTAACTGGAGCAAATATCCAGCAGATCAGAGAGATCCCTGAAGAACCCCAATACAAATGCTTTCTGAGGACAGAGATGCCTGATCAAAGACAAAATGAGTGCTGCAAAAAGGAGAAAAGGAAGATGTTCTTTTGTCACTGGTACTAAAACATGACTCACCACATTGGTGTCAATGCTGGGAAAGCACAGACTAAAGTGAAAATGCAACTAAAGATGCAGGAATTGGAGGAAGCAGCAAAGCTCAAGGCAGAGCAAGGAGGCAAAGGATTAATCTATCCTGTTCTCCCCTTAGTTCCCAGCAGGTGTGACAGCCAACCCACAGGTCCCAGTGTCACAGAGATCACCAGTGCAGCACAGGCCACTTCTCCTGCTGTGCCCCTTCCCCACGGGGGAACTGGGTTCAATATGATAAACCCAGAATGACACACCCAGGCATGACCAGGGAGAGAGTAAGTTCAGTAAAATAGACTGGCATTTGTTTCTGTGCCTACAGAAGGAAAAAAAGTCACGCCCAGCTCCTGAGTCAGACAGTATTGGACAGTCAGGTGTGTTCAGTCCTCTCAATGTCACTAAAATACACAGCTGTCTCAACAGAAAACTGTGAAGGGATGTTTTCATTTTAAGGTTAATTGGACTTAAAATGGAAATAAAGAAACTGGGAAGACACTGTGCTCTAAATGCAAATAAAAGAAGCCTAAGAATGTTCATACCTGATTTAAAAAGATCATGTTTACCTTTCACAGTCATTGCCTTTACAAGCATCAAAAGAATGTGGAGAATCAATCAGCTCATGTACATATTCACATGACATCCCCTACTCACTGCAGTGGTGTACACTGGCTACATCTTCACAAAAGCTGCAACTAAGTATTTTGAATTGCGATTTTCAAAGAGGATTCTACAGCACCTAAACCTACAAAACCAGTATCATTTTCCCTTTCAGGAAATTGCTCTCTTGTAGTACTTGAATACACTTCCAATAAAATGTGGAGAATCCTAAAACTGGCCTCACAGCTTCGGGCTACCCCATGAGCTGCTGGGGATAGGCAGCAGGTCTTGCACCTGTATATCCACCTCTGGCCTTGGATCTGTTACCACAGAACTCATGGCCCTAAGCTGGGGCTGACTAGGAGACAGAGAAAGCTGTCCAGGTACTTCATGTTTCATAGAGATTTTAATAAAATAAGGCAAGAGAAACTGAACACTACCCCCTTACGTTTCCAGTTAGAAGTTCTCCACATGTGATGATAGTGCCTCACATTACAGTATAAATTTGTAAGCAATGCCCCTGAGAGTGCCTTATTCCTAAAACATGGCATGCTGCAACCTTCACAGAGTTCACAGTCTTCAGCTCAAGTTTTATTACCATATTCTTGTGAGAACAAAATAAAATTAAACACATTATTTATTAAGCCAAACTTGTCAGAGCTCCATTAATCTTTGATGTCTGGGTCTGCATGTAAATTACAGACTGGATTGTCTGAACTTCAAACTTCACCTGAAGCACTTTGGATGCCTTCAACTAGAATAAATTTTTCCAGTCAGGAATCTTTCTTTCTAGCTACGTTGCAAAAAAATAAATAGGAAGTTGGTACACATGCATAATAGCTGTAATATTGGTTTCCTTGGGGATCTAAACATAGAAATTTTTTGTGCATGCTTTAACAACCTCTATATCCCAGAATCAAGTGTATCAGGATGTATTGGGACCTATAAATAGATATTCTATTTACATACAATTAAACCCCTGTGTTGGAAACCCTCCAGTGATGGGCAATTAAAAGACCACACGACCCATGACTCCAAATTACTTATATGTGCTTGTTGTGTGGAATCAATTCCAGGTGTAATTAAGTGAAGCACCGTGTTAATGACGACTCATATTCCCAAGCAGAACCTTCACTATCATTATAGCCAATAAAGATATTAATCATCCTGGCAATACAAGCCAACAAAATAACTTTCAAAAACTATACACAGCCAGACATGCTCCATCTTAGGCAGTTCTAACACTGAACTGTCTCTGCCCCAGTGGCAGCTGCATTCACTAGTTTAATTACATTGTCTGTACATCTGTCTCAAGTCAAATAATACTACTTCAAAATAAAAAAATTTTAAATTAAAGTAAGAGGAAAACCATATTCCCTTCTCAAAGAAAAAGTTTACTTTCTGTCAAATATTTGAGCGTTTCATTCTAAAAATTCATGCTTTATACTTTTTGGGAGTGAGCGAATTTATCCTCCAGTCAAATCAGTAGGCAGAATTAACTCAAGTCACCTTCCCTCAGTGGCACTGGACTTCTGCTTTTGTGTGCTCTCTAAATTTAATGGAGTGCTCTCTAATATTAAACACCTTCTATAACACCTCATGCACACTTTGTATTCTTTAAACAGCATGACTGAATACTGAAAATACACTCCCATGCCATACTTCAGTCTGGTGGACAGGATCTCACAGGACTGCTTATTTTCATCCCCTTACCAGTATGTGATCCACTCGGTCTCGTTTCTTCCGCCCAAATTTCATCATCTTCTGCCAGTCTGTTTTGTGATTAGGCTCTTTCCTCAGGCTGAAAAACTTCAGTACTTCAGCTGCAATGAAGTTCTACAGAAGGGTAAAGGTGAGATTTATCACATTTAAGCTAAGAAATTAAAGGTATGCACAAAGCAGCTCCCCAGAAAAGTCACACTACAGAATTCACATCAGCTTTCAGTTTAGCTCAGAGACATACAGTATATGCAGCAAAAGTACACAGAAAGTCTCTCAAGCAGCATTGCACAGGCAGGACAATTATTAAAACCAGAAGTGGACGGGAAAGAAAACCAAGACACCCACTGCTGTAGCAACCTTGAGAACAGACACTTTCAACACTACACAAACAGAAGATTCTGACAATTCATTTTACCGGAAAATATTAAAGAAAAGCAGGGTGGGAATTTGGTGTCCTTGTCCTGTGCCCCTGCTGTCCCCCCACCAAAAAAGGCACACACTTTTAGAAGTCTTCTCAACTAACAGAGTGATTTAATTTCTTTTCTTCTTTGCTTTTCTGGACAGTTAACACACTCTATCTTCAGCAGGTTAACAAAAATTTAGTCAACCCCCCTCAATTTCAGAAGAAACAGTGCAGGTGAAGTCTTTGTTCGTGTCCTGATCAACCTGATACTGAAGGTTCTTTGTGGAGGGCTTTAAGGAAGACAGATTTTCTCCCAATGCCCAGCCCTGCAGGTTTAACCCAGGTCCAGTCAGGCTCTACTTTGTGCCCCAAGGTCTTGGGATTTTGTCCTTCCTTGAGAGCTACCACCAATAACATGGAGGCCTCCTCTGGCTTGTCAAATGCAACAATGCCCTTACTAGTCAAATTTTGGGCTCCTCTGGGCAACTCCTGCTGTCCTCAGAGAGGCTGGCACAGGTGTGTGTGTCTGAGTGAAAAATCTAGCTCATCCCATTTGGCCCAACCCTACCATTGGATGCATTCCAGTTTAGCCATACAGAGTTCCACAGAAAGCTGCTAAAGCAGCAGCCTGTCAGCATACCAATTTTATAATATCAAGGTCATCCTGGCAGTTCTGCACAGAGGACTGAGGTTTAAAAACAACCACTAGCAGCCCTAAGGACAGGAAGGCCAATCTGTTGAGTTAAAATGGACCATTTTGACATATTTCCTTTCAGGTTTGTTATCTCCTTTCTCTTCTCAATCAATCTCTTGCTGGATACACCTCTTATGATCTTCTAACACTCAGGTAAATGCCAGTTCAGTGTTTTTCATCTCCCGTTCCCTGCACAACCACGATTTCTTCCTACCTTGATTTCATCCAGATCATTTGGATCTTTGACTCGGCGAAAATAAGCAGATGCAATCCTACATGGTTTCATCCAAATGGGCTGATTCAGATTAGGATCCTCAGCAAAGATTTCCCCAAATATCTCTCTTGTTAAGTCAAATACCACCTGAACAAAGGAAGAAGTAAAAGTTATGGCTTCTTTTGTCCATGATAAACTTTCAAAGGGCAAGACCAAAATGTCTGAAGACCGTACCTTTTTATAAACCTGCTTGTTTATGGTGTCTGTGTCCTGCTCCTGGAGGGTACCACTGAGATCTGTTTTAAGGCTGCAGCTTTGAAGATCGTGACCCAGCTCCTTCAGTTTCCAGAGCTCCTCGGCTGCTGCGTGCACCATTCCTTCCACCTCCACAGCAGTGTGAGGCACTGCCAGGGGCTCCTCGCTCGGCTTCGGCGGCACTTTCTGCGGCTCAGCCTGGGGCAGCACTGCTGGCTCCTCAGCCTGCTTCTGCTGCAGCTTACGGCAGCTCAGGCCGTAGTCCTCATCAAACCAGTCCTGATCGTCTCCCAGCACACTCAGGAACTCCCGGTTGAGCTCCAGCTCTGCCAGTCTCTTGGCAAGCTCCTCCTGGCCGCTGGCGCCAAACACGGGGCTCTCCTGCGAAAGAAGAGCCACAGAGTAAAGGTGAAAGCGGTGTCACACCGTGGTCTCGTCAGCTCACATTTTTAAATGCTTTGCTGAGGTAAACTGAGGCAATAAACGCCTACCAAAACAAGCCATGCAGTGGGATACACAAAAACACATGGGACACATACAGAACATACAGGTAATCTCCCCATCATCCAACAGAACTTGGGAGAAAAACTGGTGCCACAACACATTCCTCAGATTCAATCATCCCCAGTCAAAGGCACAATCAACTCTTAAAATCAGTGCAAGATGTCTGCTACTCACTGGTCTGGGACACATGTCTGGAGAGGAAAGCTCTTCTCTGTCATCTTCCAAATCAGAACTTAGGAAGAAGTTATTCAGTCCGTCTGGAATCTGTTTTTCAGCCTGCTGGGGTGGGGTCCTGGCTTCCTCCTTCACATCACAGAGCTCCTGGTTGCTGAGCTGGATTTTCTCATTCTTGATCTTCTTTATTTGCTGTAACTGATTGACTGTGTCTTTCACAAAATCTCTAAGTAGACTGTCTGTCAGCAAACTGACCTTTTCCAGTTGGTCTTTTGACTTTTCTTCCTCTCTAAGAGGCAGGCTGAGCTGTGCTTCTAACTGGTTCTTTTCTTTTGTCAGCAAATCCAGCAGTGGAGTTGCAGGCTTCTCCACAACACCAGGAGAGAGATCATCTAACTTTTCAGCACATTCTTCTCCCAGTGTCTTCTGCCTCTCCAGTTTTTCAGAAAGGAAATCTGACATGTCATCCAACTGAGCAGCAGAAATCTCATCCACAACGCTAGAACTGAGAGGAGTGTGGCTGGCCTCCTCTTTGACAGCATCCTTCAGGTAATCTACCACTGACTGTTCTTGGGCAAATGACCCAGTAGCTACAGAGATCTCCTTTATGCTGTTTGCTTTAGATGACAACTCCTCATCAACCCTTTCCTCAGCTGAGGCTTCTGAAACAGCTGTGTCCACAGGAGCTTTATCCTGGGAATAGTTCTCTGTTGCATCTCTGCTCTGGCTTTCAGCTTCTTTGCCTGGTTTGGAGCTTTCTCTATCTTTCTGCTCAGCTTTGTGTTTTTTCTCCAGTCTATCATCAAAGAATGAGTCTTCATCATCCTTATTTGTGTCTAAATGGCTGTCGATACTTTCTGTAATGTGAGAGATTTTTTGAGGAGGAGCAAAAATACCATGCTTTTCTCTGCAATCAAAATATTTAACATCATTGTAAGTTCCATTATTGTTCCCTTCAGGTTTATCCAGCTCCACGCCAGCCCAAAACCCTTTGGCAAATTGAGTCAGCCCTTTGAACCGCAATGTCCCAGGCTGGACTTTACTCACAAGTACTCTATCTCCAATGTTGAAATTGGACAAACTATCTTCGGTTTCTTCGGTGACTGAAGCTGAGGCCCACAGTGGTGAGCAAGCAGGAGCCTGTTGTTGCTCTGCATCTCTGCGTTCAGTATTTTTCAGAAGTTCTGTAGGGGACTTAAGCTCCAGCAGCCTCTCTGAGTGCACGCTGCCAGAGAGAGACCTGTCACTGAGGCACTCGCTGATTTCGCCGTCGCTGCCCAGGCTGGTGGATCTGCTTCGGCTGGGCTGGCACTGCTCCCTCAGGGACTCCCCGTGAGCAGACAGCAGGGATCCTTCAAAGTCATCTTTGTAGCGCTCCTCAGGCAGTGTTTCTTCAGCTGAAGCTTGTTTTCTGGAAGAGGATCCTTCAAAGTCTTCAAGGTATGATGGCTCTTTTTGACTAAAGAGCTGCTCTGAAAGCAGATCACCTTTTTCCTCTGCAGACCTGCTGAGTTTGTGAGAAGTCTCCTTTATGCTTGGGCCACTTATGGCATCTTTATCTGACCGTCTCTGTTCTAAGATTCCTTCTGTATCATGAAGACTTTCCACATCAAACAGTTCCTTCTGAGAGTGTTTGTTTTCAGAGCAGAGATCCAGTGAACTCTCCTGTCCTTTATCTAACATCAGCAAGACATCAGAACTCTCCAAAGGCTTAACATAAGAACCTCCACTCTCATATTCCTCTGACTTTATGGATTCCAGGTCTTCTGTAATCTCAGATTTATGACTAATGGTAGGACTAACACTGGATGCATCTACCACTTTGTTCACTGACTCAAGGGATATCCTGCTAATGTCTTTCATATCTTTGAGAAGAGCTGAAGAGGGGACACTGTCTGAGGAATCACCAGATCCTGCTCTGGAACTCTTTGGTAACACTAAAACCACGGAAGCTGTTCCAGAAGGTTCTCCTGCATGAGCAGCTGTCACAGGCACCTTCTTGGTGTGCACAGACACAGATCTCTCAGTTCTTGATGACACAGCGTCTTGAAGGAAAATAAAAAGTGAATTTCAGCAGATGGTATAACCCACATTGTTTTATTGCAAACTGCAATCACAGGCAACTAAATTACTATCGAGGTTTCTATGTTAAAAGAAGATACAAACTGGTGCCTTGGAAACACATACTTCTGGCTGTCCTATGGACATGAACAACTTCCATTCAGTTCCAGGGTTATAAAGCTTTCTTTCTGCTTCTGTTCCTTTAACCTGTGTCCCAAGGTAAGGACTCAGTTATTTGTTTGCAATGAAGATTAGAATGGCAGATAATGAAGAGATAATCATCAACAGCAAAACAGTGAAAAGTATCTGAACTCACTGTGGTAAAGGAACAAGAAACAAAAGAAAGTAAAAAGGTTGTCTCTTAATTATGGTTTCATATAAACCTCAGAAAGAGTAAACTAAATACAAAATACACAGGGTATTCTGCAAAAGCAGAATCCTGTTATATAAAACTGCAAAAAATACAGCTCCATCACTATGGTTTTATGAAGTCTGCATCCTCTCTTAAAACCTCTTAGTGAATCAAGATGAAAAAAGATGGACCTTTAAAATTAAAGAATTTTAAAACAGTCAGTCTTCAAGATCTTAATCTGTAGGATGGATTTGTCCAGTTACATACCTGCATGTTCTGAAATGGACTCCAAAGATGCTCTGGATCTCTCTGATTCAGTCAGTGATTTCCAGTTTTTAGCTGTCTCAGGCCTGAATTGGAAAAATCAAATTGCATGAATTACAGTTACACCAGGGTGTTGTTCGTTTGGGTTGTTTTTAATAGATAAAAATGGAAATACAAGCATGTATAATTATAACACCACACCAATGTGGCATTGTAATTATAATATAAGTATTTTGCTCTGTCAACATACTGTGACCTTAGAAAATAGGAATGGGGACAGAGAGGAGAGTCTGGAGAGTCCTGGAAAGTGATTTTTTAAAAGACTAATCAAACTTTATCTCTTTCCAGAAAAGAAAAAAAAAAGAGAGAAAAAAAAGTTGGGTTGTTTCTATGATTTTTTAAATTTGAATGCACTAAAATTGCACCATCTGCTGGAGAAAATGAAACACTTAAAAATACAGTAGGAAGTGCAGAAAATCAGTTGAATACTCAACCCTTTAAAATCTAAGAACTAAACCAGATTTAAGTTGCAAAGATGAATGGTTTGCCTCGGACAGTGCAGTGGACATAATGAGTGACCAAAATAGAAAAAAAAAAAAGCCTTCAAGGCTGATCATCCAGCCAAAGCATTTGGCAGAATTCTTGCTCAACAGAAAATTATTATTTTAAAAATTATTAACAATCCTTGAAAATAGAGCCTGAAAGGCTGGGCAGGACAAAAGTGAGGTGCATATGATTACAGACACAGTAAATCTTATCTGTTTTGGGTCTGGTGAGAGCAGCAAATAGGTCAGTAGGATACTGCCACTGTCCAGTGCTTTAAGGCAGAGCAATTACCAGCTTTCCTTGAATCCATGGTTTTGGCTAAAGCAGCAATCACCACAGCTCCAGAATAAATTCAAAAAGAAGGAGAAATCCCAGTTACCTATGGAGTGGTGGTGCCTTGATCTTAGGTTTCTCAGCAGCAGCTGAGGATGGAGTTTTAATCTGAGGTTTGGCTGTTGGTGATGCCTCCAGATCCCGGCTCAACTCTGCTTCAGTCTTCTTGATAAACTCATCATACGACTGCACATGGAAACAATGCCAGCTGTTAATGCACTAAACCACAGCTACAATTCAACAACCACTATTCAGTGAATAAAGAATACACTCGGTTCCTCTGTAAACCAATCTATTTAACTTTCCCAAGGTCTACTGCTGCAAATCCTAGAAATTTCAATACTTTACTTCCAAAAGCAAGTTACATGAGCACTAATCTTTAATCCCAGCTAGGATACTAATGTGTATAAACACATATAACCCCTGGAATGCTGCCAGTAACCCATTACAGATAGACATTTTAAAAGGGAATGGCATTTTTGCCTCAAGGCTCTGGCTCATGATTGGAAATGGTTGAACAGCCAGGTTGGATGGGGCTTTGAGCAACCTGGTTTAGTGGAAGGTGTCCTTGCTCATGGAAGGGGGGTTGGAATGAGAGGATTTTCAAGGTCCTTTCCAACCCAAACCATTCTGTGATTCTGTATAATAGGCACACTTCTGTCACAACAATGTGTCTTTCACAGCTGTTGATACAGTATTCTGCCAAAAACATCCATACTATAAAGATTTATCCAAGGCTAACAATCTATTAGATTGCCCTTCTTTCTGCTGTTCCTAACCTCCAGTTGTTTGATCAAACTGGCTTCCTGGGCCTTCAGTCTTTCCTTCTGTCTCTTTTTCTGCTCCTTTTTCAGCTGGTAAACCACAGATTTCCTTTTCCGTAGTTCATCCTTCAGGGCCCTGATGCGTCCTTCAATGTCACTTTGATCAGAGGTGGTTTCTGAAAAAGTTTAGTTTCTGTCTTTACAAACTTGCTCCTTACAAAACAATTCTAAGCAAAGCAATGAACAGTCACTCAGTAATTACAAAATATAGTCCAAGAAAAATACCAAAGAATTTAATGTCAACATGTTATTTAACACAGTAAGACTCTTAAAGTGCGATTTCAGATTCTAAACACTACTATGTGTGGAAGATACAAAAAGGTGTTGCATCCTATTTGATTTACAGGAGATAGGCTCTGATACACACAGTAACTTGTTACCAAGCTTATTCACACCAACCACACATGTTTATGCTCTTCATCATTAGCTGCTTGTCATGTTGGGTATTGCAGAAATTAATTTTCTGACGTATTTAAAAATGCAACTCAAAGCTGCACACCAAAAATACATCTGAAACATAGGCTTACAATTATAATACTGAGTTTCAAGTTACAGAGTACACGTCATTGATGAGAATGTCACTTGGAACAGTCGACTCCAAACCAAGTATAAGTTTCTGGCCCATACAGATTTTCTGTCACCTAGAATAAATACATCTATGAAACACAGAGCTGACTGGCCAACAGCTGGAAGGGAAGTCAATCTGAACAATGCAGAGATTGTCACTGTCCCCAGATACTCAGATCTAGTCCCTGCATGATAACCCTATTCTACCAATAACTCTGCTTATTTTCTTATTTCTACTGTATTTGTACTTCCTACATTCTTCCACCTATTTCTACCTCCCTTATTTCCTCTTAGTCTCTCAGACTCTACAGAGAGACTGCCTCAGTCTCTCATTAGCTGTTTTTTTCCACCCACCTGACTATGTCCACTTGTTTCTTGTTTTAAATGCATACCAACATAGTGCAAAACAAGATCCCCGTCCCAGATTGGTGCCACCACAATTAACTATCAAAAACTCTTCAAAGTATTTCTCTGACATAGCCTTACTGGAGCTCCTCCCTGAGCTGATGTGCCCCTCTACAGCTGCAGCTCCTAACAGGAGGATTTTGGCTGGTTTGTTTTTCTAACGCTCAGTATCACCTGTAATGTTTTCTGGATGCTCATAAATGCCAGATTCTTTACTTAATAGTTTAGAAAGCCAGTTACCAATATGCTTTGGTCAGCTAGCAGGAAGAGCTGGACATTTCCCTAATCCATCTCATTTCTGAACATAACAAACCACCACAATGAAGGATTCCATCCTTAACAACAGCCAGCAAATGCAATCAAACCATTGTATTCTTTTTGCATTAACAACTGTTGTTAACCATTTAAAGAATTAAAAAAAAAAAAAAACAACAAAAGAATGGAATCTCACTTGGCTGATCAGGAGCACTTTGTGATGCCACTGTAATTAACAGCTCCTCCCTAACAGTAAGTGACCACTATGTAATTACAGCATTTCTTGATCAACTCATAAAGGAGAGATCTGCACATGCTTTCATCTTTGACGATCTTGTCTACGCATGCATCAGACTGACAGGGCAATGACTTCATTGCTACTCAGCAGACCAGAACATTTGTCTCTTTACAATGGAATGATTTATTGTGAAACCAGCACCATCCTGATCGACTTCCCACCTCTTACACCTTTCTTTAGAATCTGAAATCAAAGACTGTCAATGTTTTATTTTACACAAGTTTATTTTAATGATAACTGTTTCCTGCTCTACATTTCATAATGGCTTCCTTGTATGACTGCTGAGTCAGAGCTTGAAAATAACTTTATCAAGGTGCTGAAAGCTTCACTGGAAACTGCTCTCCAGACAGAATCCTAACACAAATGACTCCATGCAAATACCTAGGTGTTTCTCACAGTAAGTTACCAACCATCACAAACAACAGCCAGTACACACAAGAGAACCTCCTTTTTCCACTAAAGACTTATCATTAAAAAAAAAAAAAACAAGGAGGAAAATGCTATCTCATTTGCTAAAAAATATTTTGTGGTGCTCTATCAATTGCACTGTGGAAAACAAGATGCTCTAGAGACTGAAAGCATGGAAAGAGTCAAAACAGACTTCCCAGGTGAACAGAGTGGACGATGGTGACCCACAGGATGGTGGCTCAGGAACCCCTGCAATCCGCATGAGAGAGAGCACAGCAGGGAAAGGGCTGCTCTGTTCCACTTCACTTCCAGTATTCCTCCCCTCAGCATTTACTGACGGCCAGCTTGGGTGAAGGGTATGATGAGTTTGTACACTAGATCTTGTATTTTATACCTCAAAATGCTACCTTAGGACCTGCACACAGACCACACTCTCCTCCAAAAATAAACCCCTATGTCCTGTAGCATCCACTGATTCTGCACAGGGAAGAGCAGGCCCAAGGGTCCCCCCCATACTGCCATGTAACAGAGCTGAACTGCTTCTGGAGCCATGTTGCGTGTAGGAAGAGGGATTTTTAAATCCTAGGACAGCCTTTTAAATCCTAGGGCCACCTTAACTATTGACTCTTATCTTCTTCATGTGTGTTTGCAGAACCTGCATCACTTTCTACAAGAAGAGATAATGTATAAACCTTCAGCTGAAGAGATCCAATTACATAATGGGAAAATACTCCCACCAACCCTGAGCCTTGGCAATTTCCAGGAATTTGTCTGCCTCCCTCCACCTATGTCTGCATTTCAAGTTTGTTAAAAGCAAAAGCTTTGAAAAAGCAATTTAAACCCAAGTGGATATTACACTTACCTGACTGTGTCATAGATAAAGATTCATCAGACCAGTTGTGAGATGTCTGATGAGACTTCACAGGTGAACGTAGCTGTCCTCCAGTTCTGTGGCTGCCTTTGCTGGAGTCTTGCTTTGATACAGATATGCTGCTTTTGGGAGGAGACTAATAGAAGAAAAGGATAAATAAGGAATTGCAGTTTGAAAGTAGAAGATCACTGTCATCAGGAGCCAGTTACAAGGAAAGAACAGCATGACAAGAGAACATCTCAAACAGAGGTACCTATACAAAGATCTTAAGAAGAAATTAATCTTTGCTAGACGGTAAGACAAAAACACCAAGAGCAGCAATAACTGAGTGCTTACTTTGAGCCTAGATTTCAATAAACCTGCTTAGACTACTCTACTACCACCTAAGTGAGCTGACATGGCTCTGACTCACAGGTGTTCAATACATTTGTGTCATCTTATTGGGTTACATCTGCAGCAGTAGGAACTCCTAGTAAATAAACTAATGAAATCAACCACTTTATGTAAGGGGTGCAAGATGACATTCTGAATCAGTGAAACAACAGAGCACTGTTTTTCTGAGGCCAGGCAAAAATTCAAAGAGCAAATGTTCTTCCAAAAGGCTGCTTAATGCTTCAGAATTACCCTACAAACCTTTAACACACCTTGGACATAACCTCTGGCATACATTAGACATTTTACTATTATCTTCTCAGCAAATCTGCAAAGAAATTATTTGTAGTAAGTCTAGATAAGCAGTTCTTTTACCCCACAGACACTGAATTTTCTGTCTTATTGAGCACAGGACAAAATTAGGATGAAACTCATCAAAATTATCATCCAACTAGAAATAGCAATTGGAATAGAACAATAAGGCAGAATTAAGCAGCAAGCAGACATAATCTGAAATGCAAAGGACCGTGCATGAGGTTACAGGTCTGCTCCTTCATCCCATAGCTACACTTTGGGATACATTACTTGCAAACAAGGCAAAGTGGAAAAACAGAGCATAGTTTCCATGGCCTCCAAGAATTTATACAATGGCAACAGGCTAGCCTACAGCTAATTCACACTGGTAAACTGGGTCAGTGCTCCACCACTTAGCACTGCATACCTACGTGACATACGCAAAATGTTTTGCAAGACTACGCACAAGTTTAAAAATATCTAAACTCTGTGCGGAAACAGTATTTCCTCAAGACTTCAAAGCACATGTCTGATCACAATGATTACTCACAGTAATGTGAAGTGCTATCACAAACACAGAAAACAGATTTAGTGAATAGTTTAAACTCTACTTTGACAGCTGGAGTGGCTATAGTTGCTACTTCTCTGATAGCGTGTAAGAGTACACATGGCAGAACAGCTCACTCACCAGTTTGCCCGGCGAGGTAGAGGACTTGAACTCTTCAGAATAAGCCATTTCTTCATTAATTGTACTCTGATCTGGGCTTTCTGGCTGTTCATGGCCCATGGGCTCTGATGGGACAGACTCAGCAGCTGGACTGCCAAGATCTTCAGGGATAGAGCTTTCACTATTCAGATGAGAGCAAGAAGGCACTGGAGACTCTTCCTCACTAGCTGTTTCTGAGATTCAACGGGAGGAAAAACAAGGCACATCAGAACTTGCACCATCCTACATGCAGAGGCTGAAGGCACAAAAGGCTGAAGGCAAGCTTTCTGTGCTGTCTGCATATAAAGCAGTAACTGCTACCAGTACACATCAAACAAGCGTTATTGCACTCACCTAGACACACTGATGGTGAAATATTTAGCAAGAACAAGCCTGTTTCCAGAGAAGTGTGACTTAAAGCTATGATTTGTGCTCAAGATACAACTGGATGTGGCACTTAGTCCCCTGGTCTAACTGAAAAGGTGGTTAACAGTTAAGAGGTTGGACTTTATGATCTCACGAGGCCTGTTCCAACCCAAATGATTCTGGGCATCTGTGAAAACTGCCCAACATTCTTAGTGATTGCTGAATATCTAAAGTAAAGAGGTTTTCAGGATATTCTAACATTTTCCAGACAACACACTCCAAAAAGATTATTAGGGAAACCTGTCCTTCCAGTTGACCATATAGAAGCAAGAGTCACCATTAGTCTGAAGAAGTCATGGAAGAGCATATAATCTGCAGGCCAGATCTTGAATTTAGAATTGATTGCTTCCTTTACAGTAGTTGCAGAAAACATTTTAATGTTATGATTTCATCATGAGTCTCTCAAATGGCAACAGGCAAAATAATAAGTTGGGTTTTCAATATTCCTGTTTACTGAATTCCGCAGGAGTCCCAGCATTACTGAGGCAGCCATGGAGAACTATTCAGTGTCTGAGCAAAGGCTGGGGAGAGGAACTTTTCCTTCTGAAGCAGGGCTGAGTTCCAATTCTTACTGGTAGATACAATCAGTAGAAAGCAAGGCTATTTCCTCACTTATTGCTGAGAATTCAGCGTTCGTGCTGAATTTTTGTTCATTGGAACTTACTGACTCATACACATATCATCTTTAAAATGTCTTACAATGTCTAAAATCCGCATGACTGCTTTCAGCAACAAGTGTAATAGGGCATTATTCTGAATTCCCTTTGCACATTCAAAGGATGTGCTGCCTACTTTCAGCAAAGCGGGGAAAAAAGGAAAATAGATATGTTTCTAGAACAATCCCTGAAATTATTTTCTCTCACTGCAATTCAATCCCTGTGCTTCTGCACGGTCCACTTAAGACTGAACGGTAAAGTTGTATCTTCCAACATCTGGGAATTCAATTTTTCCTCACAATAGCATCATTTATACTAATTAGATCCTAGCATACTTTACTACAGCTACACATTTCAAACAGGTTGCATTAACAACGGAGGGAAGAAAAAAATTGTTTCAATTTTTGGAAAACACAGACAATGGCAAAGCAGCCCCTCATAGGAGCCATCCTCACAAACAGTACCAAAGCTAACAGAGAGAGCCACTTTGCTCACTACTGGGGAAAATGGTTTTAACAGAGTAAGTTCAGAAGACCACCAGCAAAAGATCATGCCATACTGCAATATTTCTGCTTTGGAAGACAGAAATATAGTTTAAAAATTGTATGTAGAAGTGACTGATGGCCTTATGCTGCACTGTTCACTTGGGAGGATACACAGCAAAGGAGAAATACACATTTAACTACGGTGTAAAACACGCAACAGAGTGCCGAAATTGAGATTCTAAGAGTGCCCAGAAAACAACCAAAATACCAGAAAAGGAAACAACTGCAAACCTAAGCAATTATGCTTCTCTCTTGTGATATGTGTCACTTCCCCCCATTTCCCATTACCTTTGGGCTCAGTTCTCTGATCCCCCAGCTCTTTCTTGGCTATTTTGGTTTTGAGCAGCTCCTTGTCCCAGGCAGCCAGGGCCTGCTTTTCCATCCGCCGTATTTCCGCCTCCTCGGCGTCCAGGCGGCGCTTCCACTCCAGCAGCTCTTCCGCGTGCTGTCGGCGCTGCATCAGCTTCTGCTCCCGCTTAGTGAGGAACCTGAAGGGCAGAGCAGAGGGCGATGGCAAAGCAGACAGCCACACCCTGAGACCCCAACACCCAGACACTCGACTGCCACCATTCCCAGAACCGCAGTTGTTCGGTTTGTTTGCTAGGATAATATCCACAGTAACTACTATCTCCCACACTTCTGGTGTGCTGCTGAAAAAACCCCACAAGTAGACAAGGGTTCTTTTCGCTGCAGGAAATAATGTCTACATCATACTGCAAACAGGCTGGTTATATTTTTAAAATCTTCGAAATCATTAAAAGTGCTACAAATCATGCGCTAAACTGAACAGAAAAAGTTCCCAATTTCAGGACACGAAAAGTACCTGTGGTATTAAACTGGAACCTTCTAGAAAGCTGTGACCGTTTGAAAAATGAACTTTTCTTCTTTGCTAATCCCAATGACAGAAAAATTGTAACCTCACTTGCCCCACAGTTTTTTCTAAATATGTAAATATAAGAGAAGGTGATTCTGTATTAATAGTCCTCCTGGATCTTTAATCCTTCTTCCTTTAAGCATCATCTCTGTGGATTACCACACTTGGAATGTTAATTGTGAGCTGACAGCATCAAGAGAATAACAATGTCGGATTGTTTCTTCCCAGCTACTAACATATCTGGCTGGTAGTTTAGGAAGAAAAAAAATTAAAGCTCATGCTGAAAATTAGCAGGTATTTTCTTTCTGACAAATAACTCTTAGGTGATCCATGAAACCTTAGAATTGACAGAACTCTCACAGGATTTCGTAGGTATGAATAGGTTTGTGTGCACACACTTGTTCTCTTTGCCAGCCCTTGTCTCATTTCTGAGCATTGAAGTTAAGCAAGAGCATAGCACTTAACCTTTCAGACAGTAAATTGGAAGCAAGTCCAACATCAATTGCACACACTTCCTCTGGCATGCCAAGTCTAGAGAAGGGCATCTATCAATCCATTCACCTCCTACGCTGAAAGCTCCAAGACGTCATAGAATCACTGTAGAAAGTACACGGTTTGCCAGCTAGAGAGAGATTGTCATTGGTACAGAAGTTGTGGTGCTGTGAAAGGCAGACTTCAAAGACTTGTGATGCTTTGTTTTTGCAAATGTCTTCATAATTTTCAAGCCATCCCAAGCACTTAGCATCAAAGTTTTTAAGCTGCAAAGCAGATACTAATCTCATTTGTGCTTTTTAATCTCTCACATTTCAAAAAACCCTTTTATTTACAGGGACTGGAATGGCCAAGTGACTGATGTGCAGGTCTTGCCTGCTAAAGGACATTTCTTGTTTTCTCAGTTAGTGTTTGTTCTATTCCGTGGAAAAGTGAGCTGGCAGTTGATCAGAAAGGTTAAGATTCAGATCAGTCCTTCTCTAAGACAGATTCAGACAAAGGGACCAAGTTATGACATGAAGAGAAAAGTTTCAGAAGCCAGTAAGAGATGCTCACAATCTTCTTTCTGGTGGTCAAAACAAGAGGAGGTGAAAAACAGAAGCACCTCAGAATCTCTGGAACATCTGCCATCTTCAAGCTGACAGATTCTGTGATTTTGTGCATTATTTTATCACTTTCTGTAGACAATCATCAAACATGGTCTACACTTAGGCAAAACTGACAGGCTGGTATCATTAACAGAGCAAACTACCAACAGTAATTGCATTACAAACGTGACAGGGACAGCCATGATAATGTTGTGTCTTTCACCAGCACTATCTGATTTATCCACTCGTACTCTCACACACACATCAGTTCCAATTAGTCCAGTGGATCATGCGTTTGGAACTCATTTTGGAGGTCATTATTACAATGACCTCAACGCAAAGAGCAACTTGTTCTTCTTTCTTCATCTACTGTTTGATTTAATCAGAAAGTTTTGCAGTTTACTGGATCTTGAGAGAGGTAAGCCCAGTTGAAATAAAATGGAAGAGAAAGTCTGAAATAAATGGATTCAAAAGAGCAGGTCTCCTTAAAAGCAGATGTCAAATGAATTAAGCCAGAAGACCACTAACCAGAGGAGAATCAATGAAATTGCCATGAAACTAATTACCACACAAGAACTACTTAATAAGAAAAATAAGTCAACAGAAGTGATGGGAGAGAAAGAAGATTCCAACAAAAAACCCACAAGAAGAGAAGGCTCAAAGCAGCATGGCTGAAGATGCAGACCCTTTCATAACCCTGGAGTTTTAAAGGCCAGAGCCACAAAACAGCAGATGCATTGCCTTAATATTTATTGCAGTCTAGAGGGTTCCAGTTGCAATACCAAGCGTACACATTTACTCTCAAAAGCAGAAAAAAAATTTGCAAAAGCACATCTGGCATCTATGCAGCTGGAAATGTGGGGGAGCAATGAGGAAGCAGCAGCACTCAGTTAAAGCAGCATGATTTCCAAGTCTATTTCCCTGGTGCTAACATCACACATTTTATCCATGCATTTTAAATATTAGGATTAACCTGCTGCTCTAAAATGTACATTTTAAGGTATATTGACTATAAGCCCAAACTATGTGGCTTCAGCAGCTATTCTGAAGTAGTAACCAGACAGCAGGAGCAAATTGAACTGCCTGCCAGAACATAGCAGGAATAAGAGATTAGAATCCTGGAATGGTTTGGCTGGGAAGGGACATTAAAAATCATCTAGTTCCACTCCTCTACCACGAGCAGGAACTCCTTTTGCTAGACCAGGTTGCTCAAAGCCCCAGCTGACCTGGCCTTGAACACTTCCAGGGATGGGACAGGCTGTTTCTCTGGGTAACCTGTGCCAGGGCCTCACCAATCCCACACTAAAGAACTTCTGTATATTTAATCTAGATCTACCCACTCTCAGTCTAAAACCACTACCCCTTGCCGTACCACTACAGGCCCTGGTATAAAGTCTCTCTCTATTTTTCTTATAACCTCACTGTATATGCTGAAAAAGCACAATAAGGTCTCCCTGGGGCCTTTTCTTCTCCAGACTGAACAAGCCCAACTTTCTCAGCCCTTCTTCATAGGAAAGGTGTTCCCTCTCTTTGATTCTTTGTGGCTTCCTCTGGACCCGCTCCTACAGGTCCACGTCCTTCTCGCACTGGGGACCCCAGAGCTGGATACAGGACTGCAGGTGAGGTCTCACCAGAGCAGAGTGGAGGGGTACAACCACCTCCCTTGACCTGCTGAGAAGTTTTCCCAAGCAGCCCAAAACAGAGTTGGTTTTCTGGGCTGCAAGTGCACACTGCCGAGTCATATCCAATTTTTTGGTCCATCAGCATCCCCAAGTCCTTCCTCAATCCATTCATTCCCCAGACAGAGCTGATACTGGAGATTGCCCTGACCCAGGTGCAGGGCCTTGCACTCGGCCTTGTTGGCCTTCCCGAGGGTCACACTGGCCCATTCCTCAAGCTTGTCCAGGTCCCTCTGGACAGCATCCCTTCCCTCCAGCAAATCAACTGCACTGCTCAGCTTGGTGCTGAGGGTGGAGTGATCCCCCTATGTCATTGATAAAGATCTGGAAACAGTGAGGCAAGCGTCAAACACACGCACTGCTGAAGAACCTCTGCACTTTCTAGGACTGAACAGAGCATGCTCTATCAAAGAGTCTATCACTGGAGAAATATACAGTTACCTGACCAATTGGTTGTAGATATACAGCTGGAATTTGGGGTGGAGGTTGGGAAAACAGACACTGAGAGAGGCCCAGTGGTGAGACGTAAAGACAGAGAAGAAGTAGTGAACAGGAGAGCAGTGTCTACAAAATAAGGAGGAAGAGTTTAAAACTAAGATAGCAATTAAGGCAGAAAGAATGAGAAAAAGGATAGCATCTAGCAAAGAACTTTAAAATTAATTGCATTTAACATTGTATAGTTAATACCCAACATCTGCAGTACAAAAACTATACACTGTTATGCAGAAGGTTATAGAACATACACTTACAACACTTCGTTTTCTGTTAATGAAAGACAAGTGACTTTCACACTGCTGTATTTTTCTTCAAATTTTGGAGAGTTTTATTGCTTTGATGCAGATTTCCACAGGCACCAGTTAACATATCTCAGCCTAACCTTTCTCATGCTATTCTCTCAAAAGGATGTATTATTGGTATTAAAGAGCATGCTGGTTTTGCGATATCAACAATTTGCTGGTCTGAAACTTCAAACACATTTTCATTCACCTGGCGAAACCTCAGTAAAATTATTTCTACAATAAGGTAAGCACCAGTGAAAGAGCAAAGAAAAAAGAGATTAAATAATTTACTTTCAAAACATAAACCGTTCCAGGAAGAGTCCAAGATACACCTGCCATTCACACACTAGCTGCTAACTGGGATTTTTTGCAACAAAGCACAGACTTGATCTCAGAATACTCATTTATTTAAATTCAAGTACTAACTGCAGAAAGAAAATACCTATTGCTTTTTAAAAAATCTACATAACTTACAGCTCTGCTTAAAATGGTATTTCTTAAAAGTATTACCATTTTAAGCTAATTCCTAATGAATTACCAAATTTATAGAAAAATACCATGCTCCATGTAGCTCTATCAACTACAATGCAAGCTAAGAAGCACGCTAAGGAAAAGCAAATGAAAAAAAGCATTTAATCCATTACTGCACAGATTACCATTAATGCTGCATACGCAAGGAAAGCCAGGGGAAAGTGGTTCATTCTCTTTGACAGAGCATGCTCCTGTTCACATGCAGGCTACACAGACTCATCAGTTAAAACAAAAACAGAGCTATTCTTTCATTCCCCTTTTAGCAGAAGACAAATATTAAAGCTGCCTCCTAAGTAAGGAAGCCAAAGGATTTCCACCTTGCTGTGGAGTACAGCAAATCCAGCATAGCAGGCTTTCCCAGTTCCTTCCTCCAGTTCCTTTGTATTTATCATTCAGCTTCATCCCTTGTGCCCTATTTCCCACCCCGATTCCCCTCAAATGGCAGCTTGCTATCTATCATTACACCCCAAACCAAACATCTTACTCTATTGTTTTATGTGTTTTACAAACCAGGATATTAAAAAAAGATATCAAGTCAGCACTGTTTTTCAATCAATAAGCACTGCTGTCACTACCAAAACACCTGCCAAAGGTGTGCAGCAACTGTACAATAGGAAAATCAAGTTTCAGAGAATCATTTACGCTTACACGAAATACTTCCTTCTTTGGACATACACAACAATCCAAGACGTTTAAAACCCTAAAACCAAAAATGCATGACCACATGTATCACACAGAATTTCCATTTGTTCTGCCTAAAAGTAATTGTTCCATCTCAAATCCTGGCATACAGCTTTTGAAAAGTATTCTCCAGCTGAGCAGTATTTCCAACTACATAAAATAACAGTCAAATGAGGACTAAACTATCTTTAAAAGTAGAAGATACTTTAAATCTGCTACTATCTCTTGTGATAGTAACAATTATCAATATGTAGGTCTTTATGCAATCATAAATGTTGCTTAGAAATGAAGGTACTTTGAAAAAATAAGATTTCAAGACCAATACTGACAAAGCCACTACCTGATAACAAGTGGCCAAGGAAGCCTTGAATATACAAGCATATTTGTCATCTCCTTTAGTAACCACTACATTACTGTATCTCAAAATTCATAAGCTGCAGATTGTTTTTTTATCACCATTTGAAATTTGTTGACTCTTGTGTGGGAAAAAAGATAAAGACCCTCTTTTAACAAAAAAATAGGATCCAAAGAAAAAAATTATTTTCTTGAAACCCTAGAAGTCAGCATGGCTTACAACTCACAAGCTTTTCAAGTCCCCATCTTAAGCCATTTACCAGTCTCGAAAGATATTTTGAGAATTTGCCACTATGATGATGGGGTGGTTTTCATACAACTTGGAATGCCAGGAGTTTAGTTTGGAAATTTGACACCTCAGAACCTTTAATTATCAGTGATTTTGGCTACTGGGTTTACCAGATGCTACCAGAGGAGTCAGAATAAAACAGCAATCAACTCAGGCTGGACACGAAGGCCATGAAGCTACATGTTTTTACTTTTTCCTGCTTATACCAAAGCCTCCCTTACTGCTACTGGGTTTTATTTTCATCATATTCAAATACATGCATGTGTGGGAAATGTGCTCCTCAGATGATTGCAAGCAAACAGGCTGCTAAGGAGTCAAGGACAGCTGGCCTTTACAGGGCACTGCTTGCTTTGTGATGTTTTATCCAGCTCTGTTTGGAGTCTGAAGAGAAAACACGTTACAAAGATCACCCACACAGACTAAAGTGCAGTGACTATCTTGGTTCTAAGCTCAAAAAAATTGTTTAAGCAAAGACTGTTTCTTGTGGCAACTGGCAGAAGCAAGACTTTCAATGGGTTAGTCTCAAATAAGAATTTAGGGCTTCAAACTAATGAGCACAGGCAGGAAAAGTGTTTGGGATGTTTCATGCACACAAATAATTCCTCCAACAAAAGGCTGCAGAAACAATTTTTTATCTAAAACAATTAATTAGGTGAAATTAGGAGATTAATTTTAGGTTTTCAGATCCAAGAATTGCACATAGATTTTGTTATTTCCTCTGGAGCCTAACAAACACTTTCAACAGCCTTCCAACCTGTGAACCACATATCTTCTCAGTCACATACATACTACCTCCATTAATACATACCACCTCCGTTAATAAAGGAAATATTTAAAGAATTCATACTAGCTGGTTTTAATGCAACCAGAATTAAAATTCAGCAGCTGGATAATTAGATAGAAGTCACATACCTGACAACCTCAGTGTCTCTCTGTGAGCCAGAGCTGAAACTCAGTTACTAGTTTTTTGCATGACAATTGTTATTATAAGTTACATTTCAATTCAAGATAAAAACTGGCACTTTAATTCCAGAGTCTCGCTCCCTATGTTTTTTCCTCTTTAAGGTAAAAGGGGAGATACAAAATAAAGGCACCATTTTGACCATTTGACTTCAGGTCTCTCATTGCAAGAGAAACTCTGACAAGCTGTGCTGTGAAGCCAGAACCCATCCACATTCCTTGTACTTACAAACATCAACATCTTCTAAGCCGATGTGCTTTTACCAACTCTATCAAGTACAAAGAATATTAAACCCCATCTTCTACAATAAAACCTTGACCACATGGTCACCATAATGTTTGAATCTTAGTACTCATGCAAGAACTGTAGCCTTTAAATTATATTCAAAGATTAATATAGGTTTATTCACGCTTCCAATCAGCTGTTTTTCAGGCAATTCAGATCTAAGTGTGTGTGATATCAACACTACTAATATTTCTGATGGCCATTTTTAGTGCAGATGTGGGCCAAACCAACTCGTTCCATTAAAATAGCAAATTTTTGTAAAAGAAAAAAAAATATAGTTACTTTTCATCCATTCTGCTGCGCATTTTTTTAAGTTTCTGCATGATGCTGCTGGTCTCACTGCTGGAGATGGAGATTGGGGAAGGGCTGCGTGTTTCTGCATCAGTTGGAAGTGGGCTGGAACCATTGCTCTGCTTGATGTCATCCTCACTGGGAAGCTCCTGCAATTAAAGTGTTAAAATAAAAAAGAAACATTAAAAGAATTTAAAATTTTAAAAATTATGTTAATTTAGCTTACTTCTCTCTAGATTACATAAAATACTACTTCAGAAAAGTCTGTCCACTTGCAGATTTAACTTCATTTTCCAATCTCATTTTTATTTGACACACAGCTTTTTAGTACACCCTTTCTCTCCATAATTTAAGTTTTCCCCTAACTGTATCCAGAACAAAAAAAAAAAAACCAAAACCACCAAACCCAAACCAAAAAAACCCCCCAAAACAACAAACCACCAGAATTCAGTGACCCAAACAGGAAACCAATCTTTTCTATAGTACTACTATTAAACTTGTGCCTACTCAAAATGTTGTAAGGAGGCAGATAGTTACCAAAACCTCATTTTGCTGCCTTCTAAAGTAGATGCAAGAAACTTAGCATAATTGCACCAATAAACACAGCAGGAAGTTTTGGGATTAGTGCTTACATTTATTACTTTGGACCTGACAAATAATCAAACAAAAATCAAAGCCTCAGAGATCTAAGCATCAAAAAACTCACATTCCCAAAGTCATTAGTTCAGCTTGACAATGAACAAACACCATCTACTGTGCATTTAAAACATTTTGTAACTTCTCCAAAGGCATTTCCTTGAATGATGCTCTAAAGCAATTAAACAGAAATTGCTGAGATAAAGCAGTAAGACCATTTCAGGCAGACAAAACTTCCAATCTAGCAGCTTCCCATTCCTATAAACACTGGAGCTGCATGGCTGAAGAGGGAAGACTCCACCTTCTGTGCTGAACACTCACCAGCTTGTTTTCTCCTGCAGACTTCAGTTTTTCCTGCAGTTTCATCGTAGTCTGACGGATTCGCTCAATTTCTGCCTGCTGTTTCAGGATGAGCTGCCTCTCCTTCCGAGCAGCCTTGTTTGCCTCCTGAAGACGCTTAATTTCTGCCTTTTAGGGATAAAAGATTCAGCATAAGAACACTGACAGACCTCTCTCAAGAGCACACTCAAAACTGCCACAGTGCCCTTGCTATGGGTTTGACATGACTGCAGTTAAATGATGAAGGAACTAGGCTGAACTTCAGTAGCAAAGAACTGAAGATCAGTTAATACTTCAGTGTGGGAATCCAGAGTGCAGACAATATTTCTCTGCCTGTTTTGAAGGGTTTAACCCCGCTGGACAACACTGGTTTTGACCTTTAACCATGGAGAAAATTGCCTACTCTTTGGGAAGAATTAGAATCTACACGGGTGTGAACTAGGTAGTAGAATATTATGTAAAAATGTCACAGGGTGAAGAATTCAGAGTTTTTGGGTTTGTTAGTATAGTAAATAGATAAGAAGTAAGATCTCCAAGATGGAGGATTGTGGTAGTTTCCAGGCCTTCTTCTTTCTTCTTCTGGTCTCCCATATTCTGCAGTAAAAGTAGTTTAAGATGATTGGATAGAAAATTCCGCAGTTCCTGTCTATGTGACAAAGTGATTTACTGAACATTGGTGGAAAAGTAAAAATATCTTTCATTTTAAGTTTTCATTGGATGATTTACCTTTAAAAGAACTGTAAAATCTTGATAAGTTGGCTTTCTCCTGCATTCTGTGCTCTGTGCTGTGTCTAGGTCACACCAGTGACCATATTTCTCTGATAAGACTTAAATAAACAACTACCTAAAGCAGTGAAGGCTGAAAGTCCCGTTCGTCTCCTGGACTCCTGGCAAAGACTCTAAAAATCTCTCCCATCTGGAGAGACCTAATTAAGACACAGAATGTGTCACTTCAGAGTCTCAACCATGGGATTACAGATAGAGAAGGACCCTTTAGAACAACGTGTTGGATATGACTGAAATACAAATAAAACCTACAGGTAAGAAATACTGCTGGTTCTCCATTCCTGTATTCACAGTGTCTGAAACATTAAATGGGTACACATGGCTTTCAGCAGGACTTTCCTAGAGGGCATCCCTTACCTTTTCCTGCTGTAATCTCAGCAGCAGACCACGCTGCCTCTTTCGAATAGGAGGCATCTTATCATCCTCTCCCTTATCTCGCAAATGCCTGCAGATTGGAAGAAAGGACAGAAATATAAATAAAGTAATAAGATTACTTTATAATAGTAAAGTAACATGAAAGAAGTGCACAACAGGCCTCTAAACTTTAAAGTGAAAAATCCTTGCCACGCTCTCTGGTGGAATATTTGCACTGTTTGGTCAGACAGGCATGGTAAAAAGGCCAGTGCAGGTAGTAGGAGATCTCACAAGAATGGGCAGAAGCTCTGCAGAGGTAGCACACTCACTGCTTGAGAAATACAGAAGGAAGGACACATGGCTTACTACCTAATAATCCTTTGCCAAACCCACAATAACAAGAAATTGTAAGAAAATGTCTGCAAAACAATGGTACTCTCATGCTGAGAAAATTACTGATTAAATCTGGCCACTGCTGTTCGCTAGTATCAGTGGGTACTTCAAGTAGACTTCAGGAAAAAACAGATCTTAGATTGGAAACAAATCACTAAGTACAAGATGTATCCAGATTCACTAAGTGTGGCCTGAGTCAACTAAAATGACCTCAGATACACATCAAGCAAAGAAAGGTCCAACTGTTTGACAGCTCTATACCTTCCTGGATTAAGATGCGTAGAGTAACACTTGGCAACTACCTTCTCTAACTGACAACAAACATCTGATCTTCTACTGTTTCAGTGACATTCTGTCTTAATCAAACACATTCAATGTAGATATGAAAGCACAATTATAAACTGGGTCCCAGTAACAACTGTACAGAATACTGACGTCAGAAGATTAGTTCAACCATTAATACTTAAGGGAGAGGTAAGGTGGAAACAAAACCTTGAGAAGTAGAAGGGAATGGTCAGTCAGCAATAACACTTATTCAGAGCTGCCTTACTTTTTCTGGTGCTCCAGCCAAGCCAGTTCAGCCTTGGTCTTCTCTTTGAGAGCCTTCTCCCGGAGCCGGAGCAGTGAGGACTGATGAGCTGCTCGCATTTCCTCCTCTTTCATGTACTGCCTTACCATCTCCATGGTAAACTTAGAGAAACTATCCTGCCCCCCTGAGAACGGCATGCTTAGCTCCTGGAAGGAAAGACAAAGTTGGCGTGGTAAGACAAAAATGCCAAGGCTTTTTTTCAATTACCAAGTGTGTCTGTGTGGGTGTATAAACAGATACACAAAAATGGATGCAGGAAGGGAAGTTGCTTCTTCTCTGAGCTTTCTGCAGACCAGCTTTTTCTGCCCTGGGCTGTGTGACAGTTTTGGGAGGTTCCCACTTCGGCCAGAGAGATGTGGCATCCTTTTGTATTTCCTAGCTGTGTGTTAGCATAGTTGGAGGACTTAACCCACTGGGCTTTTAAAACCTTCCTCAAGTAGTCACCCCTGCTAAGCCACAAGGTGGAGGCCTGTGTGGGCTCCATAAGTCATCACACTTGTACAACAGTGACATAGAGCATGATTCATACACCTCTCTGTTTTGAGATGCTCAGAGAAGCGCAGGGAGGAAAAGAACCCTCAACTCTGTAAACACAGCTAAGAACAGCTCACTTGAAGCTTAGCAGCTTAACCATGTCAGCTCAGTCGATGTAATTTAACTTTACTATGGTTGCCCCATCTACCTTGATAGATGACAGAGCTGTTTTGTCTGGGGACACTTCCTCATCAGAATCGTCACGACTGCCCCGCTTCTTCTCCAGGTTATTTCTGCGATGACTCTCAGAGGGCAGCAAAGACCGAAAAGATTTTTCTTCAATCTCATCCTCTGTCATGGACTCATCAAATTTCAGGGAATACTCTGTTGCAACAGAAGCAGAATCTGAGGGAGAAATCAGGGAAGTGGCTTTACAGTCAGGTATGCACCAGGAATGCAACTCCTCTCAGTAAAGTTAGGGGGGCCAGAAAGACAGGGAGGTAACTAATGTAGAAAAATGGCTGTTTAGGAAAGAGGGATTTTGAGTTAGAGGACATCTGTTACCCAGCTTTGAGAGACCTAACAGACTTGTGTCCACAGGTATAAACACATCTGGAGTTGCTGAAACATTTGGTGTTGTGCCTGCATGTTCAACGAGTGAGCATCTGGCTAAGCTAACACAGCAGAACCTCAAAGGTTCCCATCACACCATGCCATCCTCTATTACTCTTAAGAGGCTACAATTCACCTGGAGTTCAGCTTTTGTCACACACATTCCCTCATTTGTTTCAGAAACTCATTCTGAAACAGCACTGCCCTCCCTCCCTCCCCCCGACCACCTTCAGAGCCATCACACACCAGCAGTACAACCAACCTTTTTCGTCTGGCAGGGACAAAACACTGTCACTGGGCAAGGAATCATCTGCAGCAGTCTGGGCCTGCTCTTCAATACTGCTGGGTGTCTTCTCACGACGGGAAAGCTTTTTCTCATTCTCCTTAGAAGAAGGAACAGAAGGACTCTCCTGGCGGCTGCTGGTACTACTGTGTTATCAAGAGATGGTTTTTCAAAAGTTACTTTGCACATTCCAAAATACTTTTATTATGTTACTACTTTACACACCATGCTTAACATCACAACAATAAACAACATGCAGAGAGTTTGGTTTTGGTTTTAAAATGCAGCTTGGCTACTTTAAAATTCCATGTTTCATCAAAATACTGATTGTTATTTTCATTCTAGCTTAAAATCCACATGGTTTGAAGGTATGCACATCCTTCACCTGGCTCACTAGTGATGATAAACCAATGCAAACGAATTTTCTTTCAGATTTTAAAAGAATGAGTTAGAAATTCTATTTTAGAAGTTAGGAGAACTCCAGAGGAAAATTTTTCCAGTTTGAGATTGGAGAAGGGCTGTGAGAAACTTCATGGAACCTAACTAGATCATGTAAGTGAATAGGACACAAAAAGCTCCTTACCTCTGATCATGAACCTTTGATCTTGAGGACTCAGAGTAACTATCAAACATTGGTGAATATATCTGTTTTGAGTCACCAGTCTCCTCTTTACCTTGTGATATGGCACCAGACTCACATTTCCTGGAAATGAGAAGCATTTGGGATAAATCTGCATTGTCTTAAACACTGGAGTAATACAGTTTTCATCAGCTTTTATCGGTTTACTAGAAGTAGTAAGAGCTAAAATTTCTGCTAAAAGATTTCTTAAAGCTTAAACTAGTTAAATCATCCCACAAAACATTGAGATCATCTTTTTCTACTCTTTTATGTAGAATTTCACAGAACCAGTTAATGCTGCCTTTGGTGTACGCTATTAAGGGCAAAAAGATGGAATCCAAGTTCATCTTAAATGCTCACTCATTATGACATCTTAAAATTTTCTGCAAGAGTAGATGAAGCAAAGCCTAACAAATCTTACTTCCCCCTTCCCAAGATGTGAAACATGAAGCCAAACCTGTTAGTATCAGCTCGGGCCCTCAGCTGCTTCATGAACTCTGAATGGTGCTGCCGCTGGTGGTCAAACAAGGTGGTGACCGGAGCAGCCGGGGCACTGACAGTGTCTGAGGTCTGCGTCCGTGCTAACTCTGTCATCTGAGCACAACAGAAAACATGGGAATGCAGTGAGCTTATCAGCATCAAAATGCTTCTGCAAGAGAAAATAATCGTTCTGGCAGGCAATTTAGTGATTTATAACAACTGTGTAGGACGTGGGTTACTATGGTTTGTAACCACACGTGTCACTTCTGGTTGTAGGGGTGCATATTGCTCTGTGGATACATATTCCTCCACACTCCGTTCCTTTACACATAATAAATTACAGTGTACATTCAAAAATACTCCCAGCACACTGGTGACAGGTGTTTCCACTGCTGCATTCCAGTTAAAACAAAAGGCTGTTCAACTGAGTAGCTGGAGTCACTTGTGAAAAGTGGAAGTGTGGATATGGAAAAGCTACTCTGCTGACCCAGCATCAGTGACCAGGTCATCCCCATCAGCCTCTCCACTAGCACCTCTTACGCTCAGACTTCAAGCAAGACCTGAAGACATTAAAACCCTACACCAAATAAAAGCTGTCTCTGTTTCTTCTACATTGTTTCTTAAATGGTTTCTCTCCCCTTCAGCCCTAAAAACTACAAATGTTTCCGTGTCTTTATCCAAGACTTCACTACCTACTCTCAGCGACCAACACACTGCATGTATTTGAGGTGTCTGAGCTTTTCTGCTCCTTTAAGCTATTCTTGACTACTCAAAAATTATTTAAACTTCACATATTTGGCAGAGGCCAGAACAAGTACATCAGTATTATTCTACAGTTCCATTAGTCATCATAAAACCAGCCTTGGTGAGCACCAACATGTGCACAAGCTGTGAAGAAACAGTTGTGTTCACACTCATCAGCCTTCTGCACTCCATCCCTTAACACTGACCCACAGGCACTGTGATTTCTAAACTGTGATGGAATAAGAGCATTTCTTGGTTACTGTGTTCCTTATCCGTGTGTGAAACAGCTGCTACGTACTGGGAACAAGAAGTGTAAAAACTGATAACCTGATATAAAACCCTGAAAACTAATAAATATTCTGTATAGCACAAGAAGAACAAAGAGAGATTCAAAAAGAGGAAACTTCAAACTCTGTACCAAGTCAAGAGACTTTGCTGAAGATCCTCCCCTCTCCTGTTTTTTTCTAAATTTATTTGTTGTTCTTCTACCTTCAGCAGTAAGCAAAATTGCAATTCTCTCCTTTTCTAATTTAATTTGCATATGAAACAGATACAGGATCGATCCCTGATGGAGAGCAACTCTTACAAACTAAAGATGCTGTGTTCACTGTCATCAATCTACCCTGGAAGAACAAATTTCTTAACAGTTCATTAACTGGAAGATCATAAGAATATGGAACAGGGATTTAAGGCTGCTGATTGACTTCTAAGTAATGATGCCAGAGAAGCTCCTTTGAAGTCCTATCATTTGTCATGTTAGGAAAGTGGAGAAGTTGTACCAAGAACGACACCAAACAGAAAATAACTTAAAAGCCAAAAAAGTGTTCACAGTAACACTGAAATTAAAACAGCTTTTCTCTTTCCCTAGGGCCTCACCTCACGGAGCTGGTGAGTTGCATCTGTAGTGAGCAGTGCAGGCTCTGCCTGCTTGGCTGCAGCCTTGCACGGGGGCTCCTGTCCTGCCTCCTGCCGTGCCTGGACCAGCTGCTGCAGTGACTCTGCATGGACCTATGCAGAAAACACAGGCAGTTCAGCTCTGCAAAATGTTCTGGCTATAGTAACTACAGACTGATTTCTCAAAATCTGGCAGAAAAAAGTTTGAAATAGGCCCTCGAGAGTTTCTTTTAGCTAGATTAAACCCTTTTGGCACTTTCGTATGTTCACAGCCTCAATTAAGAATGCCTGTAGGCATGGATTTACTTACAGCCTTTTGCCTCTTACACACTCCACGTTTCTGAAGGGCAGCCTTACCTGAGCTGCCTTCTGCCTTGCCTCTTCCAGTTGTCTCTGACTTTCTAAAGCTTCTTGTTCAGCCTTGATTTTCCAAAGCGCCAAGTCCCGTTCATGGCGCTGCTGTTGTGCCTACAGATCAGGAAAACAAGTTTCAACCATGCCAGCTAAATACAAAGACCTGATTTGCCTTAGCCACTGGTTGCAAACCACCTCTGAAGGATCTGGATCTACTCTGCTGGGGGTGTCTCTTCTGCTGAAACAGAATTTTTAACCTACTGACCCTCTTCCTTTTTAAGGCAATGCACATTCCCCATACTCTTCCACCACAGTGCAGAAAGGAGTTTAGGAGATCAATTAATTCAACAAACTAGAATAAACAATCTCATCAACACAAGGAAAATTCAACCAAAAATACTGTTTTTGTGGAATAAAACAAGTCATCCAGCCCAAGCAACTACACTGCATGGCACCAGAACCCAACATCAATCCCAGTAAACTATCATGCCTTTATCTGTATGAGGAACACAACCAAAACAGTGATTCCAGCTAACGGTACATTAATGACACATATTCCAGAGTAGCTACTTCCTTGGTGTCAATTTATAATAAGAAAGACAACAGATGTTAATCCTAAAAAATGGACATTATGAGAGATGCCCCATCATGCCCATTACGATTTCTCCACACAGCTAACAAAGCTTAAGTTACCCTAACTCGATTAATTTTCTTGCAAGCAAACAATTTAAAAAAAAAAAAAAAGGTGAAGACAAAGCATTATTTTCCCATTACCTTCAGGATCTGAGCCAAAGAAACAGTCTCCTGCTGAGCAAGTGAGATGCCTCGTACTCGCTCCAGGTCCGAGAGCTGCCGCACGGACTCCTCGATGGCGCTCAGGTAGTTGAGCTCTGCGGACAAACGGTGCTGCAGCCCCGCGGGGGAGAAGCGCATGCCTCCTGCGGGACAACACCGACAGCACCTCAGTGTCCCACACCAAACATAATGCAAAAACACTGCAGCTGCTCTGCCTTCAGCCTGCTCTTTACAAACTCACCGCTTCCTGAGGCCGCTCCTGCTGCAGACCTGCTGCTTCCCAGCCCCACGTCAGGGAAGGCTACGTTTGGCTTCAGCCCTGGAGCTGCACCTCCAGACAAGCCAGCAGGTGACTTGACTCTTTCTGCTGTATTCCCTACAGAATCCAACTGCAACATTTTTTGGGAGCCGGGAGATGGGGAAGAAGTCGGTGTCTTCTGGGGTCTTCCCTTGTCTGAGAAACTGACAGTGACACAAAAACCGAAAGGAGTCAATATTCTCTTAGTCCAGCCATTTGATAAAACAATAAAGCAATAATCTTGTTCTTCCATTCCTACACACAAACAGATCCATGCAAAGGGCACAGCCTGTTATGAAGACAGGCCCAGTCTGTCTTCAGGAAATGGCCTCATGAGATGGGTTTTGTCCCTAAACTCCAGTTCAAGAGTTAAATTTCCAGAGCACCCTATTCTCCCCCAAGTACTAAGCCTAGCTAGCACACACACACACACTTTTAAAAAAAAATAACACAGTATCTTCGTGTTCTATATGACCACACAAGCAGTTTCAATGCCTCCTGTTAGACATGAGAAAGTCAGGATGCAATCAATTGCACGTGCATTTTAAAAAGTGTGCAGTTTACTATCAGCACATGGATGCAACTGATTGTGACAAGCCACTGCCCTGAGTCTTGATGTTTCTCCTAACATGGAACAGAAACCAAAACTTGACTGAAACAACTCGTAAGATACTATGGTAACACTTCTTGAGAGAAGACATTTCTCTTTTAAACAGAGAAAATAATACAGATGCTTCTTAAATTTACTATTCTTAAATTACTGTTGTAGGACTGCAATTTTATCAAGCTGAAGAGGATTGACAGTGGCTGTTTAAATCCCTTGGGAAGACATTCTGCTTTACTTGGCACATCTTAGGATGTCAAAGGACCTTTCAAACCCAATACTGGATGCCAGGAACAGTCACCAATAGAAGCCAATACCTCAGAACTGCTCTAAACCAACACAGAATGAGAGATCATTCGTATCATTTGACGCTTTTAGGAGAAAACTGCAGTGAAAACCGAGTGTTTCATAACCACCTTCACTGGACAATTAGCAGAAAAACTGCATTTTTAACTAGACAAAAAGAGGTTGCAACAGAAAACTATTGTTTCTTTCTTTTTTTAATATGCTCTTTCCCAAGGATGGGTTCATCTCTCAAAAAGCATCGACTCATGGAGCCAGATAGGCTTTGTCAGTATTAGCTGAACACAAGTACAGCCAAAATGGTCTGTATATCTACTGAAGAAAGAAAGGTGACTGCACAGGTTGAATAAATCCTTCTAACAGACCTTTTCTAGAAGAGGGAAACAAAAACTGTATTTCAATGCTTACGGTACTGAACATGACACGACACCAGGTTTCACATTTCAAATACAGGGAAAAAATGTTTTCTGCATGCACATCCTACTAACATTTGACCATTTCTGTTACTTCCCTTTTGCATTTCCAAAGACACAGCCAGTAACACTACCAAGCATCATTATATTTGCATAAACTCTTACAACATTCCTGTTACCTCATCAGGGAGTGTCCAGACAAGTTTTCCAGTGTGCTGTCTGTATCTGCGATCTGCTCACGCTCTTTACTAGAAATTCTGCTACTCGATAAGGATTTCTTAGCCTGTTGGGATCCCCACTCTAATTCAGATAGTATTTTATCTTCTTCCACAGAAAAGTGGTGAGAACTTCCGTTGAAAGATTCCAACCCTAAGAAGCAACAACAGCGTGAAAAGTTTGTTTGGTTCTACATGTGAATACCTTGCCATCAAAAGCCCCAAAACAATTAATTGAGACGTTTTTCCCCAATTAAAGAAGATTTTGAGTTAGAAGTTTACAGATTCAACAAGCAAGAAATGTACAATTGGTGATGAAGTTCTCTTCTGTGTATTGTGTTCACTGCCAAAACTGGCACTCAGCTTTCATTTCAGCACACTATCAGTTTAAATAAAGAAAATTCACATTTGATTCTTTACTACTGATAATCAGAATACAGCCTAGCTTTTTGGGGGAAAGGTAAAGAATTTTAAAAAAATAGGAAGAGAGAGAATTTAGAATGCCCAATCCTATTTTTGTCATGTTTCTGTAGCTTAAAACCTAGGTTTTTTTATCCATTGCTTATATACTACAAGTGCACTGAGCCTCAAGTTTCATCATGCTTTTGTAATGTACAGGTTACCACTACAGAAAGTAATGTATTTATTAAGTTGTGCACTTATGAAAACTAACTGTGATCCAAACACAAAGCATTCAGGCAAATTTGTGGTCACCTTCACAAACACAGCCATAACTCAGAAGCCTGTTGGAATTTTCTCAGTACAGAACCTAAGGATAGTTCCCACACAACATTAAAATTAACTGATTTATTAGAAGGCTGGTTTAAGAAAGGAAACTTTTCAATGCTGTTAACAACCTCTTGCTTATTAAACTTTAAATTACTGTATTTTAAGGTCAGAGAATAACCAGACTCAAAAAGAATCTAAGAAGGAATCACTGGAGGAATAAATCAATCATTCTATCAGTATTAGATTACAGTTTCCAGACATGTAGGACTGCAATTTTCCCAACAAGAAAAGCCTAAAACTTCCTTCATAAAGGAGAATGCTCTCCAGCCAAGTACTGCACTTACGCTCCTTTTTCCCTCTCTTCTTCGAGGAAGCAGATGAGCGGGAAGACGCTGCAGATCGAGGTCCGGACGAGTGCTGAGAACCGAGCTCCACAGATCGAGGCTCAAGGGGAGACTTCCTACTTGCAATTTCTTCCTGAATGCTTGAATTACTGCTGCCAGCAACACTAAAAAGGAGCACAGTGACAGTGACTGAGGGCTTTCAGCACCCACGTTACACTGTGCACAAGAAAACTGCCACACTTGGAATGAGAGACAGAGGACTAGACTGAACTAATCAGCCCACTGAGAAAAGCAGTGATTTTGAGATTAAAAGCTACGACAGCTAAGGCATTGGGAAGTTTGATACGATATTGAACATATTGAAACATCCTTCCAATAATAACAACTAAAAGATGGATAACGACCATACTCTCCAATTTCAATTCTTAAGAGCTGACTCCACACTTGAACAATAGACGAATGACTCAAAATGTGACTGCATTTCAGATAAACCCTAGGCATACAGATATCAACTGCCAGAAGTATGAGCAATCTTCAATAAAGGATTAGAAAGACTTGCAAAACAGAGACGTCAATGCATCATACACTAAATTAACACCAACAGAAGAAAGAGGTTTTAATCAGAAAGAAACCATTTTTGGCAGCCAACTTTTTTGGTGTGCAAAGTGCCTTTTAACTTCTTTTCTTCTGAGGTTAAGTATCACTGGTACGAACACGCTTGTAGCCTCCCCCAAGGTGCCCAAAAGATATAAATATAACTCATTACAAAAAAGGGGGTCTTAGAAAATTCAGGAAGCCATGCAGTAGACGTGGAGAGTCTAGGATCTACAGTGTTCAAATTTTAATCTGAACAAAAGCTTTTGAAAGTCATTACAGACAGTTTATGTATCCATTACTAAGCAAGCACTGACGAATGTTTACTGAAAGCAATTACAGATTTCGAAGTACTGAAGGCATTTTAAGACTTTCAAATAGATTTTCTATTTTTTTCTAAATTACAAGACTACCCAATTGAGCATTATTTCAGCCACATGAGTCAGAGAACTAATTTTCACTGGACTACAAAGGGTAAGAATCTTATCTAAAGCTACCTGTCCAGGTTAAAGAACAGCAAAAATTAGAGAGGGAGCAGGAATACTAGACTCTATCTTAACTATATTGGCTGCTATATTAACTGCAGGGTCCTAAGAAAGTACTTCATCACTTTGGCTAGTATTGTACAGCACAGCAGAAAAGACATCCAGCATATTATGAAATAAATTTTGCATTAACTACTTTCTCTTGAATTCTGCATTTTTATTTTTATAGGAAGTCTAGCACAGTTACCTGAGGTCACGTGAGATCTTTTTGTCTGTTAAAGTGCTACTGCCCTGCGATGAGACAAAATCATCCTCGTAAGAAGCCACGCTCTCCGGAGGGCTCATGGCAGGGAGCAAAGGGCGCAGAAGGGGAGAGCCCCCGTTCAGCCTTTCTTCAAACACTGCAGTGTGGAGAAAGAAGGTAGAGGACAAAAACTGTAACAAATGCAAACATGCATCAAATAGGTAATAAAACTGCAGGATTTAAAATGCTCCCAACCATGAGTTACAATGACTTCCTTTCAAACACAAAATCATCAGAACAGCCATCCCATGGCAGTTTTAATACAACGTAACAAGCACATTCTTCCTCTTTTTGTAAATTATTGAATGTTTTACTTCATTAATATACTCCAACCAAAACATTCTTGAAGAGCACACTGCTTTAGAGCAGAGCCATTTGCAGAAAATTTCATGCAATCATCTTTAAAGAAAATAATATGAAGGTAAAAAGAATCAAGAAAAACCGTAAGACAAAAATCAACTTCTCACAAAACATTCCTCCTCAGAATGAGGAGCTCCAGACCAAAGTACTCATAGAATGAGGAATAAATTTGTACAAAAATTGAAAATTAAACAAAACACCCTACATGAGACAGCTGTAAATCATGTCTTACAGAGACTCACGTTTGAGACCTCTGAAAGCACATTCCTTAAATGTGAAGTATAAAGTGTATGGAGCAGTAAGACTGGGAAGGAGCAGTAAGACTGGGAAAATAGCAATTCACAAGAGATTTCAGCAATGTTTCCATTTTTACCTTTTCCATGAAGCTGATAATTTTTTGCAAAGATGTTGATGACACTGTGGGGACTTCCCTTTGCCAGCTCCTCCCAGGGCCCCTTGCTGTGTGTGTCACTTGTCTGAGTGAAAAGCGGCGAGTACCTCTCAGCTGCTTTCTGAAACTCCTTTATGGGCTCAAAAGCATTTCTCTCTCGAATGCAGAAATCCTTCTCTTTTAATGTCTCCAGCATCTTCAGTGGCAGCTGCTTGTGCTGGCCTCCTTCCTCTTCCGAGAGGTTTCCATCACTCAGGAGAGGCCCCTCGCTGATGGAGTCGATGCTGGACTCACGAGGCGTGACGGCTTTGGTCAGTGGATAGGCCTGGTTCTCACGCCCTGGGGAGTCCGTCTGTCTCTTGGATAAATGTCCTAGGATCCCTTCGTGCCTGTTAGCAGCAGGAGGCCTCAATCCAAGGCTGACTACGTCAGCAAGAGGCCTGATGGTCTCAGGGAGCTTTTTAAACTCGCTAAGGTTGCCTACCCCAGGAAGGTTGTCATCAAAGGCTGTTTGAGATACACAGGCACCCAACATCCTTTGAAGTCTGGCTGAAAAAGTATTTTCATTTTCCTCTCTCACAGGAGGACTCACAGCCTTTGCCCACCGCCCATCATCCTGGTTTTCTTGCATAAATTCTGAGTTCCACATGGCACCATAGTTGATACCAGCACCAGCCAACTTCTTGGCTTCAGTTTCAATCCTGCTAGAAAGGGAAGCAGCTGTAGCTTTCAGAGCTTCGAGGCGATCTAATTTGCTCTTATACTGGCTGGCAGTAGGTTTCACTAAGAGGCTTTCCTGTGCAGCAGCTGAATTCAGGTACGACTGAGGCACCAGGGACCCCACGGGGGCAGAATGGCTCCTCCTGCCTGCCAACATCGCGTCACACTCCTTTGACAGAAGGTCCATCTGCTCCAGACTCCAGTGCTGGGAACAAGGGCCTCCACCTGAGCCCAAGAGAGCTTGTGGGTGGGGGAGCTGGACTCTTGGGCTCAACCTGTCTGGCTGTACCCATGGAGGCTCCATCAAATCGCTCCTGAAATGAAAAGTCAACGTTTACCTTGATGACTTACACAAGTATTGATGACTTAGATTAGAGAACCATCACCACAGATTCAATTTCAGGATAAAATACTTTTTGGTGGAATCAGAGAGGCAGGGAATGGGACAGTAAACAGATACAGGATGCTATTTAGTTAAAAAACCCAACAAACCAAACAACACAGCACCTCCCAAATCTGAAATGCCGTTTATGGTGTACCCTTTGTTTCAGGGTTGTAACAAGCTGAGGTTTTTCACCGTCAGCAGTAAGTCTTTTCCAAAAGCTTCCTGACTTCAAAAGGGAGAATTTATTTTTTTTCCCTTATCACCTGGCCATGTCCAGAATACTGGAACTCCTCAAAAGACCCCTAAAAAAACTTTTACTCTGATTACTATGAGGGTCTCTGAATACCTTATGCAGTCCTGTGAGTCTCATCTCTCCTCTACTATTAGCAATTACGTTTTTTCTTTATGATGTTACATTAACAGTATTTACTATATGGTTTAGCAGTTTATTCTATACACAGTAGTACATGGCATTCCCAGTGAACCTCCTTCAACTTTTCCAGAAGGAAAACAGGTCTCACTGAATTTACTAAGTCAGACTACAGATATTGATGCAAGTATACATTTAAGAAGCAGACATTCATTATGTGTTTGAAAATGAAGACACCTGCACAACAGGGATATTAAGGATATCCAAGAAACTTCAGGATTTTTAGTTCCTTACATCTAAATGTTTGGTTAGGCACCTTGACTTGCAGTAAGAAAACTTTGGTAATACACTGAACTATTAAAATTGGGAAAGCAGCATGAAAAGAAACAGGGAAAGGCTAGTTCCAAGCAGAAGCAGAGGTTTTTGGTGCTTTATAGAGTAACTAATGGCTGAATCCAAGACAATAGATTAAACAGCAACACCAAGCAAATCAAGTAAGAAAAATCAACAAACACATTCACATGATCAGCTTCTCTTGCCCAATGGCAATAGCAGAGGAAATAAGAGTGTCACAATATGAAATAAACATCCCACTGATGTCAACAAAAAATTACCAGCAACCAACATTCACTTCATTTATTTACACACTCACAAACCAGCCATAGACAAAATTTTCACATGGTTTCCTGCATAGGCTTCCTCTTTACTGCAAGGAAAATGCTGTAATTGCTGTAAAGACAATTACTCTCACTGGAACTTGAACTCAAGAGCCAAGTCTATTTTCACCTCTCAGAGATGAAAGCAGGACCACTTTCCTCTCTCTCGCAGGGCCCCATTTGCTCACCTCAGGAGCTGCTGTGGTTCCGAAAGGGACATGTCACTGCTGGAAGATGCACTCGGAGGACGCTCCTGAGCCTTGTTTTCTTTGTCAGATTCCCCAGATGGTTGATAACCAGGTCTGGCCTAGAGATGAAGACAACCAGAAAAACGCATTTTCAAAAGTGTGTTGGAGTTTAGGAGCTCTTGCCTCATTACAATTGAAAAGGCTAATAATCCAGACTTCAGCTTCTATTTAAAATAGAAAGTTGTTTTTCAGTCAACTTTCTAGTAGGCTTTGCTGTGCCAAAAAGCAGCCACTAGCAAGGAGGCTGCACATTGAAATCACCATGTTTAAGCAAAGCTACACATTTCGTTCTTTTTTCTTAACTGATAACCACCAGACCAGCACAACCTTCCTGAAGAGACGACCTCCTATTCCTGCAAGCAACTGCAAGACATTAAGTGAGTGAATCAGCTGTACCTGTGTTTCCTGCACCGTAGGCAGCTGAGGTGGCTCTTCTAACAGTGTTCGTTCCAGCAAGAGTTTGGAATAGGTTTCCTGTAACCGTTTGGCTGCTGAAGGCTCAGGAGGAGGAACATTCTTCACTTTAGTGACAGCCTCCTTCTGCTTTCTGTAGAGCTCTTGGAGCCTTTTGTTCTTCTGTTCTGTTGCCTCTTTTTGTGCTTTCTTCTCTTCATTCTGCTTCTTTTTCCTCTCCTCTTGCTGCCTGATGATGTACTGACGAACCTCATCACTGTCATAGTGGCGTTTCTTAGAGATCACCTGAGGCTCCTCACTGGCAGCTACCTTGTCCGGTTTCCTTTTGGTTGGACTGTGGCTCCTCGTATTTTGAGTAGGCAACACAGATTTTTGATTCTGCTTTTCCACATCTGTCTCTTGCTTTGTGCTCAAGGAATCCAACTGCAGGTCATCGAGAATTCCACGTATCTCCATGGGCAGGAAGTCCTTCTTTACAGAGGCATGATCTTCTTGGTTATCACCTGGAAGAGCATCTTCCAGTTTTCTCAGATTGGTCTCAGACCGTACTCTACTTCTTGACCTTTCGGAACTCCTTGAAGAGCTTTTACGGGTAACATCCAGTCTAGAATCAGAACCTGTCCTTCCAATGCAGCCTGCTAAAGAATGAGATGGCAAGTATTTCAGGTAACAATCAAATTTGGAAAACAGCTGCAAAGAGAAGGCTGAGGGAGGAGGACAGATCTCACTGTAAACAAGTCTTTGCTTCATTCAGTGTCATGGTCTGAATGTGGCAGCCTTTGCTTAGACTGAGCCCACACCCCTCCTACTCTGACCAGCCTCACCACCTCACAGGCATAAGAAGCACAGCAGTTACCAGCACGCCTTATTTGCCCTGTCTGAGATTCTGGATAAATTCTGAGAAGGACTGGCAGAGGAATCAATGAATATTTATGATGCACATGGATGACATTATACTGTCTCTGGAAGAACCACAATTCCTGTTAAACTGGCATGCTCAACCACATCTTATGGATTATATACAGCACACCTGGAAAATTCATCTGCCTGTGGACCACTGCTAGCCCTTCCTTTCCCCACTGGCTTCAAGAGGCAAAGACAGATTGCGGCTGTCCATTTTTTGGTTGCAGCCTATATCTCGTGTTTTCCAGATACCCCAAGCACCCTTGGAGCATGTACCACCCTTCAAGTACCATGTGAAGGGACCATGACATGAAAAAAAAGTCCGTAATGCACCCAGGAACAGTGGTTATGCATCCCAGCCAGGGTTGTGAGCAAAATTTCCCCCCCCCACCTCCCTCAAATTCCGGGTTAAAAATTGGAGTAATTTTGATAAGCAACTTCTATCTCAGAACATTCTCTCTCAGAAGGCTGCTCTAGTCTGCATACTATTGCAGACAGTGTTATATAATAAAGTAAAATGAAGTAAGTCCAGTGATAAAAGAACAACTTACCAGACTTGGCAGCTCTCTCTCGGCCTGTTCTGTCACTGGATACAGCTCTTCTGTCCTGTTCTATTCTGGGAGCTGGACCCAGGATCTTTTTTACCAGCTTTTGTCCCTCCCGCCAGGAGGATGCACTTATCACATAGTTTCCACCTGCAAAATAAGGAACAAATAGAAGTCAAGCACCCGAGGATTTGCCACGGTATCAGAAAGAAGTATACATCTCAGCCATTCATCATTTCTCTGCCATTTAATTCTGCAGAAGTGGTACAGCTGCAGTTACACAAACAGTCAGAACACCGATGTCCCAGGAAGACACTCCACAGCTGCCTCACACACCCACACGTCATGCAGTGCAACACCCAAAACACACTGCAGCACAGCAAAGCCCTGCAAAAACTGATTTTGAAAAGAAGAACAGGTTATACACGTCTAAAATATACAAACAAGCCTTACTAGGGACAGGGGTAATATTTCTAGAGCTGGTCATCACCACTCAAATATGGAAAATAAGAAATAAAAGCAATTAAATTGTTGTAATAAGAGGAACAAAAATAAAGGTGAGATATAAAAACCATTTAACCTTCCTATTAAAATAATATTAGCTAATACTCCAGGAAAAAGAAGACAAAACCACTTTAAAGGTTTCTACAGATAATTACTTGGCGAAATACATGTCTTGTGAGTAGGTTAAAAAGTACTGAGCAGCAGACGTTGTACACCAACGCTAACCCACTGTCCCTTAGCTGGGACTTCTGTTCCAGCACTGAAAACAGTTAAGAATAAACCCTCTTAGTTGATACTTAATTCAAGGACAGCCTTGCAGGTGACAGAAATCCAATCAAAATGTTGTAGGATTATTTTATCATCCTACATACAACTAAATGATAATGATACCTTAGGTTTTAACTTTTATATTTTTCAAATCCTGTACTGCCTAGAGTGTAACTCTGAAGTTTCTTGTGGCCTGTCAGCTGCTGATCTCTTACACTGGCTAGACATAACAAGCCTCTCTAAGTTTGCTCTCCAAGGACACTCGGATTGTCCTAGGCCCAAAATGTGTAAACTAAAATCTTAAGAAGAGGGGGTAAACTTGGGGAAATTACATCATTAACTAAAGTTTTAACTGGAGAATTAACCCTGATACACAAATGAACCAAACTTATGAAAGGATGAAGAACCTGTGACCCGAGGTCCATATTGGGCGTAGCCTTTGGACTGCCCAGGGCATACCTTTGAGGGCCCTTCAAATAAATACCTCCTTTTATTGTCCTATTCTTGTCTCGTCTCTGTTTTAGGTGGCCACCCTAGGCATCAATAACAACTGGTTATGGTGGCATCTTTACTCAATATTGGGTAAATTAAATGACTTATTATCGGTTTATTTAAATCGGTTTATTCAACCTACCTTTCAACCCACTAACTTCCAACATTACTAATAATTAAAAAAAAATAATTACCTTAAAGGCACTTTAGAGAGAAAGACAGTATAAAAAAGAAAACTGAATTAGGTAATTCAGATAATTAATAACCTATAAATTAATCAGATTTTTTTAACCTATATAATTAATCAGGGCTATTTAACTGCTAGAAAAGTACCTAACTTGAATATACAATTTGCAGTTGATTTTTAACAATTCCATTTCAGGCCCTCCCTCCAGGAGCTCTGCCTAAAGAAACCCAGCCACTGCACCATAAGATCACCACAGCCAAACAAAAAAGGGATTGTACTGGGCCCAACAGCACTTTGAAGACAGGATAGCAACAATATCAAGTGAAATCCAGGACAGCAGAGTAATTGCTTTGGCAATCCCTGTCCTCAGTTTCCAACCCCCTTTCTTTTCTTGTTGTTACTGTATATAACCTAGAAGTCTGCAGCCCACTATTCAACCCTTTGCTAACAGAACTCCTTGCACTGTAAATTATCCAGGTATTTTATAGAAGAGCTGTCACTTGAAACATGTCACTACAAGCCTCTTTGAAACAGAGGCATCAGCCAAAGGGGTTCTCCTGCAGAACTCACTGTTCTGAGTTAGCTCTGTGTGCATTTAAAGAGCCAGTGCAAAGTGTCATCTTCCATTTCAAGTCAGCTGTTTAACTAAAACATGCCAACGGGGCAGAACACGAGCCGAGGCTATTAATAGCCCTGGCCATGGCAAGCAGTTTCTTACTGCAATGACTGGAGGAGGATGGACTAGCATGGATATGCCACTTAGAGCTGGCTCTTGTCTTCCAGGGATTTCAGGCCATCATTTTCCACACACCGAACCCACTATAACAGGAGGTGGCTCTGTATGTAATGGAGGGGCTGGAGCTCACAGCTGCTGACTCCTCGAAGGCAGAGAGGACTTCCTCAAGGGGAAGCAAAGGGGTGGGCACTGATCTCCTCTCCGTGGTGGCCAGTGAAAAGACCTGAGGGAATGGCCTGAAGCTGTGTCAGGGGAGGGTTCGGTTGGATATTAGGAAAAGAATCTTCATCCAGAGGGTGTTTGGGCACTGAACAGGCTGCCCAGGGAAGTGGTCCCAGTCCCAAGACTGACGGAGCTCGAGAAATGTTTGGACAATGCTCTCAGGCACAGGGGGGGACTGTTGGGGCTGTCCTGTGCTCTGAGCTCCTCCCTCACTTGGAACTGTCATAAATACATAAGACAGCTGACTGTGATTCCTTAAGTAGGGATTGATCAGCATAGGAGGGAGCAAATCCATGCTTATCATTTGAAGTATTAGTATTCCTTACCACAAAATATTCACAAGCAGCTTCAGGATTTACAGCATTCAGAAGCACATATTCACTCTCTAAAAATCCTTTGTAATAATTTTTAAAGCAGCTTTTTTTTTCTTCAAAATGTTTACAGATTATGGGTCACTGTACATAAGGAGAACTATAAAACCTTAAGAGGGGTTCAAGAGGTGCCTAAACTTGCATATATTTAAAGAAATGAAATTGCTGTGTGTGTGATTGCAGCCATAACTGCTCACTTTGTATGAAAACTAAAACCAAATATGAAGCGTATCTGCAAGTCTTCCTAATTTTTTTGCTGCCAATATCAAAGATTAACACTACTGGAAAACTAAAAAGTACTGACAGAATTCCACCCGTGGTTAATTTTATTTTCTTCTATAAGGCACTGCTCTAGAGTAACATGCTCACATCATCTTCTCTAAATAATTAAACTGTATTTAATAATGAGTAGAATTGTCAGACAACAGTGGGGGGAAAAAGTTCTTAGCTGGTAAAAGAAATAAACATTTCTTTAAAAATACCAAGATTTGGAAGACTAGTCAGGGAATTGGTGTTTACATTCTTTCACCATGTGAAAAAGCCAGGAGTGGGTTAAGCCAGAACCGAAGGTGCAGGATAGCAACAACTTGAAATGTGGTAGAACAACAGAGAAGAACCAGAAGCACTGAGAAATCATCTAAGAGAACAGCTTTGACTGCAGCCCCTCCTCACCTGACAAAGGAGAGCAACTCTGCAAGTTCCACTGGCCCTGATTTTAATATCATGTCTCAGCAGTGCTGATTGAGCTGTGGGTCAGGCTCTAACCAGCTTCATCACAAGCAGAACAGAAACAGGATCCAGAGCAGAGCTACTGCTTCTTTTTGTCTGCGTTGCCCCAGCAGATACCCAAGTATACCCCTCCCCACAAGAAACTCACACTCCACTGCAGATTCCTCAGGGTGCACACAGCAAATGGAAAGGCAAAAAATTAAAATAAACCACAGGGAAAAAAGTGCACACAGCCACCAACCAACAACAAAACCACACACAATCCCCAATGCAGCACAATGCTCACACTCACTACAACAGCACTGATGCACATCTAAGAAGAGTTTTAAAGCAATGTGCTTTAATTTTTCTTTCTTGAGACAAAACTCATCTCTGAAGGACACGTGACAATCCTCCCTCTACAGTAGGAATAGTCACCTTGTTTGGACTCTGGACTTGATAACCGCGTCAGTTTTTGCACTTTCCGCACTGGTCTGGTTGCTTTCTTCTCTTTGTTTCTCTCACTAGATTTTCCTTTCACTGCTGAATCCTCTAAAAACAAACAAAAGCTGTTAAGTGATATCCCACAGGGGAAAACACAGAATAACAAGCTTGCTTCAACATTTGAAAAACCAGAACTCAGAGAAACACAATAGAATTCACTGATTTTCCCAGATTATATACCCAGATCAATGACTTCAGTGCAGCACTTCAAAATCCTCACAGCACGGGAATTTTAAATCAAGGGCTGTTCACCTACGCATGGGAAGGCAGCGAAGCCACAGCAATGCCACAACAGATCTTTACAACGCTAATTTTCAATTCTAAAAGAAATGCTGGCAGTTTAACATGAACAACTGCTGGTTCTCTTCTGCTACAGATACTGCATTTTACTGCTCTAATGTTCCACAAGGACATGTAGTTCCTTCCCTCCTGAACACACGGGCTGGGCTGCTGCTTCCACATTAATGCATGACAGCACATTCAGCACATAAGGAACTCTGTGGCCACTGCTACCACTGTTCTCTGGTTCCTCTTCTCTAAAGAATGTGATCAGACAACCTAAAACAACCAAGATGCAACCCCCTCTATGGACAGATCTGAAGCTTTATTTAGATGCCAATGCAAACATTTACAGCCCCTAATTTCATCTGAACCCACTCTCTGATGGATGTCCATAGGAAGCATCAGAGGCAGAACAGGAGGTTATATCTCAAAGATGTAGGAGTGGAATTTTAGGACTCTTTCTCACCCTTAGCACCCTTTCCTTACAAATTTTCTAACTGCCTTTAAGGCTGACAACAAGAGCAGGTAAGACAACCAATGCACCAAGTACCAGAGGCCTCAGTGACTGCATTTGCAGAAAGTAAACTTTCCTTCTCACCTCTTTTAGCAATAAACAGCCCTTTCCTGACACCAGGAAAGTGCAGGCTGCTTCCCACCCGGCTCCTAATTACAGCAATTTTGTTCTAGTATCTAGTGTTTTCTTCTGAACATCTGTAAGACAAAATTACTGGGAGCTTGGGGTCCATACAATACCCTTCAGCCTAACTGCTACACAGAGATGAAGACACAGTGTATGGTATAGGCCTACACATAAAAGTCCTTCTGTTGTAAAGAATGGTGCTGCCGTAGATTGCAGAGATCTAACAGATTATTTTAGCACCAGAGAGCAAAGAACAGTTCTGATACAACTGAGTGCACACACCCAAAACACCACATGCTGTACATTTAATACAGAAGTAACACATGGATAGATAATCTGACAACCTAAAAATACATTTGCAGTATATATTATGTGCAGCACCAGCATTTGTTTACTAGAAATCAGCTATTCAGTATAATCTTTTCAGCTCAGAAAGGAGACATGTTCCACAACAGCTGTTCTACATATGGCATCAGGACAGGAGTATGGATCAACACACACACAGCTCCTTCCTTCTGTAGGCACTGGACACATGATCCAAATGCCTTTTAACTGGATCTCTTCAACGAAGCCTTTTTAAAAAAATGAATTTCTATAAACAGCTCATTACACTTGCCAAAACTAAAAAAAAAAAATGCTAGTGTAGATTAAAAGTCTGTGGAAATTTGGCATTAATTTCACAGACTGATCTGAACAGTGTACTTGCAAAATAATTTTGCTGAAAAGGAGCATCTCTTCTTTCTGAACTATTTTTTTATGAGTGATTCCAGAAAAAGTCCTAAGTAACATATCAAGTTGTACAAAGAAAAAAGACAAGTTATTTATTGCCATACAAGACGCTACACCGATACCCACAGATTTAAATCTCCATGAATTTTCCTTCAGTCTTAAATGTTTTGAGCAAAGAGAAAAGTTATTCTTAATACGCAAGCTCTAATGCTGCAAAACTAGAGGTTCTCTAGGGATTTTATTTTCCATTCCCTTCCGTTTTATTCACCTGATCTCCTCCCCCTCCCCCAGCTCAGTCAGTAAGAGGCAATTCACGCTTACAGCACTGCGCTGTAACCAGCCTAGCAAATAAAAAAGCACGCCTGGGCATCCTACTTCAGCTCACCCAGAGAAAAGAGCTGCCAAGGGTACTGCAGTTTTTCAGAGTGAAAGATTAATAAAGACTTGGAGCAGTACATTTGAAAACAGAAACCAAAAACAGGCTTTGTCCTTTTAACCAGGAAATTGTATTCATTCATGCAAACACGTATAAAGAAGTCACAAAACTAAACAAAAGTTATTCTAATGGAGACATTTCTTTTTTCCCATTTCAAAGAAGTGCCATTACTTGATTCTTTCCAGTACTGGTTTTCTATTAGAAGAATTTGAATGAGAGAATGGTGAGAAGGACTTATTTTGTTGTTTTAGTGTTCAGCGAGTTATTCCTCCTGTGCAGAGAAGTACAATATATTTAACACTCATTAATTCAATTTTTTGTTCCCATGACTTTTTAGACTTGTACAAAATATATTTCTCTGCCTCCTAGAGAAGGTTGTGTGGCTTAATCAACTCCACTTGTGGCTCACCTTTTAACTGGAGTGCAATATCTCTGTAAAGCTCCCGACTAATACGAAACTCGTCCGCGTGCCAGATCTTTCCGTCTGGAGTGCGAATCCTTGTTTCAGCAGGATTGAAACCTGAAAGTAAACGATTCAAGAGTTTAAAATAACCCCATCAAATGTAAATACAGCTTTGTCAGGATGGAAGGGATGGGAAACTGCCAAGTAAAAAAGGAGCTACGTGAATTTCTAATGCTAAATTAGAAGAAAGCAATATACCAGTCTGCCACTTGCTCACAGCTGAAAAACAGCAGACTGGGTGAGAAAAAGCTTATTAAAAATGTGGAAGGCTTTTTCAATCAATACAATGTTACTAAGCTCTGAGACCATAAAAAAATTTATTGCAATCAACCCAAACACCAATACAGTGAGCTTCTTTTTATAGCAATTCTAAGAAGAGACAGGAAGAATTTCAAAGGAATTTGCACTTCTGCAAATTTGCAAGAATTTAGTTTTTCTTGTGATCTGTGATCACACCATTTTGTTCACCCCGATATTGCCCAAAGAGAGCTATGAGCCAGGTCCGTGCTTTGAAATGTTGCTCAATGGATTGAGCACCCTCAGCCCGTACAGCCAGCAGGGAGGGGATCTGCACCTCCGTACCTCTGTATGATGGAGCAGCAGGTACAGCTGTCACCTTCCTGACTTTGGGAGTCACCGTGTTCTCTGTGTTAGTGACCACCACAGGTTGCTCAGCATATCCCAAGTGCTGCCCTCTGCCACTGAGCCCCTCAGAATGCTCCCACTGCTTTCGGATCCTCTCCTTCAGCTTCTCCAGCTTGGCATCGTGCTGCCGCTGTTTCAGGATTTCCAGCCTATGAGCACTGCAAATACTCGTGGCAGAAGGGGAAGACACTTTCAGTTCACTGTCCTGGGACGTGCTACTCTGAGAAGCTCTAGTGCTACTCTCGTCTCCCCTGGAGCCACTGTTTTTTTCCTCTTCCAGTGTCGGAGGTGCTGCAAGCCTAAGAAATGGCTCGTTATTCTGCAAGGCATCGATTGTGGGTCGGTCGTTCAGGTACCTCACGACGGTCTCGTCTGCAGCACGAGGGAAGGGGCTGTCAAAGCCTCTGCTGTGCGGATCCCGCTCATCCCGCTCGTGTGCCAGACGGGCTGGGAGCTCACTCTTCCCTTCTGCTTCGCCCAGGTCCAAACCAGACAGCAGTTGCTTGGCCTCAAGCTGGCTAGAGCTGTGGTAAGACAGAGAACTATAGATATCCCTGATGTAACAGAAGGGGAAAAAAATTCACCGTCAGAAACACAAATGTAGAACCTTCAAACTCAGCAATCACCACGTTCATCAACTAAATTAATGACTTCCTCTACCTTGGCTCCACTTTAAAGGCAAATTCTTCTAAAGTCTGATCACCTCACACTTAATAGTGCAAGTGACCAAACAGAAAGAGACTTCTGTTCAAAATTTTGTTTGTTGCACTCTCTGTCTGAAAAGAACTATATATAACATTGAGGAGTAGAAAATCAGCAAGCAGTAATGTCACCCTTCAATTAAAAAAAAAAAAAGCCTTAAATAACAAGTGTAGAACTTAAGACAAACATAATTAGTACATGAGCTAATCAATTAACAAAATTGACCCAAATCAGTCTCACATGCAACACGGAGAACCACCTTACAGCTGACACGAGTGGAAAAAAAGACCAAAACCTAGATATCAGCATAATAATTGTGTTCTATGGCCTGTTCTGTGCCATTTTTGCTCCATGAGAAGCTGTTCTTACATGAGTTTCTCAGACTCACAAAAATGGAATGTATCTTCAGTACTAGCTCTAGTACTAGTACTAGTACTACTCTTGCTCCACACTGTCTTGGTAATACATTTGGGAACATATGCTGAAGAACTAATGAAACAAAGCTGGAAAAGCACCAAGAAATAGTCTTTTTCGTTCTTATTACAGAAACTAAATACCTATCAAACCCATCAGGTCTCTAAGGCCACTTGATGACCTGGACCCATTCCAAAACAGTTGACTTTAAACTCATATTCACTGAATAAAAAATAAATTTGTAATATTTACTAAAAAGTCCAACACCACATGCTGTCATGTGGGTGGGTAATGAGAGGAAGCAAACCAATTTTTGAGGAGTTGTCAGGAACACCACTGTTAGCTTAAATCTAATCGTAGCATATTTTTCTTCAATAGTCAGCTGTCCCAGCACTAACCTGTATGAAGCCAATGGCTCACGAAATTCCACACGACTGCATTTTTTCACATTGCTTTCCAGTGTGGTTGCTCGAAGAGGGCTGCGTGAGGACTTCTCCTTGCTCGATTTATTTTGGCTGGAGGACCGGGAACCTGAAGCAGAAACCAAAAATCCTCTATGTATTTATCTCTCCAGAAAAAGAAAGCTCCTGGGGCTGAATAATTGACATCGTATTTCTTGGGTTTGAGCAGCTCTCTCTCTTTCAACAAGCTGATTTCAACAACTAGGAGCAAGGCAGTAAGTGCTTGAAACAATGATCATATTTAAAGAGAGATAATAATGCTTAAAGGTTAATTCTAAGTAATTAAATCTGTGAAGTTGACTGTGTTGCCACTAGAGGTCGATCTGTCTGTTCTTCTCCAGCAGCACACGACTAGAATGCTCTTGGTATGTAAAATGAGGGCTTATCTCCTATAAGCAAATGCTCTCCTTCAGTCAGACAACAGAAGCACCAGACCTAGCAAACACCATAGTGGGATAAGCACTGCTCACTCACAGCGTGGGGCAAGTCCTGTCACCCCCTCTAACCAAATGGTTGGGATAGAACACTCTCCTTCCCAAGCTCAGGGAGGGAAACATCAGTTTCTCCTGGGCAACTAGAATTTCAGGAATAAAAATCACTGGCAGGAGACAAGCTGGGGGCAGGGAGAACCCAAGCTTTCCCAGAATGCAGTGGCTTTACACCGCCTTACACGTTCTCTCCTCAATAATACATACCCTTCCTGCTGCTTTTCCTGCTGGCACTGGCAGAGGGCTTCTTGGCATCCATGACTGAATCGAACACAGCTGTGCTGGTGGGAGCTATTTCCAATTTGTTCTCTATATGACGTAGCTAGAATTGGAAGATAATGCAAATTATAACATTGTTTTCTATTTTTAAGCTACATTTTTATTTACCCCCAAACATGACAAAGTTTTCCTTTCTCATGACAAATAAAACTGCAGGCAAGAGCAACTTCTCAAGGCTGATGTTGCAAAACTGTATAGTCTTACGGCCAGAAACTACTACTAAGTTTTGTTTAATAAGATTATCTAAATTAGGTTTTCTTGCATAGTTTTGTTCCCTTAAGTAGGCTGTTTTGAAAAAAATTAATAATAACATGCCATTCAGAGACTTAATGCTTGGCCTGAATAAAATATTAATTCCACTTGGAAACAATTCTGTAATAGTCTCTTATAAATGGAGCAGGATACAAATTCCACAAGTAAAACCCCACATTGATGCTCAGCTACTGAGCAAAAAGGGGGACAAAGTTATGGGAAAGAGCTGAGTTCCATGAAAACCCAAACTGCTGGGACTCACCAAAGCCAGGTTTTAGAAACTACTATATCATCTTAAGGACCTAAGTTAATTCCCACAGAAATACAGCAACTCCAATGCTCAGAATGGAAAATTATTAAATACACTTGTGCTGCCCCAGTTTCTAACTGGTTTGAGTAAGCAGGGGAGAGCTGCTTTTCCAAGTTTTCAGAAAAATGTGACGTCACTGCCTTGCTAAATAAAAAGGTAACATTACACTCAAGACTTAGCATGCATTACTACAGCCCAGACTAAGCTTGCTGTGGCAAAAGCTTCTCCTTGTGTGCAGAAGAGTCTTTCCAAGATACAACAAAGCTCAACATTCGCATACTCCAACGGCTTTGTCCCATTTACAACTTGCTGAAGACACAATCACTGAGTAAAATAATACTTTGGTTAAAGCTTATGTAGCCACTAACTGATTTGAAAATGAGTAAAAAAAACCCCAAACCAAACAACCCCAAAGGAAAAAAAAAGCACTTACAGCAGCCTTAGTCTGAGAAAAAGAAGCCCATGCTGCAGTTAGATCTTCCAGGGCAGAAACAAAGAAATTCATTTCTCATTAGTACATGGAAAACAATGAAATAAAATGTTGCTTCAAAACAATTTTCATGCACTTGCTAATCAAGTTCTTTTCACAACACAGTTCCAGCCTGTAAATCTCCTCTATGAAAGACTATTATCAGTCAAAGCTCATCTTAACAAAGCTATAAAATATTCATTGTAACATGTTTTAAGTTTACTGAGTTAGGTTGAATGCATGATGACACCTGCTATCAAATCCACCACATATAGTAGAAGATGTTTAGAAGATAAAATGAAGCTGGTTATCTACCCCAACATAAATATCTTATATTTTTTCTATTATACTATAGTTTAGCTACCTTATTTTCCCCCTTCCATTTTCTTCTTCAGTAAACTAAGCATGAATACATGGTCACTGAAAGACTCTACTCAAAACCCAAGCTCCGCACAGCAGAATTATGAACAGTAATCTTTCTGAACTGTACACCCTACAAACAAAACAGAAATAATATTTGTGAACAAGCAGGAGGCACTAACCAAAGCCTTTTAATCTAAACAGACAGCACCTACTCTATGAGCAATCCAGCTCAGTAGGATGTAGTAGTGTTTTCCTCTATAAATATTTACTTCCTCAGTTCCCCTCTTCTTTTGTTTTCTAATGGTTCTTATAATCCAATGGTTTATAAAACATAACATCTGTGTGTCAGAACCATGGAGAGTAGTAGTAACAGAGAGTTGAAAAAAATAATCTCTTCCTGATCGTAAAAGAGCTGCCAATTTCATTACAGGCAAGATGCAACAACACAAAGGAAGAGGGTTAGGGAAGTCACAGAAACAACTTTGGTTTGACTTCTAGAGATGGTGCTTCTTGTCCACTGAACACTACAGCTTCAAGAAGTAGGTAATTTTAAAAGAAACTGAACATACCACGTGAAATAATCAGCAATAATGCTCTCTTACAGATAAAATAATAATCTTTTTCTGCTTTCAAAATAATTTCTGGAGTCCAGTTTTGTCATACGGGAGATCACATGATCGATCTCGAACCACAGACTTAGCACGCGACTCCACTGCTGTGCAGACGAGACCTTTCTTCCTTTCAGGGAAGATTCTTTCAGGGAAGTACTGTCATTTTTAAATTTTTCTGCCCCCTCCTGTCCTAAATTAGAGTAATTATAACAGTAAAAAGCTACTGTGATTCTCCAGCTAAGGGAGACAGAAGTGCTGTAAAAGTCATCCTAGTGGAGACGCACTGCTGCGCTTCAAGCGTCTTCACCGCTCTGGAACTGAGCAACTACCACAGAGGCTCTTCTGCACTTCTTTCAAGAGCCAACAGTTCCCAATTTCTGTTCCTGCACTGCTCCTCCTCTACAGCACTTATAAAAAATCTGTCTCTGTGCCATCTTGGCAAGCATATCCCAGGCTGGCAACTGCTAATGCAGATCAGCAAATACTCCAGAGATCAGGGTACAAATACTCCAGAGATCAGGGTACAAATGCTCCAGAGATCAGGGTACAGAACTGCTATCTGTGAAGAGGAAGCCATAGAACACATGCCCTTAGCTCCCAAACTGAGGCAGGAGAATGCTTTCTGGAACAACCCCCCAAAGTTTCAAATAACTCATGACAAAACATCTTCCAAAACAAAGCAACAGAACAGAGAAAATCCTTACCTCTGGTGGAATCCTTGCTTTGGTTATGCCTCGGATTTTGTAGAGGCACCTCATTAGACTTGTTGCTCCACATTGTGTCAATTTACCTAAAAAAAAAAATTGTCACGTAAGAATCAAAGAGGTATAACATAAAAGCAAAGGTATCTTAGTATAAAGAGAACATAACCTTGATCATTACAATGTCCACTTCATCTGATGATTCCAAACTCACGTCATGAACAGGTCAGATAACCAGCATGAAATCACAGATGTGGTTATAGCTTCCTGCAGTTTTGCAGAAACCATGTAATTCCATGGACAAAGAAGGGTTTGCTTTTGTTCTCGTTCGTTATAAAGAAGCATTAACTTCATAAAAGGGACACAGAGGTCAACACAATTTAGATCATAGCAACAAGTATTGCAGCAAGTGTGAAGATGTCCACACTGGAATACTGCACACTACATGGCTTGAACCTATAAATGCTTGGGGGAAATACCCAACTCCACCAATGACAGAATGAATGTGTCAACCAATCTCTGGAAAAGGCACAGCAGAACCACATGGCAGGACACTACAGCCAGCAAAAAAGACAAGACTGGTGCTGTGACTGGTGCTGTCATTGTTCTCCTGTGAACTTCAAAGGTAAGACTCACAGTGAATCTAAAATTAAAGTATGAACTCCCAGCCACTATCACCATAGCAGATTTTAGAAAGGAGAAAAGGAAAAAAACCCAACAAAACAAAACAACAAGAAAACCCTGAGCATGTGCTAACTGAGCTGTCTTTGTAACACACTGACAACACTTCTGTTATGGAAAAAAAACCAGGTGACCACAGAATTCCAACAGGAAGTTCTAGATATCTGAAAGAGTCATAAAAACACATTTTCCTCTCTCTTCTTTCATGAACTCACAGATGTCATTTTCCTTATTTTTTAATTACTGAAACTTTCTTTTGCTTTTACTTCCCTGCACTGTGTGCCACATAAAAAGAGAATCAAATATGAAGATCAATCTTTTGGTAAAAGGAGACCAAAATTAACACTATCTACTACTTACTGAAACAGATTGTTGCCTGGATATTTTGTGACAAGGATTTTTATCATATAAGGTTTTAAGAATACTCACAGTGACCTTTACAGCAGTAAAGTTTGGTCTCACATTCAGTCATATATATTGTATTTACAGCGGTAAGCTATCCCAAGGAAAACTATCAATAATAAGAACACAGGTCTTCAAAAGACCTTTCGTTGTGACTTTCTTTGAGGAGTCCAAGTAAGTGTTTGAAAGAGTGTGGAAAAGGTACGTAAGCTTATATCTGTAGGTACAGAAACGCGCCCGTACACACACATTAGTGAAGTACACAAAAACACAGAAATTCTAGAAAGAAAGGGTGAGTGTGTTAGTTTTTAAGTACCCAACAGTTATGGGCATCAAGCCAAGTGTAGTTAGAAAATTCTGCTTCTAGGACAGGTGCTGAAGAGTTCATTCATGAAGAATGGCACTTTGTGCCTCACATCATTCAAGCTGTAAATCATAACACTGCCCTGCCCTGGAAATCATCCAGCTGATCCTCTCCATCACTGGAGAAAAGAGCTGCTGGGCTAGAAATGGAGAAAACAAATATTAATAAAAATGAGGGAATTTTCCACAGAGAACTGGTTTTGAGAGCTGATGAAAATATCATGTCATACCTGTATCAGTTTCTTGCCCAAACACATATATAACAAAACCTACTCAATATGTAAATTTAGCATACGATAACTTCTGGACAAGCAACCATCTTTTAAGGGATTAAGTATCCATCTTCATGTAATTGCTTGGGATTTATTCTTATCATTAGAATTATTAGTACAGATAAGAAAACTTAATCAGGGACTAGAATTGTTCTTTTTATTTTACACACACAAATCTGTATAGTTTATTTTAAGATGCCCTGTGAATGTTCAATTGTAGCACACTCTATGTATTCCTTGACTCCATATGAAAAGTAACAGATCAAGAAGTCTGAAATAGCTTGTTAATAGCTTTCATCCTGACACTAAAAACTGCCAGTCCTTTACCAGGCTGAACAGAACTGATTCAGACTTTAGGGGAGACCTTTTATAGTGCACACTATACATAGTGATCATCAGCACACATCTGTGAGAGTAACAGAGTTGTTCCCACAGGTGTGTGCTGATGATCATTAGTGGTCAATAACTCCATCTCAACTCTTCAAAAGTCTCTAACGCCCCCCAATAAAAGGCCACTCAACCTCTCCTCCAAGCTGGGAAGAAATCAGAAAGCATCTTGCTGTATTTATCCTAATGCACACCTGCAGTGCCAGCTCCAAGTGAACAGTTCAGCCCTCACTGGCTTCAGAGCAGCCCCTGAGATTCACGGAGCAGTTTTGCTTAACTCAGGTTGCTGCTGATTGAAAAAGAAAGACACGTCAGAACCGAGCACTCTGGAGCTGTCTACAGTTTCAGGAAGGCAACACTGCAGTAGTTTTCAGTCCTGATGCAATCGTATCTTGGAGGGTCTGGGGTTTAGATGCCCCTCTCCCAATCCTTTGGAAGGGTGGGAGAAATTTATGAGCTTTTTGAAACCTACACACAAATAAATTATGTTGATTTCCCAGAAACCTTTGAATTCCTACGTATTACTAAAATAACTTCTCTCTATTGCTACAGCTTACATGAATAAGCAGCACTCTACAAAAAAAACAAGCACTTGCACAATTCAACACCCTGCCTCTGCAAGAAGTTAAACCACACAGGGAAGAGTCTTTAATGCCACTCAGAGTACAGAAAGAGGTGGGGAATAAAAAAGAAGTGAATCCAGACACAGTTACCATGTCTGCTTATAGGACTTGCATGCAGGGTAGTGGACCAGTTAAACACTAAAATACATTGAAATTAATATTGATCAGAGAATAATACTAAACAAAAAACCATATGAAGGAAATTTAAATTATTTGTTAAATACATTTTACACCATTACAAAAGTTGTCTCTAAGTCCCATGAATAGCTTTTAGATAAAATATATAAAAACTACATTCTGAAATGATTGCTTCAAAGAGATCTTGTTTTGCTAAACCAAATGATCCATCTCTATTTAATACTGACCTTAAACAAAGAGACTGATCTCAAAAGACTAAATGCCAAAGAACTTCTTAGGAGATAGCACTGAAGGCAAAAGGTTATGTGCAGGCTGGATAAGGCTTTGAGAATATGAAAATGCTGGAAAAAAGGTGAAAGACTGCACAATCAACAGACCTAATCTCATGGTTATTGGATTGCTCACTGGGAGACACAGACATCCCACACAGGTCCATTCAAGGCTGGTTTGCCCAGCCTCTCCTTGGGTGAGTGATTAAGATACAAACACCATTGTGTTCTGACATTTCAATCCCACACCAAGTGTCCATCCCATTCTTTACTCACACGTCCAAAAAAAAAATTACACAGGAGAAGGCACAGCAGAACTGCTACAGATGAGGACCTAAGAGGAAACACAAAAGGAAACAATTTACTCCAAACTCCTGCAAGAAACTGGGCAGGGGGATGGATACAGGACATGACAACCACTCTCTTCCACAAACACTGTTCCTACAAGAAGACACTGAAGAGAACTGACAGATCAGAAAACGCATGAGAAAGCACCGGAAAAAAGGAAATTGAAACAAAGAGAAAACCACTGCCACATAAAAAAGGAACATGAGAAACCAACACATTTAATACTAAACATACCAAGGATGGCACTGAAAGGTACAACAGACAACAAAACAAGAAGTCAACATAGTTATGAGCACAGCATTTTAAAAAGAGCAGGAGATATGAAAGTAGAATATGCTTAGCAAAGATGTACAAAAATGTGAAGAGATTAAAAACAAGACTGGGAAAAAAAAAGAAAAATGATGAGAGAAACAGGATATAAAAAGGAAAAGAATAAGAAAGGTAGGAAGGTGAGAGAAATGCAATGAACTTTTGAAGAACTGGCATAGAGAGCAGCAAAAAGGAAGAAAAGAAACTTGTGTATTGGTCCAATTGTGAAGTTTTTTCAAGTATCCTTGACAAGGTTTTTTTTTGTAGTAGCACAGACTTGGTAAGAAAAGCAAAGAGGAAACTCAGAAGTCATGGCACTGGAATAAGGAAACAGGAGAGGAAACCGAATTGTGCAGACTCAGAGAAGGAAGACAATGTGAGCAGGAGATTGCCCACTGCTATTTGCACTAACATTTAGTGGCTATGGACAAAAACCACAGTATGCACAGGGAACAGTATTCCTCAAGACTTTGTTTCTTATAACAACGTAAGGGATACTAAACCAAGGAAAAGATGGTTTGCTAAGAGCATGGAATGAAGTGAGTTATTGACTTCTATGGGATGTTCTCAAATGTTTTATCCACATAGCACACTTTGCTACAAACTGGGTACACAGTGCACAAGGACAACATTTCATGAAGTTGAAGTAAAAATAAGGCACCAGTGCCAATAAAAGAAGCCATCTTTTCCTTTCTTTATGTCTGGGTCTCTCTTGCCTTATTCAGGCAGAAAGTCAATAGGATTATGTGGTAAAGCAAAGTGAACTGGGGCTCTGGTATGGGCTAGAAGAATTTTGCCTGGTTTTTTTTTTTTTTCTTTATTAGTTTTATCTATGTCATACTATGAGGAACAACCTCCATGCAAGCAGAACGAGAAGGGATGGAAACACTGGTGAACAGTCTGGATTAGTCTCAGTCCTGTACTGGCTGGCTGTTGCTCCCCAGGAGCAAATGTATGAAGCTGCTCTTGCCTTTGCCTCGAGGAGAATAGTGGGACTGGGGAAAACAAGAACCATTCACCTTTTTCCCAGTGGAGATACCACTGGAGCTCAAGGGCACCATGAGCACTACACACCCTGCTCCAGTGTGTCCCACTGCACCCACATCTCACACAGTGCAGGCTTGTCTGTGCAGGAAATGGACACAGACACAAATAACCAGTTTTTGGGACAGTTTTTCCTGTTTGCAAAAACATTTTAAGTTTCCATGTATAAATACAAAGATGACTTTTGAATCTTAAAGACACTCTGGAGCTCCTGTCTGTGCAGCTAAAGCTCTGCATTGCTGGCAGTAACAGAGACAGGTGGACAGGCACAGTCAGACCCAGTCGAGTAAATTCTTTTCCTGAGCCAGTCTACTGAAAGTGATGGCAATTATACTTAAAGATGCCAGAAACACTTTCCATGTCTTCTCAAATACCACAGACTACAATTTATTATGATATGCTTGAGTCTGGAATAAAAATAACGTTAATCTACTCATTTTTCCGGAATCCGAGTTCTTACCACATTGCATTATCCCATTTAAATGACAGCTAAAAATATCCATAATACATTGTTCTAAGACTTGTTTTGGTTATGTATATGGGCTTTTAAAATGTTTTTTGATACAAGAGTAACATACACTTTTTTTGGCCAGAGCATATTTTGAGAAAACTTTGCCTTTCAACACTTTCAGATGCAGGCAATGTACTGACCTTCCTCAGGACTGAGGACAAATTCCAGCAGAACAAACAAATGCATGATGTGTTTGTCCAAAAAGCTCCACATCTCCAGAATCTACAGCTGACGCTGCAGAATGAGGCAGGTCCTCCCTCCACCTCCTTCCAATGCTCATTTATACAATAAGCCTTCAAACGAAATGCAAAGGAAGTGAACACCAGCAATGCCCAAGGAGCTGATGAACATTAGCTGCTCTAAATGATCTAATTTTAGATAATATTCAATATTTTGTCTTGTAATACAAGAAGAAAATATACCAGAAGAACTCACATTCAGATCATTATTACTTTGGAAAATAATTAGAACAAAAAAAAAAAGCTTCAAAAGTAAAATAAATTTCTATCTATCTTACGCTAGATAACAAAAAAAAAAAATTAGGGATACTAAGACAGTACAAAAAAAGAGCAATCAAGATACACCACACATTTGCAGATAGAAGAGCATTTAAGAATTTCAAAGCATGTGTCACTATCCCTAGCTGTTAACCAGGAAGATAAACGACATAAACACACATCCATCAAATGTCAAAAAAACCAGTAGAAAATATAAATATGTTTCATGAGTTCTACGATTAAATCACTGGCACCAGTCAGCTACTAAATTTGCATCCAAACTATAGTGAAGATTTCTCTACAAATGAAACATTTCTGAATCTGATTCTTTCCAACTGTATGCTGAGAAAGGACATTTACCACATCCCTTTGCTATGAAAAGACATGGCAACTTGTTAAGTGTCTCTGCTTCATCACAAGTGATGTAGAAGTGATAAAAAAGGTAAATCTGGCCCTAAAAAGAGACTAGTAGTTTCCCTGAAAGTGAAATGCATTGAATGTCTTCCTCTGCTGCATCACGTGCCAGGAGGTACTCTGAGGAAATCTATTGAAATGAATGTTGTGACAGCTAGTGTAACTTGATTCATTGTTCGCGAAGAAATCAGAGTACAAAGGCACAGAGAATGCATCCATTTATTAAGGAGATGCACACAAGGGTTTGCCTATCCATTCACAAGTTCTGTATCTTCTTTGACTTCAAAGATCTTAGCATTTATGACAGAAAATACCCCAGTTTCTAGGACCAATGAAGTACTCCTGCATTCTGTTTCCTCAGCCTTCAAAACTGGAGTTTGTTCACTCATTCCACCTCCAGTTACCAGAAACTGCACATTAGAAGAGTTCAGCTCTTGTGGCCCATAATAAATCCATTCAGCAAATTATGCTCCAATTCTTCAAGTCCTGTCTCCTCTCACCAGGAACACCCCACTGTGAGGGAGTCTTCCTAGAACTTACAGGCAATTCTCTCAGCCAAGTACAAGAACCAGACCTATCAGTTTTGAGAAAGACAACAGCTTTCAACCTCTCACCATGACCATGGACTATGGGCAGAGAAGCAACTTCATCTGCAGGATGATCACTATTTTCTTTCAAAGTAAAGCGCAGGAAAACTTCAGGGAAAACGTTCCAAATGCCACTTTTTCACCTTTGATGCCTCTGCTCAGAATTGCAGTCAGAAGGAGCATTTAAGAAGTGTCTCAATAATAACACAAGATGTCAAAAAACCCCAAACACAAAAACCTCATGACAAGCTGAACAGTGACCACCAGCTCTGTTTCTGACTGGCATTACAGTGGCAGATACCAGGATTCTGCTGAAAGACTTTTTCTTGATCTAGCTAAATGTAGCAGTAAGAGATTTTCTTGTATTTAAATAACACCATCCCTTTAAAAGTTTTTCTGTTTCAGTATGAGAACTCCACCTGGTGCATTGCCATGGATTTGACTTAGTGAGAAATTCTGCCATCGGCGAGAAGTGTTCTTAGGAAGCTAAAACACAGCCAGAATTTCTGTTAGCATTCACTAAGTTTCAATTAACCTGGTATAATTGATTAGTTCATTTATTTGCTCTATTCTTTCTCTAGTATATTGACAAAGGTTTCAGACTTAGGCATACAAGTAATTTTATTCTCAATGGAGCAGTCCATTAAAGCCTATTATATCATTAGCACAATGATACACATCTATCTTCCAAGCACTTACATCTATGGATAAATTTTACACTCATGTTCTAATCCAGCCACATGCCTAATATATTGACTGCACTGGAAAAGTTTTCTTTCTGCACTCAACTACTGAAGTCCTTCTGTTATCACTACTGCAGTGCATCGGTAGCAGAGTTTAAACAGTCCTGCTCTAGTGATGAAAAGGTGGCTCTCTGATGGTGGAGTTGAGCAGATTTAGCAGCTCCACAGTCATGAAGGAATGCATGTATTCCTCCCCACCTTCTCTAGCAATCATGTCACTCTGTCACACATGCAATGCTCACCTGACTGCACCACAAGCCAATTCAACTCACTAACCTGGCAGGAAATTAATAGTTTTTCTTTTATGGTGACTTTTCTTTCAGTTCATCAGGCTGCTGCCAGAACAGCCAAAGTGGGAGGAAAGAAGCAGCAGCAGCAGCACATCACACCATTCATGCCACATTGTGCAGCTTCACTCACCTCCCAGAGATGGTAATACAGAATAAATCCAGTGCTGTGCGCACTGATACTCCTGATTTCAAACACCCGCCTAACTGGGAACACCTTCACAAGACTGCAGCCTCATCTGAGCACTCTAAAGTCAATGACACTGAACACATTAATGACTTTTTCCACAAGTCTGCTTGATACAAGTTAACTTTTTTAGCAGAAAGTTAAAAATGTCTGTGTGTCTGGCAGACTGGTGAAACGAGACTCAAAGTTCATTACATCCAAGTCAACAAAACCTTCAGGACAGATGTAGCAACTCCAATATTACATTTTTATCCCTTTAAAGGATGCTTTTGCTGTGGTGACACAAATTACCAACAAAGTTATTTCAAGACATAAAAGACATGATCCACATTGGGACTGGCTTATCATTAAAGTGTTCCCAGTGTTACCGTGGCAAACCTGAGCTATGCACCAGAGCTTAGTCTAACAAACCCACACAAACAAGATGCTTTATAGTTTTAAAATCACTTTCTTTCAGTCACCACCACACCCAGCCTAGACAGACTACAAGATGATCCATGCCAATCAGCAATGTACAATCCTAGAATGGTTTGGGTAGGAAGGCACTTTAAAGATCATTCAGTTCTAGCTCCTGGCCATGGCAGGGACACCTTCCACTATCCCAGGTTGCTCCCAGCCCCGTCCAACCTGGCCTTGGACACTTCCAGGGATCCAGGGGCAGCCACAGCTTCTCTGGGCAACCTGTGCCAGGGCCTCCCCACCCTCACAGGGAAGGATTTCTTCCCAATCCCTAATCTAAACGCAGTCTCTGTTTGAAGCCATTCCCTCTTGCCCTACCTCTACAGCTCCCGACGAAGAGTCCCTCTCTGGTTTCCTTGTAGGTCCCTTCAGATACTGAACAAGCTGTGAGGTCTCCATGCAATCTTCAGTGCACCGGGCTCAACAGCCCCAATGCTCTCAGCCTGTCTTCACAGCAGAGGTGCTCCAGTTCTCTCACTGATTTTGTGGCCTCCTCTGGACTTGCTCCATAGCTCCACGTCCTTTCTGTGCTGGGAACACCAGAACTGTATGCAGCACTCCAGCTGAGGTCTCTCAAGAGTGGAGCAGAGGGGCACAATTATCCCCCTCAAGCTTGTGCCCACGCTCCTTTGGATGCAGGTAATTTTTATGGAACGCTGGCCCCTTGCAGAAATGTGCCAGCGCTACATAAATTAAGCTGCTCTGTTTAGTGAGTGCTGGATACCTTCTGTTTAAAGTAGCGTCACTCACAGAAACCGAAGCCTTCGACAGTTTACAGTGTTCACGTGGCCACACCCTCGGTTGAATTTAATTATCTGAAGCATTACCTAATGAAACTGTTGCAGCAACCAGAACTGTAGCAAAGAGACAGCAAAACTTACCCGATCCGTGCAGACAGCCTGACAGAACGCTGAAAACTTACATGCAAAGCAGTGAATCACTTACAGCTCCACACGTTTGTCCCACAAACACTTTTGGTCACCATACTTTGAGTTTTCAAAGTATGGTGACCAAAACAGTCGAAGCAGCTTAAGATGACAACCCCCCGCCCCCGAACTGATCAGTCAAGTGTTAAATTTTCCATTTCAAGACACTGGATTGTTCATCTGCACGATGAAGCTATTTGACAGACAAACCTCTACCTGCAAACTTACACAATGTGCCCGGAGATACTCGGCTGCTGAGCTACCGCTTATATCCAGAGACAGAAACAATCAGAGAATTGGAAAATCGTCAAGGCTGGAAGAGACCTCTAAGATTATCAAGTCCAATCATTCACCAACTGCATCCCTTAAACCACCAAACCACATCGCTCGGCGCCAGATCCAGACACATCCTCAACACCTCCGGGGATGGTGACTCCACCGCCTCCCTGGGCAACCTATTCCAGTGCCTGACCACCCTAACTATTGCACAAAAACTACACCGACAGCAGGCAACATACCACACAAAACTGCATCCACAGGGGAAAAAAAACCCAAAAAACCACCACGGTCGCACTCGTGCAAAAGCCTTTATGCCTCCAAGAGGCACAGTGAACGGCAGCGATGTGGTCAGAGAGCGCTCGGGGCAGACGCTCCCGGGGATGTCAGGAGGACTTTGAGCGGGCAGACGCGGAGCGGTGCCGCAATGCCGGGGCAGGACGCCCCGGCACAGCACGGGCACCGGCAAAGCGCACATTTAAACTTTAAAAGCGCCGTCCCGGTGCTCGGGGCGGCTCCGAGGGCAGCGGGGCCACCCGGGCTCTGTTTCTGTTTCTCCGCAGAACACCCGGGGTCGGCGGTTTCCCCCACCGCGCGGAAAGACAACAGCGAAACGGAACACCCCGACCCTCTCCCTTCATCCGCCACCCCCAGACACGATCAGCAGCGGAAAAACAAATTAAAACTAGAAAAAGAAAGCCACTTAACGGGTGAGACGGATGCCGCGGAGACGCCGGAGCCGGGCGGAGCGGCCGAGCCAAGTGACAGCCGGCAGCTCCTCGGGCCGGGCCCGCCCCGGCCCCACCTCGCCCGACGCCCCGGCGGGGCGGCACCGCCGGCCGAGCGCGGCCTGGGGCGGCGGCGCGAGCCGCTCCCGCCGCCTCCTCACCTGGTGGACGCCCGCTGCGCCGGCGGCGGGTCGCGGCACATCCCGCGGAGGGCGGGCGGACGGAGGGCGGCCCGAGCCCGGTGCGCGGCCCCTCAGCGGCCCCTCAGCGCCGCCATTTTACCGGCCCGCAACTGACACGGAGCGGCGGCGGCGGCGGCGCACCCGGAACTCTCGCGAGAAGCGGCCCGCCGCAGACCTCCCCAGCATGGCGCCGTCCTGCCGGGCCCCCGCCGCCATGTTGGGTGCGGCGCGGCCGCCCGGCGCGCCCTCAGCCTCGGAAGGGCCTCGTTCGCCACTGTTTCCCTCGAAGCTTTTATATTTCCCCTCACAGTTCAACAGGCTTGACCTGCCGGGTAGGTCCCCTTGCGTTTTATGTGCAGAGCCCTGGGTGTTGGTGCGAACCCAGGACTTGGCAATGCTAATTAAACCCGGCGCTGATGTTGGCATTCCTGAAGCGGCTCCAGCCGAAACTAGGGCACCGCTTTTTAGTCATTTGTGTTCATAGCTAAGTCATCTTTAAAAAAATAATTCGGTTTTTTTTTTTTTCTTTGCAAATGAAAGCGTCTCCAATTACACTGTCACAAATTTAAATTTAAATAAACATTTGCAGAACTTCACAGACATGACTGAGTACCAGGGGCATCATTTCACTTTTAACACTCATTATAGACACGGAAGAATTTGTTAGTATACTGACTTCTAAGGCATAGATTCCACCCCAAAGATGCATTAAAACCACCCACGTTTCAAAAATAGGTCTAAGATATTATCCAGCTGTAGCAAAATCATTTCCACTGAAGAAGGAAAGTTATTAGAATAGGAAAAAAGAATTTCTTCCTGCAGTTATTTTGGGAATGCTCCCTTCAGGGCCTGTCTGCAACTTCTCCAGTCTGGTTTTCAGTCATTAGTGTGATTGTTTGGTGCCAAATTTCTTGGGGGAGCACGGGGGTGGAGAGTTATCTACCCCAAACACCAAAGGATCACCCTAACTACTGGAGCTACTTATTTCCTTTTTTTTTTTTTTTTTTTTTCACTTCACTAGAAAGGATTAAACTATTTTTACATAGCCTCTCCTCTGGTAAATGGTCAGCATTTTGCATGTAAGTTATTCCAGTATGGGAACATCATAGGAAAACACCCTAAACACTGAGAGATTACAGCTGTGAGGTTTAGGCAATGCAGAACTTAATCACGTCACGATTACAGGATACTCATTTAGCCTTAATTTGGGTCTTTTACATATACACACTAATTACAGAGCACATTTTCCTGCATAAGCATACCTCCTTTGAAAGAAGAGGTAAGCTCGAGATGTCAGTGGTTAAACCTTTGGAAATTATTTTGTTTTGCCAGATGAGGCGAAAAAAAATGCGTGAACATGGAAAGACAAGCACAGCTCCAATGGGAAAGAGTGGTAAGTAGTGCCAAATTCCCTCCTGGGTCCTCAAAGAACAACTTGCTGCTCCCAAATGCAGGAGACTGTAAGTAATAATAATAATAATAATAATAATGGCAATTTCAGTCAATGAAAACAATATTACTGCAATGTATGGGAGCCCTGATTGCAGACTAGGGCAAATTAAATTATTACATTCCCCATCATCACATAGTGTTTGCTTAAATTTACTGCTTAATATTGCTGGACTGGCAGCCTATTTAAATTATTCAGCACTTTCGTAATGCACTGCCTCTTTAATTATGCTTTTAAACATAGTTTCTCTTTTCTGCTTGGAAGCAGTTAGTCTAGTTTCACGCTCCTCCTCCTCATCTCCAGGCAAACCAGGCATCACATTAGGATTTTCTCGAACATGGAAATCATTTGGTTTCAGTCAGTCAAATAAAATTAAAAGGCGGTGTTTGTATTCTGGTTTTGCTTCTATTTATTCTCCGTGTCTGCCAGTGGAACCTAACTGCAACACTTTAGATTACACTGTCAAAGATGCCCTTGCAGTGAGTGGAAAAGCTCTGATGGGCAAACATCTTACACGAGAAGAGAAACAAAAAGAGAAAGCCATCCTTGTGGAAAAATGCAGCCATCCTGTGAAATTCCCAGTGATTAGAAATAAAGAAACCGTTTACCTGCGAAGGGAACAGGAGGAGCTGAACACACTCCAGCTGGGTGAGCTCCCTGAAGGGCAGAGGAACAGAGGGAACGGCAGCGAGCACTGCCCCAGCCCTGGAGGTGGTGGATGGAGGCACACAGTCAGAAGGAAAAGAGCCACATTCTCATCTTTCACTAACTCGGTTATTGCAGCTTTAAGAGAGAGGTTTGGAAAGTTTTCCACTCCACACTGCTCTTGCACACCCCTTCTAAAATTAGAAAGGGGCAGCTGGCTGCTGCAGCCAAGAGCCCCCAGACTCCCTCCCCCCTTCCCCTGATTGACGCGGCTCCCGAGAGCCATGGAGGAATTTGGGGAAGGGTGCTTCCACCTGTTGGACGTGGAATGAGATTTTCCAGGCATACTATTATAAATCCAACTGTCAGGATTGTCAGGACAATAAAACAGGACACAGGACAGCTGTGAGGGCTCCACGACACCCCCCTCCCTTCTCTGTACTCCTACAACTTCGCAGTTCATCCAGCAGCAGGAACAATGCATGAAAAATTGTTCTCTTATAAAATAAAGGCATCGCTTTGGATTTCTTCCCACAGTTTTCCAACTGTACCACAGGGTCCTAACACAGAATCTGGCAAGTTGTTCACGTACCATCACACCCCTCCAAATCCAGATTCTTTTTCCTAAATACAGCATGCTGGCAATTGCACTGCTGATTGTGCATAGAGCTGTGTGTGCTCTGTACAGCAAATACTTCTACGCCCACCTTAACATGGAGCTCTCACCTTACCTTTTGCACTCAGTTTGAGCTGGACTTTTCATTCAAAACTGATATAATTTTCAAAAACAAGGATATGAAAACCACAACTTTTTGTTGGGTTTTTTTTGTTGTTGTTTTGTTGGGGTTTTTTTTGGGGGGGTGTTGTTTTGTTTTGGGTTTTTTTTTTTTTTAAAAAGAAGGTATGATTTTGTTGATGTGAAAAAATGGGGGAAAAAATTAATTCCTTTTCCCAAACCTGCTTAGCATGCTCTGAACTCAGCACAGCACAGCATGACTCAGAGCAGGGTGTGAGAGACAAGGTAACAACAGATGGGCAGCGCTTTGTTCTGGGTCCCTTTCACAACATCCACGGCTGAAGGCAGCAAGGTATTTCCATCCTGCAGGTGCCCACAGGAGCAGCAGAAGAGGGGCCACGCTCCCCCTTGCACCTGCAAGGGGCTCTCACCAGCTGCAGGTCCCTCTGCTCACAGCCCAAGGGGAGCACTTTGACCATTTCCAGTCCAACTTGCAGAGTGCTGGACATCTTGTCTGCAACTTGGGGTGTAAGCTGGTTCAGCTCTTCGAAAGATCACATTCTACCCAAAGATTTTTTGCTAAAGGCCACAGAAGAGGAAAAATCCCCATCTTGGTCCCAAGGCAGATCTGGTGTCTTTGCTTTGCAAACGCACATTTTTTCTGTCGCAAACTAATTTCCTGATCTGCTGACAAGTCAGGGACTCTTCAGCTTCACAACTGAGATTTCTCTAGAAGGGGCCAAACTATTTTACAGTTTGGAAAACATCAAATGGCTCCGTTTGCCCCAGGCAACGAAATAATTATACTAGCAGGATAGTAATCAGCTGCCTGTGAGGAACACAGACAGACATTACTCTTCACCTCTGGCTGAGTAGGAGTTGCTTAATGAGATCTGCATTAAGTACCTGTGGATATTTAATGAGAGCCTTTTAAGGACAAAGCCACAAACAGCTACAAAAGGACCTGCTGCTTCAAGAGCAGGAGGAGTCTCCTAATCCCGAGCCTTTCCCCCTCCTATGGAAAGAGCAACTGACTGTACCATCTTGTTTTTCATTTTTGTCAGGCTAAGCAGCACAATATATTTGGAAATACACCTCTGTAGGCTTTCCCCATCGTTCACAACAACAACAACAAAATGATTTTCCTTTGGCCAGCACAACACTAAGTCTTTAGTTTCCAGACCCCATCCTATTTTCTCTTGAACCAGGAATATAGTTCTCTAATGCCTGTGAGGTAGAGAAGTTTTAGAAACAGAAAACAACCTGTATTAAATATGTTTTATTTGTATGTGCATAGTCTCCTGTTTTCATGTCAGAACTTAGTCTTTTCTTTTTTTTTTTTTTTTGTGGTGGCCAGTTCTGATAATTTTTAAGTTACTTTTCAGTAAGACTGTCCCTCCAGTCAGTTCACAGTGCACTCGTTTGCAACACCAAAGGTACAGAACATGCAGCTAGGAGTGGAACAAGAATGAAGTCATCCCCTTTGTCAGCTGCTGACTCTTGTATCGGGCTAATGAAACAAGTGAACCATATCTTATCATTAGTTCCAGCTGAAATCAGAACTGAGGAATTAATACAAGAACACCAAGTTAAAAACAATTCACAGCCATTTCCTGAAACATTCCCTGTTAGACAAAAGCCCTCCTATTATGAAATACATGCATCTGCATCACAGTATCTACCACTCAAGTTTCTTAAAAGTTCTAAATTTTGCCAAAGGTTGTATTTTAGGCATCTGTAGTTGGTCAAAGGTGAAATGAGTAATTTAAACATGGGGAAAAAGAAGTCTGACCACGTAAAATTCAATGGGCAAGTCTTAAAACAGCTTTGTAAAACAAACAGGTACATTTATTTTGAATCATTACTAAAATAGTTTACATCATATACAAACAAATATGCTATGACAACACATTTGAAAATAAGTCACAGTTGTTTTTTTTAATAAAAAACATTTTGTCCAGTGAAATGTTCAAAGTGTGAATGCCATCTTTTTCTTCCTGAGCTATTAAACATCCAGAACAACAGCACTTCCATGTCTCCTTACTGTTTTTATTTCTGCCTATTAAAATAGGAAGCATTATCCATTGCTGGCTCTCAACAGTTAGAACAAATCCACCTCTGCTTTAAGTGACCACAGCTCTGTGTCTCAAACTCTGCTCTTTTATATGCTTCAGGTGATTTTGGTTGATTCCACTTCATACCCCCAACCTTGCCTCGCACAAATAAGCCAGAAGCTCCAGCTCCTCCGCAGGTTTTCCTGGTTGAAAAGGATTTTTTCTTTTGCAACAGGACAGCTCAAGGGGTTTGTGAATGAAGGGTGGGCCCAATCTCTCAGCTGTTACAAGAAAACATCCTATTAATTTGAGAGCATCTCCACACATTTCTTCATACTCAATAAAACCAAATGTACATGGACCAATAGCTCAGAGCATGAAGTTAACAGCAATGAAATGGAAGTGCTGCTATTCTCTTTATTTTTTTACACAAAGTACTTAACAATAGAAACAGGTACTCGTTTTTAATCTGGTGTGAGGAATTCTTTACATGAGAGACTAAAAAGCATTTTAAAAGCATGCTTTGCAAATCTGTTTTTTGCTAGAAATTTATACAGCAAGCAGCAGGTTATATGCAGATACAAGAAAAGTTATTTTTTTAGGATATCAGGTACAACAAATAAATAGATCCTCTCAATGCAAAAATAATTATCTTAGTAAAATGAGAAATAACCTATGTCTTCCTAAAGTTTTGTTTGGAAAGGAGATAGTATGTACACAGGGCTGACATTTTATCATTTCCATCCATTTTTTAAGACTTGCAAAACTGAAAAGGAGTAGAGAACTCCTGCAAGCAGCCAGGCAGAGAGGTACTGAGGGATTATTTAACTGACATTAGTACTACTGCCTTTAAGCAACCTTTGTACCTCAGCTTTTCTCTCTCTCCAGAACTGTTTGGGGCAGGCTCATTTAAGGAAGGAACACTTGCTGGAAGGTTCTCTACAAGTCACAGATCTTTCAAGCAATTTTGCCACTTCTACAAGTGGCCAGAGATAGCTGCATCTATGTTGTGATCTAATGGATCAGGAAAAAGCTTGTGCTTAAGACTCACATCACTCTATCATCGTTTTCAGTTTATTTCTTATGTTAGAAGGAAAGTAAGCAATTCTGGCAGATGAAGGCGATGTTTTTTACATTCTGTTACCCTGTCAGATGTGCTACCAGCTTTATGCACCACCAGAGAAGGATCCTCACAGCAAAGCCAACAGTGCCTCAAGACAGGTTCAGAGGCAGATGAGTGACTCTGCACTGATGCACAGCAATGTCCAGCCCCAGGACACCAAGGCTGAATGCATCACTGAACACAACTTACCAACAGCCAGCAAGTTCCTTGCTTACACTCTGTAGTTTACTTAGAGAAGTCCCAGTTACTTTGGCAGAAACAACCCTGCCAGCTGGTGGAAAGTCTCTGCACAGAAAGGCCTGGTTTGCTGATGCTGCCTGAGCTCAGCAGCCACACTAAGTTCTTCCCTGTTCTGCCTTACAACACCAATTTTGTGTCCTCCTCCTTTCCCAAGTGCTCTCCAGCGACTATGATGTGCATCCCTCCAAAGGGAGGCCCTTTTCAGGCCAAACAGGCAGCACAAGATGAGATATCCGGCTCCACAGTCCACTCAGCTTATCTGTGTCCATGCCATTATAAGAGCTAGGAACATCTGAACCGGTGAACTTCGCCCAGAGGAAATCCCGGACTTTCTCCTCCACTTCTTGAAAGGTGAAGCTCTTTCTCAGCGCCTGCTCGTCCAGGAGAACTGTCAGCACAAGGGCCACGTCCTTAAACGCTGCATTTTCATGGTCACAGTACTTGTAAAAGATGAGGGTGGAGCCTGCAGGCAGGGACTCGAACCGATGCACCACTGCCACCTTCTTGCCTTCTCTGAAGCCGGAGCTGAGCTCCGTGTCCACCTCCAGCTTGACAATGTCACTGTCCAGGACAGCCTTGTCCACCCCGTTGATCCTGATCGTGGTGGCGTTCTGGGAGGAGGCAAAGGCGTCGGCAATCTCATTGCTCAGGCACCTCAGGGCCTTCTCAGCTTCCCGGCCGGCTGTGAGCAGCAAGATCGCCGGCTCCAGATGCGTGTGGGAAGTGTTAAGATGCTTCTCAAGGAACACATGGGCTCTCCTCCACAGATTGGGGTCCTGACTTTGGTAAGTATCTTTTAGTTTCTTCATCCGGGCCCGAAACTCTTGCAGAATTTCAGCATCTCTACTTGAGGTGGTTCCACCTCGAATTCCGCTCCACAGGACATAAAGCAATGGGACACTAATTAACAGAACCAGGAACAAAGTCCACATCTTGTGAAATCCATTCTGCAACTCACCATCATCTATGGAGAGAGGGAGCAAACAATAGGAAAACAATGTTTTAAAAGGCATCAGAAGTCAACAAGTGAAAGGAAAATAAGAGGAAACAGTGAAATCGCCCCATTCTCAACACTGGTACAGCAGTTGAAGAGCATAGAAAAGACGATCTAGTTAAAAAAACCCAAACAAACCACAAAACAAACCAGAACACAGTTTTGAATTTCTTAAGCAATTTCATGAAGTGACAGCATTTGAAAGAAAAGAACATTTTCTTAAAGTTCATCAATATTCCATTCAATTTAACAAAATCCAAACTACAAGCTTAAAATGGTTCTGAAAAAGGTCAAAGGCTTTCCTACATTTATGCTCTGCAGAAAATGTCCTATAGAAAACCTGGCTGTGCCAGAAAGGTTTCTGTGTTATTTCTCTTTCCTATTCCCATAAGGATAAAAATAGTTCCTGCAGCAGTATTTGCATCTCAAACACTGGTGGCCAACACTATCAGAAAACGTTGTGGCCTTTGGATCAGTGAGCTTCACAAAGAGTACACACAGCAAACAGTGCACATCAAGTATCAGGTATTTTGATTTGGTTTCGTATTTGAATAGTTAAATTAATACTTGTTTCATGTGCCACAAGCAAAAGGCTTGATTCTGTTCCTAGTAAAATGAGTGACAAAATGCACCAATCTTCCTGGAAACAGGAAGAACTGCATTCCTTTTGCTACCTTTTTATACCCTAACTTATCAGGACAGCAACACAACAATGGTTAAATAACACCACCACTAGCCCTGCCTCAGTTTTACTCTTGTAAACATTACAGATGAAAGACCTTAAATTCAGGTGAAAACGTTACTCATTATACAACACCCTTCCCTCCTTCATGCTGATGACATGCCCTAGCAAGCAAATCATCTGTTCTGGCAAGGACCCTCAGCTTAACACCCGCTCCTCAGAACTGTACTACTTGGAAAGGCATGAAAATGGTTAAATGTTACACAAGCAAGAAGCAGAAGTGAAAGCAGAAGTCTTACTTCTGGCCAATGGCTGTGACTGCTTCTCTTTACTGGACTGATTCTGCAATTTACTTCTGCCTGTTAAGAGATGAAGAAAGGAACATGAGAAAAACACTAAGCCAACAACTATAACCAATCTTCCACAGCAGGGAGCTGAAATCACCAAACTGCATTATTTTCAACGAAAAGCTGTTCTTGGTTATGCTTTTACATACAAAATTCCACGAAGCTTACAGGAAGGGTAACAAAGCACCTCGCTGAAGCAAGCACAGTCCTGCTAAGCCGGAGCAAAGGTGGGGCTGTCACCTCACCCCAGGTGGGGCTGTGTCATGTGCAGGGTTTTCGGTTCTTTTCCACACCATTTGCCCCCTCTGCTCAGCAGATTAATCTTGAACAAGGAAAATTCACCACTACCACCAGCCCCAGAAGTCTCACTCAGCTGTCAGAGCAACTCCCCATCTCTGCTATTTGCCAAATGCCAGTTCCCAAGCCATCCTGACCAGCTTGCATAGAAAGCACAAGTCCCCACTCCCCCACGATTCACCCCCAAAGATTTTCAACTCTTGAAGAATTACACAAATAACACTCAACTTCAAGTACAAGGTGACAAAATGGAAGAGATTTAACGACCTGCTATTTTCTACACAAGGATCCCATTTCCCAATTAAGTTTCCTGATTTCGCTCAAGAATTTGAGAGACGTAAAAAATGGAAACTTAATCAATGGCCACACTAGACAAACAACATAATGCAAGATATAAATAGAAAAAACAAAGCAATATCTTAAATGCATAGCCTTATTTTCCCTCTCCACGTAGCTTGGGTTGGGGGCCTGCTTCATCAGCAGTCAGTTTCTTGGGATGAATTACGCTTTTAAAGCAAAATGCAAGCTTTCAACTTCAAAATATACTTTTGGTCTATTTATTCAAATGGGCTCAGACAATGAAGTACAAGAGGCATTAACCATAAAGTGTTATGAACAACTTTCCCAAGAGACCAGTATGAATATATACTGTGCAATTTTTGGTCAGCATGTTTTCTGCATTTAGCCAGTTAATTAAAAAGACAGGAGAATTTCTGGCTCCTTGTGAACTACAGCAACTGGTTCAAAGCTGAAGGCTCTTTAATAATATATAACCAAATCAGGGCACTGTCAATGTTACTATTGAGAATGAATTGAACAAACATACCCTGCAGTAGTTATTTAAAGACACTGAAATAAACTCTATAACCTTGTTTCTGCATGAATGTAATCGCAGAAGGTGCTAAAAGCAGCTCTGGTTTAAGCTGGGGCTTAACTGGCTTAATGAACTGCCCTATTCTGTAATTTCAACCCCCCACCCCAAAAGGGCACAGCCATGGAGCTTGTCACTGGCTAAGCTTATCTCAATCTTCTAAGAGTTAACAGCTCAGAATCACCTCGATTCTGTAATACTTCACAATGCAGCTCTGTTTGCACAGATTACGTTTCATATTTAGGTGGCAGCTGTAACTCATACACTAAAGGAAAAGATAATTTGATAAACAGCCTAAAACCAGATCTCACTGTGCCGAAGAATCATGCCTTATTTACAACACAAGGTGCACAAAGGCCAAGTAAATTGCGTCTCGCTTAACTCAAAAAGTGTAACACTGCAGACACCTTGAAGATTTCAGTGTTTTAAGCGATCTGCCAAAGTTCTTCACCCAACACACAACTAATCGCTCCTGCAGCACCTGGAGTGGCACAGAAAAGTGAAAGTACCAGACTAGAGAGAAGTCCCTGCACAAATTCATTTTTCAAAGGCATTTCACAGATGTACAGCTACCACAACATGAGCTGCTCTTCCTGAAGGCACCATGGTTTTCAAAAAAAACCCAAAAAGAGACAAAAATGCAAACAACCCCTGCAGGTTCTTCAGACTGAAATCTGATTTACAAAACTTTGTTTATCTATACCTATACCTGTTGAGGACAGAAACAAGCACCAAGACATTACTAGGAATTCAGAATATTTTTTTTCTTCTTCTTTCAAGCACTCTTCCAACAGGAAAGAAAAAAAAAGCAAAACCAAAAAAACCCAACAAACCCACAAAAACAACCAGAAGTCTGAAACACTGGGAGCTGGTCATGAGATGAGCAGACTGGGTTTTGCCAGAAAAGAAAAATGCTGCTCTTTTCCAGGAGTATAGAACAACTAATTCAATCATAGCAGGCCACCACTTCTCAGGGAAAGGTTTGTGTACAAACTAACATTCACTGCCACCAAAAGGTGAAGGTTTTGTTCCCTTCCTCAGCTCACCCCCACAATGCCTCTACTCCATGCTCTGCACTTACTGTCCCATAAGCCAACTCCAAAAAGAAAAATAAAAGAGAAAGTGGAGCATTTTCTGTGGTCAGCAAGTTGAATAACCTCACAGAAAGGCTCTGACTGGAGTCTGCTGCCTTTTCCAGCCTCTGTTTGGATCTGCCTCCTGAGGGCCTGTCCATCTTCCCAGACAGTGTCCCAGGGCACAAGAAAAACCAGAAGCAGAGGAAAGGAAAATAATTCTGTCCTTTTCATCTAATGACAGGGAAAGACTGGGTTCTCTTGTTTTACTTACTCTGTGGTGTAGAAGTTGAGTAGCACCCTTGATTTCTCTCAAGGAAGTCAGCCTTTATTTCTGAAACCAAAGCACAAATGGAAGAATTCAGTTACCACATCAGAGGTCAGAATGAGACAGACCAGCCATACATGCTTTTAGCTCTTTCTATGAAATCCTCAAAGCTTATTAGGGCAGGAGGATATGCTGTGCTGACAAACCAAGCCTGCAGCATACCAACAGCCTCTTGGACTCCTCTGAGTTGGAGAAAGCTACTGTTATCTATGAGAAATGGCTTAATTTGGCCTTTCACCCTGCTTCTGCCAATATAAATTATTCTTCTAACGTCTTCTTTTAAAAAGACACATAACTACCTTCTGTGGCTAAAAATGATCCCATTTTTTTCTCATTGTACCTCCCCACTGCTTCTGTAACACACATCGAGAAAAATCTCTGAGCAAGAAGCAAAGTGCTCCCTCACTTTGAAATCACTTGGTGTGGTCAGCTTCCTCCTGCTAAAGTCAAAGATAACTCACCTCTTTGGAAAAAGAACTGTTTTAGTTTTCTTCGCCTGAGGCAATTAAAGATCCACTCTCATCACAGTTTTTTGAAGCAGGTATGATATTACTCTTCTTTTTGTTTTGCTTTTCAAAAACCACACAGCTGGGTGTTTATCAAAGTTGGAATCTGCATTTTCTTGAACCTTAAGGTTTTACACCCAAGCAGATTAACATCATACTACAATCAGTTTTACTTTGGCTCAGGCAGGAGTACACACTGAAAATTTATTTTTAAAAAAAAAACCCCTTTTTCATCCATTCAGGTTTCAGCTCGAAAACTCTCCCTTTTCTAACAGAACTGAATGGTTGTCATTTTAGTGCATTTAAGCAATCATTTGTTACACCATGGAAAAAGTACTGATAAAAGATGTTACCTTTTAATGGTGTAAAAATGTTTGATTTCTCAGTTTCGTTACTGTCATAAGCCTTTGCATTTTCCTTTACTGGATTCTCTTCAAAGTGAACTGTAGTACCACCTGTCGGGAGCAAAAAAAGAACAAAGAGAGGATTGGCAACATCACAAATCTGAAGGACCAAGATGTAGTTTCAGAACATGCACGATCTAAATCAGTGATTTTTCAAGTTGTGAACTCCCAAATGCAATAAAAAGCAACTAAGACTTGAAATGGTTATGGTACATTTGAGTTCACTAGAAATATAGCTGTCTACACCACCACACACTTCATTTAAAAAAAAAAAATTAGGAGTTCTTGGCTTAAAAACTAGGAGCTGAGAAATTGCTTACACTAAGGGCACTCAGTGTAAACCAGCAAATACACACCATGGGAGTACAGAGAGTTTTTCCCACTGCTTTGGGCACTCAACTTACCAACAATAATTGTGCTGTCTTATACAGCATTAGGCACAGGGGAAAAGAGACAGAAGCATAGAAAATAAGTCCCCTTTTAATGTAGTCCAAGCCATCCTTTAGTGAGGTCTCGTTCTCTCCTAATCCATAACAGCAACCTAATTTCACCCCTGAGGTAGCTGGGAAGAATCTAAACCAACACCTTTCAGCAGTTTGCCAAATTATAGTCATTCAGCTGTGGAACCCAGCTCAGTTAATGTAACCAACTAGAAAGAAAAAAAGAGTATCAGAGGTCACAGAGCAAAGGTCAGGGCTGGGAAGCCACAGCCAGGAAAGGATAAAGTGCAATCCCAGAATGAAGGGGCTGATCAGGAAACGCTCAGGTATAGAATAAAAAGCTGTAGAACAGCTGGGGGACAGAGATCATGGCACAGCAATCAAGCATCAGCAGAGCAAACAGCAAAGGGAAGAATACAATCAGTAATTTTTTTCTAACATTCACTCTGGGCCCTTTTACTCTTTAAACAGCCCAGGGTTCTCCTGGGGTTTAACGTGTTTCTGCAGCTCTTTTACCATAAGCCAAGGGCAATGCACAGCTTGCCACCTAGTGTTTAGTGATTTTACTTCAACAAAGGAAACAGCCTTTTTCTAACGTGTTCTGGCAGTTTCAGCACACCAGTGTATGTCAAACATACAAAGGAGAAAAACAAAGGCACCGAACCCACCCAAACCACAAAAAATGGGAAAAAAGCTGTAAGTTTTAAACTATGGTAAGTCACATGTGCAACAGCAAAGTATCTGCACACACTGAATGGGCCCCTATGTTTTAAATCCATCTTAAAAAACTGTTAAGTGCCTGATTTCCCACAAAGCTCAGAGCTAAGATACTCACCAAATTACTTTATTTTCAGGAATGCCAAACCACATATCCATAATATTTCACTATGTACCGAGGTTTTACAAGGAAGATCTCCCTAGTGATTGTGACCAGAAGACCAAAAAGACCTATCTAAAGAGGGCTACTCAGGCAGTCCCTACTCTTAACTTGGCATCAATCAGTACTCAAAGAGTTAGAAGTTGAGAGTTAGAAAGGAAAGGTCTCTGTAAGACAACTTCCATGGAGATTGCTACCATGTATCTTCAGCTCACTGATCTAGAAGCTGCCTGACTCAACGCAGTGGTTCTTAGGCTCTTAAAAACTCTTCAAGTTCTTAAAGCTTTTCAGCTCCCCAGGCAAGTTCCCTAACCTATATTTAAAACCTCTTAGCAGAAGCTAGAAACCAGTTTCTCAAGGTGTGGTTTTGCTTCCACTGTGTTCTCAGGGAAGCAGGACAATTATGCTCCCCTAACAACCCCCCCTGCTTATTCCCCTCCTCACAGACCATCCCCTAAACTCTGCAGGGAAAGCACAACACTGCACATCCACCCATGGGGGCACTGTGAGGGGGGAAACTACTCCTCTGCTTCTATATAAACAATTAGAGTCTGTTATCATACTTGTACACCTGTTGTGACTATAATCCAATACAGTTGTTAAGAGCCGGGGAGGGTGGGGGAGAGAGAAGCCTCATTTTTAGAGCCATCTAATTAAAAACCCAACCCTCAGCTGTACCTCCTGAAGCAGCACAGCCACGTTTAAAACACTAAGCCTATTATATCCTGTCAGCCACCCTGTGGGAGCAAGAGCTTGCCACTGCTTTTTTTTCCACAGAAAAACATCTGTATTTTCCTAAAGAAATACTCATAACCTTGCTCTTCCTTCCTCAAGATAAGATATTTTTTTCCACGCCTCCTGGAAATTCTGCTTCTGGAGCAGAATAGGGGCAGACAATTCTTGGTGACAAGAACAGAGATGGGAATGGAGAACAGTCCCAGGCTGGCCCAACTCATCCCTGAGCACTACCACACACTGATGACGTACACACTCCTAAATAAAGGGGAAGGAAGTACAAGTTCTCCACAGTTTCCTGGTGGAATGATGGGCTAAAGCCCCATGACTGTTACACTGAGCTAGGATGTTTCTGTAGTTTCGAGAAAGACACAGGTTTCATCAACTGAAGCAAAAAGTGGGTGCCACAGAGCGCTAACACAGCAGCTTGTGCAGCCCCGTGTCCAGGAGTACGCCTGGTGTTTCAAAGGAAGCACAAGCCCCAGTTACGCACTTCCTCATAAGCAACACAGCCACTGAGGGATTGATTTCTGCAGCTCAGGATACCCCATTTAAATCCTTAAGCCTTTCAAGACCAAACAGTGTTAGTAAAATCTGAACGCCGTGCTTAAATACTGCTCCGAGTGATGCATTAGGAAGAACAGCCCCAAGACCAGCCCCCTAAGGGCCTCAGCGAGCTCGGCATGCACCCATCCTTTAGAGCTAGACTGCTTCTCCTTTCACCCTTTGTGCATGGGATAAGAGCCCCCGCGGGATCTCCTCACAGAGCCACGGTAACACCTGCCAAGGAGCCAGATGAGCCCCATTTCCCCAAGTTTGGGGCCTTTCAGCCCCGCGGCCAGCGGCGCCGACTGTGCCCTGCGGGAGCTGCAGCCTACCTGGCGATCTGTACGCCTTGATAGGGGGTCGCGTCAGGGAGTCGGGGGTCCCGAAGTGATGCTCGTCCCCTGAAACGAGAAACGCGTGAGGGGCACAGCCGCCAACTCCGCTCAAGCCCAGCGGCCTGAGGGGCCCTGCGGGAGCAGCAGCCTGGCCGGGACCCCGCGCTGTTCCCAGGTGGACGGGCCCGTCCCGTCCCGGCAGCCCCGAGGGGAGGGAAGGCCACGGCGCCCGCCCGCCCGCCCCGCTCAGCGCGGCCGCCCCGCGCCCGCAACCGCAGGATCCACCGCGTGCGCCGCGCCCGCCCGCGCCGCTCACCCTGCAGCGCCGGGCCGCTCCGGGCCGCGCCGTCCGCCTCGTCCCCGGGCTCGTCCGGCCGCGCCGCCGCCAGCCGCGGGCTCTTCCGCCGCCGCTTCAGCCCGGAGCCGTCCGGCGGGGCCAGCCCGGGGCCGTCCGGCGGGGCCGCCTCGTCGTCGCTGCCGCCGCCCGCCATGCCGCCCGCTGCCGCGCCGCGCCGCCTGCCCCGAGCCCGTCCCCGGGCGCGTCCCCGGCCCCGCCCGCCCTGCGCCGCCTGCCCGGGCCCGCGGCCGCCGGCTTCCCGCGGGGGCGGCTCCGCCGGCCTCACTTCCCGCGGGGCGGGACCCGCGCCCGCCGCTTCCGCCCGCGCGCCGAGCGGCCGCCGCGGCCTCACGTGGTACCGGGGCCGCTCCGCCATGGCCCCGCGCCGCCGCCGCCGCCCGGGACCGGCACCGGGAGCGGGATCGGGAGCGGGAGCGGGAGCAGCCCGGGGAACGCCCGTCCGGCGGCCCCGCGGCTGCTGCCCCCCAGTGAGAAAAATGCGGGGCGGGCGCGGCCCCCCCAGGCCGGCGGGGCCCCGCGGGGGCGGCCCCCGAGGGCGGCCCGGGCCCGGCGCCTCCGCTCCCCGCACGGCTGATTCCTGCCTGCAGCCCGATGGGCGCGGAACGGGGTGAAATAAACGGGTTCACGAGGTGAAATAAACGGGTTCACGATTTGAAAATTCAATAGTATAACATTGAACATTTATTCATATAACAAAGGCGAGCAGCGCTGGGCGCGTAGCAATTTTGCCAGAGGCGCGCCTTCATTCGTTTTGTTGTGCTCTTAAGTATCGTTTCAAACTGTTACACATTCATTAGGCTCAGAAACTAATTTTCACTTTGCTGAACTCTTCCCCCTCCTCGATCCCTGCCCCTTTAGCCAAAGTGTCGCAGTTTCTGGCTCTGGGCAGTTTCAAAGTTGAAGGCAAGGATTTTCTTCTGATGTCTCTTCAGTTCCGGGCTAATTTCTAGTTGACAACTCTTCCTTGGGTGGTGTGAGTTCAGATGAGATAGCGGCCTTCCTGGGGTGCCTGCGGTCTGTCTTCTTTGGTTTTTTAAGATGTCCTGCTCTCGGACTCTGTAGGTTATCAACTTAAAGGTATTTATTACCATGCACATACTACAACTATTTCGAAGTTATAATTCACTCTACATTGTTTTTGCTTAACTATATGTTATCTTAACACTATTTCTACATAGTGCGTTATCACTGATAAATGTTAAATTCATATACCCGAGAGCCAACATTATTATTCACTCATTTATCACAAAGGCCAGTTTGGCATTTCTCAGAGGCAGAAAAACCCGTAAAATAAGCACGAATAGCAACTGAATAGCAGAGAGGAAAGTAGGAGATACTTTGAGGAACGTGAGATCCTCGGGCACTGTAAACGTTGCACTACTTTGTTCCTTAGTGTAGGAATCATTTTGGTCAATCAGATGTAGAACATCTCACTAGGCATTGCACTTTTCTCACCCATTTTTTTGCATGCATTACAGGGATTTTAAACCACATTTGATTGCATTCTTGATACAGCATTTTTACCCAGGCATGCGGTAGAGTTCCTGTGACTGGAGGTTTTCAAGATGCAATTCGATGGGACTACAAGATCTCCTCTGGATTCCCTCTCCCATGCAAGTTTGGAGCAGATGATCTTTTGAGCTTCCTTCCAGCCTGAGCTGTTCTGTGTTTCTGTGATGTTTCTAGGCAAAGAAACAGCACCTTCTTATTCCACACACACACCTGCACTGCTCACTGAGCTCAGAAAAACGTCTGTGTGCAGCCCAAATTGAGAAAACCAGGCACTCATGGGTGCTCCTATGTGCCAGGGCAGCGAGCAGCTCAAGACCACCTTGGAAATGAGTTGCTAAGCAAATAGAGACCCTTTTACAAATTCACGGAATCACAGAATTGTTCCAGTTGGAAGGGGCCTCTGGAGATCATCCAGTCCAACACACCTGCCAAGGCAGTGTCACCTGAAGGGAGTGACAGAGGAACACCTCCAGGTAGGTCTCTGGAGAGGGAGACTCCAGGCTGTCCCTGGGCAGCCTTTTCCAGTGCTCTGCCACCCTCAACGTAAAGAAATTCTTCCTCACATTGAGGTGGAACTTCCTGTGTTTTAGTTTATGGCCACTGCTCTGCATCCTGTCACTGAAAAGAGCCTGGCACCATCCTTTACACCCCTTTGAGATGTTTGTATGCTCTGACGAGATCCCCTCTCAGTGTTCTCTTCTCCAGACCAAACAGGCCCAGCTCCCCCAGTCCCTACTCACCTCTGGAGAGATGTTCCAGACCCCAAATCATCTTTGTGGCCTCTGCTGGACCCTCCCCAGCAGCTCTTTGTCTTTCTTATACTGCGGAGCCCAAAAGTGGACACAGCACTCTGGATGTGGCCTCGCTAGGGCCGAGTAGAGGGGCAGGATGGCTCCCCTTGAGCTGCTGGTCACACTCTTCCCATGCACCCCAGATTCCCAACTCCCCCAGGGCACGTGGCTGGCTCATGGCCACCTTGTCATCCACCAGGACCCCCAGGTCCTTCTGAGCAGAGCTGCTCTTGCTTAGGTCAGCCCCTCATCTGGACGGGTACTGAAGGATTTCTACACACTGAAAAACATCAGGAATGAGGAAGATGATACTGTAAGAGCAGCAACTTCATCTACAACACCCTGGAACACCTGTGCTCATGTCTGTGAGGTTATTTTTTTATTTTTCAGGGCTGTAAATGGAGTAGGCGTGTGCATGTTCTGGGCAATCCAACAGCAAGGCTGGATGAGGGAAGTGCCATTCAGCCTCCACTCCTGTGCCTGTCTTCTCTGTACAAAGATACCAAAAAAATACCTTAAATGCTTTACTTACACACCATAAATGCTGCAGTTTCACCCAAAAGCAGGTGAATATTTGTGAGATAAGTCATGCATACCTTCTTCTATACCAGCAATAAATATTGTCAGTCTTTTCAGTCCTAAAAGCAGAACACACACATTGAGCATTGTTTTGTAAAGCAAAAAATAAAAGAGGATATAACAAATACCACATCAGGAAAAAAAAAATCAACATAACAATGTCAAGATCCTTTTTGGTAACAGTTTTGTGATGACTTCATGCCCTAGGCCGACGAGTTAATTTTCCTGACAAACAACTTTTTGGGAACCAGGTTCTCAACCTGGAGAAGCTGAAATGACCCCCCGATTTTGTCACACACTTGCCACCAGTTTTGTGACACTCGTGCTTCTGTGGAGAGGGTGGTCCCTCAGCCCCAAACAGTGTTGAAGGGACTGGATGGTTTTAGGGACAGAGGGATAGGAAATACTTGGATTTTCACTAAGCCCTTGACACCTGCAGCTCATCCCTGCTGTTCCTTGGCTGTTCCTCACTGATACAGATCAAGTCAGGGTGTGAGACTGATGGCAGCCAGGAGCAGAGTCCTCAAGGTGACCTTGGCCTCTGCGGATCAGCCATGCCATCTTTTTCCTTCCTGCTTTTCCGTTCTCCTGGTTTTACAGCCTCTGCTGCACCTGGTGAGAGGCTGGTCACGATAAGGGAATGTGCTGAGCCTGCCATGGCCACTGTCCCCTCCCAGGCTCCGCAGGTGACGAGGATGCTGCTGTCAGAAATAAGGTGCAGTCGTGCCTTGGCTGCGTGTGCTGAGCCCAGCACTCCTCACCTTCTCATCCCCCTCCTGATATGAGGTACTGATACCTGTGCCCATGCTGACACCCCCGGGTCATGTGGCACTCACATTTTATTGACCCCTCTGACACTGCCTCTGTGCTCCGTGAGCCACTAAGGGCTCCTCCACACAGCATAAAGGAGCATTTTTTTCTGCCCATTTGAACCCAGCCTCTTACCTGTTTTACAAGTGCCTCAGGTAAGAGGTTGGGTTCAAATGGTAAGGGGGGGATTTAGTCGAATTGAAGCAAAGCAAACATTAGCCAAATGCCCCCCTTCAGCCCTCTGCTTCTCAGGTTGAGGAGTCCCAGCCACTCAGTGCCTGCTCCTTTGCAGCACCGTTTCAGTCACCTTTCCCTGTGCTTTGCCTCAGCCATTTGCTGCTGGGCTTCTCTGGGATGCTGGGGAAAAGGCAGCAAGCTGAGTTCCAGGGGAGCTGCTGTCTCTGTTGTGCTGCTCCTTGTGCTGCTGCCTTCCCCCTGGCGTGCTCCATGCTGCTGCTTTCCACGAAATGTGTCCTGGGCAGGGGGAATAGGGCAGGGGCTGGAACACACCCATGCCCATACACGCCACTGTGCAGGCACTGCAAGTTAGAACAAAATGTTTTGGAAAAGCATTTCCCGAATGAGGCCAGGGGCTGACACACACACATTCTTAGACCTTTTCCCCGCTTGCAGTCTCTGGCCCACTTCAGGGGACACTGGGTGGGCTCCACATCCCCTTCCCTCCAGGCTGATGCTAAAGCGCCTCCGTTTCACATCCTCCCCAGCCTCCCTGCACTGGCTGTGCGACATTTCCAGAGCCCGGGCTTTGCTACCTACGTGTTCGGGTTGCTTTTCTTGTAGCACTTTTCCTAAATCAACTCTGAAACCAGTTCCCTCCTCACTGTGGTTTCCTTATTTCAATCCGCAACACTGTTACTGGACGCAGGAAGCCGCCTGAAGGAAATCGCACAACCACAGAGTCGCGGAAATACAGCCAAAAAAAAAAAAAAAGGAAGTTATTGTTCCCTGACCGCTCCCGAGAACGACTGTGGGAAGGAAAACTACAGCTCCCATCAGGCTGCCGGGAGCCAGGGAAGGGCAGAGTTCGCCGTCACGCTTCCAGCGGAGGCTCCAGGGTGTGCGCTGCTGTCCTGCCCCCGAAGGGCCTCGGGGAAGGAGGGCAGGGGGAAAGGCCAGGGCTGGCCTCCTCCTGCACCCCTTTGCTTCTGATCGCCGCCCTGACCGGCTCGGAACCTGCCTGGGTAAGCGTCCCACTCCACTTTGTTCTGCTGACTTCCTTCTGCTGCGGGGGCGCCAGCGGCGGGAGCAGGGAGGGGAGGGACGAGAGTGCGGGGCAGCGCCTGCACCCACAGCCCCGAATCGTGTGTCAGGGACAGTGCTGGGGCCAGGGTGTGCCCCTGTGCCGAGCAGGCTGCGCTGGAGGTCTCTGTGCCCAAAACCGCCCGGGCCGCTCTCCAGCGGGGAAAGTTTCTCGGGAAACTTTCCAGGCTGTGCTTGGGAGAGCCATCGGCTCTCCGGGGTTACGCCAGCGAGCCCGGCTCCGGCCGTGCCCTGTCCCGAAGGGCTTTCGCCGGGGGGAATTGTCTCTGGAGGGGTGCCGGAGCCAGCGGCGGCACTGCCGAGCCCGCGGGCCGGTTCTGCCGGAGCGCTCCCGGTGCCGGGTGCGAGGAGCAGGGTCATTGCTCCGGGTCGGCCTGGCCCTGAGGTACCGGGTGCCCGAAAGCAGCCGGGGCAGCCTGCCGAGCCCCGGGCTCCATGCCGGCTGTCCGGGAGCACAGCGGAGCCCGTCGGGGTGAGAAAGCGGTGCCTCACCCCCCTGGCATGTGTGCATTAACCCCTGGGCTGACGGGAAGCCAAAGCGCTGACAGCCCGTGGGCTGAAGGTTCGTGGTTGTGGGTGACATCCGCCCGTTTTCACCTTGGGAATGGTGGAGGAGGAGCCAGCTCCGCCGTGAATCACCGCTCCCCTGTTTCTGCTTATCAGGTTTGCGGGCGTCGCGCTGGAATTGCCCGGCCCAGGACGGGATGGTGGCTGTGAGCGGGGCAGGACTCCGTCAGCCCCTCCAACAGCACGGAGATACAGCGCCGTGTGAGCGCTGGAGAAAGTGAAACCAAACCGTGCCGAAGTCGCAGCTCCAGGGGAAAAGGAAAATGGAAGAGAATCCAAGCGTGAATCTGCCTGGAGGTAAGCAAATCCTACTCTTACTCCGTCTGCTAGGAAAATCCCTCTGCTACGACCTTTCAGCAGTGACATGGGAAACCTGTGCAAAAGAAAAATAAACCAGCAAAAGAATCCCATCTTTTCCAGGCCAAGGAAAGCAAGTTGCCATCATTTTTTGAAGGGTGAAAGATGAACAAGTTACTTTCAGTTTTCGATTCCGATCTGCAGCAGGTTTAGACTCTGTGTCTGAGATGGCAGCACAAGGAATGCTGAAGAGAGAGATCCAAACTGGGAGAGCTCTCTTCCCTACATCCTAGGGCTTCCCATCCGCAGATGCTTAAATAAGAAGCCAGTTTTCCACCACCTGTGGTTGGAAAAACTGTGGAAGAAGCAGGGCAAGGAGTAGTTTGTGCCCAGCTTGAACAGCAGGATATCTCCAAGTTCCTCATGCTGCAGTTTCTACTGTGTACTTACATTCTGTGGGAGCCTTGTTATGACTAGTACCTACGAGTGTGTCAGTGATACGGTGATGCCATCACCAGCTCAGGTCTGTCCTAGATAGTCAGAAGGGTTACTGTAATAATCAGCAACAAAGAATGTAAAAATCATGGTCTGACAAGTGACAAGCACAGCTTTTTCTCTGTTTCCAAATTAGAAGGGAGTTCCTTGCCCTTTTAATCAGTGTTTATTCTAATTATAGTGTAATCATTTATGTCGCTGTAGTGCTTGATCATTCATAAGCAATTTTTTACAAATAGCGCCTGAAATTTGAGCTGCACTTTGGTTCTGTAAGAGTCAGGATATGTCACAAATGCTGTTCAGTCTCAGCATCTCTCTATTGAATCATGCTCCAGTGTTTGTTTGTAATTAAATGTTGCCATAGCTCTTTGGGAGAGCAGCTCCAGGACGGAAACAGAGAGAGCATGAGCAGAATTATCGTTTACATTCAGACAGATGCTTGAAGTGCATTGGCATAACTGTACTCAACAGCAGCCTTAGGAATTCTTCAAATCCATCACTGTCTGTGAAAACCCACTATCTGTGGAAGAGGAGGTAACATATCCTCCCACCTGATGAAGGAATTGCCTGCCCACCCCACCTAGGACATAAGCTGGGATTGAGTTGGCTTTAGCACAGCAGCTGTAAGTGCTGTGGTTTGGATTTGTGGGTTTAGAGAAAAAAAATGGTGAAAACAGAGCAGTGTTTTGGCTATTGCTGAGCAGTGCTGGCACAGCATCAAGGCCTCCTGCCCCTGCCCAGCCAATACCCTGGGGTGGGCCGAAGATTGGGCAGGGACCCAAGGTGGGAAAAGGGTCATTGAATACAGTATAGCATCATGCTCAGCAACAAAAACTGAGGCACAGGAAGAGAGGGAGAAGAGGGTGGCTTCCAAGGTGGCCATTGCTGGGAGACTGGCCTGGCATCAGTCTGCTTGTAGAGGTGGTGAGCAATGGCCTTTGCATCCTGATTCCCTCTTTCCCTTCACTCAGCTGTCTGGATCTCATCTCAACCCAAGAGTTTTTCTCACTTCTGGTCACTCTCTTCTCTCTCACTGTGGGTAAATGTTGCTGCAGTGCCAGAACTGGGAGTTGTGTGGGTGGTGGTAAAGCACTGGGCATTCTTGACTCCTGTGTGGCTCACTGGGCTTGTGAACTCTGATCCCAACAGCTGGACCAGCCCAGGGTGAGCTGGGGAGCACAGCAGAGCATCCTGTGCACCAGGAACCCATCCAGGAAACCCCTGTGCACCAGGAGCCCATCCAGGAAACTCCTGAGCACCAGGAACCCACCTGGGAAACACCTGAGCACCAAGAGACCACCCAGGAAACCTCTGAGCACCAGGAACCCACACGGGAAGCACTTGGGCACCAAGTGACGAGCAGGGGGCCTGAGCCATCCTGCAAACCAAAGGAGGACTCTTCAGCGTGTGAGTCAACTGCTGCTGGGGGAGAGACAACACTGTTGGGTTTAGCTGGTCCCAAGGTAGAGGAGAAAGCTCCCCAGGAGACTGAAATATTTCTGGAAGAATCTGACAAGACAAGAGAAGGTGTCTCAGAAAGACCCCTGGAAAAAGAGGACTTGGATGAAGGTGAGTCTCTCCCTACCCTTGGGTCTGCTAACTTGGGCCTTGGCTTAGAGGAGGCAGAGCGGGAGATAGAGCTGTTGGTTCTTGGGCTAAAAGGGGTCTGTGAACTTTATTGCCCACAGCTGGGCTGGGCCGTGATGATGTGGATGGCAAAGGAGGCAGCCCTGTCCACCAGGAAACGTGGGAGCAGCAGGAGACAACCGGGCAGTGTGGAAGCCTCCGCAGGGCAGAGGAAGATGCCTCGTCAGCAAGCAAGGCACGGAGGCCTGACAGTGAAGTGGCACATTGGGATGTGACTGGGGTGGAAGATGTCCCCAGGGGCCTCTTGGCAGAGAAGAGCACCAGTGCCACGCTCCCAGACTGGGAGCCAGAGGCACCCAGAGAGCCAGAAACGCTGGAGAGCGGGTCCCAAGGCACGTTAAGGAAAAGACCAAAAGGTGAGCTGGTGGCTGCACACTGCTGCTCTTCCTCTCTGCCCAGGCCTGCACTTCCCATGGGCATTAGAGCTGGGTGAGATCTCTAGTAGCCATTGTCACTTTTCTGGAATCAAGTAGGAAAGAAGATATAAGAAATTAACTGGCTTCTCTCTTTCTCTCCTTTGGCTCCTGCCGTGCTTTGAAAGGCACGGAGCCACACTGCACTCTGCACTTTCTCCTTACCCAGCCCAGAAGGAGAGAGCCAAGACTCAGGGCAGTATTAACCCAAAGCAGTACTCACTTCCAACTCTTCCCTCAGCTGGGAGCTCCTGCTTTTCTTACTACTACTGTTCCCTCAGCAGTGAGTGGCACATTTCTTTTCTCTTACTGCAGGGGACACAGCCCCAAACCCAGAGACTCAGTCTGGCCTGCAGAACGTCACCACCCAAAACACAGAGCAGGAGAAGGCCAAAGAGTCCCTCCTGTGGAAAGGTGAGGAAAAGAAGCTTCCCTTGCATGTTACTCATCGACCAGAAAGCACTGATCCTCCAGGAACAAGTAATGAAGCACATTTAATTAAATTACTCTTCTCTCTCGGGACCTTTCACAGCCTCTTCTGAGGGTTTGAGAGAAAAAACATCCCCTTGAATACAGGCTCAGTTTGAGCCTATGGTAGCAGCTTTCCCTCCAGCTCTTCAGCCTCAAAAGCTGGTGATTTGTGTTCATCATGCTGTGAGTGCCCTGGGATGTTCTGGGAGGTCTGGGGGGCTACTGTGCTGAGGGTCCTCCTCTCCAGCCCTGCTCTGTCGTGGGGCTCTAAGCAGGAGCAGTGATGCTGATCTGCATCACACATTTCTCCTGTGAGGAAGAGACCCTGCTTTGCCATGGAGAGGGGCACAAGCCATTGTGTCTGGACCTTGCTGCCTTGTGTTTTCTGAGCAGAAGCACAGTGGCCTTTGTTCACTCAGGGTATGGAGGAGGGCAGTGAACACAGCACTTTACCTGGGTCAGACACCTCCACATGTGGTGCTCTGAGCAGCCACAAACCCTAAAGAAAGCAGAGGAAGGGGAAAGAGAAGAAAGCTAGTGGGCAGCTACAATTCCCTCAGGAAGTTTTGCACAAAGCTGTAGCCTTGCCCTCATCCCTGGAGTGGGAGTGTCACAGCACACAGCCAGCGGCCCCTTTGCCTTTCCTGGCCAGCCTGCTCCACTTCCCTGGTGCAGAGGGGAAGGTCTGAGAGGGGAAAAAGAGCCATTGTAGCTGCCTTCCAGCATGTCACTGCAGGTCACTCGGGACTGACTCCTGTTCCCCATCTCCATCTCTCCCCTGTTGAACAGGGCTTGTCGTCGTGGGCCTCGCACTGCTCGGCTTCTGCATATTCTGCTTCGGCAGCCCGACCTCCAGCTCGCAGCAGCCCCGTAGGAACCCCACGGTGGAGGCATTCCTGTCCCAGTTTGACCAGCTGCAGCACAGGTTTCCGGGCCAGAGCCCCCACCTGTGGCTGCGCGGGCGCAAGTTCCTGCAGAAGCACCTGAACGCCTCGCAGCACACGCAGCCGGCCATCGTCATCCTCACGGCCGCCCGCGGGGCCGAGCGCACCCTGCGCTGCCTCAGCGCCCGCCTGGCCGACTCCTACTCGGCCGCCCTGCACGGCAGCACGGTGCACATCGACGGCAGGGACAAGGCCGGGCTCCACAGCGACCGCGCCAAGCTGGAGGTGGACTCGGAGCTGAGCTCGGCCTTCCAGGCCGGGGGCCGGGCCGCGGTCGTTCACCGCTTCGAGCTGCTGCCCGCGGGGGCCACCCTCATCTTCTACAAGTACTGCGACCACGAGAGCGCCGCCTTCAAGGACGTGGCCCTGCTGCTGACCGTGCTGCTGGAGGAGGACGTGCTGGAGAGCCAGATCAGCCTGCGGCAGGTGGAGGAGAGGGTCCGTGACTTCCTCTGGGCCAAGTTCACCAGCAGCAGGACCCCCAGCTCCCACGACCGCATGGACTCTGACAAGCTGAGTGGGCTGTGGAGCCGCATCTCCCACCTGGTGCTACCCATCCACCCGGTGCAGACCATCGAGGAGCAGGGCTGCTCCGCCAAACCCTAGGGACAAAGGTGGCCAGAGCCCCGAGGAGGGCTGGGATGATGGTCCTGGCTGGCTCTGGTACCGGCAGAGGCACAACCGGTGTTAATTCTCTGCAGTTTGTTTCCTGTAGGTTGCTGGGAAGAGTTTGGCAGGCACAAGTTGATCTGGGCCCTTTGGGCAGCTGAGTCCTGGAGGCCACACTCAGGCTTCCTTCTGGCAGAGGGGAAGAGGGGGTGTTTTACACTGCTGCTTGCACAGGAGAACATCGACGTGTGGGGAGGCAGGAGGGAAAACAGGACCTTGCAGGTAGCGTTTCTGTCAAGAAATAGATAAACAATGTACACAACTAGATGACAGAAAGAGACTGTGATTCAGCAGCTCTTTCATCTCTCCCTGCCCCTCAGCTTGCTAAAGCTGTGTACATCAGTCTCACAGTGTACTTTATCGAGGGAGCTGCTAGAACACAGGAAGGTCAAATTCCTCAAAGCCCAACATTTTGAAGGCATGTTTCACAAAGAAAAGCAGTTTGCCAGTCAAGGGTTTGACTAGTCAGCCCCGATAGAGTCCCACTTGCACAACCTGATTGACACCAGGCAAAGCCCAGATCCTCAAGCAAACCTGCAATTCAGAGATCCCCTAAACATCAATTACAAGAAATTTCAGGTTGTCAGCACTTGAACACTACGCTCATGGCGGGGATCCCATGAGGGGATCCCGTGTGCCAGAGAACAAGCTCCAGAACCAGAGAGCAATGAAACAGTTGCTGTCACCCTGATAGTGTGAAGCCTCAAGGGATTACACAGGTAAAAAAAATTAATAATACAATGTAACTTAATGCCACATCTTTCTAAAAAAAGTCCATTCGATCCCCTTGCTACACAAAGGCTGTGACTCTCTCCTCGGGCAGATGCTTTGGTCCCACACGACAGATTGTTCTTCACCTGGATCTCTGATCTGTGTGCAGGGCTGGAAGCTGCCTGCCAGCCTCTCCCCAGGTGATTTCTATTGGTGAATGTAGTTATTAACATTGATATTTCAAACCATGTAGGGTGGCACACCAGGTCCTTGCCCTCCAAGGGTACATTTGCTTCCCTGCCAGGCAGATGGAGCTCTGGCATCTGCCAAAGCAAGTAGGAGCAGAGCTGGGTTAGCTGGTGAAGACAAAATCTCTGCCATTAACACTAAAAATCCCTGACAAAGCAGGTTAGCTTCTTACCGTGCCTCCTTTCCTGCATCCTAGGAAGAGAAATCCAAATCCTGGGAACACTGTGGTGCCCCTGCACAGGGTGTTCCTGCAGGTGCCGTGGGGCAGAGCAGCCAACTCAGGGACACCTGGAGGGCAGGTGCAGGTTACAGCACTTGTTGTAACCCAGCAGGCAGCCCCAGTGCCAGCCCCGTGTGCCTGTGCAGATGGAGCAGCTGTAGCTGATCGTGGCTCTGCCACAGAGCAGCACAGACCGAGGCCTTGCAGAGCCGGGCTCTGTACCCAAACAGGGACAAATCCACAGCACCACGGTGTCTTTTAGGAGCTGCACGTCTGTTCTGTGCTCCTTTCAGCATCTGGAGCCTGCTGTTGGATGGCTCTCCTGCCAGCAGTGCCTTGCTGATCTGCCCCACCAGTGGCTCGGGGAGGCGCAGCCCTGCAGCCTCAAACCACAGCCCTTCTCCTCCTTCCCCCCGCCGTGTGCCTTGACCTGTCTCAGGAGATCAGTGGCCCTTAAATTGGAGGAGGGGACAAAACGAAGGAAGAGGGAGGGTTATTTGTTCGTGAAGACAAGACCACAGGGGTTTCAAACGTGATAAACGCTGGGCTAAATGTGAGAACTGCCTGCTGCAGCCCAGGGCACGCTGTGGTACAAGATACAGGCTGCTTCCTCCTCTCCCTCTTCTCCTTTGCTGTACACTACTGTGGAGAGAGACAACACTGCATCCTGCTGTGCACGGTCCAGTGTGGGTGTAAGAACAGGCAGAGCACTCACCGTGCTGTGCCAGTGCTCTGGTGGCAGTCTGTGTTATGACGTTCTCTCTCCCTCCCTTTTGCACGCTGCGTTTGCAGTGCACAGCCCAGGTGTGCACAGGCAGCTCCTCCTCCCTGAAAGCATCACCCACCTGAGCTGCTCCAATACGGAGGTATTTTTATGGCCTTTTAAAGACAAAGCATCTGCTTGCTTCTGGAACAGGGCTTCTATTTAAGAATAAATGATGAGATTGTGAAAGAAGCCAGCAAAGTGAGGCTGGAGTCTTACTGTATTCCATTCTTTTTTCTTAGCTATTTTCATTAAGCTAAAGAGATCATTGTATTGGACAAGGTTTTGTTTAGGTCAGGGCTGTAGCTGTGCAAACAAAGTGAATATTTTCTTTTCCTGGAAAAACACTAAACAACGTTTTTCTCAGTTGTTTGGGGCAAATATTTGCAGCTTTTTCAACTGGGACAAAATTAAAAACAAAGCGTTAAAGAGCTGCTGGATCCAACCCAGGCTGAAATACACTGGGGTTTGCATAATACTTAATGCTAATAAACGAAACTGAAATCCACTGACAAATGTTTTAGGAATACAAAAAGCAAATATTTCTCATTTCAACAGACTGGTTCCACTTGATATTCCACCACCTTAGCACACACAAAGTTTTACTTTTGTGATGAATTACTTTGCCCAGATCTAGCCTAAACAGAGAGAGTGCTGGGGAAAAAAAAAGAGGATTTACCCTGTTAGTTTGGATTTTCTTCAGTCCCCTGACAACAATACTCATAACCCTGGCACCTGCCTTGACACAGATGTTCATGTGATTGATTGCCAGACGGAAACATCACTCATCTCCTGTTGTCTGATGCCAGAGGACAAGATTTGGTCCTACCCCAAGGATTTACACAAAAATCCAGTGTCCCCAGGTGCAGCGATGCTGCAGAAACCAGGCTGCTTTTTAAAATCTTGCCCATGAACCCAAAAGTGGGGGGAATAAACACGGAGGCAGAAAGGTGCACTGGTGGTTTTCTCCTGGGTAATGCGCTCACCATGATCTGTGTTGGTGAAGAGCATCATCATCCCTGTGCTCACCGTGATCTGTGTTGGTGAAGAGCATCATCATCCCTGTGCTCACCACGATCTGTGCTGGTGAAGAGCATCATCATCCCTGTGCTCACCACGATCTGTGCTGGTGAAGAGCATCATCATCCCTGCAACTGCTCCAAAACCAAGCTGAGCTGGTGCCTGCTGCTGAGGAGCAGCAGGATCCCCGGCAGGGTTTCTCACAGACAGGGATTCCAGTTCCCTTCTTCCCAGATTCCCTGGGGTGCAGGCAAAGCAGCCGCAGAGCCCTGGCGAGGGACACCCCTGGGTGACACTATTAAACAATGCACCCCCTTCCCAGCTCTCCCTTTTTTTTAAGTCTCAGTCCCTGCAGCAGCAATTTGTCAGGGAAGGATGTGTTGCCACGAGATGCTCAACAATCCTAAAAATCACCTTGAAAAATTACACAGGAGCACAACTGAGGGGCAAAGCCAGTCCTGGAAGGCCAGCCTGGACTGGTCCACCACAAAACGAGTGCTGCTTATCCCTGTGAATGTGCTGCTGTCCTGCAGGCCAATGGAACTTTGCCATCCTCAGCACGGAAAGCCCTGTGCTGCCTGCAGCATCCCTGACCCTGCCACAGGAATGCTCCTGCCACATCTCTTCCCACCTTTTTGCACCAGCACGGGATGGAGCTGGAAGAAGGCAGGGCACAAAGAGGAGGAGAGAACCCAGTGCAGCCACGTCTCTCCTGTTGACCTTTAACCTCTGTGAGCTCATCTGCAGCTTAACCCTCCTGCAGCTCCGTTCACAGGCTCGGCTGCCACAGGGCTGCTCCCTCCGGGGCCACATTTTGGCCTACAAAACCTCCATTGTAATTGAGATTTGCAGATATTGGGAGCTTGAATCTGTTTTCATTTCCCACCTTCGACACTGCAGGGGAAGCAGCTGTACAATGAACCACACAAAGGAGCTCGGCCTCATCCTGTGGGATGTGGATCCAAGAGCCTGTGATGAAAAAGCTCAAAGAATGTGGCTTAAAAGTGTGCTCCCCACAGAGGGAGGGGGCTAAGCCGTGGCAGGCATCCCACTGGCCTCTCGCTGCTGTGGCTGGGCTGTGGAGTTGTGCTCAGGCTGAGGAGAGGCTCTGCAGATCCCTCATGAGGGCACTCCCGAGCTGAGGATCCTCTCGGAGCCGGAGCAGAGGCATCAGGATAGTGCAACACAAGGGATGGAAACTGCCTCCCCACAGCACACAGTCCTCGGAGGTCTGCTCCAGCCTCTGCCCCAGCAGCCCAGGGAGCACCCAGACACCTCTGGGAAACAAAAACCGGGACATGGCAATGTCCACGGAGGAGCAGACCTGGCCTCTTCCCACAGTGACAGCTTGAGCTGAATGAAGCCCCCGTTCTCTGCATTAACAGAGCTGAACCCTTAGGGCTGCCCAGAGCAGGAGAAAGAAGGATCAGCCACAGCCCTGGGCAGAGCTTGTGCCTGCAGAGTGCCTGGACCACGCAGGTTCCTCCTCTAGGGAGAGAAAAGTCCAGTTTTCCCTGGGCCAGGGTGGGCATCTGTTCTGGGGCGAGCACCAGGCTACCTCCAGCAGGCTGCTCAGCAGAAGGAACACACACAGAGAAATAGAGAGGTGTCTACAGACCTCTCCACACCAGGCCAGTCTCACATGCATTTTTCTAAACTCACAACCGCTGTAATTGTGATCCCAAGACTTTCCCCAGGAGAAGGCAGCTGCTACCTGTGACAGGTGAGTTGTGAGCAGAATAAATCCCTTCAGGTCGTGTCAGAGGATGGTCTTCTCCAGCCCTGCAGGACCTGATGCAACAGCAGCCATAAACACCCTTCTGCCTTTCTAGAGGCAATACACTGTGATTCCCCTCCTGACTGTGTTTGGAAGATTTTTTGAGGAACTACTGGCTGATGGAACCAAATTCAATGAAACAAGAGGCTGAAATAATCCCAGGCAACTTCCAGAGGGCAGGGGATGAGTGTGAATCAGTCCCTTGTGTCCAAACAGGACTGGCCTCCTGCAGTGGGAAACGCTGGCTATGGAGAGACCATTGGGATGAAACCATGGGTGCTTGTACAGGGGTGATCCTCAGCCTCGTGAAGCCTTTAAACCTTGCCTGGTGGCAGCACAGACCTGCTTCCTGTTAGCAGGACACGTGGAACTGGGAAGCAGTGGGGGAGAAGCCCCTTGTGATGGGAGAGCTGAATGCAAAACCACAAGGGGCTGCTGCACGGGCCAGGCTCAGTCTGCTCACACGTAACAGATCCCACAGCAGAACCAGCCAGCCCAGTCAAAAAGTGGCAGCTTTACTTTATGGTCTGAATAAAGACAGTAGGAAAAAAAAAAAGAATTGGGAGAAGTGGATTGGAAATGATTAGGAGACTGGGAGTAAGTTGTGGTGGCTTTGTTAACAAAGATTTAAAATGTGTGAATCAGTTGAGCAATGCCATCAAACCTTCCCATACACTGGTTACTGTGGGGGGTGTCTCAAGGCTGCAGGGGAACCTTTATCTCCCTTATCCTTGTTCCCACACTGACTGAGACTGTTCAAAACCTCCTGTGCACCTCGAGGAAACAACCACACTGCCTAAACTCAGGATGTGAAATGACAAGCAGCATTTTAAACACTGCCTTTCTGCCTTCCACTCTGCACTTGTGTCACCCCTGTGAGCACAGGAGGCTCAGGAGTGATGAAGGGGGATGAAAGCAGGACTAGCAAGAAGGGTCAGGAGAGAGGGAGCACAGAGGGGCCCTGGAGGGGAGAGCATCGGAGGCCACCTGGATTTGCCCCGTCATGCTCCCTCAGAGCCTCACATGCAGATCCCTCTCCAAAAATCATCTGTGCTGCACCGCCTGCTTCTGCCTGCCAGAGCTCCTGCTCCGACACTGCTTTTGAGAGGGGCTGAAGAAGATCAGACGCCCTGAAACTCGCTCAGCTGGAGCCAGCCAGCCCCCTTTTCTTCTCAGGCACAGCCTCTCCCCATCTCCGTGCCTCTCCCCAGCTCTGCTTATCTTCGGGGCCGGAGCTGGCTCGGCAGGAGCATTACCCGGGGCTGCAGCAGGGCAGGACAGCCAGGGCTTGACTGGGGCTTTTCTCCCCTCCCTGCTTTTGCAGGCACAGCCGTGTTCTTTGTCAGCGCTTCTCACCCTCATTTTCTCCGGCTGGGTCAGAGGCAGATCGCCCCCTCCTCCCCTTGCCGCTCCCTGCCAGCGAACAGCTTTGATTAGGAGTCCCCTGCTGACATCCCTGCCCTTCCTCTCCCCTCCCTCCACCTTGGGGCTGAAGCCCTCGGTGAGGGAGCGGTGAGGACTCGGACCAGCTCCGCACGCTAATTGCAGCACATCTGGCAGGCAGGAGCCGCCGCTCCCCAGCGGGACACCCGGTGCCGCTCCGGCACAGCCCCTGTCCGTGGGTGGGCAGCGGGCAGCTCCGGCAGGGCCGAGCTGTGCCAGCACGGCTACTGGCAGCACCTCGCCAAAAGCTGCACACCCGGGACAACCCAGAAAGGAGGGAGCAAGAGACCTTAGAGCCTCCTTCAGTGCCTAAAGGGGCTCCAAGAGAGATGTTTGATTAAGGGCACGGAGTGACAGGGCAAGGGGGAATGGCGTGACACTGCCAGAGGGCGGGGTTAGATGCGGTATTGGAAAGGAATTCCTTCCTGTGAGGGTGCTGAGGCCTTGGCACAGGGTGCCCAGAGAAATTTTGGCTGTCCCATCCCTGGAAGTGTCCAAGGACAGGTTGGATGGAGCTTGGGGCAAGTGGAAGGTGTCCCTGCCCACGGCAAGGGGTGAAACAAAATGATCTTTAAGGTTCCTTCCAACCCAAACCATCCTAGGATTGTGATTCAACCACCGAGAGCAGCTCCCCGTGTCCTGGGGGATGCTGTGCTCTGCTCCGGCCCGGGCAGAGGGATGCCCTGAGAAGCAGAGCTTGCCTACAGAGGGCAGGAAGGAGGAATCGGGCAGCAAAAGGGTTTTGTGCGGGGGGAGACGAACGGGGGGCTCCGCTCGGTGCCGGGGCCGCTGCGGGGGCTCGGGAGGAGTCGCACGGAGCTGCGAGAGAGAGAGCGGCGAGCCCCGGGCGCGGCGGCAGCAGCAGGGCGGTGCGAGGGGCAGGCGGGGCGCGGCGGGGCCGGCGGAGCGCCCGGCCCCCATCCCATCCCGTCCCGTCCCGTCCCGTCCCGTCCCGTCCCGTCGCATCCCACCCCATCCCACCCCATCCCTGCATCCCCGCATCCCTCCCCCTGCGAGCGGCCGCGCTGCGGGTCGCCGCCGCCACCGGCAGGTTGTAAAGTCATTAACTCCCCCAGCCATGCCGGGCCGCGCTCCGCGGGCCCCGCCGCGCCCGCCGCCGCCGCTGGTGGGCCCGAGCCGCCTCCTCCTCCGCGGCAGCGGCAGCAGCAGCGCGGCATGGCCGCCGCTCCCCGCCGCCGCCGCCTCCTCCTCCTCCTCCTCCTCCTCCTCCTCCGCGCCGCCGCCCCCCTCGGCGATAAGGGCGATCAGGGCGATAAGGTAAGCGGCGGCCGCCGAGCCTCCCCCCGCGCCCTCCCTCCCCTCCTCTCCCTCCCTCCCTGCCACTTCCTTCCCCTCTTCCCTCCCCTCGGGGAGCCGCGGCGGGGCAGGCGCGGAGCGGGGTCCGAGCCGCGGCCCCTCGCCCTTCCCCGCAGGTTCCAGGCTCCCGTGCTCCGGGATCCCCGCGCTTCCCTCCCTCGCTGCTGCGCTGCTTCCGAAGGGGGCTCCGCCGCCTCTCCCCCGAGCTGACCCCGAGGACCAGCCCGTGCCCGCTCGCCGTGCCTGGCACTAACAAAAGGCTGAGGGGGTGTGAGGATGCAGGGAGAGGGTCCCAGCATCACCAGAAGGACCACGGGGGCGCGGCGCTGGGGGTTCTCCCGAAACTGCCCACCTCGTTCATCCCGCCACATGCGTCCCCAGCAGGAGCTCGGCTCAAGTTTAGGGCTGGAAACAAACAGATTTCCCCCTTGCCTGTCCCTCCCGCCACCCCGAGCGTGGCTTTGGGCAGCTGCTTTCCCCACCAACCACGGGGTGCGCGCTCCCCTCGCCTCTGCTCTCCTCCACAAAGGACCCCTCAGCCTGGCCTTCCTCCTGTGGCACTTGTTCCACAGCAGCACCGAACCCCCTGTGCCTGTCCCGCCTCCTTCCCGAGCCCCAGCCGGGGCGAATCGCCCCCGTTCCCGCTGCAGGGCCAGCAGAGATCCCGGCAGGAATCCCGGCAGGAATCCCGGCAGGAATCCCGGCTTCGCGGGGCGCCGGCGGTGCCCCTGCCTGCACGGGTCACTGCCTGCATTGTGCCTCGGCCCTCCCGTTTCCTCGAGGGGAGCCCGGCCGGATTTCTTTGCTGCCTGAGGAATTCTGCTCTGCTAAAGGAAGAGGGTTTTGGGTTGCGTTTCCCTCTTCCAGACTCATGGCTGGGATAAAGCAATCTCACATGGGCCATTTTAGACACAGAGAAGACCAGGCACTGCAACTGTGCTGGGGATAACTCGGGTCTGAGGAGCGGCAGCGTCTCCTGTCCTGGGGTTTGTCTTAATTTTAAAGCTCAAGTGTCTCATTTCCACTTTGTTTTTACCTCCCTGCACATCTGCTGCCTGTTCTGTTTACCCCTGAGCTGCAGGGCTGAGTCAGAAGCTTCAGGCAGAGCAAGCCAGGTCAGCCTAAACAGATGTGAAGTCCTTCATTCGGGACCGACCTGGATGGACTCCTCCTTCAACACGTGTGCACAAGCCTTGGCTGCTGCCTTCTCCCTGCCCCCAGCAGCTGTGTTTGCACAACACCTAAGACAAGGGCATCCCCGGGTGGGAACAGGGCTCCCCAGGACAAACACACACCAGTTCTGTGTCCAGCTCTGCCCTGAAGGCTCCCTTGCTCCAGGAGATCCCCACGGAGCAATGTGATCACAGGTGACCTGGTGTGAGTTGTCCTGGGGGCTGGCACTGGTTGTTGTCGATCTCTGGTGTGAGGCAGTGCACAAAAAGTTCACTGGGGAATCAACCTGTGCTTAATTAACCTGTGCTTTCTCCTGCCCTCCCATTTTCTGCATAAAACTTTATACAAAGAGTATCAGGAGACCTCAGCCCATAGTTTGGGCAAGCAGCTTCCTACCTCACTTCCTTCCTAGCTGCATTCAGTGCCTCTGAAAAGCCCGATGAGAGACATGTCTTGTGCCCTGCCCATTACTCCCTTCTTCCCTTCCCGCTTTTCCATCCTTTCCACGGGCTTGCCCCAGGATAAATATGTTATCCTGCTTGCAGGGAATGACCTGACTTGGTCCAAGTATTTTGTAAGGACGTGCAGCACTTGCCTGTGACCTTTCTGTCATGGCAGGATCACGAGCAGAACTTGGTAGTTCTGCTTCTGGCTTCTGTTCACTGGTTTTCTAATTTGCTTTTCATCTGTGCCTCATTATACGTCCAGATTTGTGTTACTTATCTGCTGCAATTTCTCATCTCTAACAAGCCTCCATTTTCCCACAGATTACTGCTCCTCCTGATCCCTTAAAAATTATTCTGCATTGCTTGTTTTACCTCAAGATACCTTCCCCTACGGAAAACTCCTCAGACAGCTTGTTTCAGCTTTTCTAGGAAAAATTCACGTCTGCTTCCAATATTGAATCTCTCACACAAACTATCTAGTCTACCCAAAGAGTGTGAAACAATGACAGGATGAGAAATAGCTTTATACAAACACCACTTCTTTTGTGAAACATCAGGGCATGATTGCAACTGCTATTGTTTTTTCTCAGGGCTGTGGTAGAGTGTATCACCACAGCTTTAGTCGGAGAGTGAGACAGGGAACCCAAACCAGGGGCGTTGAACACGGTCATTCATTCCCAGATAATAATCTGCCATTCATTCCAGGCATTCAGACATCTGAAGCTACTTAGTATTTCAGTAAGTAGTGTGGTTTGCTGTAGAGAGAAGCCCTCAAGTGAAGAGATCGTGGAAATTTTTGGTAGAGGACATGCAGTTAACGGCCTCAGAAAAGGTCTGGGAAGAATTTATTTCGTTTTCAGCTGCTGTTTCGAGTTGTGTTATGCACTCAGAGAGGGCTGAGCAGAACATTTTATGACAGCTACTGTGCCCTTCAGTGGTGGGCCAGCTCTCACGGCTGCAGCGAGAGCCTTCCCCCCAGCTCCTCTATGAAGGAGGCATGTTTGTGGTCTCTCTTCCCAGACAGCTTTTTTTTTCCAGGAGCCAGGCTCTAATGAACCTCAAGATTAGGCACAACAATAAGCAACACAGGAGGCTGGGCCACCGACATGGTAATTGCAGTTATTCCCAGGTTTCTGGGAAACCCAGCCTAGCTCCGAGCTGACCCAGAGCATGACAGAGAGTCTGCGGAGAATTTGTTTTATCCCTTTCAACTGTTCAGAAGGGCCGCCTGGAAATCCGATAGGATGTCAGGCCAGGCCCACCCTCCTGTGCAGGGCTGAAGCTTTTTGCTTGTGGCAGCCTTTGTTTGGCAGGGGGGAGAGGGGAAGCAGCTGCTGGGCCTTCGCTCGGGCAGGAAGAGCTTTCAGTAACACTGGCTGGGAGAGGGATGTTTCCCTGACACTGGCAAATCTGGAGAGAGGCATTTTATCCTGGAAAGGTTCCCTGCAGGTTGGGGTTCCAAGCTCTGCTCCCCCAGCATGGGAAGGCAGCCCTCAGCTCCTCTGGCCTCCAGCGCAGGTGTGGGGGCACAGGAATTCCTTGGTGAGCCTCAGAGAGGAAAAGCTGCAGCTCTTTGGCCACCAGGTGCCAAACCACAAGCACCTCGGGGGAAATTCTTGTGGAGAGCACCTGGCTGAACTGGAATATGGTCTGTCTTTCCTGGGGATGGAAATCCTCGTTGCCTAAGGAATCATACCTGGCCCTCTTACCTCCTTTAGGCAGAGCCCTTGGCCAAGTCCAGGCAGAGCCAGCATTATAAAGGCTGGACCCACGTGCATCTCCTGTGCTCTGGTGTTTCTAGCCTGCTCCTTTTCCATGATTCTGCAGCAGAGTGCAGACTGGAGCAGCTCCAGCATCTCCCACAACCAGAACAGTGCTAAAGAGTTCAAAATCCAGCCCCTTTGGTTGCTCCCTTTGTGAGGAGTAGGTGGGGAGGGGATTCATTTGTCCAGAATCCACTCTTGGGATTTGTTGAGAGGCTTGGGAAACTGAAGCTAGGAGTTAATCTAATCTGGAGTCTGTCCCACAGTCCTTAATTTATTATCTGGACTTTTGGAAAATGCATATATCTTCAATTAAAAACAAGAACCATTTGTGTGTCATGGTCAACGCGGATTTCTTTCTGACAATACAACAAATTCAGCACAGATTGGAACCAGCTGCCCCAGCTCTGAGTACCTGAAGTTCCCACTCCTGGTCCAGGCCTAGGACTCGGATGCAGCCGTGCCATAAGGGACAAGGGGACAGCTCAGCATTGTCCTTGCTTACACAAGAAAAGAAATGCTCCTAGGGAAGGTCTGGCAAGGGAGCTTGGTCATGGAAAACCTGAGAGCCAAATCAATCTAATTAAAAAGTGATTGATTCCTCCCGCGCGGAGAGGAAGCAGGAACAGGGATTATGGATATGGGGAACACATTCTATTAAAAGGACAAGTCTCCCTGAGTAGCATCTTTCAATAAATCTTAATCTGGGCTCCTGTCAGTGAGCTGCAGTGCAGAGATGTACCCTATCCTGTCTGTGAGACAGAAGCTCAGGAAGGCAGGGATGCTGATCTTCCCCACACCTCAGCTGTGCCCCACGTGCCCGATCCCCTTGCATCCAGGCAGGACACCTGAGGAGCAGGAACCTCGAGGAGGAGCCTGCAGCTTTGCAGATCAGCAGAACAGACTATTTCCCTTCCCCTGCCTCCCTCCTGCCCCGTCTCACTTGTCTGGATCACAAGATCCTCAGGGCAGGACTCCCTTGTTGGTTACAGCTACACAGATTTCTGTTGCCATTTGGGGAAAAGCTGTGCAAATATTGCAGCTTTTGGCCCTTTTTTTGCCTTTGAATGTCCATGTGCCTCATGGACTCAGGGAAGGGGTAACACACCAGCTTTGGTTTGTCCCCCAGCTATGGGAGAATCAGTTTTATGCTGAGCTCTCCACTCAGACACCAGATAAATCCTTGGAATTCTCCTTCCTGACAGCTGTGAAGAGCTCTTCCACCCCAGCCTTGAAATGTTTATCACAAGGACGCATAGGAGTGGCCAGGGAAAGATTTTAGCTGAAAATACCTTGCAATGAGAGACTTGGTTTGTTTCCTTTGTAAATGTGGAAGCTGCATAGTCAGAATTTCCATTTGCAGTCTGATAACATACAGTGAGACAAAAATTCTCCTAGGAAATTGGTTGAGATGATCCTTAGGAAGAACAGAAAAAGGTGTTTTTGGAAACATGTCTGTTTCTTTTAATTTCATGTTCCTAATGAGCAACTCAGTTGCTGGCCACATCATTTGGTCCCTGTCAGGCAAGTCAGCTCCAGCCAGAGCACTGAAGGACAACAAGGAGTTTTGTGGTGTTGTTTTTGAAATCAGCTGTTGCAATGACTAGAGAGCAAAGCCTCAGGTAACACGGTGCTTTTTTGGTGCTTTTTTTGCAGCAGAGCAGGTTTCTTCCAACCTGCTCTGGCCATCAAGAAGAGGCACTATGCACGTTTCAGCCATTTAAGTTACTACTTAAAAACATTTGCATAAACCAGCTGCATCTCCTCTGCCCAGAGGCTGTTCTGTCGGCAGGGGCCAGGGAAACACAAGTTCTCAGGCAGGAATTATACGATGAAATGAAGAGCACTTGGGCTTTATTACACCATGAAAGAGCATCAAGCCAAGAGACAGTCAGCCCAAATAGTGAGCAGAGCACGTTTAGTGATGAGCAAACCCTGCTGAGCTTTCTCTCACACCCATCAGTTCTGCTTTGCAGAAGGTTGTTTACAGCAGGACCATCAGCCACTAAAACCAGCAGCAGCACTGATACAACTTCCCTGAGCCCTTGCTTTAGCACAGCACACCTCTCACACACACAGAGTATTAATTTTCGTCCATTAATATTTAAACACTTGGCATTTCAGCGGGATAAATCCCCTCCAGTCACTGTCCTGTGTTAAACTCATGGCTGCATTCAACGCTGTTCACAGCTGTGTTTCAGTAAACAGCAGATTAGTTCTTGCACAGGCAAGTTTCCCAAAGTCCCTGGGAGCTTTTAGACCATCAGACACTAAGCAGGTAAATATTGCCAGGAAAAAAGCCCCAACTAAACCACAGAATTGCTTACCTGCTGGGAAGTGCAGAGGCACAGCCAACAGCAGCCTGCTGCAAGGACTGTACTGGGGCCAGAGGAACTCAGGTTTGCCAAATTTAAAGGCTGAGCCCCAGCAAGGTGTGCTGGGAGAGGGAGCATTCCTCCTCTGGGCATAGTGGGGTGCCTGGGGAGAGGCTCTGCTTCTGAAGCCCTCTTGAAAATGACCTTCGTGAGGGTTGGGGGATGCGGAGCCCGGATCTGAGCTGCTTTAGTCACAAAGGGAAGCTTATTCCTGGAAATGCAGCTCCAAGGAGTGACACCTGTGTGCTCCCAGCTTCCCTGCACGGCCAAGAACTGCAGCTCTTCCTCTTCCCTCCTGAGCCAGGCGTGAGGTGTGCTCTGCTGCTCTGCCTCACCCGGGCTGGGAGGGATGCTGTGGGGCCAGGCTGCTCCTGCTGTTACTGCCACACACGTCCAGCCCAGCAGCCCTTCTCTGCACCCTGCGACCCCAAGGCATCCTGCTTCCCGTGCAGAGCTCAGTCTTGGAGGGAAGTGTTAATTTTGAGGCGTGTGATCCTGGCGTGGCCCCACAGGACTGCGATCCTGGCATGTTTGTCCCACTGCTGCCTGTTCAGGAGGCACCCAGGAGAGAGGAGAGCTGCCTTTGGTGGTGAGGGGCCAGGTTCTGCAGCTAACCATGCTGTGTTTCTGTCAGGACAGTAGTGAGGCAGCAGATGGGGCTGGCGCCTGGGATGAAGAGGTCACCAAGTGGTGGGGAGAGTGGAGCTCCTGGTCCACGTGCTCGCGGTCCTGCGGAGGGGGTGTGATGTCCCGGGAGAGGCACTGCCTCCAGCAGAGGTGAGTTCTGTCCCAGCCCGGGCCCCTGGCCACTCTCACGTGGCACAAGGGAAACGGGGTGCCCCAGAGCTGTGTTTTGGGGCTGAGCCTCCTGGGTTGGCAGGGTGGGCCATTCCCTCACCATGGCCTCTGGGAAAGGAAGGCAGCTGCTGTCTGTGGGCAGTGGTGGGGAAGGGTGACAGGAGAAGCAGGCTGCAGTGGGGCAGGCGACAGGTTCCCTGAACACATCACAGTTCAGCCTGACTTATCTGATGGGAGCAAGGGGTTGCTCCTCTCTTGGAGTCCTGAAGATGAATGGCTTGTGGGCTGGGGAAGGCTGGCTCTGTTCCTCTTGCCCTTTCCCTCACAAGCCCTCATTGCCACGGCTGCTCTGACCAACCCAGCTCTGATCTGCGGCCAGTTCCTATGCCAAGGACGTGGGCACACATTGCCAGACACCTTATGGGGACTTGATTTGCTCCTGGCAGCAGCCAGCTCAGCCACATCTCAGCAATTTCCCCTCTTTATTCCCTGCAGAGCTGGCAAGTTTCTTCCCCTCTGTCATTTTTCTGGCAGCATCTGCATTTGTCCCCTACAGCTGCTGCAGTCCTGGTGTCAGTCAGATTGAGTTTGTGGGAGTGGGGAGAGCAGGGGAGCTGCAGCTGCCTGAACTCCTGCTGTCCTCACTGGACTACCTTGCCACCAATTCCCCCTCCTCCTCCTGCAGCAGCTCCCTAACCTGCTGCTCCAGGCTGCTGGGCTGTTAATGAGAGCAGCGTCCTGCAGCACTGCCAGCTTTCCCTTCTGCGTGAATGCACTCCTGAGCAGAGCATGGCCAGAGCAGCCCTTCTGCTTCCACAAGAGAGATTTTTCTCTCCATTTGGTGCCAGCTCTGTCCCCGACTCCACAGCTGGGGAGGGAAGGCTGTGCTGTGGTGTTTTAGTCCAGGGACCAAATCTGAATTTAAAAAACAGAAATCCCATCATAAACTCAACCCAAAGGTTTCTGCAGCTTTAAAGTCAATGGCTTAAGTGTGAGCCAGGTATGGCCACAAAACAATTTCTGCCTGAGTCTGCAGGAAGCCTCTGCTTCTGAAAGACATGGCACTTTTGAAGTCTTACAGCAAATTAAGCTCTGCCTGTGCCATGTAAAGCATTGCTCCGGAGGGAGGGCTGCAGCACCTGCAGCCAGTCCAGCCTGAATGTGCTTATGGTGTTCCCTCGGTTCACAGTGCTGTCACCATGTTGCCTGCTGCAGATCTTTACACATTGCCTGAGTTATTTTGCAGGTCATTACTGCATGGCCTTAGCCTGTGGTCTCAGCCATTCTCCATACGTCTTCATGGCTTTCAAGAATTTTTTCTGTCTTTGCATCAGTCCAGGATCTCCTGGATAACTCACGCTGGCCAGAGAGAAAGCTCCAAGTGTTAAGAAATTCCTGTGGTTTTGGTCCATCACCTGTGCCAAGCCTTCCCTGATAATCTGTTGGGGTGGCCAGTCCCCCTGATGGCACCATCTCTCTGCCTATTGCACTGTGGTTTCTGAAATCCACTCCCACAGTCCCTGAGAATCCTGGGTGCATCCATGGGAGGGATGGCCCATCAGGTTCGGTTGTCTTTTTGTCACCTCAGCCCTTTTGGAGCTCAGGGGCAAAGGGACACAGGGGTGGTAACACTGCAATTTCTCCCTGTCTGCTCAACCTACTGCAAAACAAGAGCAGCCTAAAATCACAGCCCACCTAAAAGCACTGGAGATGTGTTTCAGAGGAGATGTTGGCCTGTACAGAAAGCTCTGCTCTGATAAAACACCTGCTTTGTTTCTCCTGTGACTCCTGTGTCATCCTCTGTACCTGGGTACTTCACAGGCCTCCACCTCATGTCTGGGAATTTCTGCCTTGCAGGCTCCAGATGCCCCAGGGAACAAACAGCACCATGTGTGTGGGTCAGGCCAAGCACTACCAACTGTGCCAGCAGAAGGTGAGAACCACTTCCAGTTCTGGCTGGTCCTCACTGGAGGGGTGTGGGACTCAGGGGGTCCCACCTGGACCTGCAAAATCAGCAGTGCTCGGGGTGGGACTGGTCCCTCAGAGGATGGAGACGAGGGATGTGATCCACTCCTGGGGAGGTGGGTGGCATGCCTTTGAGGATGTGGGAGATGGGCTCTGTTCCTTGGGACTGGGAGATGGGGCAAAAGGATGCCAAGGCATATTTGTTGTGGGGTGAGGGGAGGGATGAAGCTTTTCCAGTATGCTTTTCCCATTGCTGGAAGGAGTTTCTGCAGGGCTGTTAAATGCAGCTGTTTGAGAGGCCCTTGGCAATGAAAGCCTGGTCTTTCTGCCTCTGTGAGGGGACCTCCAAGTCCATCACCAGTTCCCTCCAGGGTGGACAGGGCATTTTCATCCTGCAAGGGTGCAGCAGGGCCAAGCAGCTGTCACAGCAGTGGCTGTGACACAGGGAGCTTTTTGATTGCATTTATTCCCTCCATAGCCCTGCCCAGCCAACACAGCAAGCTTCAAACAGCAGCAGTGCTCCAGTTTCAATGCCAAAGCCTTTGGGAAGCGCTACTACCACTGGATGCCCCTCTATCCAGGTGGGTTTTCACAGCTTCACACAAGGGCTGAGGGCTGGAAAGCACCCACAGGGTCTTCTGGGGCACAGGAAAGTCCTAGGGAATGAGAGATGGATGCTCCTGGCTGCTCTGGGCTGTTCTGAGCAGGATGCTCATCCATTTCCTACACGGTGACTTCACATGGGTGTCCAGCTGTCCCTTGAGGCCCAGACTGAGTTCACCTAAGATGTCACCCTGTTTTTGGACTCATCTGTTTTTCCATTAGCTGCCAAGGGGATGTGGAACATGTGCACCTCCAGCTGCTCAGGCAAACGGGGCATAGCTGGCCACAGCCCCACGCAGTCGGTGCCCCTCTGACAGCCCTTTTTTTGCTCTTGTGCATTTATGTGTGGCCTGGGAGCTGCTGATGCACATTCCCATGTCTGGCACAGCGATGCCACTACAAGGGCATGGCAAGGAAGAGGGTTTGCCAGCAAGAAGTATTCCTGCTTGGCACAGTCCCCAGTGCAGCCTCACACCGGGACCCCTTCCCTCCTGTGAAATCTGTGGCGTTGGGGTGTCCTTGCAAGTAGCAGGAACATCCAAGGTGACATCAAACCATCAGCAGGGATGAGGGGAAGGTCCCCCTTCCTCGCTGCCCACCTCTGGGCACCTTGGCCTGCCTGGGGACCCTCTGCCTCTGTCCCTGCAGATGACTACACCAGCATCTCCAACAAGCCCTGCGACCTCCAGTGCACCACCCGGAGCGGAGAGAGGCAGCTGATGGCCCGAGCACAGGATGGTACCTCCTGCAAGGACAGGACTTATCAAGGGGTCTGCATCAATGGCAAGTGTGAGGTGAGGCTCTGGGAGGAAGTAGTAGAGAAACTGGGATTGTAATTGCATGGCTGGACCTCCTGGTCATCACAAAGCCAAGGGGTCCCAGCAGGGAATTGAAACAGGGGCCTGGCATTGGATTCATTCCCTACAACCCCCCAGAACGTCCCCAGAAGAGCACAGTAGCATTTCCTGGGAAAGACCCTGCCCCGTGGAGACCAGCTGGCCCCAGGAAACCCTCTCTTGTTTTGTCCTTTGCAGCCAGTGGGGTGCGATGGGAGCCTGTACTCGCCCCGGACGATGGACAGATGCAGGGTGTGTGGAGGGGACGGCAGCACTTGCCACCGTGTCTCGGGCAGCTTCCGAAAGGCAATCTCACAGATAGGTACTCCCTGATACCAGTCTGGAGACTTCACCTGCTACTTCTTACCACCAGCTGGCATGGAGGGGGCCTGGCTTGAGTGTGGGTAGGAGCTTTCCCAGCTGCTCGATGGAAAGAGTTGACGAGTGCCACCACCCCTGCTTCAATGCCTGTGTTTTGTCCTTCTCACTTAATCCTCAGAGGAGATTGGTTTGATGTGCTCTGTGTTAGGCTGGTAAGGTTTCCCTTCACCTCTTTACAATAGGAAGCAGCTGAGGATCTATTTGCTCCTATTGATTTTGGCATCTCGCCCACCTCAGATAATGTGAAGAGACCAATGAATCTTCTTCTCTTTGTGCTACGTGTTCATTTGAAACTTAAGCTGTGATGAGGGTCACAGCATTTGTTTCAGCCTGCGCTCAATCTCCTGCTTCCCCCAGTCCTGTGGCTGGCATGGCTGAGGGACAGTGCCCTCTGAAATCAGGCTGCAGCCTGATGGCCCAGTCCTCCAACCACAGGAGGAATGCGCTGTGGTATGCTCATTAGTAATTAATTAACTGTGGTTTGGGGATGTTTTGGAACAACACTGCACACTGCTGTTGTTTCACTAGTTTGCCTCACTCCCTGCAAGCACCAGACTAGAAAAGCACTCAGGCCCCTTTCCAGGGCAGGGGTAGTGGTGGTACCCCCTGTAGCAGTGTGGGTACAGTTCTGGCCTCCCTTTCCAGCCCTCACAATATCTTACAGAACAGACAGGACCTGCGTTTCCAGCAGGAAAGACAAACTGCCAAACCATGCAACTTCAGGAGCCTCTTATTTCCTCTCCCTTTAAAGGTCAATTTTTATGTTACTCCCAAGACAAATTCCATGGAGTTGGGAGCCGAGGGGACCTATGGTCTTTTTCCACCCTCTGTTCAGCATCAGCCCTGATCACTACTAAGCCTTTTTTCTGTGCTCTTGCCAGAAAGAGTGTGAAAGCACATTCATCCACACCCCCAAAGCCAGACTGTTTCATTGTGCAGCTCCTTCCCGACTCCAAACCCAGCAGTGCTCGGGCTGACATCCGTAATGGTGATCTGTAATGGGATTTCAGGGGTCTGGGATGAGAGCTCCCAGACTGGTGCAACATGCATTTAGGTCCTTGGCACCCTGCTCCTGAAGGGCAGCGCTGCTTCCCTACAAGCACCCTTGTCCCATGAGCTGCTTTTCCCACCCAGACCTTTTTATTCTGTCCTCAGGGTCGCCTCACGCTCTGTTCTGTTCCTCAGGCTACGTGTTCATCACCAACATCCCTGCTGGTGCCACAGACATCCTCATCATTGAGCGCAGGAAAACGGAAAACATCCTGGGTGAGCAGAGGAGCTGGGTGGGTGTGGAGCTCCCAGTTCAGCTGCCTGGGAGGTGGGTGGGTGTGGAGCCCTGTCATGGTTTAGCAGAGTTGGGAGTTGTAGTTAAAGAAAGGACATCGGGGGGGTAATGCCCAATTTGACCTAAAACCACTACGAGCCCCCAGTTCAGCCGCCCAGGAGGTGAGAGGAGGCTCTGTGCACTCCCAGCTATGCTGTGGGAGAGCTGCTGAGAGCATTTCCTCCAGGGTAGCACACGGGTGCTTCACCTCTCCAAAAACCAAGGCTGCCACACCTCCAGTGGCAGGAGAGATGTTTGGAACCCAAGTTTGCTATGGGCAGGGCCTGGGGCTCTGTTTCTGCTGGGCTTTTCTCATCCGTGGCCTCTTTGCCCTCCTCAGTGGCAGAGTTCTGCAGAATGTCCCACTGGTCTGTTTTCTCTCTCTTTGAAGCACTGGCAGATGAATCCGGGCATTTCTTCTTCAACGGCAACTCCGCCATGGACCACCCTCAGAACTTCAGGGTAGCTGGCACCGTCTTCAAGTACCGGCGGCCCTCGAGCCTCAACTCGGATGGGCTGGAGTATATCATAGCTCAGGGGCCCACTAACCAGTCTCTGAACGCCATGGTATGTGAGGAGCCAGTTTTAGGGCTTCCTGGCTTGCCTGCCTCCCTCAGATAACAGGAATATAACCTGCATGTGTTGATGGGCTGAGGAAGCCAGACAGGTTGGGGAGGGGGGGGCCTTCCTTTTGGATTTATGAGGAGGCTGTCTTCTCTTCACCACCACCACCAAATGGATGTGGCTAGAAGAGGCCTTTGGGAAACTCATACCCTCAAAATAAAAGCAGTTTTGTTTTCTTTCCCCGTTTTCCTGCAGTACTATAACTTCAACGGGAAAATGCCTCACATAACTTATGACTACACTGTCCCACGGACGCCGCCTCTCCGAACAGCAGCCCCTGCTCTGGCCAGGCCTCTCTATCACCAGCTACCAGAGACCAGCCAGAACCACCCCATTCCTGCCAACTCCAGAGCTGCCCAGGACTTCAATGCCACATGGCTCTCCCTGTCACCAGACGACACCAGTGAACAGCTTCCTCTAAGAGAAGGGCAAGAAGATTTAGACTTTGGTCCCCCGCACTTCTTCCAGACCAACTCTACCAGTCAGAGCCGGGACTGGGGCTGGGAACAAAGTGAAGAGAAGGAGAAGTACGACTTTCAGATCAGACAGGTCTACCACGCAAACACAGCAGGAGAGGAAGAGGAGGAGGAAGCAGCAGCAGCTGGTGGAGAAACAGGGTTGGGTTGGTTGCTTTGCTCTTCCTTCTCCCATTTTATTGACTGAAAGCAGACATTCCACAGTGGCCTTCGTGAAATCTAAGGTGGCTTCAGCATCAGGGTGGGCAGGCAGGAGGGACGGATGGTTGATAGCAGGGTGGAGACTGTCAGGGAGCAGCAAGGGCTGGCAGCTCTGTGAGGGAAGGGAAGGCTGGGAGAGAGTGGCCACAACCCAGGTTAGGCAGGGACTCATTGGTGCCTGAGCGTGGCAGGGGCAGCAGCAGGGCCTAGCGACAGCCCAGTGATCATCAGGGGACGGCAAGGGGACAAGTCACATCCGAGGTCCATCTGGGAGAGCCAAAAAACAACTCAGGAACAAAGGACACCTGCAACGCTGTGCAGCCCAGGAATGAAGGCCGAGGCTGGGGCCCCAGAGCAGTGGGCAGACACAGTGAGGGGTTGGTCAGGGTAATTAAAAGCTGTTGATGCTCCCTGATAGAAATTTATGATTTTTTAAGCTGAACACTGCATGTTTTTTGCCCTGCCAAACGCCACGTGCTGAAGCACAAGCCATCCAGTATAGCTGAAGCATTCCTGTATTTTTCTTCCAGCTCTCAGGTTCAACCAAATCTCCATCAGCACGGCTGTGCCCTACAGCATGAGGAGGCCCAAGCTGTCGGAGCAGAGCCGTGCAACGTCCTCCAGGCTCCATCTCTTCAGGCGCCTCTGTCACCGAGACCCTCACAACGCTGCCTTCTGCAGGGAGCTGCAGCCCCTGGCAGCCAGGCTGGCCCCCAGGAACTCCACGGCCGGGCTCTGGGCCGGGGCAGCCGCCCGCTGGCCACTGGGCCTCCACAAAGCCCTGGCTCGCAAGAACTCGCTGGAGGACTTGAAGGAGGAGGCGTTTGCTGGGAGCCAGGGGCAGGCAGCCAACTCCAGCACGATGGCACCTGTGGAGAGCCCTGTGCCAGGGGCCAGCCCGACAGCAGACAGCAGCCAGGCAGAGCCCCTGCGAGCCCCTGGCACGGAAAGGTGGCACCTGATTTCCTGGGAAAAGCAGAGCAGGGCTGGCTGGGGAGGGGGGGAAGGGCCGGGCTAGTCCTCTGGGAGTCTCCCTGCTGTCCTTGGCCCCATGCAACAGTGCCTGTCCATGGCAGCTGCTGCAGGTGCTTCCTCCAAAGACTGTTGCAGCTGGCCTGACACAGAGCTCCTGGAGCGTATTCCAGGATCCAGTTACATGGGTGCTGAAGGACCTGCGGGGCCAGCACTGGTGTGGTTGTAAAGAAGGCCAGGAATCCATAGCATGTCACATACACACATTTACCATCACATCACGCCCCTCCTGTCCCATGCCTCTGGGCACACAAGCTTCTGAAGCTTCTGCAAACATTTGGCAGGAGACTGAGGGCCAAGTTTTAAATATTTATGGCAAGCCACATATGACTCTCCCCACCACATTGTATGATATGAGAGGGACCTTGCTTGAGCTTCCCTTTCCAGCCCAAATCATCCCCCAGGGTGAGGTGTGAGCTGAGGCTGAGGGCACCCAGGTGGTTGGCAAACCATGATATGCACAAGGCTCCTTATGAACGATGCTTCCTCCTTGCTAGTTGAATTCGGGAGGTGGATCAAGGCTTCACACTCCCTGTTCATCAGTGGTCTGCCTTGCCCAAGGTGGGGGAAATGGAAAGCGGAAACCCTGGCTTTCTTCCCATCTTCAAAGACAGCAAGGAGGAATTTCCCTATATTTCATGTTTGCACTGATTTTTTTCCTCTTTAGCTCACACCACCTCTTTTTCCCACAGCAATGAGTTCGATGTGAGCCCCGTGGGCCACGATGACATCAGCTTGGCTGACATGTACCGCTGGAAAGTCTCAGCTTATGCCCCCTGCAGCTCCACCTGCACTTCAGGTAGGTTTGGCTTTGGGTGACTGATCACACCAGGTCCTTCTGGGCCGTTGAGGGAGAGAACCCTGGTATTTTTCACACGACAGGGAGAGTTTGGGATGCAGTGAGCACTGCGGTTATTTACTGGTGGTGGGAGGAGGCTGTTGGATCTGATGGAGCGTGGCTGAGGGTGCTGCTGGCCCAGCAGGTATCAGCACCTCCTACGCGATGTGCGTGCGCTATGACAGAGTGGAAGTGGATGAATCCTACTGCGATGCCCTGACCCGACCAGAACCCACTCACGAGTTTTGCACAGGGAGAGACTGCCAGCCCAGGTGAGTGGAAGTGACACCAGCTGCCCACAGGGGGATGGCTTTCTAAGGATCACTTTCTGCTCCAGGCAGGCATACAGCCATTTTTTGGGCTGAAAGGTGCTGTTAAAGTAAGAAGTCCTTGTATCACATTGTAAGCAAAAAGAGGGGAAAGGATTTGGGACCTAAATTGCCTGCTAAGGGGAAAGCCAGTTTCAAGGCCAGCCCCGCACTCACATAGACACGGACGTGACGGGCAGAGCCACAGCTGGGTGAGGGAGCCCCAGGCATGCAGGCACAGCCCTGCCACCCCGTGCCCCTCGTGCCCCTCACCTGGGGGCTCCTTTGTGCTCTCTCTGCTCGTGGAGGTGGGAGACCAGCCGGTGGAGCGAGTGCTCCCGGACCTGCGGCGAGGGCTCCCAGTACCGCACCGTGCGCTGCTGGAAGATGCTGGCGCCGGGCTTCGACAGCTCCGTCTACAACGACCTGTGCGAGGCAGCGGGGCTGGCCAGGCCCATGGAGAGGAAAGCCTGCAAGAACAAGGCCTGTGGGCCCCAGTGGGAGCTCTCCGAGTGGTCCGAGGTAGGCTTTGGTCGCAGAGCTGGGCAGCCAGGGCTGGGGTGGGGCCTGGAGGATGGGGGCTGGCAGATGTTGGGTGCTGAGGGAGCTCCTGGCCAGATGCACCCTGGGGAGACGAGGAGTGCCTTTATCTGCAGCTCCCCTGTTCTGGCACTGCTCAGCAGACAAGGGCCACTGCAAAACATTTTTTCTAAGGTCGTTTCTCAAGCAGGACATTGACCAAGTGAAAGCCCTGCCAGCGAGAAACTTCCTCTTCCTAGAGGATGCAAACTGAGGGCCAGTTGGGAAAAAAGTAGCATGGAGATACAGGAAAACTAAAAGCCCATTGCAGTCCCTTTGACTGACTTCCCATAGCCTGCTTGGCTTGTGGCAGCAGTTTGGGCATCAGCACACTGATGCGTTGGAGCTCTAGGTCCCAGAGTAAATGAGTAGCAAAGACAGACGGACACACCTCTTTCTGTGCCTGCTGGGGCCCTTCCCCTCTCTCCTGGAGCAGCAGGAGGAAACCGGGAGGTGGCCCAGCTGCTTCCCCACCCCTGTTCCCTGCCCTTGCAGTGCTCGGCGCGGTGCGGCGCGCCGGGGACCATGAAGCGGGAGGTGCGCTGCTCCGTGGAGGATGCCCTGTGCGACGAGTCCCGCAAGCCCAGCAGCGAGCAGCCGTGCTCGGGCCCGCCCTGCGACCGCCGCTGGACCGCCTCCGACTGGGGCCCCGTGAGTGCGGGCACCGCTGCTGCGCCTCTGGCACCGCGGCTGGAGGGTGGGAGCCGCGGGGCACAGGCTGCAGCTCTCTTGCCGCTCTCCTCTGGCACAGGCCAAGCTAAAGAAACTAGAATGACCTCTGGTTTTGCCTCTCCTTGCTGTAAGTTTTGGTTAACTGAGCTCCATTCGATAATCTGGGGAGCTCACCGCACCTGGAGAATGGAAACCCCCGACCAAATGAACCTCTAAGGCCCATTGGAGTCCAGTGCCACAGTCCCAGTGTGAGGGCTGGACTCTGGACTCAGCTCTCCTGGCACCACCAACCCGACCTCTCCAATTCCCTGCTGTCTGATGTGTCTAAATGCCTTTTGCTCTCCAAGTGCTCAGGTTCGTGTGGCGAGGGGCGCATGAGCCGCTTCATCGCGTGTCGCAACCTGGAGGGCAAGGTGATCTCCAGCTCGCAGTGTGACCCGGCCACCAAGCCCCTGGCTGTCCACCCCTGTGGAGACAAGAACTGCCCTGCACACTGGGTGGAGCAGGAGTGGGACCAGGTAAAGCCAAGCCCAGCCCTGTGTCCTCAGACCTCCTTTCCACCCCATTATCCCACAGGATGCGGTGGGAGCTTGGCTCCCTCGGCAGAGCACGGTTGTACGGTGTGACCTCTAGGCGTGGATCTGTATCCTTGTGCCAGCTGCTTTGAGGAAGAGGGAAGGAGTAGTGAATATCCCAGCTTGTCCCTGCCGTACCCCATAGAACGCCCCGAAGTTTGTGGGATTTGCTGCCTTCTCAGGGAGCTCCACCGGAGGGCAGCAATGCCCTAAGGAAACTGCTCTGCCAGCTGCCGACACCTCAGCAGAGCCTTGTTCACCCACCCCCAGAGAGGACATGAGTTTCCCACCGCTAAAGAGAAAGTCTGAACAAAACCAGCTTCATCTCTGATAAGTAACAGCTGGAGGTAAACCTGAACCACAGCTCAGATGCCAGATGTGCTGAAAGTCACATCCAGACCATAACTGTGTACTTGCTTCAGGGACTCCAGGCCAGCAAACGTGGCCCAGGTGCTCTGTTCCACCCAACAATCAGTCTCTGCACATCTCTTTACTCTCTTTCTGTTGCTCCGGGCCTAAAGACTTCAGGCTTCCCCATACAAGCTGATCCAAATCCCAGAGTATCCAAAGAAACACACTGAGTTGTGAGGCTTGGGCTTTTCCTTTGAAGTCTTGAGCGAAGCAGGTATTCATATAGCAGTAAGGAAGAAGGTTTCTAGGAAATGAGGAGCAGCCAAGCCCTCTTCCCTCCAGTCATGGCTAAGCCTCTGTTTTCACTTTGCTCCTTTTATAGCTGCTGACTGCATTCAGAGTCTCCTCCAGCACCAGCAGCAAGCACAGACTGGTTAAGCCTGGCAGTTCTGTAACCCTCCCCTGCTCTGGCCCTCCGTGTGGGTCACACATAGTCCTGAAGTGCCGTTTTCAGCTGTGACCCGGCTATGAAACTCATCAGAGCTCTTGAAAGACCAGCTGAGCTCCCCACCTTTGCCTGTGCCAGCTTCTTTGCCATGTTCTCTCAGCTGATGAGCTCTGAGTTCTCAGCATGACTAAAGGTAGATGCCAGCCAGTTGTGCTGGCCCTGCTGTGGTGATAAAGGACTCCAAGCAGTGAAATCTCAAACTGGCAACTGCCTCCATGGGCGTCAGGCAGCAGATCCTGCCTCCTGCTGCCTCTCCTGGTGGTGTCCCAAGGCAGAAAGCCCTCCCAGCTAAGCCTGCATAGCTCTGGGCTCAGCAGTGCCTGTCTGTGCACATCACCTGCACTGCACCACTTTGGTCCCCTTGGGCCCACACAAGGCCTGGCAGCACACCAAGATGTAGATTGCTAGACACATATGCTATGTGGTTTTTCAGAACATAGATACGCATAAAATAAGACAGAAACAGCCTCCTGTGGTCTTGCCTTGGCTGCTCCAGGTGCCCTGTGGTAGCTGCTCTGAGGTGAACTCAGCTGAACACTAATTACCAGCATCTGTCCCTGCCCCTGAGGCCTGGGCAGCACTTCCCTCTGCTGGGCTGGTGTTAGCCAGCACCAAGCCTTCCTTCTGAGCAGAATGCCCTCTTACCCGAGGCTCGAGCACCATTTTCACCAGGCTGCTCTGTTCCCCCAGTGCAACGCCAGCTGCGGGCGAGGGACGAGGACCCGGCTGGTGCTGTGTGCGGGGCTGGAGAATGGGCTGTACAGGGAGTACCCCGAGAAGCACTGCCAGGCCTTCCCGAAACCTGAGCAACAAGCTGCCTGCTTCAGGAGGCCCTGCTCAACGTGGTTCACCACCTCCTGGTCCCAGGTAGGGCTGGGGGTGGCGGGGAAGGGGCAGGGGCGGCCTCGGAGCCCTGGTTGGTGGTGCAGGACCTGTGCTGAGGCTCTCTGGCAGCCTGCTCTGCCGAGGATCTGCTGAGTCTGGATGGGACCCCGAGCTCTGCTCTTGTGCAGAACAGGTAGCAGGGTGAGAGGCTGGCACATGCAGGCTGGAGAAAATCTTGGAGCATGGGGATTATTGCCTGGAGCAAGAGCATGTGCCACGCTCCAGGCATGCGGGGTACAGTCATGCCTCCTCCTCTGCCAGGAGTCCCATGTTTTGTCTTTCCCTCCTTCCCCTGATGGTAACTGGTGAACATTTAGGGAATGGGAAGACAGAGGAGCTGGGTCTGGCTTATAGCAGCCATTTTCTCAGTTTTCTGTCACAGCATCAATGCTCCAAACAAAAATAGTTCTGAGCTGCAATAAAGAGATGAAAAGCAAACTCTCCCTTGCTCTGTCCCAACCCCAACTCAGGGATGCTTTCCTCCAGCAAAAAAAAAGGCAGAGCAAGTTTGAGATCAGTGCGGTATTTGACCCCAACCTCCTCAGGAACAGTCTCCAAAGCAGGGACTGGGAGACCTCAGGCAGAGCAAAGAACTTGGGAGCATTAGAAACACAGAAAATGCCTCTCATGCTCTCCCTCCTGACCCCGACAGTGCAGCAAGACGTGCGGTGCCGGCGTGCGACTGCGGGAGGTGAAATGCTACCAGGGGGAAGCGCTGGCTCAGGGCTGCGACCCCTCTGCCAAACCAGAGGCCAGGCAGACGTGCCAGCTGCAGCCCTGCCCCACAGAGGCACCAGGTACGTCTGGGAGGGCAGGGAGGCAGGGGAGCCCTCGGCTTCGCTCCTCTCCGTGCCCATGCTGGGGAAGCACGTCTCCTTTTTAACCCCTCCTGTGTGTGCTGCTGCTCCCCAGAAGACGCCTGCGAAGACAAAGCGACGGCCAACTGCGTGCTGGTGCTGAAGGTGAAGCTGTGCTCTCACTGGTACTACAGGAAGGCCTGCTGCTGGTCCTGTCGGCTCAAGGCACCCTGAGCGCTGCCAGGCCCTACTTCCCTTCCAAGTTCAGGGGCAGCAGCCCCCTCGAGCCAGACTGTCCACTTGAAGCCACCCCACCTGGCTTGGCTGTGGAGCCAGTCCCTGTGGAGCAGCCTGCTCAGCAAGGAAGGATTCCTACGACTTAGTCATCACTGTTCCCTCTCCACCAAGAGGGTTTCACACAAGACAAACCACCAGTGCCTAGAAAGCTACTGAGGAGTGAGTTGGGAGAGGCTGTCCCTGCTGTCAGTGTCTCTGAGGGCGCTGGCTGGAGGCGGTGGGGTGCCGAGGCCAGCCCGTGGCAGGGCAGGGACAGCAGCACCCCTCTGCCCTGCCCTGCCCTGCAGGCTTCCTACAGCAAGGGCAACTGCCAAAACACACCGAAAAATTGTGTCACAATAAAGAGATAAACTACAAAACTCTGGATTTGGGATGCATGTGCCTAGGCCAGAGCCAAGGGAGGAGCAGGGGACGCAAGAGGGGCAAAAGCAGGAGCAGGAAGGGTGGGGAGGAAAAATGCTTGCACCAGTGGCGCTTCCAGGCAGCACACTGGAAAAAGCCCCTTTGGTGTTGCCTGCCAAAAGAACAGAAACCGTTCCTGGTTTGTATTTCAAAGTCCTCGTTTATTTCTGACATTGAATTTGGACCCATAGCTGAGCAACAAAGACAGAGAATAGTAACAGGAGGAATCTGAAGTGGAAAAAAATCTGGGATCCCTGCCCCTACCCCATCCTGTTCCTCCACCACCTCTCAAACCTTCTAATCCTCAGCTGCATCCCCCGTGTTTCCAGCCCTTCCAGACTCACCCATTTCCCTGTAGCCGTGCCAGACCCAGGGCGTGTGTTGGCTGCAAGGCCAACCCTCATCTTGGCCATCTGGCTGCTCTGGAACTGCTGCCCAACCCTCGGCGCCTCGTTAGCCAGCAACAGGTCACGCTTAATTTGCTTGTGACAAGGATGACAATGGAGTGGCCTTCCTTTCACCACAAGGGTGGCCCACAGAAGCGTGTTATTCCCACCCTCTGGAGGTCACGGTGCTGCCGTGGTGGTGGGAAGCCTTTTTGTGTGCCAGGAAGTCGTGTTGGGTGCCGGGAGCTGCCTTGGCCGTGTGCTGGCTCTGCGCCCGCCAAGGGGACGGCATCACGGGGCCGTCTGGCAGAGGCCACGCTGGGACACATTAACTTCTGGTGGCTCCCAGCATGGTGAGACCTAGCTGAGCAGATGCTCGAGTGGGAAAGAGCGGGATTTATCAAGTTAGCCAAGATTTTCTTCCAGTTACAGACCATATTTTCAGGGAGGAGCACCGGCTGGATGGGAGGCAGCAGGAGCTACAGACTATTGACCAGTGGGATTCAGAGAGCTCTGCTGCTGCTGACTTTCCTCTTCCCTCCTGCCTGCCCTTAATGTGAGAGGACATTAAAACCTGCTATCGCTATTTGGAGAGTGGAAAGAGACTCTAAAAGTGACGCAGCCAGACCGAGTCTCCAGATAATGGAAATGCAATGTCTCTTTGGGCTGGAGGTGGGGGAGATGGTGCATAACATTTGCTCAGAACTGTGTGTAAAATGCAGGCTGGGGCAAGGTGTTTGGTTACAAGGACCATCACCACGTTTTGTCTGGCTCCTTCCTTCAGACCAGAGGTGCCAAGGCATGGGCAGGTCCAGTGTGTACATCAGCCTTTTGCCTGGTAATGTGGGCATTCAAGGCTGGTGTGCCTCTGTGCTGAGACCTACTTTTTCTGTGTGCGAATGGGGAGGTCAAGTCCAAATCCTTCTGTGAGCAGCGGGATGATTTCTAAATTGCAGTGGTGAAAATAAAACCCCACCACTCACATTTCTAAGCAGTCATACCCTATATTGCAAAGGCATGGCGAGGGTTTCCTGCCACTGCCTCCAACAGCATCCGCAGGGATCATTGCTGTCCTGGTCCCTCCTCCCTGCTGTGAATGGGAAGTGCTCAGCTGAGCAGTCCTGCACTGGTTGCTATGGAAGTGCCTGGGAAAGATGGAGATGTCCCTTTAATAATTTTTCACCTAATTTGATTTATGGAGGAAGAAGAACCTTTCCCACATTTGTTTCTGCAGAAAGGCAGAGTCGCTGGCTGTCGTTGCCAGCTGCAGTGCCGGTGAACCCACGTTCACAACATGTGCAAAACACACTCGGGCCTTGTGCCCTCTTCTTCCAGAAGCAAAAGCAGGGGGACCCTGACCACCTGAACATCACTTTCCAGTCGGAGGCTGTGGGCAAAGGAGATGTGACCCAGTGGGCTCCGCTGTTGCTGTCAAAAGCAAAATCCATCCTAAAGCCAATCTTCCTCTGGCTGTCGGAGTTGTCAGGGTGGGGCTTTGAAAGCTGAGGTGACCAAAACTGCAGTTATTTAGGAATTCAATTCTTCCCATAAGTAAAATCTTGCCATATTCATGGGTCCAAGTTAAAATTGCTCCTAAGAAAGCTTGTGAAGAGTAGAAGAGGTGTGGGCTTTGGCCACAGACAGACCAGCCTGTGCCTGTTTGCGTGGGTGAGCACTTTTGCGAGGAACTTCGCCTCCCCCAGCAGTGACCTAAATTCACACCCTGAACTTCTTTTAGCACGTGCAAAGACCGAAGCAGGTGGGAGACGGTGACCTATCTTACACTCGAACAGAAAAGCTTACTGCTAGCGGCGGCTGACGCAGCACGAGGGGAGCAGGGTGACCTGGATCTGCCCTTCTTCACTTGCCCATGGCCGAGGAGTGCTGCCATGCCCCTCTCGGCACAGGGCTCGGTCAGTCCCGTGTTGCTCCGTGTGCCCAAGGCAGGGGGCATCACCTTGGGCGGCCGTGCAGGGACACCGAAGGCCTCGCTGGGCTCAGGGAGCCAGGGGAGCCTGGGGTAATTAAATTAGGTTGTACTGTACATAGCCCTCGTTAGACAAGTCCCTTTGGGAGAGAGAGTAGATAATAATGACACTTATGACGGGCTCGGAGGTGGCCGGTTCGGTGTCGCCCTTCGAGGTCTCGCTTGCCTTGTGGCCCGCAGGGCTCGGCCATGCCGGGCGGCTGGGCAGCACCGTGCTGGCCTCGGGCTGGGCCTCCGGGCTCCTCTCCTCAAAGCCAAGCAAGAAGCCCCTTCCCTGGAGCGGGCGCCGGCGGGGGGACACGCCGTGCTCGTGGCAATGGTGACTAGACCTCGGTGCTGACGGCTCGCGGGTTCGGGAAGCCGTCGCGGAGCAGGCCGTGGCGGCTCAGCGTGTAGCCTTGCAGGGTGGCCATGCTGAGGGGCGGCCCCATCTCCTTGTAGCACGTGGGGGCGTAGGTGACCCTCTCGCCCCCGTTGCGCACCATGTCGGCAGTCCGGATGTAAAAGGGGGAGCCGTAGGGGGAGCAGGTCGGGCAGTAGGTGTGAGGCCCGTGCTGGTTGAGCTCGCTGGGCGGCGGTGCCGGGCTGCCCTGCCCGTCCACCATGCGGGAGCTGCAGGCGTTGCACATGCCCAGGTGCGAGTGCGTGGGCAGCTCGGGCTCTTCCTCTTCCTCCTCCTCCTCCTCCTCTTCCTCATCGGAGTCATTTTTCTTGCAGCAGTAGTACTGCAGGAAAGGGAAGGGGTTGCATGAGGGGAAGCGGAGCAGCCGGTGGGGCAGCCCTGCCACGTCCCCACTCCCCTCATCCCCCTGCCAGAGAAACCCTCCATGGCCTCCTGCTGATCTGCTCCATCATTCCTGGGTCCTGTGAAGCCAGACAAAGCCTGGACCTGAGCGTGCTGCAGGGGCACTCACCCCTGTGAGGTTTGCAAGGGGAAGGTGTTTCATCCTGCCAGCTGGAAACTGCTCCAAGTAAGCGCTGTGCTTTTCATCACACGGGCATTGCTGCATGGCACAGACTCCACATTAACTTTTAAAGAGCAGGAGGTTGTAGCTAGCTGTTGTTGAAAGCCTCCTCGTTTAATTTACAAGCGGAAAAAAATTATATAAAAATCTCCATCTGGTATTGCAAACCCAGCCAAGCCTGCACCTCAATTAGCAAGCGCTGCAGAGCCTCAAAAGCCTTAGGGCAGTACCCCCCACACTGAGGGGAGGGAAGGACATAACTGCAGCACAGGGGGCAGGGGGATAGGAGGTTTCCACTCCCTGCCATCACAGGCAAAAAAAAGCCCATCCAGACCCCTCCTGCAGCAGCACCTTGGTTCCGGGGAGCACAGAATCACAGAATATGCCAAGTTGGAAGGATCAAGTCCAACTCCTGGCCCTGCACAGGATAGCCCAAAAATCACAGCATGTGCCTGAGAGCATTGTCCAAGCACTTCTTAAGCTCTGGGAGGCTTGGGGCTGTGAGCACTGCCCTGGGGAGCCCGTTCCAGTGCAGGGTGGGGGTGGCAAGGCAGAGGACACTCACCTGTAGCCTACAGTAGCAGAGCACAGCAATGATGCACAGTAGGATCACCGTCGCTAGGATTCCCCCGGTGATAACAACAGTTCCCGCTGTCATCCGACCGATTCTCCATCAAACTCTGCAGGGCAGGGACACAAAACTCACCTACCCTGGCTTTGTCATCACATCATGGACAGGATGCCCACAAGCCATCCCAAAACACTGCATCCTCATTCCTCTCTCCCCAGCTGGAAAAGTATCACCCAATATTCTCCTCCACCTCTTAGTGAGAGGATGCCTGAGACACAGCATCGCATCCCCTCACTGTTACTGCTGCTCTGGCTTGGGGTCTTTGTCAAACCCCCCACAGCCCACTGGCAAAGCCTCCCCCCTTGCTGAGCCAAAAGGGACCATTTCCACCCTCCTGGCAGAAAATCCAGTCTCTGCTTCAAAATGCAGGAGCAAACCTGGGTTTTCACCAGGAAAAGCCAAAGGGGAGCCTCTGAACTCCACAACAGCCCGAGCCCAAAAATTGCACCCCGGCTGCCTGTCGGGCACTTACAAGGCTGAGCAGCCACCCCCATCCCTGTGCCATGGCACCCAGGGGACACTTACGTTCAGTGACGGAGGCGTTGGACCTGGAAGAAGTGGAGGGAGAGGTTAGACATGGCCTGAGAGCACCCCTTGCCCCTGCCTGCCTTTCCCCCTTCCCGAAGAATTCGCCTGATTTGGGCTCTGCAGGAAGCCCTGCTTCACCCCCGTGTTATTTTCCTTGGTTTGAAGCAGGGAAAGGAGGCATTTCCCAAGCTTGGAGAAACGCTCCACAGGAGCAGGGCGCAGGCCTGGCTTAGTCAGCACTTGGCCTTTTCCACTGGAAAATTTATGACAAGGAAGGCGGCTGCACTGTTGCGCGAGTGGCCGATGTTTTAGGTGCCTCCTCCATCCCCTCCAGGACAGGGGAGCCCTGGCCCCATCACCCCACGGACACTCACCCGGAAAAGGACAGGCAGGATATCTCAGTCACACCGGCCCCGGGGCGGCCAGTCGGGACGGGCAGCACCACATGGCCACGGGGAGACTCGGCAGCCCTGCGAGGGAGGACAAGGAGAAAAACTCCACCGTCAGCTCATCCCCCTTCCCAAAGAGGCTGCCCAGTCTTCCCATCCCCACCAGTGCCACCCCTGTCACTGCAGTGGGGCTAAATAAGTTGCTTTTTTTAGGGACACTGCTGGGAAAGGTGCGTGCTGCAAAGGTGGGTGAGGCAAACTGCCAGGAAAGGACAACCCCGTGCCCCAAATCTGCCATTTCACCAAAACTGAGGACTTGTACCAAGAAGTGGGTGCAGCCACGGCCCCATCACCCCCTGCCCCCCCGGCGGTGCCTGGCACAGCCGCATTTCATTACTGGCCCCCGCGTCCCTCTGTGCCTCGTCCAGAGCAGGGATAATTGATAGGGCCCAAGTGCCAGCCCGCTGCAGCTGAGGAGATCTAATTACCCGCTCGCCACGCGGCCCTAATTAACGGAGAGAGGTGGCAGCTTCCAGGCAAGACCTTCCCAACTCTGCCCTGGCCCCTCTCGGCTGCACGTCCCAGCGGGCACAGAGTGGGACCTCCCTCCCCGAAAATCAACCCCCCTCCTCACTCTGCTGTGGTGATTTTGCACATCCTGCCTGCTACAAATTGATTTTCAGCTCATGGGAAGTTCCTGCAGGAAGCCAAAAGGCGGGCACGCATTGGATTTCCTCCTTGAGCCACTCTCACACACGAAACAAAGGAAAAAAATACCCCAAAGAAATCAATATGTCCATAACCCAGCTAATACCTCCATCCATCAGGAGACCCAGCACAGAGCTAATAATAGAGACCAACACACTCAGCTCCTGCTCCCTGTTACCAAACTGTACCCTGAACCACTGCCAGGAGCGTGAGGGGACACACAGGGAGCCTTTGGTGCAGCTGTCACCTCCCCAGGTGCCCTCCTCAACAGGGAAAATGTGACAGTGGGTGGCTGAAAAAGACAAACGCTGACCTTTGATGACCCTGAGAGGGACATGCCACGAGCTGAGCAGTGATGGATGATGCAGGCAGCTGTTCACATCCAGAAAACTTCATTTCATGGGAGCTGTGATTTGATTTAGAGCTCAGAGAGCAGCATCCAATTAGCTTGAGGACTGGAGTGAGCAGGCAGCCCTGGAGAAATGACCCTGGGCAGGGAGGGACCAGCCTTGGGGATCCTTCGGTCACCTCCGAGACCCGAGTGTCTGATCGGTGCTGCCTCGAGGATGGCTGGGCTTCCACATGCCCCATCTCTGGTATTCCCTTTTCTGGGAATGCTGGGATCAGCATTTCACTAGCCCCATGCAGGAACTGGGCTCTTCCTTATTAAAATAGTGACTGTTAAACAAAGGCAAAAATGAAAACGAAGCACAAGAGAAGCGCTGCCTTTCCTCTTTGCAGGGGATGTTTTCCAAGAGGAGGAAGCTCCTACCTTTCTCCCCTTCCCCAAACCCTGTGCACCAGCAGCCCAGAAGTTCCTTTTCCACCCAGTTTGTGCCTATAAAACAGCTTTCTCTAGCTCACAGCTCCCTCCTGCATGGATGAAGAAGGGAATGTAACACCTCCCAGGGAAGGAGCAGGAGCCGCAGTCTCAGGAGTAACTGGGGTTTTGGGGATTATAAACTAAATATGCCCAGAAAGGGGCAGGACAACGACAGCAGCCTTTTCACATCTCTGCCACCAGGAACCAGCCCGTCCCCATTTTCCATCCACACTTCCCAAACACATCCCGACCTGCTGGGAAGGGAGCATTTTGGGCTCCAGCGGCTCGGCTCCACACAGCCCCACCACTCCATCCCAAAAAAAGGCCATACATTTTTATGGATCCTGTAAAAGCCTGGGCTGCACTGTGAGCTGAGCTGTCCTGGAGTGGGACAGGACGCAGGGGCACCCCAGGGGCACGCACAAGCCCAACCCCCCGAGGCACAGCCCCATTTCTCCTTGTGGCTTAAAAAGGGGAGTAGAGAGTTGTTTAAATATTTCAATATCCCAGGCTGAGCAGACTCCTTGGCACTCGCTGCTCCCCCGCTGCTGGGCACCTCAGGAGAGGCAGCAGCCCAAGGGTGGCCGTGGGGACCCTCGGGCACACGAACCATCTGGGTAAAATCAGTATTTACATGGGCAGGGCTGGTCGCTGCCGCTCGGGGGGTGAGCTGGGGTGTCCCTCTGTCCCTGGGGCCCGGAGCGGGCGCAGGGCGCGTCCGCGGCGTTGTTGGACTCCTCCGGGCAGGCGGGCAGAGTCGCTGGCTGCAGAGATACGCTCTCTTTAACTGATGGTGCCTCACTCGCAGAGTTACGGCCTGGAAAGTGACTCTGCCAACGAGCGGCGGCGTCTCTGGCTGCTATATTTATTCTCCTTCAATGACGTCCACAGCAGATTCGCACGGTTTGCAAGTCGATGGCGAGGCTTTTGCCAGCTGCCAGCACCCCCAGCCCAGCTGGGACACTCCCGTCCTTACTCAGCCTGGGTGTCCCGGCAGCCCCGAGCTCATCCCTGCCACCCGACAGGGGTCAAACACCCACACCCGGGCTCGGGAGCGGGTTTGGGCTGGGGCAGGGCACGGGTGCACACCGTGAGCATCGTGCCGAACCTTGCCGCAAGTCCTGCCCCAACCCTGGCTCTGCTCTCCTGGTTTTGCTCTGCAGCTCACGGGATAATTCAATGAAATGTCTGCCTGGTAAATTAGCCCGGCCGCTGCCTCACCAGAGTCATCTCCCAGGGCCTAATTGGAAAAAGCCAGCATCAGGGGCTGCCTTTTCAAAACAGATTATGGCAGCAAACAACAGGGCAGCTCCCGGGCAGCTGCGACTGCCCCGCACGGCCCCGGCCCGGCGGGATCCGGGGGGATCAGCCCTGTGCTGCAGACCCCCAGCCATGGGGCAGGACGGGGGCTCAGGCAAGGCTGGGGTCCCGCGACCTCCCCCCGTGTCAGGGGGCAAACCCAGCCACGGGGGAGCAGAAACAAGGAGACCCCACCACACAAACGAGCCGAGACAAATGGAATTGTACCCAGAGCGATGGCAGTGTGGGATGCAGCTGGCAGCACCCCCAGTAGCCACCCTCTAGTCCCAGCGCTCGCCCCCAGGCTTCCTGCCCAGGTGGCAAACCCCTGGGGCACTGTGAAGCCTTAAAACTTCTAATTAATGAATCAGCTGAACCTGCTGCTGGCTCTGCTGGAGTTATACTGGAGGCTGGACCAGTCTGCAGACAGAAATCACAGCAGCAGTTGGGAAACCTTTCATTTCAGCCTGCTGCAGACAACTCCAAATAAGGTTTTCCCCAGCAGAAAGGGTGTTTTGTGTGACCCATTTCCTCCCCGAGGTTTTTTTCCTGCCGTGATGCCTCTGGTGCCTTGAGCCACGTGGGTTTTCCCCAGCAGTTTTGCTGCAGCCAACACCCTGCTCCCGGCCACCACAAGGACGGCCAGGTCGCAGAGGTGACACTGTGCCCCAGCTGAGGCTCCAGTGAATCACAGTCAGTCATCAAAACCCAAAATCCTGTGCCCTGCTGCTGGTCTGCCCTTGCTTTCCCTCCACCACCTGGACCAGCTCCCCAAGGCCCACCACTGCCTCTTCCCAGCCCAGGGATGGGAAAGACAAAATTTCAACGAGGATGTGAAACCAGCTCCTCTCTCACAAAAGCTTTGTGCAAAAGGCAAGGTATTAGTTGCAATTAAAATAATCAAATGCCTTCAGTGGTGGAAGCTGCCAGCCAGACCCCAGCTCCCAGGTGGGCATGAGGGGCTGCACTCCTGCTGTAACACTGTGCTCCTCCCGAGCCACTGAGCCCAGGAAATCCCTTCTCCCGGCCATCAAACTCTGCCAAAAAACACCTTCTTTCCCACCCAGGTTCACTGCCTCCCGCACCGGGCCTCATCCTGCCCTGTGGGAGCCCAGGAGAACCTCCCTACTGACAGCAATTGTCTTTACTGCCACAAAGGACCAAGCATCCCCCCCCGAGCTCCGTCCAGCTGTGTGAAGCCCCGGCACATCCTGGGACCAGCACATGCTGATTCCTTTCCCTGGGAGACCCCCCAGCGCTTCTCAGACTTCTGGTGGAAGGGCAGCTTTGCAGGCTGGGACGTCTCAGGCACAGCTTATCCCGGTATCTCGTTACTCGGGCGTCTCATCTGCGCTTTATCTCCTTAAGCGACTATTCAGATCCCGTCTCGCCTGCCTGCCTGGATTAACCGCAGCCATGGATACGATGGAGGGACACGGAGGGGACTGTCACCCCACCCTGTCCCCCCAAACACACAGACAGCAAACCCCGCGGCTCAGCCAGGGCTACACCAGGCTCAAGGCAAGCCTCTATATAATTACAACCCCATTCGCAGCTCCTCCTCATTGCAGGGCGGCTTAAAACCCAGGGCCAGGAGCCTGACAGCTCCCTCCTCATCCCCCCACACGTCTCCTACCCGCGGCGTTTGCTCGGCCGGCTCCCGGTCAGCCCAGCTCGGGAGCCCGGGCGGGTGGATGCGGTCCCGGGCAGGGGGATGTGCAGCCCCGGGCACGGGGAAGGCGTCCGGCGTGGGCAGCCCACGGTGGCGTCCAGGCTGGGAATATCCTCGGCCCGATCCACAGGGCTCATCTCCCACCGCTGTGCCAGGGCTCCTCCCGGGCCGAGGCCAGGAACGTGTGCCGGGGAGCCACTCCGCCGTGCTCCCGAAATAACCGGGGACAAAACCGGCGGCACGGAGCCAAGGCACACACACACAGAGAAGGGCTTTTGAGATTATCCCGCACGTCAGATCCCACGGGCGCTCCGGAGCCAGGCAGCACCGGGCCAGCATCCCTGCTGCAGGCACCGGCCCCCAGCATCCACACATCCCCTGAGGAGCATCGCCCGTGCCGGGGGTGCAGCGAGCCGGAACGCTGGGTGTGTCCCAGGTGAGGCTGGGCCTGGCCAAAAAAGCTGGAGGATTTCCCCACACACGTGTGCCAAAGGCTTGGGAGCTTGCCTATGGCCACGGCCCCAGCAGAGCCAGAGCCCGAGCTGGACCCTGCCGTATTGTGGGTCCCTGGAGAACACAGACCTGGAGAGCAAGGGCTTGGATCTTACTTGCACCCCACGTTGCCCCTGTCACAGTGGGTGTTTACAATGTCCAGCAGAAGATATGGATCTTTGTGAACTCGGGAAGGAGCAGGAAGGGTTATTTAATCCACCTTGGCGTTCGCACCTTGTGCTGCTCTGGGTATCCCAGGACTGATTTAACCCCGTGGCAAGGCACCAACACAGCACGGGTATTCCCCAGCATCAGCCAGCATCCCCAGCACTTGCCCCAGGCTCTCCCCAGCAGTGGGATGGAGCCAGCCTCACTTCAAGGATGCTCCACTGCTCTCTCCCAGCCCTGGGCAGGTCTCTCCAGCACCCTCATTGCTGCAGGATGAAACCTTCAACTCCTCACACCAGCGGGCTCCTCCCATCAGGGCGAGGACATGAAGACCTCAGCTGAATCCCTCCATTCCCTACACTCTGTGGATATACGATCTTCTCCCCAGTCTGATTTTCTTGCTCCTCCCCCACAGGAAGGTGCATGCTCTGCTCTCCAGTGGGGCTAATTCCACCGGGAACTCGGTGATACCAAATGCATCTTCAACCCAGGCACACAGTGGAAGAGGAGGATCAATCCCAGAAGCATTGTTCAGAGAAACCCCACAGAGCATTCCCAACAAGATCCAACCAAGCACAGGAACGAGTTTCCCTCCAAAGGTTTTTTTTTTTCATTAAGCCAGTTTCTCAGCAGCTTTCTGTGAAACAACCCCCAGGACAGCTTCTCCTCCAAGGCACTACTTCATTACTGCCCTCCTTGCCCTGGACATTGGTGCCATCTCACCCTTCCCACCTCATTTCCACCATTCCCATGAAAATTCTTTCCCCAGTTCCCCAGTTCCCACATGGATCTGTCCTTGCTGCCCTATCCCAGTTCCTCCCAGCCTGGCACACGAAACACAACTTGTGCAACATCTTTCCGTGTAGCAGCAAGCTCTGCTCCCGAAAACAAAGCCCAGGGGAGAGGCTCTGGACGAGGCTGGAGCCTCTGTAATCCCATCAGCTGCAGTCCCCTGGCACGGCACACCAGGCCATGCCACCCGCGCCGTGCGGGGCGGACCCGCTGGGCCTCGGCGCCACCCACTTTACGTGCTTTGCTAAAATAAAACACAAAATAAATTCTCTGTCTCACCCCCCAGGTTTAACCCGTGCCCTCCCGCAGCCTGGGGGCTGGTGGCTGAAACAGTGACAGGCGCCTGAGGGGTGCTGCTCCTCAGGGATACACGGGGGATGTCCCCCTCTGTCCTGCCAGCATCCGCCCTCCTGCCTGTGAGCGTGCCAGCTAGGCAGCCACGGTGGGGGGATTCAATTAGCAAAGACATCATACGGGGTAACTGCACTGTTCACCAGTTAAGAGGAGTGAAGGGAGATGAGTCTTGTGTCTGCCCAAAAGGTGAGGGGTCCCCACCACCCCTCTTGGCTCAGGAGGTCTTTCAATCCCGTTTACATTAGTTAGGAGAGCTACACGCATACCTATCGGTGATTCACTGTGCTTCCCTTTCACATTTTGCTGCTTGCCTCCTATTCATCTCCATCCAGCCATGGGGCCAGCTGAGATCTTCCCCAGCTGCCCACCACATCCAGGTAAGGGTTAAGCAGGACATGGCCATCAGCATCTCCAACAAACCAGGTACACCTCTGCTCACTTCCAGCTGGGCAGCTGCCCTTTGGCACCAGGGAACCAACAACCCCCCAGATCACAGCTCCTCCAACAAAAAAACCACCCCTAGGGCTGGTTATAGCTTAATTCTGCTCTCACAGGAGCTGCTAATCTGCATGGTGCTTGGGAAATGTCCTTTTGTCCAAGGGAAAGGGAGATGGGGGGTGCCAGCCCTGGGGAGGAGGGCGCGGGGAAGGGCAGCCTCTGCCTCCCCATGATGCAGGACCTGCTGCTCCGACTGTCAGCATCCCCCCGGCATGTTCGCTTGGAGTAGAAACAGAGATTTATTTTAATGACTCATTAAAGCCTAATTGCATTCAGGCAGCAGTACAGAGAGAGGAGCCTCCCACGTGCACCAGTACTACAGTCGGGAGAGCTCTTGGAGCCTCCCCGAAAGCGCAAGGCAGACAGGCTGTCTCTTTTTGGTGGGGCCAGACATCAGGGCCAGCTGCTGGCTCTGGAAGTGTGGCTTCGTGATGGGGATCCAGAAAACAGCCCAGAAAAGTCTCTGATCTCCTCTTCATTTGCCTCTGTCTGCCTGATGTGGCAGCTGCCACCAGCTGCTCATCCCTGAGCTCCAGGGAGGAGACGTGACTTGCCCAGAGCTTGCATGCTCATCTCCAGGGCCTCGGGGTGATCCTTTCCTGGCCTTGGGGATGCACATGCTTGTAAGTTCCCCCTGGGCTTTGAAGGCCCCCATAGCAGGAGCAGGGTGGGATTTGCACGGGAGCTGCTGCAGGTCAGCCAGGCAGAGAGCTGGACACGGCACGGGGACGAGCTGCCCTCCCATCCCGAGGGCACCACAAACTGGCCGTGCTAAAATCCAGCCAGCTTGGAGGGGAGCCAGCCCAAACCCCACCACTGGCCAGCCAGGGAAACCGTTGCTACTGACACCACCCACGAGGAGCCCACGTGCCTCATACTTCCTAATGGGACGTAGGCCCAGTGACAGCCACGTCACCCGTGGGAACTGGAGCTTACAGCCACTCTGACCTCCAGAGGTCCCCATCCTCAGGGGATGGATGTCCTGCCCTTCTCACCCAGACAGCCAGAGTGAATCCACTGGTATCCACCTGAGGTTCTCTCCTCCTGCCCCATGCAGGCATGGGAAAGCCACGGGTCCCCTTTCCTGCTCTGCAGTTCAGACACCCACAGGACCCACAGCGATGCCAATGGAGGACAGCCCAGTCCCCATGGGATGGACAGGGTCACCCAGCCACAGCTCTGCTGTCCAAGCCACCAGTAATCCATCTCAGAGATGGCCCATCCATCGGGATCCTGGAGCACAACCCCATGGCTGCACACACCAGGGAAAGCCGGAGCCACACATTGCTCCGGGGTCAAGCGCAGGGCACAGCACCCGACCCAAACCCCACTGTCTGTGGCACATCCAAAAGGAGTCATTCCAGTATCAGGCCCAGGACTGACTTTTCCATAAAGCTATGGGCAGGGCTCACCTGCAGTTGTTTTACCGGACTACTCACACTCCTTTCAGCCACTGCATCCCACCAGAGCAAGGAGGTGCAATGCAACCAGGCCCAGACAGGCCGTCTCTGCGGACCTCAACTGTTTGCTGGATTTCAGACCAGCTATTTTTTCCCTCGCTGATTTATCACACAGCAGGGCTACAGACTCATCCATCCCTCAGGATGCTCCACCTGACGCAGCCCAATCCGGCAGGAGCGGGGCCGGCCGGGGTGGTCACGCACACACCGCCACACGCGCCCAGTGAGAAGGAAAACCCAACGTGAAGTCTCTGAGTGTCTCCTGCAAATGAAGTGTGAAACTCGCTTTCAAGAAAACAAGGGTAACGGAGCCACAATGAATATTTCATCCTGGTGGGAAAGCAGCGACAGGGAAGGTTAGGAGGGCAGAGATGCCAGGAGGGATGGGGGGCAGCAGGGATGGAGGATGGAGGGGGAGAAGGTGGAGGCAGCTGGGGCAGGGAACAAAGGGAGCACCACGGCCTGACCTTACTTCTGTTTGCCACTTGCCCCGGGGGCTATCGGATTTGAGGCATGACCACAGAGCAGCTCCCAGGAATAGGAGCATATCTGGTGTTCCTGTTCGTGCCCACGGCTGAGGTGGGTGATCCTGCACCAGCTGGGGGCAGAGCTCCTCTCAACGCTCCATCCTGACTCTTCCCAGCAGACAAACACAGCTGCCCGGCTCTCCTGTCGCTCCATGTACCCAAAATGCCCCATGCAAAATGGCTGGAGGATGCTCTGCATTTCTCCAGACAGGAGGGTTTGCCAAGTGGAAAATCCTCCACACCTGATTTCCACCCTGCAATGGGTCTTTTGGGCTGGAACAGTCCCCAGCAGGGCTGGGCTGCCTCTCCTAAGCAGGTCTCTGGAGCTGGCTGTCCTCAGGCCTGTGGCCAGGCTGAAATCCAGCACTTTGGAAAGAGATGGACGAGGATTTCACATCCAGCGGAGATGGTGCCAGAATAGGATCGGACTCACTGATCTGATGCCCACCATCACATCGAGAACGGCAGCCTAGAGATGCTCTCCCCTCTTGGCTTCTCAACAGGTGAAAAAGTTCTTCCTAGGAAAAGCCTTTTCTCCCAGTCCCTGGCAAAGCCCAGGATAGAACCCTTTGGATCCTGCAGGGACAACGCTGAATGCCAACCGGCAGCCCCAGGACACACAGTATCCCTCAAACAGCACCACAGGGAGTTCTGAGGCTTGTGCAAGCAAGGGGCAAAGCTGGGAAAGGGGAAAAAACCAGCCCCAGAAACACAAGCCTCCGTCGGGGTGGAATATTCCACCACCCCTTAGAAAATCTCTGTGCTGGAGAGACAATCAATAGTACACAAATGAAATACAGCTGAAAACACTAAATGTTTCCACATGCCCTTTTGGAGGGAATAAAATCCTTCAGGACAACCTTAAGAGAAAACAAAAGCCAGGCAAATAGCTCAAGCACAGGTCTCCTTTAATTACTGCAGCCCAGTGAGAGATAAAACAGAGATCCTTCGGAATAAACAAAAGGATTTGATTTCCTCCACTTCAGCAAACGCAGCCACCATTTCTGTGGAGGGGTTTGGTGGTGAGGTTGGGGATTTGATGGGCTGACATGTCCTTGATGAATGGCAAAGCATTGGGCCCCCGGAGAGGGAGCTTGAGGCTAAGCCCCAGGCTTGGGACTCCCAAAACTTCAAGTGGCTGCAAAGAAGTAGGTTTAGAGACGGGAAAACTCTGTCCTACCCACCCGAGCTGCCACCAGAACTCACGGGGACTGAACAAACCCAGCACAGCGCAAAGTCGGACCGCACAACCCTGGGAAAACGAGTCAGGATCTTGTAGGGCTCGGAGCTTGTAGGAACCCCGGAGCTTTGCCCAGACGAAGCTGTGGCGCAGGGACTCGGCGCAGCCCCGGGATGCGGGGAGCAGGACGATGCTGGGAGCAGGAGGACGCTGGGAGCAGGAGGACGCTGGGAACAGGACGATGCGGGGAGCAGGACGATGCAGGGAGCAGGACGACGCTGGGAGCAGGACGACGCTGGGAGCATCCCACCCGAGCATCCCAGCCGGTTGTGCTCCGCGCCCCCCACCGCCCGGGCTTCCCCCTTCCCGTGGCAGCCCCAATCCGTGCCAGAGCCTTTCCCTGGCCCGACGCCCCCGGAGAGCCGCGGAGCGGGGCAGGCGGGGTGCCCGAGCCGTACCTGGGCGCCCGGGCCGGGCAGGAGCGGGCGGCGGCGGGTCCGGAGCGCGGCGGCGGCGGCGGCTGGGGCGGGGACGGGCCCGGACGGCGGGGCAGGGCCGGAGGAAGAGGAGGAGGGCAAGAGCGATAGCAGCGGGAATAATAAATAATAGGAAGAGGAATAATGACGGGAGCGATGGAGCGGGAGCGCCCAGGCGGGTCCGGCCGCGGGGGAGGAGTTTGCGGTGGCCGGAGCTGCCGCCCCCAGCACCGCCCCCGGCCCCACGGCAGGGGAAAAGCGGGGACGGACACCCACTGAACATACACTAGGTCTAATCCTCTCCTGGGGAGCACACACTGGCAGCACCCCCGAACTCCTGCGTGCCTTCAGGCCACCCCCAAAGCCAAGCCCTGAGCACCCCAGGCGCTGTCAGACCTGCAACATCGCCATGCCCAGGTCCTGCAGCACCCCGGGCACCCCAAAGCCGCTCCTGCAGTCCCCCGAGCACCTCCATCCCTAACAGCGTCTCCTGATGTCACCACTGCCTCGGCCCCATGCTGGGTGTCCCAAGATGCTCTGGCTTGATCCATTCACTATGTCCCAGCTACTCACACTCCTCTGTCTCTGCCACAGCCAGGAGAAAAACCCATCCCACATCACAGCCACAGGGATGAGCAGGGGCCACGGGTGGGAATGCCAAGCCTATCCACCATTTTTCAGGGAGAATGACCCCCCTCTCCCACGACTCCCTGTAAAACACATCTCTCTTAGCAGACACTGGCTTCCCAGCGTGAGGCCGGAGGTGCTGCCGGCTTTGCTGCAAGCTTGGCCCAGTGCTGTGTGCCCCAAGCCCATGCTGGCACTGGGAAGACACACACACACAAAAGGTATTGCTCCCAGTAAGAGTTTCCAGCTGCTGGGAAGCTTTGGAGCTCCAAACCCAGAGGTTAAGCTGGAGAAGGTACAGCTTGCAGTTGGCATTGCCTTTGGAAGCGGAGTGCTGCTCACTGCTGCGATAATGATAATTGAATCTCATGCCTTGCACTGCGAGCTGACCGCCACGAGCATGAGGATTACTGTGCCAGGAGAACTTGTGTTTGCCTGGTTCTCTCTGGTTTTGGTCTCAACAGGGCACGAAAGCCATGGCAAGGCAGTGCAGCTTGGTGGGATTAATGCAGAACCTCTGCTACGGCGAGGCAGTCCAACTCTCCTGTGCTTCAGTTTCTAAGCACAAGACACCACCGATACTTTTCCTCCCTGCAGAGCAAGCCATAAAGCTGGGCAGAAAGCACCACTCACCTTCTCCTCCGGCAGCTTGCCGTCCGTCAGGGCATCTCGTTGGGCACGGATTGCTCTCCCTGTCCTTCCAGCCCAGCCCTTGCAGCTGCTCGCTGTCGGTGCCAGGAGCCCGACCCGCTGATTCCTCCCCGGGATCCAGCAGCAGAGCTGAGCCGGAAGGAAAGAAACGCGCGTTTGGATGCAAACGGCTCTGCGCCTTCAGCAAAAGGGCAGGATGAATTATGAAATGCAAAGGTGAGATAAGTGGATCCTGTCACAGCACTTACCCTCTGCACCACAGGATCCAAGCGCCTGCTGGCTGCGGGATGAAGGAAGGGCTGTGTGGCACACACAGACACCTGCACACAGCCCGGCCAGGGACAGCCTCCCTATTCCCCTGCCGAAAGGAGAATCCACGTTCCACTCCAGCACATCAGAGGGCTGGCAAGTACAGAGCAGCACGGACCGAGAAAAGCCAGCACGCAGAGTATTTCTGCGGAGGGTGGTGGAGATGCATTTTCCCCCTAGCTGGGCTTCAGAGCTGCTGGAGGGATGGGAATTAGAGACATCCAAGCGAGCACGGAGGAGGAGGAGGCCAGGAAAAGTGACAAAGTCATTTCCTGGGCTGCTCTGGGCAGGATGCGAGGAGGTGATGACAGCCCAGGATGCAGGGAGAGCCACTTCTCCCCTCAGCAAGCACTGCCAGGGCCATGGGAGGCATTATTACAGCTAATTCAGGAACTGACATTTCGCCGTTTCCATGGATGGACATGGAAAAGAGTTTCTTTGGGATTAAGGAGTCGCTCAGCTTACACAGAGCTGAGATTCCCCAGAGCCAGACGGTGCTCCTCCATCACCCCCGTGGCTCCGGGGCTCCAAAGCAGGCGGGCGCTGCAGGAGATCACAACAGAGCGAATGTGAAACAGCATCGCTCCAGCGAGCAGGTTATCAGCTCGCCTGATTCCAATGCTGGTCTCATTTTTCCCCCCTCAAGCTGTCTTTCCTATTGTTGTTTCATTATTTTTTAAAGCAATGCATGGGTGACCAAACAGAACAGAGAAGGTGGGATTCCCGCTCAGTGGTGGCTGGGAAAAGCTCAGAAACAGGAGCACCAGATGCTCCACAACAGGGAAAAAAACCAGAAGTTTTTGTTTTCAGTCAATGTGGTTTTAAATAAAACACATGGTTTGGGAGGCTCAGCTGGCATGTTCAGGGTGTTTGAGGTTAGCACTACTGGCAAACCAAGCAGCAGTTTGATACAAAATACTTGTCAAGTTCTTATTTCAGTTTGTTTTGGGGCAAGAGCAGCACAAAGCACCTGCAAAGCATCCTGTCTTATTGGCATCTCGGGATCAGCTGCTGCCAGGGCACCACAAACAGGTCAGCATGCCCAGGCCCCAGGCACACAGGTACCCTGGCAATAGAGGGATCATGAGCCTGCCAGACTCTCCCCCTCTGCAGCCCTCAGACCTTGCAGTACCCACACGACCAATTGACTTTAAGGCTTGTAAGTGCTGCAGCTAATCCTGTATCAGCTCTTGTGGGTTTTACAAAATTCCATCTTTCCCGTGCTGGAAAGGATTTCACTGACGAGCTTTAAAACAAAACCATAAAATACTTCTGGTTCCTTCTAGTTTTTCTCCGCTGTAAAAAAAATCTAAGCCCCCAGACTTCTCTTCCCACAACGATGCTTCACACCCTTATTCGTGAGGATGAATATTCAGATAAACAACTCAGCGAGTCCTTGTTTAGGGGATTCCTCCACGATATCTACACATGCAAAGCCCACGAGATGCCCAGGTGTGTGCAGGGAGCCCCAGCCCTGCTGTGGCGCTCCCGGGTGCCCTTGCCTGGGTACACCTCACCCCCTGCACTCCAGCACATCAATCATTTCCTTCCTGTTCAGGCCAGCATTTCCACCAGCCCAAAACGCTGATGCCAGAGGATGCTCAGGAGCTGAACCCGCAGCTGCTGGCAGGAGAATTTATTCCGTTCTCTGCTAGATCTTGCTTTTATTTTCATTTCAGCGGAGCCCAAGGCTGCTGTATCAATCAGAAAAAGCCTGACAGTGCCAAATTCCATCCTCACCAGCGTCCAGCCTGCTCCTCACAGGTTTCAAGCTCTCTAGTTGCCTTGTGCACTCAACATCAGGGCTGCTGGGCTGAAAATGGGCGATTAAGACATGGAAAGGTCCTTGGGAGTCAGCCAGAGTGTTTCCCTGTTTCTGGTTGGGGGCATGAGTGCATGCACAGGTTACAGTGTCTCAGCACGACCCTGTGGTACCCTCACCCCTCCCTGCACCGTCCTGCCTCTCATCCCCATCCCGGAGCAGATGGCCACAGCCTCCCAAGCCTGCCTGCTCCCTGGGGAGAGCTCAGGGGAGCTAATGCACGGCTCCCCCCTGCACAGCACATGTCCCATGCCAGATGTGCATTCGTTAGCCATTGTACACCTCGGTGGCTTCGCTTCTGCCCACACAAACGCTGAAAAGCAGGCTCAGCCTCACGAGGAACATTCAGCAGGAGCTGCCCAGCAGCCCCAACATCTCCATCATCTGAGGGATGCGCCCATCCTGCAACCCAGGGATCACACATACCCATGCACCAGTGTCCCAGGAAGGTCTCTGTGCAGCTGCATTCCCCCCAGATCAGTTTCTAGGGAGTGTGCAGTGTTTAGGGGACTGCAGAGACCCCCCCATCCCAGCGGGCTGGGGGAGAGATGTGCCGTGGCACCAGCGCACCCACTGGATGGGGCAGATATTTTCCCTCAGGAGCTGCTCGAGGCAGGGTGCATTCCCCAAAAGATGATCTTTCCCCATCACTGCGACTATCTAGGAACTCCAGCCCGGGTGTCGAGGACCAGGGCTGCCCACGCTGTGCAGGAACACACAGGGACACGCTGGGCTGCCCGTCCGTCTGCGCCGGGGCAGACAGGATGAGCCTTGGCTAATGTCGTTAGCCAAGAGTTATGCCTTCTCCTTCCCAAAGATAAATATCATTAAAGCTCAGGCTCGAGTATTTGACATCCAGAGCTGCAGTGATGTTCCCCCGCGGTGGGGGTTTACAGCTTTGGGCTGTCATTAGGCAGCAGGGTAGTATTAACCCCTCACACTCCCACCCTGGGAGCAAGAGCTGCTTCCCTCCTTCAGCTGGCTCAGGGGCATGGGAGGAAGCTCGGGAGTCCAGGGGGATCAAGGCATGGGATTTAATGCTGTGGAGGGCAAATCTGGGTAGCCCATGGGGTGCTTTATCTGTGCGCTCCTAGACCCTGCCAGGAGCTCTGGATGCACTTCACCTCACCTCTAGATAGTTCAGATGTGGGGAAAATATCCCATATTCCATTTTGGACTGTTCAGTCAGAACCTCGGATGTTTGCTCTGAGCTGAGTAAACACATCCCTCCAGGTTCTTCCTCCCCAGGAGACACAGAGGGAGCCAAACAAAAGGAACAGGCTCCCTTGCGTGGGGTCTGGGCAAGTTTGGGATAAAAAAAGGGGAAGGGACAACACCACCAGCTGTATCCACTGGGACAGCTACAAGAATGGTGGTGCCTGTGGAAAACTTGGAGAAATTAAAAATGTTGATTTTCACCCTCCTTGCCCAGCACGTGTGAGGAGGCAGGGTTTATCCCAGCCAACACAGGGATCCCATGGGGAATGTGCTGATGCCCTTTGGATACATCTCTGGTAAGAGACACATCTTTCCTTTTGCCCACCCGCAAACATGAAGTCTAATTACTTGATGGATCTGAGCTGCTTTTCCCGGCTCCAGGAAGGAAATGGCCCACCTTGTGAGCAACCTGGGGCTCTCCAGCAAGGAGGTTTTACCCTGCTCCAGTGCTCCTGGAAGAGCCCCTGGTTAGGGGTGCTGCTGGTCGGCTCTCAGGAGAGCCAGGGATTGCCTTGGTGCATCGATCAGTGAGGGGTCTCTGTGCCTGCCAAGCCACAGCCCTGCTTGTCTTGGCAGAGGCCCAGCGGTTGCTGTGGGCACTGGTAGGGAAAACATGCCCAGTGGGATTTGTGGTTCATGTGGCTCCAAGCAGGGCCAACAGCGGGGAAAAGCCCATCCCAGCCCCAGAGGGGGAGCTTGGGTGATGCTTAGGGGAGTGGGGAGGACAGACAGAGCAGCAAGTTAACTCCTTCCAGCCAAGCATGACCTTAGCACACATACACCGACCACCTCTCCAGGCTCATGGCAATGCAAGCTCCGTGGGTTGGTTGGAGCATCCTCCCATGGGGCACCCATGTGACAGGGCAGTACGGAGCAAACCCACAGGGAAGAAGTCAGGCTCATCTGCTGCCAAGCTTCAGGAGACATCAGCGAGGAGCAAGGGGTGCAGTGGTGCCACCCCAACCCAAAGCAGCACCCCTTAGCCCCAGCACAAGGCTGGGCTAAGACCTCCACTGGAAGGTTTTCTCCCCTCGTTCTTTAGGGAGCAGAGCCCTCTCCAACCTTCCTGGCTGCACAGGAGCCTTTCAAAGTCACATTCTGGCCACAATCAAGACAGCAGTGCCTGCCCAAACCCTAGCACTGACTGCTCCTGGCTGTGGGCAGAGAAGGGTGGCTCTGCTCTCCTTCGGGATAGGTGAGAGGGAGATCAGGGAAGATTGAGACATTCACCCCAGTGACCACCCAGCCAGCCCCCAGGAGCCTGTAGGGCACTGGCTCTCTGCATTCCCACCTTCCCTGCCCATCCTCATGTTCTCGTCATGTATCAGCTCTTTTCCAGGTAACTGCAAAACCACGGGCAGACAGAGCTTCAAAACTGCTGTGAACAAGCCCGGGAGAGCATCGATGAGCCGGGCTGGTCCTAGGGCAGCCTCCCTGCAGCGTACGGGCCTGGAAACGCAGGGAGCTACTCCTGGGGCATCGGTGGCCAGGCCAGGGATGAGCGACAGCAGCTTCCCCCCGCACTGCCGAGCCGTGCAGCCCACTTCGTGCTGTTTCTGGCCCCTTGGCTTCCCTTCCCGCAGCCCCCCGCTCCGGAGGAGCCGCATGCGGCAGCAGGGCGGGATGCCCGGCTCTGCACGCAGCCCGGCCACGGCCACACGTGTGCGGAGGAGCGGGGGGAGGTCGGCCCCGGGTCACCCGAATGCGGCTGGAGCACCGCGTGGGCTGAGGCTGCGGCGCCGGAAGGTTTCCAAGCACCTTCAGCGCCCCGGGAGCGGCTCTCGCCGGGATCCCAGCTCCTCTCCATCCTGCTCCCGAAGGGGCCAGGCCACCAAAAGGAGCTGGTCTCACACTTCTTGCAGCCCCTCCCAATGTCTGGAAGTGCTGGGGAGAGCAGTGGGGGCAGCCAGGGCCCCTAAAGCATCCCTGCCTCGCCGGCCCCTGCCCGCTCCAGCGTAGCCCAGACTTGTCCTCATTTCAGGCTGGGCAAACAGCGGCCCGGCCCCAGAGGTAGTGAGATGATGCCAAACCTCCTAATGGAGCTTGACAGCAGTGGGATTAAAAGCACAAGTGAGATCGCAACCCCTCTGCAATCAGCTGCTGCCCTGGAAGAGCTGAATCAGAAAAGAAACCTCCTGGCAGCAGGGAGGGGATGAGGAGCCCGCTCACACGCAGGGTGAGGGCAGCAGGGGCCAGGGGGAGCCTCGTCCATCCCGAGCCCTCCTCACTTGCCCTGCCAATTCCTTGTCGGTAGGAAGAAGCCAATCTTCACCTCCTGCACCAGCACCAGGGAAGGGTTTCACCAGCAGCAGCCCCAATTCCAACTGGTCCTGAACTTTGGATGCACAACAGCCCATGCCATCTGCCCCACTTCTTGCTGCCTGCGAGGTCAAGGCATTCCACAGCATCCACAAGGAGCTCCCTCCTTTCTCCCTCTCCTTTGAATGCTGTGCTTGGAGTGGTGCCACTGAGGCTGGAAACAACACCTGAGCAGCTAGGTCCAAGATGGAGAGAAGATGGGAGAACTTGCTGGGATGCAAGGGGTGCTCAGGAGGACACCCACAGCCCCCGTTTCTGTGGGACAGGGTGTGCACAGGTCCTTGCAGCCAGCACCAAGCCCCAGAGCACAGCCCTGGTTCAGCTAAAAGGCAGCACTGACCCACTTCCCGCCCGAGGGATGCTCCAGCAGCGTTGCTGCCCCACGTTTCCTTCACATTCCTTCCCGCCGGCAGGAGCACGTTGGCATTTCCCCCAAAGCCACCCAAACGGGCCTTTGCAGAGATGCAGTGGTGGCCAGCTGGCACAAACCATCCCAGGGATGTCCCCCAAAAAGCCAGCGAGGCACAAGCACCATCTCCATCCCTGCTCATCTGAAACCCAGCGGCCAGAGGCTGCTCTCCTGCCCAGCAGTAATTTTCTCCCAGCAAAATGCAAGGCAAAACCAGGGCTTTTTACTGCAAGAAAAAGGGAGCCACTCCAGGGACCAGTGGGAAGAGCTGATGGGTCTTGGCACAGCGCTCAGGCTGAAAAGCTCCAGCTCCAGACCTTATTTTGCAATGACCTGTACCAAGATTTGGCTTTTCCCTTTTTCTTGCCAAATGGAAAGAAAAAGAAAGCCTTCCAGGTCAGAGGAAAGAAAAGCATTTACTCATGGGTCAAGTGAAACAATCTGATGCAGGGTTGAATGCACTTTTATCCTCCCCAAACAAGGAAAAGATTCAATTTCCATCTCAAAAAAATCCCATCTAAAAATAAAAAAGACAAATGTTTTTAGGGTCAGAAGCACTCAGTTTTGGTTTTCAAGCCCAAATGATTTGCTCAGCTGAACCCCACGTTGCAAAGCACGGCTTGACTCAAAAGTGCAGAGGGGTGGGGAGGGATGGGCTGATGCATTGAGCTGGAAAATGTCCCCCTCGCTGAGATGGCACAGCCACAGCGACCACCACAAGGTCAGCCCGGGACCACCCATGCCCCCGGTGACCACCCGTGCCCCTGGTGACCACCCATGCCCCCGGTGACCACCCATGCCCCCGGTGACCACCTCTGTCCCCAGCCTGCAGCCTGGGAACCCCGAGCTCCGCTCCTGCCTGGCCGCAGTGCCGGGAGGGAGGGAGGGAGGGAGGTGTTTGGCCACCTCTGCAGCACGCTGCTCATCCAAAGCGAGCTGTCACTTCCCATCCTCCTCGCCAGCCAAATCCTTCCTGACATCCCGTTTAAAACCCAAAGCGCCCGATTACCGCCGGGGCCAGGCAGCCGGGAGAAACCTTTCCATAAACACACTCCCCAGAACAAAATCCCTGCCTAGAGCACTGCTCCTCACCCTTCCCAGACCCACCCACGTGCCACGGCTACCAGGGTCCTTCTCGAGGTGGTCCAGGTGTGGCTCTGCTCTTAGGTGCGTGGCCCCAGCCACAGGGACATCACGTTTCCAGCACCGGCTTCCCCCCAGCCCAGCAGGGAAGAGCCACCTGCCCCAGCTCCATCCTCCTGCCAGGGCTGACCCCAGACCCCCCACCTCCCCCAGTCCATTAGCAAATCCCTGCAGCACACACCTTGCTGGTGCTCTGCTTAACCCCGGCTTTTAGGGAGAGCTGCAGAGCTACAGAACCTTTCAATTTTTAATTCCCTCTAAACATTTTGGTCCTCTCCCCAGGGACTCCGAGTCCATTGCCTCTGACAGCAGCAGGGATGCCCCACAGCTGTGGGGAAGGGGGAAACCAGGGGCAAGGGAGGGGAAAGCAGCTCCACCCAAAGCTCCTTTGGAGGAGCAGGACCCCCTTACATGCACACCCTGGGATGAGGGGCATCCACACCGGGCTCCCCAGTGCCCCATGGAGACACTCCACAAGGAGGAGGAGGGGGGACTCCAGACCCCTGAGGGACGTGCCACCTGCAGGGACAGGGCTGTTGCAGAGCAGAGCACCCTCCTCCTTCCATCAGACACATCTGTGGGTCTGGGTTCCCCCAAAACTGACGAGAAGGTTTATCCCAATGCCTGGCACAGCCACCTCTCCTTCCCCACCACCTGGCACTGGCACACAGCAATGCCCAAGAGCAAGGACATGAACACAGCATCACTTTGCAGCCCCTGAGGCATCTTTCTCTTTTTTCCACTGCCTTAGGCAACAAATGTACAAACAGGGACCCTGCTGGGCATGAGCAATGTGAGCTGAGCTGCTGAGAAGGGAGATGCCATCACAGAGCTGGGAAGAGCAGCTCAGATCACCTTGGAGCAGGGGAGCAGCTCCAGGTGGGTTTTCTGTCCCTCAGGTGCCGGGCAGTGGGAGTCCAGGCTCAGGGTTAAGGTTCAGCTCTTCACCTTTTATCCTGATTGAAAGTGCATGGAAAACTAACCAAGCACTTGAACACAACATGTGAATGGCAAAAACTCAGAAAAAAGAAATCCTGATCAGTTAAGCATGAGGAAAGGTACATGGGATTGCAGCAGGGCCCTGCAGCCCACCTTCAACAGGTACCCAGGGTGCAAAAAGAGTGATGTGCCCAGAATATGCTCCCACCATCCCCAAACTGGCAGATTTCGGAGTTCCCAAATCCCAGGGATACTGTTTAACACTTGCTGGCTCCCTCCCACAAATTTGCTGCTACCTTTCTGCACACTTGAAAGCTCCCCGTATCCACACAGCACCTTCCAGACCCCACAGCATCTCCCCATTCCCAACTTCTTGAAACAGCAGTGAGACCCATCCCCGAAGCTCCCAGTCACATGCCCAGGCAGCCTGGGGACCTGCTGCACCCCAGGCAGGGAGCAGGGCAGAGGCAGCTCCTGCTGGGCACGGGGACCTGCCCACTCAGCAGGATGTTCTTCAGCCCCTCACCTCCCTCGCAGGTCCCCAGAGGAGTTTTAGGCTGCAGGGAGCTGAGCTGCTGAGCGCTGGCCTTGGCTGCCATCTAGCAGTGACCCAGCAGCAGCAGCAGGGATGCAGTGACAGCTCTTCCAGGTCCAGGCCCCTGCTGCAGCCCAGGGAGGGGTAGAAGAGGATTTGGGGGTCTTCTCAGGACACCCCACCTGTCACCTCCCTGCCTCCATTGCAGTGATGGATGACAAAAACGTGCAGTGAGTGCCCCAACCCAAACGTAGCACCAGAGAAGTCAGGAAACCTCTGAACCTCCCTGCTGGGTTGGACAACCCCTGCTCCTCAGCATTCTCCTTCCATCTCCTTCATTAGCTTTCCCAGCAGCTGCTTTCTACCCAGCCACAGATTTTCAGTTTTTAGCTGTTTCACTTCCCAAACCACCCTTAAATGCTGAAATTAAAAGTGAAGTAATCATACAATAGTTTGCGTTGGAAGAGAGCTTTAAAGATCAACTAGTCCAATCAACAAACGTCTTATGCTGGGCGTTTATCCATTGCAGTATTACTGCTGATACAATTGAGCTTTTCTTGGTGGCTTGCAGTGAAAGATACCTCTGGCATGGTGGCAGGTGGGCACAGAATGGCCCTTGAAGCCCCTGAAGATCTGAGAAACACTCCAGGCACCAGAAAAGCAGCTGGATGCCAGCATTCCTAGCCAGGGTACTTCTGTTTTCACAGCTTTTCTCTGCATTAGCACCCATTGGGATCGCTTGCCACAGGCAAGGACCTACATAAACACGGTCAAGCTTCAGGCTCTCTCTCACTGGATTCCTCACAGATTTTATTCCATACCTTCAAGATGAGATTCCTGACGCTTTGTATACATGACTAACAAATCACAGCATCTTCTTCTTGGGGAAGGAGGTTTCTTCAGCTCTCCTCACAGCAAGGAGTGTGTAGAGCAGCCACTGCATTAAAAACCAAAATCACATCCCCACATAGCTCATGCACTGAAAATAGGGAGGGATAGGCAGCCAGTTTCCCTGTCCTAAACTTCAAGGATATATAACACAATGTGACACTTGGATGCTCTCCTGAACCATTATATTAAAGAGCAGTAACTCTGCACCACCGGTACAACAAAACCAAACCATTTTCCTGAAAGTAAAACTAACGTTTATCACACATGCTGGGCACACCTGAGACATCACACTCCAGGATTTTTCAAGGGATTAAACGTTTCTGAACAAAAAAAACCTGACAGCATGGTCGTATAGAAGGTCTGTGCTGCTCCAGACAGCCTTCCTTGGCAGCAGCTCCAGCTTCTCCCCTCTTATCCCACCTTCCTTCTCAGCTGGGGAGGCACTGGAAGGAGGCACGGGAAGTGGCCAAGAGAGCAGCGCAGGAGGGACGCACAGTTCCTGAGGTGGCCCTTGGTCACACAGCCCACAGCACCACAGAGGCCAGCCACGAGGCTCCCGGGAAGCTCTTGATCTTCGTGTTTTCTTCATCTGCACAGAGACACAGAAAAGAAAGATCAACTCTACACTGGTAAATCCAAGAGCTCCAGTTTAGACTGAAATCCCTTTTTCCTGGACCTCACCAGGCCATGGAGAGAAGACTTGCTACTGCACACCTGTTTGGTGAGTGACATGTTATAATGCAAGGACCTCTCTCCCTCTCCTCCACCTCCACTTCCCCAGAGGTGGGGAATCAGATGTGAATTCAGTAGCTTGTGCCTAGGGAACTCTAGAGAGTGTTCCAAGGCACACAAACAACCACTGTCTTTGGCAAGTCACTTAATCCACCTTGCACATCGAGCAACTCTTGTATGAGTATTGTAAATTCTTCCATCATTTGGAAGATGGAAGACAAACACCCACACCGGGACTTCATAGGGTTTACAAAATCCTTAGCTCCTTGTGGTTGAGAGACTGGGAGACTCATGAGAGACTGGGAGACTTATGAAATGAACACTCGAGTGGAGAAACAAATACTTCTGCATGCAAGCAGCAGAAAGTCTAGAAAAGAGAACAAAACCCAACAAGGAGAGAACTAACCCTCAATTCATTTGTTCCCATTAAACAATCAGAAATCCATTTTGCTGCACGAAGGTCACGCCAATGCATTGCATCGGGCTATTTATTACTGTGCCATCTCCAGCCTACAGAAACACCAACATTTCCATCTGTTCCAGCAGCACCAGCCCTCAGAGGCACCCAAGAGGGACTGCACAACTCCCAGGGCAGTATCAGACTGCTCAGCTTGCTGTCAGCCAGCTTTGATTGACCAATCTGTTCATTCTGTCAGGGGGGCCCAGCATGGATGGTACTGCCATGAGCAAAACACTGGGGTGTACAGCTTCCTAAAGCTGGGCCTTGCTGGAAAAACCTCCCATCTTGCCTCATTTCTGCTGGTTGCCTGGAGTAAGTAAAGGAGGTATAAAAGTCTTCCACTGACTCGACTGAGACAGCAGGCATTGAGGACTCTCCAAGAGAATGAGGTGTCTGCAAATGCGTGTAAATAAATGGAGAGGGTCCAATTAGTGCACACTCAGCTCATTAGCTGCCCCGATCTTAATTATCTCTCAAAATTTACAAAGAAGTGGAAGGTCAGCAAATTGGTAATTAAAAAACCACAACAAGAAGACTACACAACAACAATAATCCCTCAGTTCCCTTGGCCAAAGGGCAGCTTTTCCTGCACAGCAAGCTGGAAAGAGCCATAGATTATTACAAGACACAAGGCAGCCTCTCTTAGCAAACAATTAACAGCTGTCTCATATCTCAGCAGCCCCACGCAGAACCAGCGATGGCAATGACAGAGGGAATTTCTGCAAGGAGGCAGGAGCTGAGTCAGAGGAAGCCCCTCTGCATTTTTGCTTATGAACTGAAATGAAATTTACATTTCAGGGATGTTCACTCATGTCTCAGCCACAGACTAGAGCTGGTGTTTGTGTTTTTTAACTCAGTACGGAAGAGAAAACTAGTGAAATGACAGACAAGCAGCAATTGAACCACAGCTGTTCAAAAACTGGGTACTTGCTCTGGAGGGTGCTTCTGTTGTCAGGGCACGAGGGGACTGTGAGGCACCCCTGCAGCAGCAAGGACAGCCACACGGCTGGGCAGCAGGAATTCAGTGCTGACAGGATGCCAAGACAGGCATCACTAGAGCCCAATTAGCCAACTACTCAGCTGGATACCAGCAGCCCAGTGAAAACCTCTGCTTAACATGCAGTAAAAAATAGGAGTGTTAGGACAAGAACAAGGTTACAAGGTGATTTTTATCTCATCCTGCCACCCACACCATTCTCACTGAGGGACAGGATGCATTTATATTCCTCCAGTCTTCAAATCACCGACTACGTCTGACATTTATGGATCTTGCTTTAGTCAGCTAGGTGAGGAACTCTCCAGATTCCTGCATTTGAAAGACAAACTCAGATCTGCAGTCTTCCCCACATTACCTTCTTCCAAATACATACAATAAGATGATGGTTTATGTCTTTCAGTTCATTTGATAAACTGACAGAGCAAGGACATTAATACCCAAGCCACACAGCTTACACAGTTTCTCTAGCACACAAACCTAAGCTGGCTAGACAAAAACCTAGAGAAAATGACTACTTTACAAGTGACTAGCATTACACTCGCTCTGGCTCTTATTTCAGAGCAGTGTCAGAAGCACAGCCCCAGAGCAGGCCCCCTGCTGAGGCTTCAACAGCTGACATTTGCTTGAAAGGTGCTTTGGCCCCCGCAGGAGAACGTCTCATGAAAATGCTACAATTTAAATACCACAGAAAAGGGGAGAGCATCACCTGCAGACAAGTGTTCCTGGTGTTTCTAATGGTACTACCCTAGACTGCACCCAACACCTGGGGTTTACTCCCTCCTTAAGCTCTCAGCTCAGCAGCTAATCAAACTGTTAAATAGCCAAGGGCTTCTCTTACCGTGCTCTGAAACCCAAGGTGTAAAGCATACACATAAGCTTTACATTCACCCTTAGAGCTATAAAACTGTAGTTGTACACAACCTCATCCCCAGCAACCACCAGGACAGCAAATCACTTCCTTTCAGGTTAGTTTAGGATGAGCAAGACCCCTTAATGCAACTGTTCACCACCAGTACTTCTGTTCTTTTCCTGTATTTACAGGCTGCCCCAAGTTATTACACATCCTGTGCCAGAGCCCAGAGATCTAAGAAGAAAACACTCACTTCCTGGCTCCCAGGAGTGCAAAACCATGCAAGTGTCAAGTCAAGCTCATCACAAGAATCTGGCACCAGTCTGAGTTCTCAGAGTCCATTCTCAAACTGAAAAGTTGTGGTGCACATATGGGAGGCTGGAGAGACCACACAGACTCCCTGAAGTCTGCAAAGGGATCAGAGGACAGGCAGCTAGAAAGGTATTTATGGTCCACATAAACAATAGTTTTCATATTATGTTTCTGCTTACTTTTGACAAAAGAAGAAAACCAACTCCACAGAAAACTTGCACAGGACTAAAACAAGACACATCTGCTGAGCCCTGGAGCTGATTTCATGGAATGACAGCTGTGCCAAACTCTCACCTGGTCACAGCTTGGCCCCATCCAGCTTCGAGGTTGCTGTTTCACTGTCTGCATCTCGAGATTCCTGCTGCAACCGAAGGTCTGCCTCCACCACTTCAGCATTCCCCTGCTTCCCACTGGGCTGGACATACAAAGCTGAAGGATTCAGCTCCTCAAATTCCTAGAAAAAATAAAAAACACACCACAGTGTAGTACAAAAACCCTACGTTGTAACTACCACAAAGAATAAAAAGGATTCAGTGAATCTCTAACAGGTTTTATGAAGGTGCACAACACCCAAGAGTTAGCTCCAAATTCTTGCAGAAACAGCCTTATTATGAAAAATCAACTTCTCTTCTGCCAGCAGCAAAATTTCTCAGCAATTGGGCCTACACATGCAAAAATACCATCATAGGATCTAATCCTGCCAAAACATGCAATTCTGCATCTGCTGAATAAACAACAGATAGAAGCACTCCAGGCTGTAAAACTCAGCTTTCTGCTGAGATATAAAATCGTGGCAGGACCTTTCCAAGGGTTTGCATAATCCACACAGTTCTTACTGAAACTGAGCTGAGACACACAAATAATGGCACAGGTAAGCCTAAGGCACAAATGCTCTGGCTTACAGCTGGTGTGTCTATCCAAAGACAACAGCCAATCTACCATGGTTATGCCACCCAGCACTGTACATTTCACTGGCCAAGTATGAGAGCTGTTAAACCAAGATCATTTCCATATCAACTTTTAATCCATTGCTAGAAGACGGGCAGAAAACAGTTTGTTCTACTAAACAGAACATCTCTGCTGTATCATCAGATTCCACCTTAAGCAAAAAGCAAGCTCTCACCACAGTTAGACACACTGGGATGCAGTCACAAAATGATAAGCTACAGGAAAGCAGGGAATACCAGTTTTGCTCTTCACAAAACCACTTGCTTCAAGGGAAGAATCGTCCCATTACAGGCACCCAGACAGGGATCCTTCCCTTCCCCTTCCTTTTGGCAGCACCCTCCTGACCTGGGAAGGGATGTTCTCTCCACAGACATCAGCATATCCCATATCACTCAAGACAGAGTGGAAGTAGACATCCTCCTTGGTGGATGTGTCACACAGGAAGAGGTACAGAACACCATTCACATATTCATCCACGATGCCCACAAGCTCCTTGACGCGACAGAGGTGCTTGAACAGGAGAATTGCAGCACTGGACCACGTACCCTGAAGAAGAAACAACATAAAGTTACTACAGACAGACCAGTGCCCACCACCTGAGACTTTTCCTTCTGGTGGGCACTTGCCAAAAACCAGCTGAGCTAGGCCAGGCTAGTGATAAATACAGGGAAGTCAGGCAGACAAGCTTCCCAGCATGAAACTAAACCAAACTACCCCAAAGCCTGCAGTTCTCATTACACTGGGAATGCCCTTTCACCCTAAGTACCTACTTCCAAACATAGTTCAAGGGCATTCACCAGTGATTTTATCCCGATTGCCTAAAATACAGTTGGTTCGTTGGTTTTGTTTGTTGGGGTTTTTTTCTTTAACTTTTTGGGTTTTTTTGGGTTTTTCTTCTTTCCTGGAACCACGAGACTTTACAAACATTAAAAGTATCAAAAGTTGTTAAGATGCTGCTAAGCCTCACCACAAGGAGAACTGTGATTAACCCTCAAAACCCAGGGGAAATGCCTTTTTAAAAGCACCATCTTCAAAAACACAGAGGCAGCAACTCTGCTCACACGCTTTCCCTTCAGAGATTGTACTTCTCAGGCTTCTTGACCAAGGGGATTCCCATCACAGAGAGACTTTCTTATGACCTCTATACCTCTCTGGCTGTGCTAACTGCATCAAACCAACTCACTCAAAGCTCTGTCACAGAAGAATGTTTTAAAACAGAGGGCTGGAGCTACTAAAGCTTCAGAAGGACATGGGGGAACTACTGGCAGGGAAAGGAACAAGTTTGCTGCGCTGCTTAACAGCAGCCATTTGTTCCTGCAAGAACACAAGCAAGAATGCTCTGATGGTAAGGAAAGCAGTGGAAGGGTGATTGCTTGTAGAGCAGAGGCTTACCCAGCACACACTGCTGCACACAACAGCACCAATTCTGCTGTAAATATCAACAGGACCTGACTTCACCCAAATGCTTGCCCTTAGCAGGAGGAAAAAACCTCTGCTTGGTACCTCCTGTGCATATGTCAATAAACAAAAGTGCATGTGGACACGTACCTCCACGGGTTTTACCCATGCCAAGGAACATGGGATGGCCTGAGCAGGGAGCTTCGAGTAGTGCCACCTAGAATACACAGGAAAGCCATTACAGCAAAAACAGGGATAAATCAGCAGGAGAGCAGAACTTCCTCCTCTTCTGGGTTTTGGGATCAGTTTAGGAATACAGAAGCATACATTGGATCGTGCACGTAAGACTAAAACCCAACAGCAGCTTCAGAAAACTCTCCATATCCAGAGAATGGGCAGAGCAGAAACAGCAGTAACAGCCAGTCCCTTATGCACTCCCTGGCCCAAGCACCTTCCCATCAAATCCCGTTGTGCAGACAAAGCCAAAGACAGAGAGCCATGGCTTTGGAACCAAAGAATGCCAACGGCCAGGCACAAGGAGAGGCAAACGAGGGGGAAGACACAAATATGGAAAATGTGCTCAGCTGCAGAGAACAAGCACCTCTGACACTGCAAATACATCCCACTTGGACTGATGTGCCTCCAGGAGAATGTGTGTATCCATTCATGCAACCCAGGAAGGAGGATGAGGGAGCTTGCCCTGAGGTGACAGAAAGCAGCAAGAGGACAGACTGAGGAGTGAAGGCAGACACAGGAAAGGATTTAGCAGTGTACCCCAAAGGGGCAGTGCTGGGTCCAGTATTGTTCAAGGTCTTCATTATCGTCCTGGGTGATGGGGGAGAGTCTACCCTCAGTCTGCTGATGACAAAACTGGCAGGAGTGGCTGATGCCCTAGAGGGTCAGGTTGCCACCCAGATGGATCCTGACAGGGTAGAGAAATGGGCAGACAGGAACCTCACAAAGTTTAACCAAGCCCTGCACTTGGGGAAGAACAACACCACACATCAGCACAGTGTGGACCAGCTGGAAAGTGTCATTTTTACCAGGAGGGTGACCAAGCACTAGAATGGGTTGCCCAGAGAGCTCATGGAATCTTCATCCTTGGAAACATTCAAAAACCATTTCAGCATGACCCTAGGCAACCCATTGTAGACGGCCCCACTTAAGCAGGGAGCTCGGACAGGACAACCTCCAGAAGCCTAATCCATCCTCAGCTGTTCTGCAATTCTGCTGCCCACGTGTAATCTACTTACTTGAGGAACCTCAGCCAAGACTTCTGGACAATCTGGAGGTGCCCATAGTCTGCGCAGAACACCTCCACTTCCTGGTCGTTGATCACACGGTGGATGATCACACGGTACCACCACTTGGAGACCATGACACAGCAGAGCTGCCCAGGCCGCACCGCCGACTCAGGCATGATGTATTTGTCAGAAGCAACTTTATGGGAGTAAACGTGTCTGTGAAAGATCATAGCGAGGAACTGCACTTAGTAGGATGCAGGAGATGAACAAGGAGAAATATATATGGGGCATCAAAAGAATCCTGACTTTTCAAAGACCCCACGACATGAATTTTCAGGAGTTAATAGACCCTTTATATCTCTGCTCTGCCACACTTAAACTGAAGCAGCAATAAAATGGCAAACACAAACTTTTAACATTTGAATGATACCCTCGGGGTCCAACAAAAAGTTAATTAATGGGGATTGATCAGAGGCTAAACACAGTCATCATAATCATTACTTTTTTACCATTACCTTGACATATCAGCGTTTCTCATGAACCAGGTTCTGGAGTACTGGCCCAGGTGCAGTGTTGGAGGTGAAGTAAAAGCCTGAACTGAGCACCTCAGCAACAGCTGCACCAGACATGACAAAGGAACCCTTCAAGCTCCTTTCCATAACCCTTCCAGGCTTACAGAGTTCAGAACTGCCAGGACAGAGAAACTACAGGAACTGCTAGTGACCACACTTACTGCTTGTTAGTTGAAAGGAACAGGTAAGTGTTTTGAGCAGTGAGTGTTTCAGGACAGCACCAGCATCTCTGTACCAGGTAATGCAGACAGCAGTGACCATCACCAAGAGCTGGGTGATGCCCAGCTGGAACAGGCAGATGTCATAGCATGCTCCCACCTCATCTCAAACATCAGATCCTGCAGTTTATAGGATGCTTCCGTGCTGCAGATGTGGATGTAGAACTGGCTAGGAGAGACGACGAATTCCACAATGACTCCCACCAAGCACCTTCTCTTCAGAGGTGGCAAACTGCAAAGGCTTTTGTCCTGAACAGCATCTGGAGGGATTTCTGGAGTCGGTGATAACTGCTCGAAACCTTGATGCTACAAAGGGATAAGTGGGAAGTGGCACTCAGATGTCTCGCCATGCACTGAACACACAGAATTTGCCTTTACATTAATTTAAACAATAGTTCTGCTGTCCTGGGGGCTTGTGAATTACTGAATATCAGAGAACCCCAACAAACTGGACAAACTTGCATGAAAACTCTCCCTGTGATAGACACAATCATTTTCACACTCTCTTTCTTTCTTCCCTCCAGTGTTAAGAGGGGTGCTACAAAAATACCATGTTCATATTCCTGCAAGGAATAAAGGAGAGGAATTGGAGTCACATCACATATTTAGACAAAAGTAGTGAATGGCTATTGCCAAAAAAATCAAAACAAAACCAAACCCCAAACCCAACCCACCTTTTTCCTGGATAAGATACTATTTCTATGTTCCATGAGCAGGAAAAAGTACATGATTGAACCAGCAAAACTCTCTGAAAACGATTCAGAAGTGACAGAAGACGTGAATGCATCCCACTTTCACACTAGAGCAACTTCCCAGAGACAAAACCAGTCAAAATCTACAAATTCTGTTATTTTCTCACTTTAGACAAATTTGTACAAGTGAGCTGTTAGCACAGCTTTCAATTTTTCATTATTCTAACTGCTGAAAATATTATTTCACTTGAAGTAGTATGGATGGGAGCCTTAATCAGACACCAGCTACTCTCACTGCCTCAAGAGCTTTTCTTTTGTGCCAGCAGACAGCACTTCTCCACGAATCAGAAGTCAAAAATACTTCTGTTTTACTCACTGTGAACACAGTACAAGTTATCACTGCATCACACATCAGGCAAGGTGTGGGCAGTTCATATTCCAGCACATTCCCTGTTGCTTCCATGGCTAAATTCAACTGCAAACAACGGGGTTTTGCAATAGTAGCTCTCTTAATCACTTTGTAAAGGTGCAGATCATAGAACTGTAGAATATTCTGAGTTCGAAGGCACCCACCAGCATCATCAAAGTCCAGCTCCTAGACCTGCAAAGGACCACCCCAAGAATCCCACCATGTGCCTGAGAGCACATGTCCAAATGTTTCTTGAACTCTGGCAGGCTTGGTGCTGTGACCACTTCCCTGGTCTCTCCTTCTGCAGGACTGAGTAAAGCCTAATGCCCTTCAATTCTCTGGAGCTAAAAATTTTGACTAAAACATTTGAGTTAAATAGTGAGTTAACATTTCTAAGTCTAAGAACAACCGAGGGAATTCTGGCCTGAGCAGCAGCATCACCACTAAAAAACCCTTACAATTTCACAAATTTCCTCTGTGTAGTGCCTGTGAATGGTGGCCTTTGAGGGACAATTTTGCTCTGAGAATGCTCTTCGTATCAGACTCTTAAGGGCACACATGAGCTTTACAGTCTAGCTCACACGTTGTTAGCGAGGACAGACATTTCTTTGAAAGACTTACTGGATGTGTGTGTACTTGAAAACACGCTCACAAAATGCAACAAAGTTATAAAACAATAAAGCAAGAGAACACAGTGTAAAACCAGGCTCTGTAAGAGGTATGGCTAGCAGGAGTGGCTGACTCCTTGCCCCACGCTGGACTGGCAGCTGCCAAGAGTGGTGTGGGTGACACTTCTCCTTCTGTCAGGGCAGCAAGAAAAAGCTCCTGAGATCAGCAGCTCTGTATTTTTTCTCCATCTTGGAACTGGACAGATGGACTCAGCCCTTGTGCCCCATCTGACCCTCAAAACACCTCCAGGATTAGTCTCGGGATACCAGGCAGCAGGGCAAGGATCAGGTTGCATCTTTCCTCTCTACCTTGCAGCATCCTGATGAACAAATGTCCATTGCACATCCAAACTAACACATTCCAAACTGCTCTCCTCCTCTTTGGAGCATTTTTAAATCAAAGCAGCAAACTTGGTGTTTCATGACAAGCAGTAGTTGTATGAACATCTTCCAAGTCTTGTCCTGTCAAGGTCTTTAAACGGGTTCCCTCTGCAATTCCTAGGAACAAAAATCTGGGGCTACCTAGACCATATTCCCCCCATTTTAGAGCCTTCAGACAAGCAGACTTGTGGTTTGACCTAGGGGAATTCCCTGTGGACCTCATCACACCAAAGTAAAATTTCTTTAAAGGATCGGCACAGGCTGCCAAAAATCTCTCAAGGGTTTTATCAAGTGTTACACAAAGTCCAACTCACAGTTCCAGGCTTCCAAGCTCATTAGTACACAAAACACCAAAGCCAGGAAGAACCCTCAGGATTCTTTCCTATGCCTATAAGCTCCAGTTGTACAGCTGGGTATAGCCATAAGAAAAGCTTGGCAGAGGAAACAATCCTAAGCAGAAGGATTTTCCTGAGAAAAAGAAGGCCTAAAGATGCTCAAAAGAAAAAAGTAAAGGAGGGACAAATGTCTGAAAGAAAGATTTGGAAGTTCAGAGCTTTTGCACCACTATTCTCCACCCCTTTCTAAAAATACACTGCAAAACAAAACAAAATAATGACAATTTCCTACCAAACAGCAGACTTGAGACTGCAGGAATCAAGGTCACTGAGGAATGTTCCCCAGCTCTGTCAAACTGGTTGACACTGAAGCCCTGTCAACAGCAGCAGGGGAAATTTCACACAACTCGTCTCACAACAAAGTTATCAAAGTCCAGTTACAAGTAACTACACCAAAAGGTATCACCACTGTTGTAAGCAAGCAAGATAACACTTAACCCGCCTTGGATGATCTGACAGACCTCAAGACCAGAAGGAGACAAGAAAAAGACTGATTTTGGATGTCACATAAAGCTTGTACACCAGGTCAATGTGAGTCTGGTTGCCTGCAGAGTCATCTAAAACAGGTACAAAGATGTTTGAAAGCAGCAGTGCGTCAGCAATGCAAACTCTACAGGAACAAGGTTAGTAAAAAGAGTACCACCCCTTGGAATACGACATGAAAAATCTACAGACCGTTTGTCCAGCCACTTACTTCTTTGAGGTGATCACCCAAATCTGCTGCTCGTGGCTCTGCATCCATCAGAAGTGCTGCCTGGAAGGAGCTCTCTGTCTCACAGGTGGGTTCCACAGGAGGCATCTCAGCTGCAGATGCTGCTGCAAAGACAGCAATTTGCCTGTTATTCTTTCTTGCACTGATGCAGTGCTGCGTATTAAGCAGTAAGGGAAAACATCAAAAAATGAAAGTCTGAAAGCAGTGGTGGTGTTCTCCTCACCACTCGTAGCATTCACAGCCCCCACATTCGTGAGGGCTCACTGTGTCAGTAAGTTAAAACAAAACAAGAATCATCTGCTCTTGGAAGAAAGCTAAGGGTTAAAATCCATCGCTAGAATAATGTTAAAATGAATTTTCCCTGGAAAAGCTATGAATTTGGTAAGAACTCTGTTATTATCCATCCTCTCCCATAGGTTTCATGGGAACGCTGAGTCCTGTCTCTTTTGTGGAACACTGCAGCCATGCCTTTCAGGCCAGTGTTAAATCTTCAGTCTCAAAAAGTGCATGGCAAAGGCTTTACCAGCCTGCAGAGCACACATTCAGAAGATCCTTCTAGTTTTTTCACCTGTTGCCTGGAATGACTAGAAATTCCAGGCCTACACACACATTCAGCAAGTCCATACCCTGAATGGGCTAATCACGCCTTCTTTGACCTCACACCAAAAAAAGAGAGGCAACATGATGAAACCTTCCAGTTAAATTCTCTGCTGCCAAGACAACTGCCTTGTGACAGCTGCTCCTGCAGCACAGAACTCTGTGCTAAACCCCAGGGGAATCAGGACTTCTACAGCAACTGGAAATGCAGCAACAGACACCTGAAAGGCAGCTGCTTGGCCACAGAGCTTGTAAGAGCTACGTGCTTTCAGTTAAACACACCACCTCACCTTGCAGCATCTCTTCTTCCTCTGCCTCACCTTGAGGCATCTCTTCTTCCTCTGCCTCACCTTGCAGCATCTCTTCTTCCTCTGCCTCACCTTGTGGCATCTCTTCTTCCTCTGCCTCACCTTGTGGCATCTCTTCTTCCTCTGTCTCATCTTGAGGCATCTCTTCCTCCTCTGCCTCATCTTGTGGCACCTCTGCCTCCTGAGCCTCACCTTGAGGCACCTCTTCCTGCTCGATGTTTTTTACCAAGTACTTCCTCAGGACCAGCAAGGAACCTGCCTTTGTCTGCTCGACAGCAATGGAATCAGACATGCTTCTGAGGACGTCAAACATGGACAAAAATCCGTACTGCCTGTACTGGAAGGCCCGGCCAAAGCGCCTGAGGAAGGCCCTGTCGAAGTCCCCGAGCAGAAGTGGTGAGGAACTCAGCAGGTCCTGCAGCTCAGCCTTCACCTCTGCTGGCAGGATGGGAGTCCTGGCACTCAGAGTTTGGAAACTCTGCGGATTCTTGGAGTTCTTAGTGGGAAAAGTAGCATTCGCCTTGGTAGCAGTTTTCTTGGATGCCTTACGTGTCTTTACTTTCTGGTTGGCAACCAGCTTGGCAATGCCTTTGGTGGAGTCATCTGCAATGGCTACAACAGGAAAAAACAGACAACCAGAACAATGAACCCTTAGAAACTCTACACTGGCAAGCTCCTCTTCGTTCCTTTCTTTCCTCTTCTCCACAGCCTTTCCAGAAGCAGCTGCCTCCTCCAAAAGCAACCACACTAAATCACAGCTGATTTCCAGCAACCTCTTCCTTTGCAAACTGGACTGAACTATTTTTAAAAGCCAGCAACCAGTTTGCATCCTCATCTCTAGATATTCAGACCAGGTAGGAAGGTAGGTCAAATTCCTGGATGCAGGATCACAAACAAAACCCAAGCTGCTGAGAGTTTTGCTGGGAAAGCAGAATCACAGTCAACCCTCATTACAGAGCACCCCCTGCCCAGGAAAGGTCTCCCTGGAGAACAGCCCAGGTCTTTCCCAAGCTTCTAAGCAACTTTTTCTTGTGTTACTGCAGCACTCAAAAAGCCTCCAACCACTCCACCCTTCCCAATCAACTCTTAGCAACTGCCATTTGTTTTCACAACTCTTCCCCAAAGAAAAAGAAAAAGGCTCTTTGATACAGGCTAAACTTTCTGTGGGGTCAGGCAGGGAAAGCTTCACAGCTTCTCTTGAGAGGCCCCATCCTTGGTTTTGGCTCCTGCTGTAGTCTGCATTTACAGGAAAAGTGTTGCTTACCAGTTCTAGTATACCCATAAGGAAATGCTACCTCTGTTTCTAAACTAAGTGCAGAGTGCAAAAGTGTACAAAAATAACTAGAAGCCTGGGCAACTTTTTCAGCAGGGAAGAGCACAAAGGTGTTAAAAGGGAGATCAAAATACAAGAAGAAATATCAAAGACAAAAACTTAACCAGAGTAGTATGAGAAACAGATTAACAGATATGTGACAGACAGCTCTGCACACCTGGACAACGCTTCACACCAGTGCGAGGCTCCAAACAACTCCTCCACCCATCTGGAAACAAAACCTCACCTTTGAGGATTAAAGCCCCGGTCTTGGAAGAACAGATCCGGACAACTTCAGGCATTTGTGTCACCAGCTCCAAGGTGGACTGGAAGCCCAGGTCGCGCAGAGGGAGAGGCTTGCAGACCATGGCCATGTACTGCTCCTCCAGCTGCTCCGGCGTCAAGCCCGCTTTGGCAGCTATCAGCATCGCCCTCACCTCCTTCTTCAGCACCTCCATAAGCTGCACCCGCTTCGACGCCTCCAAACTAAAGGGGAACACACGCAAGCAGATGGCAACTTACACCACAGCCGCTCGGAATCACGTGGAACTTCGACTTTTTCCCACTTGGCAGCTGAAAGTTGCTGGCAGCATGTTCACCAACAACCCCTGTACTCGCTTGCCAGCACCCCCGGAGTTTAGTACACTGTTTAGTACACTAAACCTCTGCCCTCCACAACCCCTGCCCCTCCAAACACCCTGCGCGTCCATGCTGCTGCCGGAGGACATCCCTCCCACCCACCCACCCTGCAGAAACCCCTCGCATAAACCCCTTGAGACGCCCTGCTTCGCCCCTCGGAGCCCGGCAGGGTCTCAGTCCCCCCCCAGCCCTCCCTGCTGCCCTCAGCCCGGTCCCGGGACGCCCCCGCGCCCCCACACGCACGGCGCCATCGCTCCCGCCTCCCCACGCGCCTGCGCCGCGCCTTTCCCGCCTTCCCGGGGCGCGAGGGCGGGGCGCGCCCCCCCCCCTTCCCTCACAGCGCCCCCTGAGGGCCGCCATTGCAGCGCCGCTGAGGGCGAGGGGGAGCGGCTGCTGCCGCCCTCAGCGCTGGGGCGGGACGGGCGTCCTGCTGCCTCGGGGCTGAGGGAGACAGGAGGGGAGATGCTGCCCCTGCCTTCTTAAAACGAGCAAACAAAAAAAAAAACCAGATTGGAGAAGACCTCTGAGATGACCGAGTCCAACCTGTGACCCAACACTACCATGTCAGCCGGAGCAGAGCACCGAGTGCTACGTCCAGTCTTTCCTTAAATGCCATCAGGGGCGGAGATGCCGCCATCTCCCCGGGCAGCCTGTTTCAATGTCTAATCACTCCTTTCCGTGAAGAAATTGCTCCCTGGGCAGCGTGTTTCAATGTCTAATCACTCCTTTCCGTGAAGAAATTGCTCCCTGGTCCAACTTAAACCTCCCCTGGTGCGCCTTGAGACGATGTCCCCTTGTCTTGTCTCTGGTTGCCTGGGGGAAAAGCCTGACCCACACCTGGCTACACCCTCCCTCCCATCGAGTGGTTGTAAAGAGTGATAAGGTGTCCCTCGAGCCTCCTTTTCTCCAGGCCGAGCTCCCCCCAGCTCCCTCAGCCACTCCTCATCAGACCTGTGCTCCAGACCCTTCCCCAGCTCCATTGCTCTTCTCTGGACTTGCTCCAGAACCTCCACTCCTAATGTTATTAAGAGGAGTCTTGTATTTTGTAAGAGGAGTCTTGTAAGGAGTCTTTACATTTTTTAGCCCCGTCAAAGAGGAAAGTCCACAGTGGAGACACAAAAAAGCACATTAGGAAAGAGCCACACACAAAACAGGACCAGTTCCTTCCACGTAACAATATTTAAAACCAGAAGTGGTTATGAAGAGGAGTCTTGTATATTTTTTTAGTCCCATCTGAGAGGAAAATCCACAGAGGAGACACTGAGTGACTTTCCTGAAGTCACAGAGTGTGGTGAAGTGGGGTGCAATGGCTGTTTCCTGAGGATACCTGTGAAACCCCCTCAACTGCACAGCTGATTTCCACACAGGAGTACTTCTTGGACTCAAACAGGAGCTGAACCTGTGAATTTCGGGACACCGAAGGTTGCAAACCCATCAGCATGTGCTCTTAAAAAATCTCCTCGTTCCAAAAGTTGGCAGCCAAACACATCTCCTGGGCGTGGTGGAGTCAGGACCCACTGGTTGAATAAAACATCAGACAAAAACAGCATATTGCAGGTTTGGAGGTGTTAAATATGTCACGGTGCTTTTGACAAGACACCAGCTGGAATTCAAAACCAGACCTGAGCTGCCTTTTGCTGTTGCTGCTTAGAGCACCACCCGCCTTTTCAGCAGCTGGAGACCACCTCTGCCGGTCCCAAGTTGATAAACGCCAAGTGGAAAAGGTTTCTGGAGCAGTCCCAAAGAATATACACTGTAAAAATTTATTAATTACATCCCATTTACACCCAGCTTTCCTCTGCCTTCAGCCCTCTCCATCCATCACTTCCCTGGTGACCTGCTGACAAGGCACAGCAGAGAAAGCAGGCAGCTGGTGCTCCTGCCCTCCCTGCCTGCAATATCCTGAGTCTGGGTGGAGCACAAGCCCCCAGTAAAACAGGAATCCGTGCAAAAAACAAGATCAGCACCTCCCCAGCTGTCTTCCCAGCTCCCTCCAGCCTCTCCTCCGCATCAGGAACTGGAATCCCTGAGCTCAGCCCTGCCCTGCTTTATGTCCCAGCTGTGTCTTGCTGAAGTGTAATTTCTAGCCAGGTGCTGATTTCTTTAATACAGTTGGTGACTTTCAAAGTGTTTCTTCTGCAGGTTTTTGCAGATGTCAACACAGGCTGAGCAGCATGAAAAGAGAAAGCTCCTATGTTTGCTCTGCCATGCTCCTGCTGTGGAAAACTAGGGAGGCATTTAGGCACAAACTCTTCTGGCAATTTGGATTCAACAGCTCTAACCCTGTGATAGCTGTCACATTAACACCCATTCAGGAAAGCTGGGACCAGTTACTTTCCCTCCTTGCTAAAAGGCGACCCTGGAGAGAAGGGGCTTGCTGCCAATGTCCCTTCATGGTGCCAGTCTAAGGGCTTGTGGCGAGCAGAGCAGCGTGAGATGATACTCACCCAGACATTCACCACAACACCCCCTCCAGACACTCGTGAGTGAGCAACTGGTCTCACCAGCAAAGCTTTTTCACCCTGCTGTCTATTCTGGGCCACTCTCACCTTCTGATATCTTTGGGGCCACATGCCTGACAGCTACTTTTAGGTTGCTTTTCAACAGCTTTGCAGAAACTATCTACCAAAAATCATCGGAGTGCTTCTGATAGTATTTTATTTCCAAAAGTAGGAAGATGCAAATGGAATGTCCTCATGGGGTCCGCCCTGTCCAGGTCTAACTCTCCTTCCCATCTCCACAGCAATGCATGATTAGAGCAGAGCAGCTGGAAACAGCTTGCTCACTTCACTGTCCTTTGTGCCTGACAAGCCTGTGATGACCTGGAAACCAGCCTACTTGATGTGACACCTCCCCTTCTCTCCTCCCCTGCCTGCTTTTCCTGCCTGCAGCAATAAATTCAAGCACACACTCATTCCACTGCCCGGGCAGCTGCGTGCTCCTCGGCACCGATGAGGATGGATAAGAGGTCTCGGAGCTCTTCCAGGGAGTCTCACAGGAGACGCAGAGAGTCCCCGGCTACACAGAGCAAACGAGAGAAGAAGGAGGGCAGCAGAGAAGCTGGCAAAGGAAAGGGAGATATAAAGCAGGAGAAAGCCAAGGAGACCAAGAGCACCGCGGGGACTGATGGCAGGGTGCACACCTCCACGGTGGTGGACGTGGATGATGTGGTGTCTGATGAAGAGATGGAGGCAATGGCATTGCTGGACAGTGAGCAGCAAGAGGAAGGTATGGCTTAAAGAAGGGAAGGGGTTGGAAAACTGTGGGCTCTTTGATGCTGCGTGGGTCACAGTGTGACTCTGCTCTCTGCGTGCTGTCATCACACCCACCTTGCACAGGCGTGGCTGTCCTCAGGATAGGACATGGGAGACTCCAGCCAGCCTCCCAGCCAGCTTCTGCAGGCTTATCAGCACCACCCAGCAAAGCAGTGAACCTGGAAACGAGCAGTTCCATTCCCAGCATCCTTCGTGTTTCAGCTTGCTACTCCCCAGTTCTGTTCATGCTCTGGTCTCTTCCTTTTCTTGCTTGGCCTCCTTTAGGTGCATGGCACTGGCCTTACTGCCAGTTCATAGCCCAAAGGACCTCGCTGCAGGGAAGAACTGCCCTTGAGGTGCCCACTTGCAGCTCACCGGCTCGGTGACCTGTAAGAGCAGCTCCTGGCCACGTGTTTGTGAGGCACAGTCCCAGCCTGCTACAACAGAAGGGAGCATTGTGATCCTTTTGGTGATACAGCTGGGCCTGTTTGGACCCAGCATCACTGCAGGCATGGCAGACGGGTATTACAAGAGCCAGCACCACTTGTGCCCGTCCATGCTAGCACCTCTGCTGCCCCAGAGTGACACCAAGGTTCAGACATGCTCCTGACTCCCTGGGAACTGGTTTTTCACAGCTTCCTCTTTCTGCCTCCATTACAGCAATTACAGCTATTGAGCAGTGCTAAGGAGCTCTAGTGACCACACAGGTTCTTAGGATCTGAAGCTCCCTCAGGACCTGGTGGTTCTGCAAAGAATTCCAAAGGCAGTGGGGCGGGGATGGAAGGGTTGGAAGGGATTAAAAATGGGAGGGATGCTAACGTCACAGTTGGAAATCATGGTCCACTCTCTGGCTCCATCTGTTTTCATGCCATACCTGCTGATTTTTCCTTCAGACAGGAGCACCACAAAGGGCAGCCAAAGCAAGATGACCCACACTCAGTTTGGGGAGATGTAGAAAGTAATATTCGTCTGGGCTCACCGCCTCAGTCAGCCTCCAGCACCTTGGGGTGACTTCTTAGAACACAGGAAGATTTCACTGCCACCAGAGGCTTCATCCCACTGCATTAGGGAGCTAGGATGGAACTAAAATCCTATTCCAAAACAACCTGAAATACCCTGATAGAGAAAGGCACTTCAGGCTGTGCATGTTTAAAGCTCTCTCTCATTTACAATCTTTGTCTTTAGCTCATCTTTCCAGATAAACTTCAGGGACCCCAGCTCAGCAAAGCTGCCCATTCCAAGCCTTTCAACCCTGCTTGGTAGCCCCAATTCTTCAAGATAAAGTCCGCTCTCTAGTCAAGCAACCATGGAGAAGCATGGCTCAATTTCTGTCAGTAAAGCAGAGACAAAATCTATCCATCCATCCTTGCAGCTCCTGGCAATCTGGAGCAGGGAGTGCTCCTTAACTCACCTCCAGAGAGAGCCAAGTGGTTCAGTTACAGTGAGTCCAGGCAAAGGACAACAGTGAAGCTGGTGTGTGCAGACACTTGTCAGGCTATCAGTATTTTGGGAGCAGTCCTCGTCTAACACAGTCCTGTTGGGTTTCTCCCTAGGTGTAAAGACTCCTGGTCTGGGTGTCTGTGAGTGGCTTTTGACCATCTTGTCTTTCCTGTTCATCATAATGACCTTCCCCATTTCTGTCTGGTTCTGCATGAAGGTGAGAATAGCCATGGGGCCTCTCAGTATTTGGTGTCTGATCTGGGTGTCACACACTGATTCACCAAGTGCTGGACATGAGCATAAAGCTTTTTTGGTCTAAGGCCCTGTTTATACCTCTTCAACTCATCATTAATTTTGTTTTGTCCTGTATCACATATTGCTACAGCACAGGGGTCCAGCCATTGCCTATCAAACGCTCCTGCTGAAATACCAGCAGGCAGAAACTAAGGTTTTTCTTTTTTATAACAAATTGCAAGTCTGTTCACTTTCAGACACATCCCTCAGCCTACCTAGCCCAGAGATGGCTGCATTACAGCAGCAGGGTAAATAGGCTTTGAATTAAAAATTTTAAGAGAGATTGATCTCTCAGTTAATAGGAGATTTCCTCTCTTCCTCTCATTTTAATTCAGATTTATAGCATGGCCACACAGAGGCATGTTTTGATTCCCATTTCTCGGGAAATTTCACATTCATCTTGTTATCAACAAGAATGCCAGTATTACAGCTCAGCTCTTAGGGTGAGCACGTTTGCCTCGGAGGGAAACGAGCAACACGGAAAATTTTAACTTGGGTTATTTAAGTTTGGCCAGGCTATAAGGTAACAAAATGCTGGGTCATCTTGGGGAACCCTGGGTGGGTCTAACATGGGCTGCTCTCACCAAATCTCTGTCACAGGGCTCCTCACACACAAGGCTGGCCAGCCGCTCTGGGCAAAGGGTACAGTGACAGGTGATGCCACAACCTGCTGAAAGCCTCCCTTTGCAGGGCTTTTCCAGAATAAACTTCCTCCCGTGCCAGTGAGGCAGCTTTTCCCAGTCCTACTTCCTCGGCTCCAGCCTAGCTCTTGTTTCCCTCTGCAGGTAGTGCGGGAGTATGAGAGAGCCATCGTTTTCCGACTTGGACATCTCCTTCCCGGCAGAGCCAAAGGACCTGGTAAGGTGTTCACTGAGCTCCCCCCAGCCACGCTGCTCCTCTTCTGCATGCCTTACCAAAGCTCACGTGCTGGTGCCCTCCAAGCAGGCATGAACAGACAGGAGATGGGATGGTTTTTGTTCCCTTCCTTTCAAGGGCCAGTAGTTTCTAATGGCTTTTCCATCACAGAAGCAGCCTAAGAGTTCGAGCCTGTGTATTGCTGCTATTTTGTAGTCCTGCATGCTAAACCCTCCCCTGTTCTCCAAAACAGAAGAGGTAATTTCTGTAGTTCTGATGATTACCAGCTGTCTTTCTCTTCCTTCCATAGGCCTTTTCTTTTTCCTTCCCTGTTTGGACACCTATCACAAGATAGACCTCCGCCTCAAAACCCTAGAGATCCCCTTCCATCAGGTATGGCTGACACCCCCTCTCTATATTAATTTTGGGATCTATTTAATGTTAAATGTGATGCTTCCTACCTTCATTATTGCAAAGAAAAGGTTGAAAAAAACATCTCAAAGTAACCTCTAGTTTGCCCAAGATCCATCAGTAGCAGAGGTGGAAGCTACAAAGACTTGAGCATCCAGCTCGTCCTCATCAATCTCTCAGTTGTGTGCTTTTCTGTGCTACCTTAGAGTTGCCAGAACCAGCTCCATCTCCCCTAATGTCTTCTGCTCAGGTGGTGACCAAAGACATGGTTACTTTGGAGATAGATGCTGTCTGCTACTACCGGTTGGAAAATGCCTCTCTCCTCCTCACCACCCTGACCAGCATCTCCAGTGCCATCCAGCTGCTGGTGCAGACCACCACGAAGCGCCTCCTGGCACATCAAGCCTTCTCCGAGCTTCTTCTGGAGAGAAAGAACATCAGCCAGGAGATAAAGGTGCTTCCATGGGGAGGGAGACAGCAAAGCAAGGGGTGAATTGAGGCTCCGCAAAGAAGCTCAGGTGGCCAGTCCCTCAGGGTCACAGACACTGGTTTGAAGAAGGCTTCCACACTTGGAATCAGTGTGGACTCCAGTTAAGTCACCCTAAAGCCCTGGGGTAAACACAAATGGGAAGTGAGGGCAGTAATTTTATTTCTGAGGGGCCTTGCCTGGTGGCACACTGGACCTGATAAATCTGCCTTACAATCATGCAGTTAAAGTCCCTGCCCTATCTTGCTCCCTGTAAGGGGCCTAGGCCAGGGCTGCTGTTCTCCCACGCTCTAAAAATATTCCTCTTCACAGGTGGCTTTGGATGCAGTCATGGGCTGCTGGGGGATCAAAGTGGAGAGAATAGAAATGTAGGTAGGAAATGCCGGTAGAAAGGAATTCTCTGTCCCTTTGCAAGTACCTGTCCTGTGCTGCTCGCTGTGGCCTGCTCCTCTCCCTGCTTTGCCTCTGGCCCTCTCCCTGCAGGTGTTTGCAGAAGGTAGAGCCTCTCACCTTCCTGTTTTCCCTGCCCCTTTCAGCCTCTGCCTTATGTAAAATTTCCACATGTTAGATGTTCTTTCTCCTGCCCTGACAGCCAGAGCAGGATCCTTGGCTGGGATCTCATCACCATTTCACTGCTGCTGCAGGCAGTTTGCACCCAATTCTGGTGGCCCAAAAGGCGCAGCAGGCACTGAACTTTCCATGTCCTGCTCTGGATCAAGGGCCCTGGGGTCTCAGCACTGGTAGGGATGGGCTCATCACTCAAGTCTGTGCAAGAAGGTGGGACTCTCTCATCACACAGAGGGACATGGGAGAGAGAGCCAGGCAGTGAATGAGTACAGCCATGAACAGAACATTCCTGTGCCCATCTTGAGAGCAGTCTCCTAGTGGAGTCTCTGCTGTCTCACAAAGACTGAGCTTACACCATAAGCCTCAGAGGCACAGAGGTCTCCCTGCTGCCTGGTGATCATGCAAGCCTGGTCACTAGAAAACCAGGCTGAAAGAGAAGGATGGGAATGGAGGTAGAAGACTAAGGTGAGACACACAAAGAGGGACACCCAGGGGGCAAAGAATGTGAACGAGCTGCTCTGCAGAGACCGACTGAGCCCATCCCAAGCCTCAGACTGAGCATCCAGTGCTGCCAGGAGAGCCGGGAGCCCAGCTAATGCCTGTCTTTACTACCACAGCAACAACGTGCAGCTGCCTGCTGAACTCCGGCAGTCCCTGGCTGTGGAAGCGGAGGCCCAGAGACAGGCCAAAGTGCGGGTATGCCAACATCTGAGTACTTCTCATCTCCTTCCAAAGCATTCCTCCTTCCTTTACCACCTCTGGTTTGGGGTCCCTGGGACATGCCACACAGGCACACAGCTCTGGGCTGATGTTTCCTTTAATTCCTGAACAAGAGCTGAGTCTAGTAAGGGGAGCTCAGTTGTGAGCCTAGTAAACACATGCTAGACATGAGCTTCCAAAGTTCTGGCAATGCCTAGAGGTCTAGTACGTGCTGTGATCTTTGAGGAGCAGGAATGTTATGATCACACTGACCCTGAAAATTTCACCATGGCAACCTCCCTCTGTAACAGTCTGTGCCCCGTCATTGCCAGCCTCACAGACCCCTCCTTCTTCCCCTGCTTGGTAGGTGATCGCTGCTGAGGGGGAAAAGGCTGCTTCCGAGTCCCTGCGAATGGCAGCTGAGATCCTGTCCAGTGCTCCAGCTGCTGCTCAGCTCCGTTATCTCCATGCCCTGCACTCCCTTACCACAGAGAAACCTGCTGCTTTCATCTTGCCCTTGCCTCTGGATGCCATGAACCTGGTCTCTCCGGCTGCCCACAGCCCTCCTCCAGCTGTGAGCAGCCTCCTCACAGGCACCACAAAGCTCCCAGAAAATCCAAAAGACAAGAAGGACTCACCCATGCTCTGAGAGAAACGGTTCCCACATTGCTCCTGCTCAGAAAGGAGCAAGAGGCTGGCCCACCATCAGGTTCTGACCTGGAGGCAGGAGGGAAAGCAGCCCAGGCCTGCAATATAAAGTGGATTGTATACGGAAAAGGCCTCTACTTGTTTTGGAAAGGAAAAAATGTGGAGTACAAGGAGCAGGCCTGGCAAGTGTGTGAGCAGGGGGCTGAGGGAAGTGGGGTGTCACCCCTTCCCCTCCACAGAGCCAGATGCACCTTGACACATTACAGCCCAGCTCCCAGGGTCTGATCCATCTTGCCCAATCGCCTTGGAAGGAAGCACAGACCCTCCTCTATGTCCTTCTGTGCCCCCCATCTGCAAACCAAACAGCCAGGCAGGTGGGAGTGGGAGCACGACAATCCATGGGGGAACAGCAAGGGGCTCAGCACACAGCAGGATGGTGGGTGCTGCAGGGAGGGAAAGAGCTGCGTCCTGTGGTGTCCTGGATATGGGGTTTCAGTAACCACCCACTTACATCCACACTACTTTGGCCCTAGTTCTGAAGTAGGAGGAAACGGGAGAGGAGGCGAGGGCAGCCTTTAAGGCTTGGTGCTTCCCTGCTGGGCACATGTGCTGTGCCGCGGAAAGGCTGCGCTGCTGCTCGCGTCCACAGGGTGGTGAGGCAGGACAACGTCTGAGCTCGGGGGCACTTCCAAACATCGAGGTGACCCGTGTAACCAGCGCCTGCTGAGCTGACGGGGGATCCGGCACCACCGGCCGAGAGCCTCCGAACAGTAACACTTCTGTCCGCCTGCAGCTGCCTTGGGAATTTTCACACACAGAGAAACAACAGAGAAGGTTCTCAAAAACCCTAGAAGCCACAAACTCCTATGTGTCTTTCCTGCCTACAGCTGTTTGAAATGGCCAGGAACCTACAGGTATTGCAGTGCTTTCCCTTGGCAAAGATCTGGAGCACTGTCAAAGGAAATATCCCTGCGCTCAGATTCTCTGGTCCTGGTGCCCTTTGTGTGGACGTCAGCTGTGCTCCTGACCTTTTGCTTGACCTACAGCATCTCCCCTTGCTTCAAAGCAAGATCTCCCTGCACAGCCATTCCCAGCACCAGGGTTCTGCTGTTGGCGTCCTGTAGAGGTCAAGCTAGAGGGCACTTTGTGGCCCTTCTCCCAATTGCCCCCACATTGTTGGTCATGATGCCCGTGCCTAGCAGGGGTTACCCAGCCAGTCTCACTCTTGAATTTTCACCTAGTCACAGCTCTTTGCCTGCTGGTAACACTAACTAACTGCTCCTATTATATACTCAGTCAGCAGAATTATATACTCAGCTTCTTTACAGCAAGGACATCTGGCCAACCATTCCCCTTTCAAGTGGCTGGGAAGTGGTAAAAATCCACCGCTGAACTTGTCGGTGACCACACAAGCACCTGAGCTCCAGGGGTAGCCTCCCATCTACATCATTTGCCACTGTAACCCTCCCAGGGGAGGGGGCAGCAGGATCACTGCGGCTCCTGCTGCTGAGCCTGTGATAGATCTCAGTAGTGATCTGCTCATGGAAAACTAGCTCTGGGAAGTTGAACAGCTCTGCCATCTTCCACTGGGGAGCATGAGCTGTGCAGTTACTCCTCTAAAGCTGGTTCTGGTAATTTCTCATGCTGCTGGAATAGGCCCTTCTTTCCCAGCCTCAAGAGCATAAGGACAAAAGGGCATAATACCACAGAATGAGCTGCAGCTGATCCTTTCTCTGAGCACTTCTCTGGCTGCATTTCTAACTCCGTGTAAAATGATCCATCCCCACCAAGATTCTTGGCACACGAAGGACCAACAGCTTTACAGATAATATCTCAAAGGAACAACGCTTAGCCCAAGAACTGGCTGTCAGGAGACACGCAGCACTACGTCAGGGCACACCCATTACCCTGTTTGCACTTGTATCTGCAGAAGCCAGGCATAGCTTTTTCAAACGTGTAACTTTCTTACAGAAAGGCAAATTATAGCTAAGAGTATCCTCAGCTCCAAAAAACATGCCTTGTTCCAGCAGGATCTTCTCTCTTTTACATGTACAGAGCCAGCGGAAACTTGTCATTTTACCATCAGGAAATATGTTCAGAAGCCTTGCAGAAGGAAAACATAATTTAAAAATGTACTTAAGGATTAGTGGTAGAAGAAGTTTCCAAGAGAGAATTTACTCTGAGGGAGTGGGCAGGTGTTGTCTGAGCCGATGTAATTCCTGACAGTTTTGGTGCCTGCTCTTCCAAGCTGAGACTGGGTCAAATTGCAGAGTCATCCTGATTTTTGTACATTTTCCTCCTAATCAGTCAGACAGCTGGTAGCTGGATCATCTGAAGCTCAGAGGATGAAGAGGGTACCCATTATCAGATACATAACCAGGTCATGCTGGCACTGAGGTAAAAATCTCTTGATATGCGAGGGAAGAGGTGCAAACAACTTGCTTGCATGATCCATGAGGCAGAAGGAAATAAAGCAGCAGGAAGAGATCGATGAGTGCAAACAGAAGGGGCGCAGGCAAGAGAGATATGTTGTGTACAAAGCTGAGGTAGCAATAGTTCTGCAAGGATGACGAACTGCAAAGATACTAGAACTGTGGGAGGAGGCAGAGGACAAGCAAAACACGTGGAAGTGGTGGAGGCAGGAAGAAGAACAGCATAAATGCTGAACTGGCACAGACATTAGGGGTAGTAGGTATGGAATAACAGCAGTGGATCAGGGTGAAACGCTGCTGGGAATGGGCACTAAGACACTACTCAGCCATTGCTGTTATTCAGTGTTTGCTTTTTCTGGATCCCTTGGGATGGCCAGAGGTAGAAGCTTTGGGACTTGAGCAGGCCATGACTTCTGAGATACTTTCTTGGAAAAATTTTCTAAAAGAAAAAAACAGCAAGCCAAAGCCATTAAAAATACCACAGAGTTAAAATGTGCCCAAGGTATCACATCCTTAACGAACAGGTTAGCCCCTCCTCCCATTTTGAAGTCAAAGAGACAAGATACACTGGGAAGAAATTGTAATTCCCATTCTTTCTCCTTCTCCACATTTAAGTCTTGTGGATCTAATTGGGAAGGGGCACAAGGAAATGCTTTCATGCACAATAAGCTTGTGACCTAAGGAACTCACTGCCACACCATGTGGGCAAGAACAGTAGGTAAGCAGTGTTCAAATACCTCCTGGAGAAAGCAAGAGTGTCCTGTGTTACAAACACAAAAGATCTGTGGCCTCTGGAACATAATTTCTTTTCTAGTCCAAAATCAGTGATCCTAAACAGATCTTGACTGTAACAGGGAATACTTGCTCATGTGGAACATGATGCCAGTTACAGTGACCTCTTAGATACAGACCCTATGTTATATGTCAAAATCAAAATTAGTTTCTCTCAAAACCAGACCATGTTCAGCAGTTTTTTCTGCCCTGATCTAGAATCACATTAAAAGCCTCTTTGCCTGACCACTGACAGAGTCGAGACAAAACCCCAGGATGTGTCCAGTAGGGGAGGGTTCTGCATTAAACAGATGAGTGAGGTGTCCTCAAAGACTGCTTCAGTCTCCAAATCTGGAAAAAGGTTCCAAATATTGATTATCCTGACTTTGCCTTTCTTTGTCTGTTGCTTCTTGGATGACTTTCTCATCTTTCTCCAGCTCGCACTCTAGCTCTTGATTCCCTGCAGAGCTTCTTCCTGCTTCTCTTCAAGACCGTCAAATCTTTCCTCTGCATTCTGAGCACGGATCTCTGTTTCTTTGAAACACAGAAGCAAAGTTAATGCAAAAACTTGGAATCTAAGGAGCTGCTGGCAGGAGACCCAAGAGAAAGATTTAGAGAGCTGAAGAGTCCGGTGGGATTGGCTGACTATAAAACATGCTTATGGTTTCAGAGGAGGGCATTGTTGAAAGGTCTACAAAGGATTTCATGGCACATCTATGTAAACCTCACAAATTTAATTAATTTTAAAATCCAGTGTTTGCTAGCAAAGGGTGAGATGCTGATCATCACTGTGAGAGGATAAAAATGGAGCAGAGTCAATTCTCTTAGCAGGGCTAATGAGATGGGGTTTCCCTGGATAATGCAAGCTCTCAGACAAAACAAGTGTGAGGGAACGTAATTCAGAGTGCCCCAGCCTGCTTAGGCATGGAAGAAGTCACTGCCAAACACAAACCTCAGTGTGATTCTGCACAGAGACACTTGGCTGTCCCTTCACTGTGTTCCCCACACTGAGGCACAATATTGCTGCACCTACCAAGCTTCAGGGGACTGGCAGGCCACGGAAAAGCTCAGCTGCAGTCCCACAGCCCCCTGCAAATGCAAACAGGACCTGAAGAAATAGAAGTCTTGCAGAAAACCATCTTGAGTATCTCTCAAGTGTCCCAAGACATTCAGAGTGAAAGGAAACACAAAATTAAGCCATCAGATACTGGATGAAGCAGAACCTTATCAGAGAGCAGAAGCAGCACCTGCCTGAAATGAAACCCTGCCCTGCTCAGGCCCCCAGCACAGGACCAGTACTCAGAGCAGCTGCACTTGCAGACATTCCAGTGCTGCCAGGACTTTAAACTCTTCCTGAGAAAAGGGAGTGGAGGACTTGTTGGCAGTCACCTTCCTCTGGTTGGAAAGGGGAAAACCTTTTTTTAACTACAATACCAGATTTCATCAGCAGCGTGTGCCCAGTTTGATGCTGGTGTCTCAGTTCACAGTACCAGCCCAGGCACGAGCTCTGTGTCAGCAAAACATGCAAAACCAGAGGCTGGTTCAGGCACTGAATGCATCTTGGCATTGAAAACAGACTACAATCCTTTTCTGATGTAGATATGAAACTCTCACTGGCTTGTAGTCTTGGATTCCTGGTGCAGTCACTGGGTTACAGAGGTTGCACATGGCTGTAGCTCAACCAGGAGCAAAAAAAACCCCAAAACACACACCAAAATGTTCAGAGAACAGAAAGAAGCAGCTCCTCACAGGGTCCAACAGGCATAAGTCAGCTTTCAACCATGATTTTTTGGTAAAAGTAACTGTTGACGGGCTCCTGCTCTAAGCTTTGGAAGGTAATTGTGATTTCCAGGGATTTATTTCTGTAAAACAAATCAAAGTCCCTAAAGAAATGCTCCTGCATCTTCCACTGTCACTCAGAACTAGCTGCACACCTCTAAAGCATGAAAGGCAAGGCATGCTCAGGAATGCAGGACTGTCCAGTGACAGTTTGCTAAACATCCACAATTCCTGTACCTCTTGGCTTCACTCTGGATGGCTGACTGGCCAGGGAATGACTGCAAAAGGCAGGCCCTATGACTTCTGGAGAATAACTTTACCAAAGAGCACTGTCCTGAAGGCTAATGGACAAAACAAGATCCTAGGAAGCTGCAACAACTTCAGCTTCTGCTTGCCTGTGTTGTGGGATCCCTCTGAACCTCTAAACCCTCTCCAGCTCCTCCCATGTGCTCAGCACCAAACCATTTTCACCCTCCCAGCCTCTGCAGATAGTCCTGGTTCAGACTACACACATCACCCATTCCTGATCCCACAAAAGACCTGGGGCCATGGCAGTGATGTGTGGGTCAGGAGGGCAGCTTGCAGCTGTGGTAACTGTGCTAAGATTATTGAAAGCTGCAAGAAGAGAGGAATCAGAGAGAACACCAGCACCTTGCACTGCCTGGTGCAGGTCTGACACGAGTGTTAAATGGGGTCTCATAACAGAGTCTGAGTAGACAAATAAAACCCAGCACCAAGTCTCTGCCAACAGGCTAAAAACATCGGTGTGGTGGAGACTGTGACCCTGTGACCAAAATGACATCTGATTTCAGAGACTTCAGGTGGATGCTGGAGTCATGCCCTACATATCTGATCATGTCTGCAAAGGCTTTGCTGTCCTCTGTCAGATAAATCATACCAGCACCTGGCTGCTGCTGAGAGAGAAAAGGAAATAGGAGAAAAGGAGAAAAGAAAAGAAGTAGGAGACACCACTGGCTTGGTGGCATTCAGGGCAGCTGTAGGGCCACGTGTCACAAAGCACACCATGAGTAACAAATAGAAAGGTCCTGCTGGAAAGTACCACATTGCAGCTACTTCAGTCACCTGCATAATAGCAACTTCCTCTTTTATTTCTAATCTTTCTTTCTCTGTTACAGATTTCCCACTGGTGTTGGCATCTTCACCTTCAAGCTCTTCTTGAGTTGAAGAAATTATAGTGTCCTTAAACTTAAGCTTTAGTTGCAATTCCTGTAAGGCACCCTCAGGCTCAGGTTACTGATGTGCTCCCTTTGTCCATCCAAATAACCTAGGCAAAGCTAGCTGGTCTCTGACTTTCTCTTGCACTGATTTAGACTTAAACTCCGGCCACCTCAGGAGTCCTGAGTAGAGACATTTCTAAACACTAATGAACGTGCTAATTACTTAATATTACATCAGCAGCAAAAAGGCAGCATGAGAGCTGCAGCACTGGCTGTACACTGCAGTCATGAACAACATCACTCTGCCTTGGGATTGAGTTCAGAACCAATGGAAACAAATTGTCCAAGACAATAAATCCAAATCCATTTCCTTGTATGTAACCTGCTTCTTCATGAAAGCAGACTAATGCCAGGCCAGCCATCTGTACAGTGCATCTCGTTGTCACAGGCAATCTCAAACATCCTTCCACATAAGGAATTAAATCAGAAGCTCAACCTGACCTGCTGGGCAAGGCAACCACCAGCACTGCAGCAAAAGCCCACCTCAGTGGGTGAAGCAAAAGCCATCATGCGCCATGGGGAACTGATCTAGCAGGGGGGCAAAACTGAGACACTCACAGGACAGGCAGTCTGCTGTCACATCACAGCAAATCCACCAGCCACAGGACCAGGTTTCTGTGCAGTTCAGCCACCTGCACGAAGCACCAGAGCAAACCTAAACCACTAATGAAATGACTGTAACCTGAAAGTAACCTGAAATCAGTGTATTTCACATAAGTCAATGTCCCAACTCATCCAATTTGCAAACTGATCTAATGACAGAAACGTTTGTTTTTACCCTTTTTTTCTTCTATATTCATTACAAACATGTCTTTTCCTACTAGGGATCTATCCACCCCCGAGTTCTTGTTTAGGATCACGTGCTGCTTATCAGCCATGTGGTGCATTCTCATGTCCAGAATTCAGCAACAAACCAAAAATCACACACCACGCTGCAACCGTAGGAGAAAGACTCCCTAGGAATCTACAGCCCTAGGAGAAGGAAGTAAAACCACAGAGCCAGCAGGCACAGCTGCTCTCTGAACAGGAAACATCAGTGTTATTCCAGAGGAAATGCTTGCTAAGGGTGAAACAATAAATTTATGCTCAGGCACTGTACTGGAGACCTTGCAGCTATTTTTAGCAGAGTTCTCCTCTGCTCCTTTGGCTGGCAGACAAAAACCACAGCTCGAACAGGAAAGAAAGTGTCGAAAGAGAAACAAATATTCTTCACAACTGTGCTCTGGCCAGAGGGAGACGAAAGGAAAGACTGGATACTTGATAAAATGCTCTTATCCGTAGCAACTGCAGTCTTGCACTTCCTTTTTCATTAAGAACATCATTATTCAAGGATGGAACACATTGTTGAATCATGTGAAAAAAATCCCCACGTACCACCAAAGAAAGCCCCAAATCCAGAAGCAAAGTGACTTCTAGAGCACCAGACCCTAAGGATGTCCTGTCTCAAAGACATCTTTTGCTTCCCAGTTCAAAACCCCCCCAGTATATTTAAGTACACCACATGCTGGAAACCTGACACAAGCTTTTTTGTTAATGCTCTTGTTGTGGGCAAACCTGGCACTCACAGGGAATCTTGCACATACACATTATTTATGTGTTCTGCAAATGATTTATTTCCTGATGATATTTACTGAAGACAATGGAGCATCATGGAGAGGAATATGCCCCCACATATCTGCCTCTATATGAATCACTCATTTTGTTTGGTTTTTTTCAAATGTCAAGATTTCCAAAGCAGGTGGCAGTTCTGAGGGAGATGGGGGTGTTCCAGGAAGGATATTGAAATCTCCAGCTGTATCCACAGGTATTGCCAAACCGAAGCAAATGAAAGGCAGTCACCAGTCATTTTAACGCTTCAGCTGCTCACGTTTATCCCACTGCCACTTCCCTGCACCAGGTGTCCCACAGAAGGACATTTTTCAGGTGTAGTTTTCTGCACAAGGCCAGACCAGATCCAGTTAACACCTCTGTCCTTACAGGAAGGGTGGTTTATCATCACTCTCAGCTTCATGCAACGGGCTGGAGCCTGTACAGCTCCTCACTGCATCCACCTGGGCCAGTCTGGCAGAACTCTTGTGATAAAATGCTGGGAGCTGGACTCTTGTGATAAAATGCTGGGAGCTTGGCTTTGTGCATGCCGGGACCTCACTTCAGCTTTCACACCTTGAATACTTCCCCCCACTGCTGTCAAAAACCTAGCTGTGCCTGCGGGGGAAGAAAATACTATCTTTAATTATGATTCCTTCAGCCAACAAAAATAAAGCTGGATTCTGTCAGGGATGCCAAGAGGGATAAACAGCCTGTGTGGGAAACTGGCTACACTTAGGATTAAGAATGAGCTGTTTAATAAACACTGAATACAAAGCAAACTGAAAGAAAATAGGCTTTATGTAAAGCCCTGACTTCTTGTCTTGGCAGATTTGGCTCCCTCGTTGCATAAAGGCTTAGTATCATTCTTTTCAAAACAGCTTTGCAGTTATAATCACATTCTTCAAAGATGCAGGTGATACAGTATGAACAGATGTGCAAAATGCCTGGGCAAGGCAGTAAATCACTTGTTCACTCACTTACCTGGCACATGCTGATGGCTATTCCCTGCTTCTTGGGGAACATGCTTGAGATGTAACAATGCTTGCTCTTGACAGTCAATGCTTAACCTTAGTGCAAATCCTGGGGAGGTCTTGGTCTCTGTGACACCTTGTAGCAAAGTTGGCATGTTAAGCACATGATGGCAATGGCAGTCCTTTTATATTTCAATGATTTTGATGCATGGCTTGGTTTCCCCACTGTATAGCTGTGGGGTAGGGCTGGTTAACTTCTCTGGTTTGGGAGAGGCGCAATGAAGCAGAGTTGGGATGTGCAGACTGGTGGGAAATGGAGCCATTTACCCTCTGTAGGATGGAACTTTTTACGATGCTCTGTGGGAGCTCCACAACCAGGCATTAGTTCTGAACCATCAGGAGGCCAAAGAGAAGCAGTAGAAATGATAATTGTTTAGGTTTTCCTGCTGTGCAGCATCAGCTTAAGGGGAAAGAAAAGGTAGGTCCCAGGAGGGCATGGGATGAGGGAGAACAATCACTTGGGAGCACTTCCATGGGGTTCCCATATTAGCCCTTACAAGTATTTTGCTGTCCTTACTAAACAGCACCTTGCTTTGGGAAGGCTGGGTGTGTCACTGCATTGATATTAGAACTTAACTAAAGCCCAACAAAAGAGAGACCTAAATGGAGCTCACTGGAGGGGTCACCCTAGTCCCAAGTGCAAATTTCAGAGTAAAAACACACCTTATTCTCACAATGAAGGGACTCTGTGAAGGCTTTAAGAAGTGATTAAGGAAGAACTGAATAAAAGCTAAGACCTCAAGCCAAACCTTATAATGGAAGTACTTTCTTACATGTCCTTTCTAAAACAAATTCATCTGTCATTGTTCTCTCTCCCTTTCTCATCCTTGTCATCAAAACCTTTGTATTTCTGCCACATGCTGCTTGAGACCAGGTAATTAGGTCATAGAAGATAATAAATACTTCAGGTAACTGAGTGCCCTTGCCTTTCAGGACAAAATTACCATGTTCTCAGTATTGTCTCTTACCCATTCTTTATAATCTGTCTCATTTTCACTGTTTCTTACCAAAGAGCCAGTGTAAAGAGAAGGGATACCTTGTGTTTTCTGCTGAAAGGCCATTCATTACATTACAGTGCAAAAATGAATCCAAGCCTTGTATGGATCAAGAGAATACCTTCCCCGTGGCCCAGTTCCCAAAGCCTGTGTGAAAATGAGCTAAGATTTCTTTTTCTGGACTCTGCTGCCTGAAGAAATTTTGGATCACATGTCCATGCTGTGCCTGTGCTCAGGCCATGGCTAACCATGGAGGCTTCTGACAATCTGCTGTTAACCTTTTGCCATGCTGGTGTCTGGCCAATTCTGTCCCCGTTCCTTCATCTTGCTCTCCCTTTCTTAGGACAACTACTTATTTCTTTCCTTTAGCTGTCTCAGCTCCTTCTGTAGGCTGAAATCTGGCATGTGGCATAAGATGATGTAGGGAAAAGGACAGGACAACCCTGAGTGAAAGAATAAGATGACAGTATGAGAAGCAGCTCAGCAAACCTGAGTAACATATGTGCAGTTTGGTTTTAGTCTGAATAAAGGAAATAAGATGATTAAAAAACCAGCAGAGATTAAGTACCAGCAGAGATGAAGCACTTTTGAAATCAGGAATGAGTCAAGGTCATGCAGAGGCAAAGGTTGAGAAGGTTAGTTGCAAATTACTCAACAATTGTTTGTTATCTCTCCCAGGAGATGATAATTTTATATCAACAAAGAAAACATTTATTTACAAACTTTATTATCAGGACAATTCAGTATCTAGATGAAGATAACTTTGCATTACTGATAAGGTAAAAAAAGTATTACCTTCAGAGAGTGCTATCTGGTTAATGATCTTCAAAGTGATGTTTTACTTTACATTTGAAATATCCATCCTTTCCCTTTTATTTTCTTTTCCATAAATCATCCCTATAATCACAAACCACCCACTCTCTCACTGCACATATGAGTTCCCTGTGCCATATCTGCACTGCGTGTTCTTTGCACTGTATCACGTTTAAAATTACAGAAATTCTTTTCACCTGTGACTGCAAGTCAAGTTTCTTGGAGTTCATTCCTTGGAATGCTCTTGATTCCCAGCACGTATCCGGGGGTCATACTTCAGCTTTGGAAAAGGCCAGTACACGTTCTGTCAGCTGGTCCTTTATTACCTGCTACTTTCCTGACATCCCCAAGTGAAGGCTGAACTGCAAAATGGGTTATTCCTCAGCATTCCCCCACTTTCCTTACTCTGGAATTCCAGCAGAGTTTACACATCCTTTTGGTTTATTTCTTCCAGGGCAGGCTGCTGTGGAGTCAAGGCCTCCCTACTGCTCTAGGTCTGCTTTTAGCATCTGAAAGAAGAGCACAAGCCTGCCATGCCCCCAAAAAGCTGGAGCAGAAAGGTGATGGAAATCAGGTAAGAGAAGTGTGAGGAATCCACGAGCATAAAGATGCCACAGTGAGTAGATCACACAATGATCTACTGATGACAATTCTGAGCATTTCTACAAATTAGTGTAATTTTTCAGTCTCCAGAGCTGTTGATCAGATAGTGCTGAAATGTGACTGAGTTTAATGCACTGGCTGAACTATGGCATTGGTCAATCAGAAATTCTCACGTGTGGACTCTTGAGCTTCAGCACAAAAGGTTTGAGCTGAAGTGGTTTTGTTCACACTTGTGATGGACTGAGATGCTCCCTGGGGCTCAGCTAACACAGGGTTGTTTGCTGAGCAAACACTGCTCAATAATATGTTCAACTCCCCAAAATCTTGCATTTATCAACTTCTTGATGTCTTGTAGGTTTTCATCATCAGAGAGTAGCTAAAGCAGAGGGAAAAAAGGGATGAGAGCTCAGAAAAAACTCCGTTAGTAGTCAAGGACTCTTCTGAGGATGGGGCAGCCACAGCTTCTCTGGGCAACCTGTGCCAGTGCCCCACCCTCAGAGGGAAGAATTTCCTTCTAATACCTAACCTGAACCCATTCCCTTTCAGTTTGAAGCCATTCCCCCTTGTCCTGTCACTACCTGCCCTTGTGAAAGCATGGAAGATGTGCACATACTCCTGGTTCTGTCCCACAGAGGACACAGGTTTGGCAGCTGGGAGAGGGAAGCTCAGATAGTGGCTTCTAACACTGCTTTTACCTTTCCCACTGCATGATTCAGAGCCCCCGACAGAAACAATCTGCCTCTGAAAGCCGATGGAAACAGCCAACTCTGAACTGTGCCAGGGAAGCTGATGAGTTTTAGGATCAGGGTGACACCGGGACACACATACAAAGATGTCCCTTCTCCCAGCTAGTGTTACACCCAGAGAAACAGCTGAGTGACAGCACTCATGTGTGACTCTACCATGGTCCTGTTGATGCTCAGAAAAAGAGCTTCTGCCAGTCATTGCTTCTTTAGATTCTTGTCAAGTCGCAGTGTCACACAGATAAGAGAGACCTAAAATGGAGGGGAAGATCTTGTTCTCCAGCCCACCCCACAGCAGCCCACCACTCCCTCACTGCAGCCTAAACCACACACCAGTCTGTCCTGCTCAGCCTGAGCCTTACAGCCAAGGCTCCCTCCCTTGGGTCAAAAAGGATGGATGAGATCATGGTTTTTAGGCAGATTAAGCTTGCAGTGCCTGTGGCTGGCCTAAGACCATTTTTCAGTCTGCTGCCAATGCCCTGCTGCCTCCAAACCAAAACATTCCTCACTGCCTAGCACTGCTAAGTGTTGCTTATGTACAAAGAAGAGTAAAGCTATTCCCTGCTAAGTCTATTAAAGCCAGGAGAGAGCTGCTTTTCTTAATCGTGGATCACAGAGCATCCCTGCCAGCCTGGCATCCTTTGGAAGGATGGTTCTCAGAAGTACTCCCAAAACATCTTTCCCTCAGATCTCCCGGCCCACACTCCGACAGGACAGCTGCTCCACTCATCCAGCCAGATCAGGCAGCACAGCCAGCTGCCATGAGAGACCACGGGAGAAACCTCACTGTATGTTCCCAGCTCTGCCTTCCCATTGCCCCGGGCTCCTTATCCCTTCTTTGCCTACCTTCCAGCACCCATCAGACTGACAGGGTGGTCTGTCAGGTGTCTGAATTTGCTCCAGCGATTAGGATAATGCCAAAGCCCATCTGGCGTTTGCAGGCAGCTCTGCAGACAAGGCACACGTGGCTGTCACTACTGAGCAAGAAATGTGTCAGGGAGTGGGAGAGGTCAGGGTGACCATCTAAACAAGCTCTGTGTTGTTATTCCTTGGGGATAAAGAAACCAGTGTGGACAAAACAGCCTCGGGCAAGGGATTGACACCAGCACCAGGGCGTTTCTGAGCACGTTTGTGGGGACTGGAAGGTGGCACTTCAGATCTGTGTCAAGTGGTGTGGTCAGCAAAGTGATGCCATATAGGATAAATTTGTCTTAGGAGGTCAGCAAACCTTTTGCCCAGGGAACAAACACATGTCCTAGAGAAGACCATTCTCCACAGAAAAAGACAACAGATGGAAATACTCCCCCAAAGCCCCCTGGGGCTCTGGTGGTTTGCAGGGACTGTAGGTATCCTGGGCTGTGGAGAGAAGCACTGGCACAGGTCAGGCTTTGGAAACCTCCTCTGGAACAAAACTACTCTCCAGGGAGAAAGAAACAGGCCTGATGTGGTCAAGCACTCTGGAGGTATCCCCTCAGCTTGGGGTCTCTGGAGAACAGCACATCAGAAGCACTTCAACAGCATCTACTCTGCTGGTGAAAGAGAAAGCAAAACTGATGATAAAGTATGGGGCTGAGAAAATCTGTGACAAAATTCCTGGTCCCTTACCCTGAAGCAGGATGTAAACCACAGGCAGCTAATCCTGTGTTTAGTGGTTGTTGGATCTTTGGTGAAGCCTAGGACAAGTTACCTGCTACCTATAGGAGATAAACTCCAGGTGCACAGACACCAAGGGACGCTCTACACCAACTTCTGTCCCTGTGTCCCTGTAAAGCCATTTTCCTTCTGGTGGACTGCTAGCAGTCAGCTTCCTGCAGAGTTGGGAGTGCCCTAAAACACCAGCAATTCCATAAAGAAAGGCAAAATGTAATGCAGGGGAAGATCCCGTGATTAAAGGGAGGCTGGAAGGATGGAGAGTCAGATGTAGAACCTCACAGCCTCCAGCCCAGACCCCCCTGGTGAGTCCTCACCAACTGAGCCTTCCCACGAGGCTCCTCTCAGCTTCCTTCCACTGCCTTTTGGTCCAGGAACAGGCACTCCAGTTGTAGGCATGGTGAGTGAGGTTTTTTTAATGCTTAGCCAAGAAAATCTGCAGTAATGAATGGTCCAGTAGCAGAATTAAACCCACATTTGTGCTTCAGAGGGTTAAGGGGGGTTTTTGCTGCTATTTATTGTGGACACCCCCTTATACCTGACACTCTGTGCAGCTGTTCAGGAGCCCCCCGTGCTTTGCTGCACCCTCCAAAGGGACACTTGGTTTCCACCTACAAACTGCATGAAGCACAGCTGGTTCTTTCACAGATCTGACTGGGCCAGAGATTTAATGGTATTTGTCACCAATTTATTAATCTTACCACTCTTCTTGGAGGTGTATCTTCCTAATGAAAAAAAAGATCTTTCCATTAGTCTCATCATCCCCACGAAGTCTCTTCTGAAGCCTTTCTCCCCTCCCCTACCAACCTTGCCAAATATGTAATTTTTTATAAATGCTTCTGGTATGAAGATATTTTGACCTCTTTATCAGCTCTATCCTTGTACTGTGGGTATTAATTACAAGTATTACATTTCTTTGCCTTCAGATACACGTTTGTGGGCGTAGGTATAATCTGGGAGTAACCCTGACAGGTAGTTTCTTGTCTTGCTGCACAAGTGGTTGCTTGGAACAAAAATACAAAAAAAATGCTAAAAACTTTTGAGAGAAGTTTTGTTTTCCATCTCACACCTCTTTGGCAGTACTTGATATTCCCACCAGAAAGAATGGGAAGATTAATGGCCTTGTTCTGTAGCTGTTACAGCTTAAGGACACAGACAGGACTTGGGAGCATGTGGTACACAGCTGGAAAAATACATTAAGTTCTTGGCTCACAAACCCTTTTGAGGCCCAAAATAAAGGCAGAAATCACCAACATGATATACATTTGGCAGCTGCTGCAATTTGAGGTGCATTAAATCAGGAGAGGTGAGAAACTCTGGTCTGTGCCATCAACTCCTTCCCTGTGTTCCCGTCCTGCACCTCAAGGATGTCCCTTCCCCTCACAGCAATGCTGTGGCTGATACCAAGCTTGGGAAACCCCAACTTCCCTTCTCACCTGGTCTTTACCTTGGACATTTTATGCTGCTTTCCAGGACCTAAAGAAGGGCTTGTGTAAAAGTTTCTCCCCACACACCCCGCCAAGATCTCTTCCCTACCATCCTGTGATCCTGCCTGGTGCCTCCAAGCCTGGGTCTGCCACAGCCTGAATGCCTCCATCCCTCTCCCCTCCCTGTCCTTGGAAAGTGAGAAGACACTTGCAGACCCACCCAGGAGGCAGCTGTGGGCACAGGCAGCTTCAGGCTTCCCTTCCTCCACAAGGCTCTTCCCAACATCTCCCCAAAGCCACCACCTTTCCCAGGAGAGGAACCCCCTGTCTGCTCCCAGTCCCATCCCCTGTGCCCTCTTGTAGCTCCCCCCAAACCAGGAGCCTCAGAGAAAAAACAGGCCAAGGCAATTTATTTTCCTCCCCTAATAGCAAAATATATTTTAACTGCTGTAATACAGTAGATTATAAACAGCTCTTGTGCGTGACAGAACAGGTACAGGTTGCGTGGGACGGCTGCTGCCCGCGCCAGGGCCAGCGCTGGGGTGTCCCCTGCCACAGCCAGGGCAGGGGCACCGAGGCTGGGGGCACCAGGAGAAGGCACAGCCAGGGGTGTTGGGGAGCTGGTTCCCGTGCTGCAGAGCACCTGAGCTCCTGCAGTCTGCTGTCCCTTGGAGCACCTCACCTCCTCCAACCTGCTGTCCCCTCGGGCACAGCTGCATTCAGAAGCAGGAGCTCCAACAGTTCAGTCTGGGCAGGCCAGGTGCAACTTGTGCCACATCAGATTGAACAAATCCATCAGGGTTTCCCCCATCTCCCACCCTGTGCTCGGAGGCTGTCACGGGAGAGCACAGAGCGCACAGACACAGGAATGCTTCACCCCCAGGCTGGCAGCCACACACCCCAACAGGAAGGACGGGCTTGGCGTGAGGGCTCCACAGAGCTTTGGTCTTCCCAGGAAGAGATGGTTTTCTGCATGAAAACCAGGACACGTTTTGCCGTACCAACAGTGATTGTCGTGAGCTTGTTGAGCAAGGAGCTGCAGCTGTACCGGCTGCCATTCCAAAGCTGGAGGCTTCCCACCTCCCAGCTGAGGGAGTTACCATGGAAGCAAGCTGTGCAGTCCTTGTGTTGGAAGGAACCACAGAAAACAGGATGTATTATATTACATTACACTGAGAGATCGTAATGGGCAGGTTGGGAACCTTCACATCCTCACCACTGACCGGAACACCGCACTGCTACCTCTGGCACTTGCAGTCTAAGAAACTCAAACAGGGTATAATTGACTCTTAATTAAACAAGCAATGTGCAAAAGACTTAGTATTTCTCCTCCAGCACTCTTGAGAAAAATGAAAGTAAGCCCACATTCAAAAGCAGTTTTAAAAACCCACAAAATTGAAAGTAATCCAAATTGTTAATGCCCTGACAGCATGGTTGCCAGATGCCTTGATCTACAAGGCTGAAAACCTCAACTTGTCAAAAACTAAGACTAGTTCCAACAGCTGAGCATCCCTTTCTGGTTGCCTTTTGCTTGCCAGATGCTCAAGCCCTGAGGCTTCAAACAGTGATGATGCTGACACGGTAAATGCTGATATTCCTTTTGGGCATACAACAGTGCCAGGTGCGAGGGAAACACCAAAACAGGGCACAAAGTGCCATCCTTTGGTCTCTTTTTGAAAACACTGAGACTGTATGAAGACCTGCCACAGGTATCAAGACGGCAAACCAAGTCCCTAATCCATCCCTGATGGATTACCTCTGTTACCTCTGTAAGTGTTTTGAGCACCAAAGAAAAAGGAATTGGAGTGAATCTCATCCTATACCAAGGAGGTGACAAAGCTGTTTGGCCAAAGGGTGTTTTTTTGTCCTTTTGTCTGTTTTTTCAATAAGGAAGCTTAGTTGTTCCAGAACTTCTGTTCTTTCCTCCCACAAAAAGTATGGTAAAAGATTTCAGATTACTCAAACTGAATGAGGATAAAGTAATCAATTTAATTCTCAGGGCTTCATATACTAATACTGCCAAATTTGAGTATATACATGAACCCCTTCCTCTGAAATTACTTCAACTATTTCATCAAACAATTTTTACCAGGAGCTGTTTTCAAAAGAGAACCTCACACAGAAACACTATTTGGCAAATTTGACCTGGTACAATGTCCCTTCTCAAGAGCATGATTCCTTCTTACAGAAGACTGAAAACCTGGAAGAGTTTAAGTATTCCCTAGCTTTCATGAAATTACTTCTGACTTAGGTTAGTGATAACAGAAGCCCAAAGGAGAGTCTGAAGTGGCTTGGGAGACAAGTCCATCAGTGGTCCCAATACTGCTGGTATGAAACACCCAGGGCTGCAGGCAGTAAGGAAATGCTGTTCTCTATTGGCAGGTTCCAGTAGCATTTGAGTAATTCTCAAATCTTTGTCACCAAAGCTCTGGTATCTCTGTCAGGTGGCCCTTCTCACCAGAGTTAAGGTATGTCCATCAGGTGGCCTTGTCTCCAGTAACAGGAGCTGCAGCTCCAGTAAAGCTGGAGTGATCCGTACCCAGACACTCTGCAAGCTCCCTGCTCTGCTTAGCACCTGAGAACGAGGGAACTGAACTGAAGGGACTCTGACTGACTGACTGCTATGGAAACACCAAACTCACACGGCCCCTGCCTGACTGGTGTGTGTGGAAGGGTGTCCTGCCCCTTCACCAAGCAGGAAGCTGCCCTCCACCTGCAGCCCCCTCTGCTGCCAGGGCACACACAGGCAGGTGACCAAGCAGCTGTGGGCCAATCCTCGCTCCTCAGCAGCCTTAGAAGCTGCTCCTACACACAGGGGTGAGGTGCACTGGCACATTGGACTGCACGTGGCCATTTCAAACGAGATCATGCCCTGTGCCTGTAAAGCTGATCCCATTTTCTTATGGCTGGGTCATAGTATTTCAAGTTTTTCATAGTAAAGAAACCCTTAACAACCTGCATACCTTAAAGCACCTGGTCAATCAAAGCAAAAGCTCTCTCACAAGTTAATCACATTAAAAGAATTGATTATCTAGAGCAGGAGAAAGGAAGAGCAAGAAGAAAAAGTACTCCTCAACTCCTAAGGGCCTTCAGAAAACAAAAATGGTGTAAGGCAGTTGGGAACTAAATGAATACAGAGAAAACAAACTTTTGATGTAAAAAGTCATATCAAGCCTGCACACACCAGGCCCTGCTTCTGAGCCTGACTCTGCAATGCAGCCACAAGCACAGTGACAACCCCTCCTCCTCTGCCCACTTTATATCTGTTGGCAGCCAACACACACAGGATGCAGTTTGAAGCAGCCAGGAAAACTTTGGCCATCTTCAGAGCAAGGAGGCAAATACCCTGCTGCTCTGCCACTTGCCCGTGTCTCAGTGGCAGGCAAGGGCATGAAGAACACAAGTGTTGTAGACATCCCATTACCAAAAAGGAGGAAAAAAATTGCAAAGGGATGGCTAAGAAAGATGGACGGATACCAACAATGAGCTACCAGCAAATCTGACTAGCTTGCCTCTTGTCCAGAAAAGCAGCAACTTGGGGGGACCCCTGGATGAGTAGGATTCCAGTAGACTCCACCTTCAGCTCAATGTTTTACTGGCATGGAAATGGCTCAAAGTGGGACAGCACGTTATAGATGCTGCCTTTGAAGTCTGTTGCAATCCAGGTCAACTGGTTTGCTCCAGCAATGTTTAAAAAAATTACAGTTTCTCCCCAATAATCAGGAGGCACAACTTCCCTTAGAAAAAGTCTGTAGTGAGTTAGATCATTGGTCCAAATACTTGGAGGACACCTCTGTTTTTCTGTGATGACATGGCCAGAGCACCCCATTTTCACATCTTCATATGACACGACCACGAGCGTGGCTTTAAATAGTCCAGGAATGTAGGCTGCAAAACATGGAGAGGCAGTAAATTAGTCACAGGCCAACAGCACCCACTGTGCTACGAGCTGCTGAAATCAAACTTCTCTAACAGGAAAGACCAAACCACATTTCTGCACCCTACAACCCTGTCCTTGCCCTCATTGAACAGTGCCTGAGTGTAGCTCCAGCCACATGTTCTGTTACATCAGGTAAACGCTGTGCCTAGTAGCTCATTGTGTCAAGAAGCCAAGTAATTCATGATGGCAAACTCTTAAGTGAGGAGAATCAGACTTAAAATAGAGGCTGCCAAAGGATACCTTCGGTTAAAACTGAAATCAACTAGGACAGCAGGAAGTTTTATCTAGAACGGAATCTGGTACCAAGAAAATGAGTTAGAGAAAACACCACCAAAACCCCAGACTATCTACAGGTCACCACTTCTCACCACCACCCACTCTAGCCCGGGAGAGGCACAACAGGGGCAGTTTTCATGGGCCTCCTACAAAAGTTTCTCCTGACTTCACTGGCCAAGTGCTGCAGTTCCATTGCCACAGCCTCAGTGAGGTCTAAGACATCCTCAGAAATGTGCTGACACCACCCTCAGTTTCAATTAGTGAAACACCACCGGCACAGAAGGAGCCCTACTGAAAGCACTTCTGTTAGGCAGCCTCTAGGCTAAATAATAACTCCTAAGGAAGGGATGTAGCACACTGCCAGAAAGGCTCAGGCCATTTAACTTCCACTCTTCCTGCACAGAAGGGCAGGAGAGCCACTCCCACAGCTGCTTATCCCACGGGAAGGGCCAGGCACTCACGTTTTCCGTGGGGCAGTACTGGCGGGCGTACCACTCCTGGCTGTAGAGGCAGATGATGACACCTTGGCCCAGGAAGAGGGAAGTCCACATGATCACATTCCAGAAGGGCCCTTTCCGACGGTCATTAAGGGTGAAGTTGAAGACCACTGGAAAGAGGTGAAACGAGAAGCATTGTTCAGAAACAAACTTAAGATTCAAGAATCAAAGATCAACTGATTTTACTGGATCTTCCCCTCCTTTCACTTCATCTCTGGAGCAACAAAGCCTACTCCATGAAAATCTGATTGTGCTTGGCAATAGAGCAAATACTCTGAGCTGATTCTGACATTTACTTCCAGTAAGTTTGCCCACAACCTGGTCTGGCTGTGTGCCTCTGGGGATCAACACTATTTGTGCTACACTGGTACCACAGCATGGCAGGAGTGGCCTAGAGTTTATTAGAGCCTTCTGCTCAAAACCCAGAAAGAAATGCAACAGCTCTGACTTCTAAGTGGGCTCTTCCTCACTGCAGTAGTGCCTCCCACTATGACTTTAAAGAGGAAGACTGACAAGCTGCTGACACACAGCAATTCAACCCCAGCTTGGCAGAGAGGAAGCAGTGCGTTAAACCCGGTGCAGCATCACAGGGACAGCAGTATATCAAACTCTCTTCCTCTCCACCAAGCCCCAAGCTTCCAAATCCTCTGTGTGTGTATAGGGGTGTATCTACTGAGCTGCAAAAATCCATTCACAAAGCCTGGACTCACAGCCCTTGGACCACACTGCTGGGTGTTAGTGCTTAGGGGACAGCCAGCGTCATTGCTAAAAGCACAAAGCATGCTTCTCTAAAAAATGCCACAAACCCACTCCCACACTCTCTTCCTTGGAACTTACCTCCAAAGCATGTAAACAGGCAGAAGAGAACTGGATAGAAGAAGCCAAAGCAGATGCTGAGGACGTACTCGTGCACAGCAGCTGACACAGTGAAGACAGACAGCATGGCTGCTGCTCTGAACTTCTTTCCAAAAAACTGGGAGAGAGGAGAATGCCAAGTATTAGGAGCTACTCTGCTGTGGTTTTTGTTTGGTTGTTGTAACATGCTGGATTTTCTTCCCTGAGCTAAGAAGGTTCTTCTCCAGCCAAGAGGCACATGTGAAATGCTAAGTGCCTCACAGAGCACCCTGGGGTTTAGGTGTTTTTCTTCAGGTGTATTTGTGGTTCCCTGCATAAGTGCTTGTGCTGAGCCCACTCATTAAATACCTGCCACAACTCACAGAAACTGCACCATGAGTTCTGACTGCTGAGCCAATCCCTGCACTCCTACATCTCAGGCCCACGTTTTGCACACTTTATGGACTTGGCAATGAGCACTGGATCTCTCTAAAAGCACAGTGGCTCCCCACAAGAGCTGACGTGAAACATTTCTGTGCTTCTAAACAGACGGGGATGCTGCATCTTGACCAATGTACTGTTTTGCCCAGTAGTTAAATGTTTAATTAACAAACCAATACATCTGCTTGTTACTCACCCAAAGGAAGTCCCTGTAGGCATAGTAATAGAGCCAGTCATGCACTACCACGTTCCAGGTTCTGTAGTAGTTTGCATAGGATGTGGAATTCCACCAGTCCTGAAAGAACAATTGAAAGACTATAAATCTAATTAACTATAAAACCTTCTAGAGGGCTTTTCTAGGACATCAAACTGAAAAATATTGAGCAGAATACTAACAACAATTTGACCAGGCTTTCCATTGCGCTTTCAACATTCCACTAGGTATATTAAGGTTTGGCTTTATCCCAAACTGCAGCGGCTGACATGATAAAGGAACAAAAAGAGGGCCAATGGAACTATCAGGTAGGTCTGGTGGCTGCTTCTGTTTGTGCACAGAGTGTTTCACCTTAAAGCAACTCAGACTGCCAAGCAGAAATCAAAGCTGTTTCACAGCACAGCAACAAACTTAAGCCTTAACAGCATAAACCAAGCAGAATCCCATGGTTGCTTTGTTTGGTAAAACAATCTTCAGCTTCCTCCTCTTTTTTTTCCCCACGATGACAACGACTTTCAGAAGCTTTATGAGCCACAGCTCCTGGTTCTTACCTTGTAGAACATCCTGTCTGCGAAGCGCAGCATCTCGGCAAAGGCGTTGAGCCAACAGTGAAGGAACGCAAAGAACACCAGGAAGAGAATCAGCACACCTGGGAACAAGGGACATCCAGAGCAGTTCTGGAGTGTTTTCTCTCAGCCATAAGCCAGAGCACCTCACACAGTCAAAACTGCTCTCACAGACACTGACACAGATGAGCTTTACTGTTTTGTACAGGCAGCACAACAGCATCTCAGTTTCTCACCACACCAGGCCCCAGAGGGCAACAGCAAGGCTGCTCCAGAGCTGCAGCTTGATTTGAAGACAGTTAAATTCAAACCCAGCTTTTATTTTGTATTGCTGGTTTTGAAGTTTTACCCCTCAATGCTGAAATCTGCCCACAAGATCTCCTTTGCTGATCTCTGCCTGTCACGAACACATCTCAAAAGAAGCACTTCTCCCTTCCCCCTCGTGCACCAAGATAAAAGTCACTCATGGATCTGGGCCCTACCTGGCAGGATGGAGTTGAAGATGCAGAGGACCAGCCCTCGAAGGTTGAAGGTTTCCTGACTGCTGTTGCGAAACTGAGGAATGCAGAGTCTCACAAAGATGTAGTAGGCATAGAAAAGTGAACCAAGCACCTGGAACAAAAATACCCCAAAACCTGAGTTCGTAACAGAAACTCACAATTAAAACATCACCACTTGCCAGCTCCAGGAGAGAAACAGCAGCTGCCAACACAAGCCAAAAGAATTTATTTTACACTGCTGCCAATAAACTTCCCTAAGGATGCAGGCAGAAAGTAAGCCACAGCAATCCCTGGAGCACGCTGACAGCCAGCAGCAAAATCAGCTTCTCTTTTCCACTACAGCAGCTGTCAGTTTTTCCCAGTCCTATCAACTCACAAGTTTTGACACAAAAAATCTGTGCCACTGCCAAAGTGGGCAAAGCACCCTTGATCTACATCCAGGATAAGGGCAGAAATAATTGAAAAACACTTACTGTAGTTAAATCCAATACTACAGCTTATTTTTCTTTTATCCCAAAGAAGACCTTTACAGGCCAAAGCACCTCAGGCTTTCTCTGGCTCATGAACCCACGTTGTGGATGTTGAGGTCAAAATGCAAGTCACTGTTTAAGTACCCTGATGTAAGGCAGGTGTGTGCTCTGTCATCCTTTGTCCAACAGCAAGCAGCCAAAGGCCTGCCCACGCTGCCTTTTTAAAAAAATTTGTTTAGTTCTTTAAACCATAAATGCACTGTGTGACAGTGGAGGTTTCAGTCACACAAATCCATTACTTGGAAACACATCCACAAGAAGCTACTGAAGCTCACAGCCACAAATGTGAAGAACCAGTCAACCTTGAACTCAAATAAGCGCTGGGGATTTGGACTCCAGGCCTCATTATTTCAGAGCTGCTCTGAATATCTGCAGAGAGGAAGCTGTGCCAGAGCACTACAATCAGGGTGAGGAGGGCATGGGTGTTGCTCTACACACAGAGGTTTTTTTCTTATCTGGAGGCTGGTTTAAGCAAAGATTTTAAATTTTGTTCTTTCTTTGGCACAACCATTAGCACAGCAAGATCACAGTTTATTTGTTAGTCACTGAAAAGTATTCTTTACTGGTAAGCCCATGCCAAGCAGAGTGATTTAATGCCAAAGACGGAGCTGTTGAGCAACACATCTGAGCTGATCTCCAAGAGTGTATTCCGCAGAAAGCTGCACTACTCACCTGTGCAAACTTGGTAGCCACATAGCCCCATCTTATCGTGGGATTCCTAGGAAAAAGAACAGGATATCACAGCTAAACAGGACCTCAAAGCAGCAAACCCCTCCCCTTCCATTACTTGAGGGAATTTACAATTTTACTGACATATTCTCTGAAAAAAAATGGGGTTTGAATTGCGGAATTCTTAATCTCCTGACGTCCAAGGGGTGTCTGCCCAAATTGCTGGTTCCTCACTTTAAATTCCAGCAGAACTCCAGCCATTCCATAAATGGAAAGATATCTGGAGGGCAGCACTGTGCAATTCCATAGGAGGTGGGGATCTGCCGACAGTCGTGTACAGGACTGCTGACCTCACACTGCCAACGTGCAACCCAGCCATGTACACAAGAGTTTGGGAGTTCCCAAAACTTCGAAAGGCTTCAGCCTCAAACTCAGGGACAGGGCTGCTTATTAGCACCACATAAAACACTCAGGTTCCTATTGCAGGAACTGTCTATCACCACATAATCTGTAGCAAGTTCTTAATTTGTTTAACTTCAAGTGGGTTTCCCAAAGAAATAAAAGCAGAACTCCATGAGCAAGTCTTGCCCTTGCCAGCTTAACCACATCTTTATGAAAGCTCTAACTCATAAATTCATCACACCCAGGGGTGCTGAATGTTGGCTTCAGTTTTCAGAATACTTTAATGTTGTGTTGTTGCTCACATTACCTGGGATAGTTGTCTCTGTAGATGAGGGTGGGAGCAAAGAGGAAGTACAGGTACTGAGAAATTCTGGGAATATGTACTGTGCCTGGGAAGAGGGGGAAATAAAAAACAAAAGAACACTCTGCAATCTGTTTACTGACAGTTCAGTTTCCCCAGTACCTTTTCACAAAACAGAATCCTTCTCACCACCTCAGAACCTCAGTCTGGAACTAAAGGTATGGGATTTGCAGAGAATAAAACAAACTCGACTTTTCAGATGGAGTGCATGAAGCACAGCTCACAAGTGAGGGAAACTGACTATCTGCTACACCCTGCTATCACACTTCCTTTCCTCCTAGGGAAGATAAAGCTGCAAGGCCTGTATCAACACATGGGTTCAGTCCAGTCAGCTCTAGCATGTCCTGCTTAGAAAACTTTTTGTTCTATGATTGCTGTCACTTCAATGAGAGCACTGAGCTGCAGGTGTGCAGGCAACATCCAGACACCTTTCACTCCTAAAAGCAGAAATAAGGGATCCTGGAGAGAAAAAGACTTAAGATCCAGAGAGGACTTAGACCTGAACAACAGTCTAACTTGTTGTCTAATACAACTGAACACAAATGAAAAGGTTCAGGCTGAAATTACAATGCAAAACCCTTGACCTCCCCATCCACAGTCACCTATTCAAGCCCCACCTCTCCAGCTCATGAGGGCAGCTCAAAGCAATGGGGGGAAAACTAGAGCTGGCTATGGAAAGTGAAGCAGGGCAAGTCACTCACCAGACTTGTCCTTTACTGAGGACAGCACTCTGGGCACGTTCTCCCGGATGAAGGAATGGGCCTTCATGACAAGACGAACCTGTGAGGCCAAGAGAAGAGCAGCTTAGTGCTCTCATTTCCCCAGATCTCCAGTGAAGACTGGATCAAGCATTTTACAGCAACACCTTCAGCATCTCAGTTTCTTTCCAATTTAGCCCTTTTACCAGGAAGGGGCTGCTTCCTCTGCCTTCAAGCCTGTTTAACTGGCATGAATTTCAAACTCTGCAAGGGCAAACATGCAGCAGCAATCGTGGCTCAGGAGAGTCAAAACACATCTCATCTACACTTGCAGGACCACCACATACACAGGGACTGTGAATAACAACAGCAAGTCGCTAATCAGCTAACATTAACTTAAAATTGAAGGGAAACCCCTCTCCACTTCAGCAGGCAAGGATGTTTCAGAGTCTAGATGACTCCTTGAAGTTACATGTGTTGTACAGCAATTATCCCTACCTGGGTATAAGGTGGTGCCCCACATAAAAAGTCCACAGCTGTTGAGCAGGTTTTTTTTTAAATTTTGTTTTAATACTGAAGAACCAAAAGTAGGGCCAGTCCAAAGTTAATTCTTAAAACTACACTCATCCCTGACCATCCTTGTTTTAAGCTGATGGTCTGACCAGACCTCCACTCTTGCACTCTTCCCCTGCTCCCCACCACAAGAAAGAGTTCCACTTCCAAACAAGTTCTGACTACAGAGCCAAGACACTTGCTTCTTGGGAACAGAAATGCAAACAAGAACCACTTCTTGACTACATACTTGCTTTTTTTGGGTTTGTTTTTTAAAGAGGAATGTTACAGCTTCCTTGTGCACTGTGGCACAACTTGTTCTTAAAATTGGTTTTAAGCATTTAGCATCCACAGGACAACCAGAAATAAATGGAATTTCAGCCTTGAAGTAAAAACCCACAGTAAAATCCTAAATACAGGGCAAAAACCCACAAGTGGTTTACAGGTCAAAATGAAGTTTTTTCTCTACTCTTTCTTACTAGATTTGCTGCATGTAACTGTCCTCAGAGATACTGCATCCACAGCCATGGCTTAATCTAATGAATCCTTTAGGAAGAAGGACCCTTTCCACTTTGAAAATAAAAGTCAATGTATCTCAGGACACAGAGGATACAGGGCAGGGACTCACCTGTTCCAGTATTACAATGAAGCGGGAAGCTGGAGGCAGGGCATAGGATACAGCAACATAGGTTGGTCCAAACCCAAGCCCAGCTATTTGGAAGAGTGTGAACAGCATCCCATAGAAGAAAGAGTGGATTGCACGATGGGAGGAACTGGAATAGCCTTGGGCCCACCAGACAAAAAGGTTGTATGGAACAACTACTGTGGCACTGAACATGCACAGCCAAGTACAGAAGACAACGGGGAACTTTCCAAAAACAAAGACCAGGAGATCAAATCCAAGGACCAGCCTAGAAGGCACAAGGAAAGAGACAATTTTCAGTGTCCATTGTTTGATCAGAAATACTTCTGCTCCACTAAGTGGCTATAAAACACAAAGCTTCCAGATCATAGCTGTTTGACAGTCTGGACAGAAGTGACCATGGCAGTTTCAGCTCAGAAACAGAGGGCTGTCTGTGGCAGCACCAAGTGGCCACCCTCAAGTATCCCAGAAAAGAAGAGAAGGACTGATTCCATGAGTGCTGTCAGGCACAGCTTACCTTCCAATCCCACAGGGCTTAAGCACATCTCTAAGATCAGCATGTGCTTTAAGAGCGGGCTCAAGCTCATCCCTGCTAAGAACAAGCACGTGACTGAACAATCCACTGCTGAACCAGGGTCTGCCACAGCTTTTGGGGAACTCTCCCAGCACACCCCCAGTACTGCACTGAGACTCAGTTCTTCCCAGGGCTTTAAGCCTAAAGAGCCTTTTTCCCTGCCTCTAGAGGCATGGGGTATTTTAACAACCAGCACTCAAACCTAGTTTAATCCTTCTTTGTGGGCATTCCACATGGATTCAGTTTAGAAGCTCCCCAAAAGGCTCAGGGTCATTAGAAGGTCAGGCCAAGTATGACCAACTGGTGTGCACCAGGTACTTTAGTCCATTAATCAAGCTTAAAACATAAGGACATCAACAAAAGGCTGATCAACTTTACTGCCTCTCACACTCATCAGAGCTTACTCCTACACAAAGCAACTCTTCTCAGGTCAGAGAAGATGACAGTATGGAATACACCAGCAAAAGTTATTTTTTTCTCAGGTGGAGGCTCAATTGCAAACTGGATCCAAGTTAACAGATCTAGCTAAAACCGCAGATATAATTAAAATAATTAGTTTACAAGTAATCGGGGAATCCAGCCCTAGGTGATTTTAAGGTAAATACCCATTCTCCCCCAATGTCCATGCACTAGTAAGTTAGGATGAGCTAAACAACATTCAGCAGCACACGAGCCTGTTCTTATACCCAGATCAAAGGGACAGTGATTATATAATCAAGATACAGCGCTGGTTTTGTACACTGAAGAGCCAATAATCAGCAAGATAAACATGTAATCCTACTTGTGTAGGAGATACAGCTTGCCAAAATACTATTTAAGCAACAAGACAGTGTGAGGAAAGCAGTCTTTCACAATCTTGTTCACAACTGGCTACCTGCAAAGCACTATCTCAGCAGAGGCTGTGCCAGCATCCTTGAGATTTTTCCCCAGGAAAAACAAAGTTCTATTTTTATTTAAGTACAAGTACAGTGTTCCAGAACTGTCATTTTTAAACAGAGGAAGGACTGCTGAAGTATTTAAAGTTTTTCTAAGCAGAGTCCTTCTTCAAGCAACACAAGCAGCTGAAAGCTACTGTCTCATTGAAGATATTCAACTGAAGTATTCCACATTCCCTTTTGCCAGCCTCGTGATGAACTAAGCCCGCTGGGCTGAACTGTGCTGGCCACAATTCCCATGTAACACACCAGTTAGCAGCGTTTCCCTAATATCCAGCTATCTGACTTGAAATGGTCATACCCCCTCAACAGGAGTTCCAGCATATACTCTACATATGCCAAGTTGAAACCCACACTTCCAACAACATCCCAGGAAGGATTCCTCCTTCCTTCTGCACCCTTCTGCAGTTTCACATACGTCTGGCACTCTGGAAGAGCTACTCCCAGCCCTTATCCCTGTCTTCCCAAAGCATTCTTACCTTCCTTCATCAATGAAGTCTACTAGAAGTGTACTAAGGATGAAGACAATGAGAAGAGCGATGAACATGTGGTAGATTGTCCTGATGTGACTCACTTCAAACAGCTCACTATAAGGGAGAGACCAGAGTTAAGGTACAGTTGGGGTACCACAGACACAGACACTTCCTCAGCTCATCCTCAGACAAAGGGCAATTAGCCATGATCCCAGTGGTACTGAGAGGGCTGTAATTAAGGTTTGTATTTGCAAGATGTAGTACAGATATCATAGAAAGAGAGAAGGTTGAACAGATTAGTCCCCATGGACTTGAACACAAGACTGTGGGTGGTGGCAGGGAAAGAACCTCAAAGCAAAGGCTCATTACTTTGCTATCAAGGGTATTTTCAGTCAATTTGATGAAATTAACTTAATTAAGTTACTCACTCCAAGAGGGACCTCCTGGCAGTAAAGATTTTCCCATGTTCTGGAGGGGCCCTCGAATTCCTGCAAAGAAAGAAGAGAATATTTGATACAAAAAAGGAAATGAAGCTTCCAGGAAACATAACCTTGGTTACAGCAACAGCTTAGAAGGGACTTACTTGGCTTTGTGCAGTTCCTTCTCGGCGCAGGAGGCTGGGAAAAGGGAGGCTGGGGATGAGGAATCCAGCAGTGCCGATTTTGCCACCAAACTGTTCACAAACTCTGTGAAGTGACTGTCCACCTCCTTCATGAAAGCTGGCTTCAGTTGCTGACAGAGTGAAAAAACAGCAGTAAACTGTTTAACTTGCTGGATACATTTTCATAAAATAATTTTATTCCTTTTTATCTGGAGCAGGACAGAGCAAGGCATCAAGAAAACATTTCTGTACCATCTGTCAACAGTTGGAGCCTACTTGGGTAAGGCTGAGCTTCACACACCTCAGGCCAGAGGGCTTTGAATAACATTTATCTGCTCCATCAGGTTCAACACAGAGTTGTTCTGGCCTTTTAGAAGACTTATCAGACTTCTGAGAATTCAGTTCCTTAATGTTTATTCCTCAAACACCTCACAAAATGTGATGAGCCTAGTGATGAAGCACAGCTGAAAGCCAACCCCCGAGCTCCTGAACACTCTGCCAGGCAGCCGCCACCTTCAGCACAGGCAAAAGGCAAGTTTCAAGAAATTACTTAAAATCTAATTGCATATTCTGTTTTGTTTTCTTTGTGCAAGTGTTTACTAGCCATATTTGTCTGACCATCCTTTGCCTGGGATTTTTCCAGTTTGCCTCCAGATTCAAGGTGCAAGTCTTCCTACATGATAACTACGTAGCATCATTTAATCTGATCTTCCCACTGATCAGCTGCTCAAGAAACACATATGTTTCCCTGATCACTTTCAGAATTCCCAGCTCCTATCTACTTTCTCATCTCGAAGGCTGAAAAGGAAAAAAAAACCAGTTTTCAAGGAGGTTTTTGGACAAGAGAGGGTTGTGTGGAGACCTCACAGCACCTGCCAGTGTCTAAAAGGGACCTACAGGGAAGTCAGAGAGGGACTCGTCATGAGGAACTGTAGTGACAGGACCTGGGGCAATGGCTTCAAACTGGCAGAGGGTAGGTTTAAACCAATGTTAGGAAAAAACTGTTCCCTGTGAGGGTGGTGAGGCCCTGGCAGAGGCTGCCCAGAGAAGCTGTGGCTGCCCCATCCCTGGAAGTGTCCAAGGCCAGCTTGGACAGGGCTCTGAGCAATCTGGTCTAGTGGAAGGTGTGCCTGCCCATGGCAGGGGGTGGATATGGATGATCTTTAAGGTCCTTTCCAACCCTAACTATTCCATGATCCTGTGAAATACATGAACAGATGATGTATTCTTACAAAATGCTCCTGTTTAATGTGACAACAGCCAAGAAAGTTTAACTCTCTGGCAGAAAATACAAGACAATCTGAAGTGAGACCACATACAAGGAGAAGACAAAGATTCTGATCAAGATCGATCAGAACTCTCCATTCCTCCTGTTTTACAGTGGTCAGATCCAGAGAGATCTCTTGAAACAAAAGCTGCAGTAGGAAAAAGAGCAGATTAATACTTAACTTGAAAAAACATTTTTCCCCTATTTAGCAGCTTCTAGAATGGAGTAAATTATAAGCTTCCCCAGTGCTCAACAAAGTTCTTAGGATCTGGCTACTTTTAGATACTGCTTTTCTGGGAGGCAGAGGATTGTCTAAACAGAGGAAGGACTGCTCCTTTTAAAACAGGAAAAAAAACCCCCAACAAATATTGAGTATTTGTGGATACAACCTGTAACAGAAGATACTGGTGCTCCCTGGTACAGCCTAATTTTACAGCATGCATGCACATACCCCTACCAAAAAGTCAAACAGAAATTCCTGCTTCTCTTGGACTGCTCAAATTTCCATGCCAAACAAAGCACTATTCATTCCCATCAAAACACTTTTTTTTTTTAAATAGTGCCTCCCCTTTTTTAGCCTGATCTCTCCTCAGTGAGGGTTTAGCAGGTGGTATTTCCTTAAAATACCTCTTCCCCTTGGCTGGCCCTCTGCTGAGATTGCCTGCTCCTAACATAGCCCTCCAGGGTTGATACCAACACGTGCACATGTTTGGGTTGGGAGAGCAGGCCATGAGCTCTTATTATACTAAATAAAACATGAATCAAGAGTACAGACCCTACAGTAACTGTAACTAACAGTAATTACAAACCAAAAACCATTAAAAGAATGCTATGCCATCAAAAGCAGAAGCTGGCCAATAATAAGAATTGATGATAAGTCAGAGAAAGCTGAGGGAAGTAACCCTTCCTTGTAAAGTTGCAACAGTTCCCCAGAACTTTACTCATTCTACCAGATTTAGTAATTTTGGTCACTGACACGTGACAACAACCCAGCCCTGCCCTAGTGACAGAACACACCATTCTCAGCTCCACTCAGAAGGAACAAAGGACTGGACTTTTAGACTGCAGGTGCTTGAAGGCCTCCTCTGCATGAGTAACACCCAGCTCCTACAAATCCCATTTACACCTGCAGGAGCTGTCAGTGACCAGGCTTTCCACAAGTCAAGCCTCTGCCTAGAATTCAGATACCTATCCCAGAAAAGGTAACTGCAATCCAAGCCTCTGTTCAGGGGTTCCCAGGACAAAAGGACCCAGCACTGCAGGAATTCGCAGGTATTTTGCAGTAGGGTGGTTTTTTTTCCTCAGCCTTGAAGCAACTTAAACAAATCTGCAATCTGCATGGCTCAGGACTCAGAATCTGAACACCCTGTGTTTTGGGAGAAACTTCAGCAATTAAAACACCACTCACCTACTGGTTTTTTACGATTCTCTTTGTGGGTAAGAAATCCCTTTGTCTACAAACTGTGTCTCAAAGCTGGTGACCAGGAAAAAACATAAGGAACAAGAGACACTCCTGAAGAAAGAAATCCAAGGTCAAGTCGTGCCCTTGCAACCAGCTAGTGCTCCCTGGACCTTCCAAAGCTACTTGTGCTTTACAGTGAAAGCTTTCTCCTGCAAACACCCACTGCCAACACAGCGATTAACAGTGGCTGTTTTGTCTGCACAGAAGTTGCCAGGCTTGATCTCCTGTTCTCAGCAAGGATAAACAGGATAAGACAACATCCAAAATAAAATTCTGAGCTGGCTATCCTTCTGATGGGCTGAATTTTAGGAGTTTCAGCAAAATAAAAGCAGCACATGCTTTGCAGAAGACATTTAAATACACTTTAGTCATACCTGTTACAAATGACATACCCCCTGTAGAGGTGGGGGAAAAAAAAAAAGAGTTGAACAGGAAAATATCTCAGAGGTGCAAGGTATTTTTCTCTTAAGTATCCACTCCCTACTATGCATGTCAAGCTGGCACAATTAGATCACTTCAGGTTTACCACGGAGTTTTCTGCAATAAAATTATGCAAGAGTGCAGGGCGATTCGCTCTGGAGAACACGGGTGGCACAAAACAATGGTTAACAAGGAGGGTGCAGCCCATGGTTAGCCAATTTCATGTAATTTGGGCATAAATCACCTTAATGTCATCTAAGACAACAGCAGCCCACACAGATGCAGATGATGCCAGAAACACCCAGCGCTATTTTCTTTGAGGATATTGTTCACTGACAAAAAGAATGAGAGCAAAGCTCAGGAGGGTCATCTCCTTACTGTGAGCTGTGGGATCTCCATCCCACAGCTCCATGCTGCCCTTTATTCAATGGATAGCAGGACACAGAGCATTTTAAAGGCTCAATACGCAAGCAGGCTGGCTAATCATCACACTGCCAAAAGTTAGTGGTAAGGCAATTTCCATTTTATTTACACGTCTCGAAGTTCATTCTTATCTTTGGACTTCAACCTATTGGGGTCAAGTACGACAGAACCTCATTAGATAACACTACCCCTCTTGTGCAAAGTGGGAGAGAGAAAGAGGGCTGTGGAAAAGTCACTGCACTCAAGCAAGGACTGAATAGGGCTGTTTGTGTTCCAGGGCTAGTGACTCTCCAAAAGACATTCAGGGTCAATTGTCCTGCTCCCCACCACAAGCAAGTATTGTATTTACCTCAGCTTCTGCTATTAGCTGCATTTTCCTCGTTATCACGTGGTCGACATCAACCCAGCCTAAGGAAGGAAAGCAAACATTGAACATTTTTAGTTGCAGGTCTGAAAACACAGAAAGCACAGCATACAGCAGCTCAGACACCAATTTTTCAATAGCATTTCTGGCTTCTAATAGCATCCCACTAAACTCAAATCAAAGCTGCAGGAAGTTCATAAACTATGACCACGTATTTTAGGATCACAGCGCTGTAAGGCAGTCAACAGCTGATAACATGCTGGATTTTGTTTTTCATCAGCAACTCTGCAAATCTTTCCAAGGTCCCTAAACATATTCAGCCCTGAAGCAGCAATCAGAACGACCCTTAGAAGGTCATACCCAAGTGTGCTGGTTTTTTATCAGTTTTATCTCAACCAGATGTAAGGTTAGTTTGTCTGGAGGTCTCTCCATTGCCAATAGACAAGGCAGTCAGTCACAGCTGTCAGTAAAACACCATGACCAGCTCCAAGACAGGCGAGTTGGACAGTTATCCTGTGGTCAAATCCGGCTATTCCCACTCCTTTCACCCCCCCAGGAGAAGTGTTAGATATCAGTGTGACTGTATTCCTCAGTGTGTTCCACTGTTTAAGTAAGCAGTCAGGCTAACATGCCATCAATATAATCTGACTTTTGTTATTACTAGCACCACTGGCCAATAGGTAAAGCCTGAAATGCCACTTTTCTTTTGCATTAAAAACCACACATCTGAGATGCCTCTGTGACATCAAGAGGAACAACACCCACAGGTCAGACATTTCAGACCAGTTGAGTTTTAGGACATGCACCAGCTGATGTTTCACTTCTCCAGTAAGAACAACACAGAAGATAAAGCTACTTAAAACACAGAGTCTTGCACATGAAGGAAAATCAAGATTGAAGCAGCAGCATCCACCCCCCTAAAATACCAGTCAGAGTGAAAAGATAGTAACAAACCTTGCCTTGTGCATATCCTTTGGCATTTATAGCTACAGCACCACCTTACACACCAACACACAGCCAGCATTACAACTTGCATGTTTGGTTTCTCAGACAACATTACCACTTCTAGAAAAAGAAGGTACTGAACTGATTCCCTAATAAGATTCCAGGGAAGCATGAGCTAACAGATTTGCTGTAGAGGTGCCAAAGCTGTGCTGCTGTGAGACAAGAAGACAGACTTATAGCACTATCATGGTGCATAACGTGGCCTCCTTGCATGAGCACAGCCTCCACACAAAATGCAGTTTTGTTTTCAGAGAAGGAAGTGCTTCTGTGATGCTCAGGAGTATCAGGCAACCTGTTTGAGCAACTGGTTGTAAGTATTTTAGGTAAGCCTGCTTCAGAGGTGACTCCAATTCCAGTACTGGAAAAGAGGACAACACCACAAGAAATTTTACCTTCAGTGCAGCGATGCTCAGTTGTTAGCATTAATTCCCCCTCCCACCAATCAAGGAGGAATTTTGGTTTTTGTCTATCTGCTACACAGGCTGTAAGCTTAAGGACAGACCAGCAACAACTGCCTATTACTTAGCAGACTTCTAATAGAACAACAAACAAGGAAACTGCTTAAGACCATTGATTTTGGCTGCATGCAAAGATCCATTTTTACAAAAATAGAACTCCTGGTTGCTAAGCATCTCACCTCAAAGACAAAAAAAAAAAAAACAACCCAAAGCTCAGCATTTAAGCTCATGGTGCTGTTACATTTGCAGAACAACAACAGTCTGGAAGACAATTTGAGAAGAATGTAAGATACCCTTGACCCACTCAGCTCATGCACTTTGCTGGTCTCAAACAGACTCTCCCCCAATACATTAAAAAAATAAATAAATAAAGGTGTTCCACAAGCAGCAGAACTGTGCTCCCTTCATATATTCTCAGTGGCTCTACTCCCTCACTGTGCCATTCCGTAACCGTATTCCCAGCCCCCTCCTTCCATTATTACTATGGGAAGAACCACCTTGTGCTGACCTGTTAGGAAGCAGAACAGAGCTGCTGACCTCAAAGAACAACTAACCTTTCCCTTCAAAAAACCAAGAACTTGTGTCCCTTACCCAGCTGCCAGTCTTCAAGATGATATCAAGTTTGCTTGAAGCCACCCAACATAGCCAAAGGGAACAGGACACATGGGACTTAAGGAATTGCATTATTTCCTTTCTAAGATAAGCTAAAAATAAAATAGCCAGTTCTTTGTCCATAAATTTCCTGTCAGATCTTGCTTTTGAAGCCTCAGTTATTAAAAACTACCCAGGAATGGCTCACTTTGGAAATAAAACACCCTTTCTACTACAGGGCCTTAAAATGGGGTATAGTTTTACATATACCAAATGTCCAGCTTTAATGGTTGTACAAGAAATGAGGCCAGTCTCCAACCTGCTGATGCTGTAATTGCTAAATTGTATGCAGTGTCCTCCTGTCACTTTATTTGCCCTCATCCTAGTGTGCATGCACAGAAAAGATTAGAAACACAGCATCTTTTAACAGGTTTTTAAGTCAAGATCTCCATGGCTTCATCTCTCACATGACAAACTGACCTGTGACCTGTAAACTCACCTGTGAGCTTGTCTTTTTCAACACAAGAGCTTGTGTGGAAGAAAACTCGCCCTGAACCAACCCATTCTGCTGGGTTGCACCACCCCATAAAGGCGGCTGTGTCCCAAGGCAGATAGCAGAGAACAAGCACATCATCTTTAATCACTCATCTTCCCTTGCGCAAGACGCCGCTTATGCTCTGCCAGGTCACTGGAGAAGGGATTCAGCACATGATTTGGAGTCTAAAAGGAAATGTGCACTGCCGAGAAGTCCAAATCTTTCCTTTCCTCTGACCCTGCAAATGAAGCCTGGATCCCTCTGTATCACTTTGGGACCGCAACAGTATTACATAAAAATGGGCTCAAGGCTGCACTATACAAGCAGGCACATCTCTGCCTTTAAAAGAAGCTGAGATATGCCTTAAGAAGGCAGAAAATGTATTTAAAGTCACAAGAAAGTTGTCTTGAAGACTAGTATGAAATAGTGGGCAGTTTCAGAGGAGACTTAAGCAGGGCTTGCTTTGGAAAAGCTTTGTTCATAGGGAGTTTTTACTTAATGGCATTGGGCTCCTTTCCCATCAGCAAGGACATTAACAAGATCTTTAAAGGACCATTTGTCTTGGGCTTGATCCTTTTAGAATGTGACTTCTCTATACAGACCAAATTCCAAGCAGGTTCAAAACTCAGAAGAAGAAATGCATGAGCAATCTAATTGTGAGTTTTGTTTCCCTATGAAAACCAAGCTAATAAAAAAATCACCTGAAGATTGAGAAAGCTTCTTAACTGCTGAAAAGTTGAGCAACCGAAGTTTCACAAGATTGACAATGTACCTTTTCTAAAGGATCTTGTTGTCCCTTTTTCAACCCACTCTCGCACATGTTACAGATAAGTGACATTTGAGATGGGGAAAGCAGAGAATCACTCATATGATGTTGGTGCTGCAGACTGGGATCCAAAAAAACCCAGCTTTGTTATTTCTTGATAAGACAACTTCCCATTCAAGAGGTTAAAGCAACATAAGGCAGAAGGACTTCATCAGTGTCAATCACCTGGATTTAAAGGCTCCCTCTCCAAAAACACTGAAGATGTTATCAGAAGCAAAGCAATATTAAAGCCAACCTAGTGCAAGGCTACTGTGAAAGAGGGGAGGAGTTCCCTATTGCTACAATACAACACACATTAATAACTTGATGCTAACAAACCTTATTCTTACTTACGGTAGTTTATTTGGCCACTCCGCAGATAGAGGCAAGTTATGACTAGATTCAGCTGATCTGTTTAAAGAATTCACAGGCCACAGGTCACTGCACTGCAGCTGGGGGAGTATTTAGCTTAAAAAGTCAGTTCTGCAGGGACATGGAACCCAAACAGCCTCTTCACTAGCAGGAAGGAACACCTGCATTCTCTACATTATGCTACCATGTCCACAGGCTCTTCACAAGAGACTGCTGAGCCTTCACCTAACCCACGGGTTCCAAAACATGACAGCCCCTAGAATTTTGCCAGAATCCACCTAGACAAAACAGCTTTTGGATCTATCCCTCAGAAACACATCCCAGATACTCAATTCAAGCAGCTTAATCTGCAAGAAGAAGCCTGTTGAAACACTGAACACTCATTGCTGTGAGTCACACAGCAAGGGCTAAATCTTTCCAAATTGCTCCCTGCTGGAGAGCTCTCTCCTCCTCCATCTCTCCGTAGGCACACACAGTTTGTGCATCACCGTGAACTTTTGCACCAGGGATGATCGATAGTAACCTCCCCACTGGAAGATAACAGCCCCTTTCTAAGATCAGCACTGCCAAACAGGCTTACTCACACCAAACAGATATGCCACACAGCTTGTTTGCAGATCAGCCTCCAGGGACACTTCCAGGCCTTTCCTGATTTCTGGGCAAACAAGAACGGACTCCAAACCCATCAGTTTACTGCTCTGAACGGACTAATCTGAGCATTTTAGAGGCATTCATATGCATACTTATGACCCATGTCCTCTCCAGCCTTTTAAGATCTGTCCATGCAGTTTCTATTATGCTCGTTCCAGGTGAGTTTTCTTGCAACCAGTACTGTCTGACACCAATATCTCATTAAGCAGAACAGTTTTATATTTCTCTTTGTATCTCCTGCTGAAGACATATAAGGCTTATCTTATTAAGGAAGCCTGGCTTTTGACAGGGGATTATTGCCACCGAGATCATCTGCTGACTCTAAGCCAGGACCAAATTAGTTGTTTAATTACAACACTGGAGCCAATTCAAGGAGGACAAATGATGTGTAAGACTGAAGTTCAGCTACTCTGTCAAAGTGAAATTACAGGCTGAATAATTACAAGATAGAAACAAATCAAGGCACAGAAGATATCTTCTGGCAATCTCAAAAGGTATGAGTATTTCCCCACTTCTATAAAATTGGGCGTACCTGAGTAAAAACTACTTCATTTTAGAACCCAAGCAATGAGACAGTCTTCAGAAGCATTTGAAGAGCCAAGAAAAAAAATAACCTCAACTGTACAAATGGAAGAGTCAGAACTACTGTAGCTCTAAAGCCAATGCACGTATTAAAGTTATTCCTCTAAGCAATTTCAGATCAGCCAATGCATTTCATTTTTAAGGAAGAAAGGATTAAGGGCCCAAAATTTTCTGTAGAAAGTTCACACACTTCTGGAAACAAGTCAGTAGGCCCTTGCCACATCAACTCTTACCGTAGAAAGCAGATTGTGTTTGCTGTCATCAGAGAGGATCAAGGGTGGGTAATCATTAATGGTTTTGTTTTTCTACAGCAATAACTGCCACAAACATGCTACAATATTTACTTCCACACACTCTTGGCGTGGCTAGAATCCCTGGGCTGCAACAAAACATGCATCTTGTCTAAAACTCTTCGCAACAGCCAGCATTAAGCTGTTACAGTACAAAAAGGCTGTTGCCAGCCAGGATCATTAGCCTCACACTGCCTTTGTGCACATCAGCACTAATGCCTTAGAAACAGCTATTCAGGAGTGAATAGCCAGGACAAAAGAAAGAAAAAACATCTATGGCTACTTCTTTTGGCAAATTCCCCCACCTCAGCTGTGAAAGCCCTACCTAGTTACAAAGGCACCCTGGACTACATGAAGAGGCCAATGTCTGCAACTCGTGAACACTTCAGCTCCATAAATCTTCAACCTTTGGGTCACAGAGCTGCTGATTTAACTCCCCTGTACACAGGAATTCCTGAACAGAGGGATGCATCTTTCTCCCATGCCTCAAGGCACCAGATTCATGCCTCCTACCTCCCTGTGTTATTCCTGTTGTCACCAACACTGAGCTGAGCAAAGTAACACTTTGTGACACCTCTGCTCAACTAGCAGCAACCTTGGCAGGTTAAGATGCACTTAGTCGGGACTAACGAGGATTCCTCCCTGCTGTCCCTCACTGCAGTTTGTATGGGATTAAAACCACACTGCACTGTTCCAAGCCAACCCACCAGGCACAGGGACACCTTCAAGAGATCTGTCCCAGGATGGTTATTTGCTACACACTCACAGTATCTCACCCGCAGTGACGTTTTGCCACATCTCAGAGGTATTAAAACGAACGGCCTTTAAAGACACACCCACCCATGAAGTCCTAATTATCACTGCTCTATTTATTACTTACCCTTCACTCATAGCAGTTAAGGAGTTTCCACACATGAAAAGGTTAAAATGGTACAAGTCTACTCCCAAGCCTAGCATCACTGGATTCCAATAGACACTAATGCCATGCAATTTCCTAATACAGTCACATCTGATCCAATTAAAATTACTGTGCCATCAACATCTTAAAATCCCAGTTCTCCAAACACTTTGTGGGATGGCTTTCTCTCCAAAGTATTTTATTTTCAACAAGAAATCTGACTTGTCCTAAACTTAAACTTGCTCTGACTTCTGCTTCAGGTGATAGGAGTACTATGAGATAGTGATGATATCCAGAAGTGTATCAGTAAGAATTATCTCCCTGAGTCACTGGCACCAGGGTTTTGGATCTTGTACTCACATGGCACATTGTGATAAACTATTTTAGCTTTTTGCTTAATCTGTCTCGCAGAGAGAAAGGAACAAACTGCAGTTTCATCTCTAACCTCCTTATCACCGGGCTGGAATGTGGTACAGCATAAACCAGGAATTACAGAGTGCCACAGAGTCCACAGGCAAAACCACTCTCAGTGCCACACAACTGTCCCTGCCACCCAAGGGACAGGGCACGGCTGCAGTGACCCTGCCACAAAGCCAACTTTAAGCCACCTAACTTTCAAGGTGACCACAACACAAATGAACTCAAACACAACTGTTTATTGTTCTGCTTTCTGGCAGCCAAGGTTGAGTCTGAATAAAAGGGAGCTGTCCTGACATGAACAGAATCCCAGAGCAGCAGAGAATCATTCTCTGTGGCATCCTACCTCCACCTGCCTGTCAGGTGGATACACCACCTTACCCTGGTGCGTAAAAGACCATTTTCTTCCATCTTGAGAAATCACAACCTGATAGGTTGTAAAGCAAGTGAGATGAAGTCCCAGAAAAGGCATTTACCAGGATTACTCAAGTGTTGCCAGGAGGCATTTACACCGTTTACAGCACTGATGCATCTCTTCCTCCAGTGACAATTAATCCCTGTTTTAGACCCCTGCAAGCACTGCAGTACACAGCTCCTGAGGGAAAGCTCTGCAGGACAGCACCCCAAACAACCCACACCAGCTGAAGGGGTGCACCTGGTACACAGGGAGCTCCACCTTCTTTCCAGAGACAGAAAAATGAAAATGAAAGAGCGAAGAGGCAGAGCCATGAGTAGAAAGGGCACTTCAGAGCAGATCACATGCCAGAGATGCAACCAGTGCCCAGCCAGGGAGTCTCACCATTGCTTGAGTTTTGAAAGGACCTCTCACTCTCAGGTCTCCTCTGTGTCTCTTCATTCTCAGGGGTCTTGCAGGTTGCAGCGGAGCCAGACTGGCGTTTCCTTACACAGTCATCACCTGCCATGGTTACCTAGCTACATCAGAAAAGGAGAGGAAATAATTAATGACAAAGAACTCATTTATTGTTCAATAATATATTTACATAGCCTTTGCTACATTGAAGTTAGACTTTCTTCCCTTCATCATGAATTCAGAGCAAGGATAGAGGAAATTCAGCACACAATTGAATTAGTCATTTACTGTTGATCACACTCCCTTGCCCTTCCTACAAGGGGAACAAGAACGAAGTAACCAAGTACATTCCCCTACCACAACCAAAACATCTCCCCACACCTCCTTCTTTTCCCTACAGACTTTCTAACTACTTAAAATAACTTAAGCTTTCGCAAAATCTTTACAAGGCCAAGAAGCCCTTGCAGTCCTTTCTGAGAGCCAGGCGTGCACGAAGACTTGTGTTCCATGAGATGTGGCAGGTTTATTTTGTGGAATCACCAGCACTATTTGGCCTCAGCCAAGCCCCTTCCTTGTCAAGTTCTCAGCTGTTACAGCAGGAGCAGCTTCCTCAAAGGATCCCTGAGTTCTGCTTGACCAGACAGTGGCTGCATTGCAAACCAAAGAAAAACAGGAAGAGAATCAGGTTTGAACTACACCAGTTCCAGTGACAAAGGTCACTGCTGGGGACAGAGCTGCCTGTAGGGAACACCTGAAGCACCACATGCAGGATGACAACAAAATTCTCAGCTAATGGGAAGTGGACGAGGAGATTCTAATTTGGTCACAAAGTGATATCCCAGAACACTCTCCATAAAATTCAGCTCAAGAATCTCTTGGAGATGTAGCTGCAACCAGGGACAATGTGCAGATTTTTTTCCAGAAAGCCTCACAGGCATGTATGTAACCACGTTTTCAAACTCGATATATATATTTTTTCATCTTGGCACAAAGTCTGCAGCAGATGTGTTTAGCTGCTAGTGAACAGCATACGTGCACCAGCACAGATGAGCTGCTACACACAGGCCAGGAAAACTCATGCACTGGTGAAAATACTAAGTGAGGATGGATTTCCTCAGAACAAGGAGGCTGGCACATGTGCAAAAGGGAAATAAAACTATGACCAGAGGTTTCCAGAACTCAGCTTCCTGCGTTTGTCCCTCTAGTAGGACAGTCTCCTCCTTTCAGGCTTCACAGCATACAGGGGAGAAACACCACCCACCACCAAACAACAAATCACTAACTGGGTGAGTTTTCCAGCTCTAACAGAGTACCACAAGTTTAATTCTTTTCACCTTCCTCAAGAGGTTACAGCGCACTCCTTCCTCACCAGTGCAGAGTGGTTATAGTATCTCACTGAAAGGTTAACAAAAAGGAGTTAAAAACAACCAGTCTTGGGGTGGGGGAAGGAAAAGTCATGTGGGGGATGAAATAAAAATGAAAACAATTAACCTAAAGAGTTAACAATTCAGATAGGCTAACTTATCACAGCACAGCCTTTTTCACACGGAAACACGAAGTCTGCTAGGGGAAACCTATGAAAACAAACATTTTCCTAGTCAGGTTCCCATATGAACAGACGTACAGCATAACAGTACCTAAGCAATTATCAGCACATCAGAGCCCAAAGAGGGCACCGACCCTTCCTCCAACCTCTGCTAGAGCCGAATCATTCCCAACACAATGCCAGGATAACTCCAAGATGTCCACCACCCCCCTGACAAGAGGAAATCGCTCCTCACAATCAGTAAACAGTCACTCCTTTCACCCCACTCTGAGGACATGCACAGCCACGACTGCAGATGTGTGTTTGCAGAGCCACAAACCCATTAACACATTTCCTAGCAGAAACTCCCTGCTTTCATTGGGACCTGATTTACGGTCCTCGGAAAGGGCTCAGGGACCTTGAGCCTCTCCTTCCCTTTCGACACACTGGTAATCAATTAGAAGACGCCTTGGGAGAAAAGCAACACTCTATAGGAAGTTCATCTCTGCGTTTCAAAAGACGCGGTGAGGAACAGCTGAGGATCACGGAATGGTTTAGGCTGGAAGGGACCTTAAAGACCACCTAGTTCCAGCCCCCTGCCTCCAATACCAATCACAGTCAGTAACAACCTTGTCCCAAAGACCTTCAGCTCTCTAAAGTTTTCCTTCGACTCTTGGCCCTCGGGCATAGCATCACCTCACAGACCCGGACCCTCAGTATCTGCAGAGCGAACCAGACAGGGACCAAAACAAAGTTAAGGTCACTCCGCAAACCAAAGTTAAGGTCATTCCACAGCTCATCCGCAACGCGCCGAACACCCGGCACGAAAGGTTTTTCTACCCGAGGATATCGCCGGGAGCTGCCCAAAGCGCCGCCGAGGCTCCGAGCCAGCCCCAGCCCCGCTACCTCCCCGCACACCCCCGCGCCTCCGCCGAGCCCCAGCCCCGGGGGGCGGGGCGGGACGGCGCGGACACCTTCCCGGTGCCGGTGCCGGAGCCGCGGCCAGGGCGGCCGTCACCCCGCGGAGCGTCACCTCAGGGCCGGCCGAGCCTCAGCCGCCGCCTCAGCCGCCTCAGCCGCCGCTCCGCTCCGCGCCGCTCGTCCCCGCTCCCGCCCGCGCCTGCCGCACGTCACGGCGCAGGGGGCGGGGCCAGCGGCGGCACCGCCCATTGGCCGAGGAGGCGGCCCCGGGGGGCGCGGGGGGCGGCACGTGAGGGGCACGTGCGGCGCGCCCCCCCTCAGCACCGCCCCCCCCCCCAGTCCCCCTCAGTTTCCCGCCCTCCTCCCGCACCCCCTCAGCCACCGCCGCCTTCGCCCTGAGGCGGCACGGCCAGGGAGGGAAGAGAGAAATGTGGGGACCCTCCCCCCCGTTAGGGGTAAGGGAACTCCCAAGGTTGTTGGTAAATGTTCGAAAGTCAGAGGGGCCGCGAGCAATCAAGGTTTTATCGAGTAAGCTACGTACTTGGCATGGTAATTGGTATGCTAGTCCCTGACCTACTATAAGAACGCGGCAGTGGGCTTTCGGTAAAGGGGTAGGGGGAAAGGGAAGAGAGAGAGAAAGAGATTAATTAAAGAGGGAGAGAGAGAGAAAGAAAGAGGGAAAGAAAGAAAGAGGGAAAGAAAGAGGGGAAGAAAGGAAGAAAGGAAGGAAGAAAGGAAAGAAAAAGAGATGACCAGTCCCGGTTGCAGCCTCAGTCCAGCTGAGGGAATGCCAGTCCCGGTTCCAGGGTGTCGATCCCAGCTGTGACCACCCAGTCCAAGGTGGGCTCAGTGAGCCCCGCGGGCAAGGCCTGGCCTCGCCCTGAGGACCCCGCTCCCCTCCCCACAGCCCCGGCACAAGGAAAACTTACTTAAAGGAACTGGGAGGACACCGCAGTCAATGCCGGGAGGGCCCAGCAGCGTTATCTACCCTCGTCCTTCAGCGGGAACACGCGGGTGGCTCAACAAGTGCTTCCCGCGGCACTCGGGCTCAGCACAAATGTGTGTCCTACTCCCTGAGGTTCTCCCAGACGGTAACCAGGGGAGGTGATTTTAGGGAAGTACAAATGGAGCGCCCCCCAACTCGAATAGTCCCCCCAAGAAGTGGTGTTTTGTGTCAAGGGAGTGTTCTCCCTCACTGATGTTACCCTGGGGAGTGGGAGCTCAGCTCAACAGTTTGGGGGAGCTGAGAAGGGGTCCGGGCTGGCGGGCTCTCCTTTTAGTCCCAGCTGTGCTCCACAGGGACAAAAACTGGGACAAAAGCTGCTCCAGAGGGCTGAAAATGGGACAAAGGCTGGGGTTTGTACCTTGCCTTCTCTCTCTCCAGACAGACAGAGGCTCGTGATGGAGGGTGAGTCACAGCACACGTCACCAGCAAACAAACTCTAGTAACCTCCTGTGAGCTGCATTTCACACTGCAAACGGGAAAGGTTTCCCAAAGCCAGGAGAACTTAGCCACTAACCTCCTACCGGCAAGTACACGTCTCTCATCCTCCTCACCACATCGGGGCTGTGCTATGCACAATATGTCCCCAGGTGCAGCTTGAAAGGTCACCCCAATCCAAGGTACGAAGTTACACTGTGGTAATAAAATATTTCTGTCACTTTCCACCTCTCAGACCTGTTACTAAAATTTATTTTGACCAACACACACCCCAGACACACATTTAAATTGTACCTGTTGGAACTTTTAGAAGTTGTTTTAAATATCTCTGGGGAGTTTGAGCAGAGCCAGTGAGTGAAAAAGTCCAAAACTGATTCATTTTGCAATGTGTGTTCACACTATTATTCCATCACTCATCTTTTGTGCTGCTTAATAAAAATCTTGGAAAAATGAAAAGAAAAAAACCTAAAAGCTGTATCATTGCTGAAATGCAATGGGCGAGAGCAACAGGAATTTTCACATACACTTGCCCCTGTTCTTAAGAAGTCGACTTTAACACAGTGCTGCTTAGAGATACTCTCAGGTCAGGCTGTATGTGATCTGTGGTGCCCTCATGTCAAAAATGCTGTGCCAGCTATTTACAATGAAGTTGTGGGGCCAGCATTGGCTGGGCGAGCTAGCGTAAAAAAAAATAAAAATCAAAACCCCAACAAAATACTCAATACACAATGTACAAAAATATCCCGAATTTCAACAACTTCTTGTTGAAACTGTTTCATCCAATTAATAAAAGCCTGACTCTGGGTGGTAGGAAAGTGAGATTCCTTTAACAGAAAGAAAGGTGCAGCTAACCTTCAGAAGAAGTTTGCTTTGCTTGTTTCGCCCTGAGGAGGCTGTACAGAGGTGCCACCAGATTTTATTAGCAGCTCTTGACAAATCTCTCTGGCCAAAGCAGCGCAGTGTGACAAGCACGGAGCTCCCTCCCTGGTCTCTGGGTTTTTCCCTGCCAGAGCTTTTTCACAGCCTTCCTTCCCCTTCTCTTCGGAGGCTGTTTACCTGCAGCTCACCGAAAAACAAAGTGCCTGCTCTCATTATCTTCCTTCCCATTATTTACGGGCAATTGGGGAAGGCCCTGGCACCTCTGCTTCCTGCCACTCACGCCCATCAGCCGCTGTTGTCTTCCCCACTCTAAATTGCTGCATTGTTTCATCAGCGGCATCATTCACCCCGCTTGTCACCATGGTGCTTGTAATCCTGATTTTCTGGAGTGTTGTACACTAATCCTACGGTTGCATTGCTCAATGATTGCCCAACCACAGCTGTTCCTGAGCACTCCTGGCTGAATCACCGCGTGGTCGTTCCCATTGTTGACGTGGGAACCTTGGCCCTCATACCCAATTTCTTGCCTCACCTTCACTGGCTTTCACCTTCCCAGTGCCAGGCAGCAACTTGACTTTAGCAGCACTGCTTCCTTCCTTCCTTCCTTCTCCTTCTTCCTTTTCCTTTCCTTCCTTCCTTCCTTCCTTCTTCTTCCTTTTCCTTTCTTCTTTTCCTTCCTTCCTTCCTTCCTTTCCTTCCTTCCTTCCTCTCTTCCCTTCTCTCTCTCTTTCTCTCAGGCACAAAGGGTGATTTTTGGGGGTCTCCTGTGCAGGTCCAGGAGTTGGACTTGATGATCCTTGAGGGTCCCTTCCAACTCAGGACATTCTGTGATTCTTTCTTCCCTTCTCTTTATTTCTGTGCTGGGTCCTGCTCCTTCCTGTCAATTTTGGCACTGCTGTAAAATAGATGTGACTAACGCTGCCTACTTTTAATTCTGTGTAACTAATTTATTTTCTATTTTAAGATTTTTGGTATCAGTCAGCCTAGGGAATGAGCAGCCGTCGCTCTTTCTGATGCCCACGTTTATTGACCAGGATGATTAATTCCTCTAAAACTTCTATCTTAGCTTTAAAGTCAGTCACTTGAGAGCCTCAGTGCTTTCACATATATCAGCAGATCCTACAATTAACTGTTTAAAAGTGTGGTTTAGAATTTCCCGATGTGCAGGCACAACGGGAACATCCTGATGGACAGATGGAGGAGCTCCCTCAAGTGGTGAAAGATATTGTTATATGTTCCACTTTAATTTTTCCTTTTAAAAACGTTAAGAAAAGGACAGCAATGTCAGATTTAGAATGTAAAGCAAGTTATAAATGTAGCACTGAATGAGCTTCCATTTTTGCATAACCAGAAATAATGGTGTGCATGTAAGGCTGAGGCCAGGACTCAGTCAGGCAAGTGCTACAGTTAAAAAGGAAATAATTTAAGAAACTGTGGAGGACTTAAGCCTGATCTGATAATGCATGACTGAATTTTGGCAGGAAAGCCAAAAACTAGCTCCAGCAGATATCACATTGTTGAAGATGCCTGAAGTGTTTATAAATCATAAAGTTTGCTTTTTAAAAACTCCGGCTCAAGCTTTCACAGTTTCTGCTATCATCATGTCAAGATTTTGTGCATAAATACCCTTGCTCCTTTTAACTCTGCATGAGGCATAGAGTTTTCAGAATATTTGGTGTGACTCAGATCAGCAAGCTTTGGAGAAAAGGCAGGAGCAGCAGCAGTTACATTCCCTTTCCGAGCCGTGAAGCCGCTGGTTTTGCTGACAGATGAGTTAGAAAGAAATGCCCCCGTCCCTCTCGGCAGAGGGCAGTGGTAACCTTACTCAGACATCACATCGCTCTTTGCTACTGAACTGAAATCGTCCTTGGAAAAAAAAAAGTGAAGCCCTTCTGCCAGCCAGTGAGTCCCTGGCTTCCTCTCCCAGCTCAGAAATTCAGGTGATGAACTTCTTGCCACGACCAAGCAGGTGCTGCAACAGCCAATTTAATTGCTGTGATTCCATTGCTGAAAGGGAAACCTGCATTATTTTTTTGAGGAGTAATTAATTTTGCCTTTCCCTACCATTTTAGGTAATAGAATGAATCTTGCCAGCTGGGATGGTGTAATAGTTGGGGTTTTATTTGTTTGAGTTGAGGAGGTTATTTCTTCGGTATGTTTAAAAAGGAGGAGATCGTTCTAGCCTGGCTAAACATCAAACCACGAGAGTTATTGAACCTGTATAAATACTGCCTCACCCCACTAAGCTGAACGGTGTTTTCTGAAGCTGTTCTTTACCCTCTCTGATACATCATCTTTCTGCTGGGCTCAGAAACAACTTCACCTGGGTCCCAACCACATTATATAATATCATTGTTCTCCTTGTGACACCAGCTCAAACCAACCTCAGATTTATTCTGCAGCATACTCTGCTGCTTATTAAAAATGCATGAAAATACTGAACTGCTTCAATGAGAGGGTCTCTGAGGTTGTTTCAGCAGGAATACATGGAATTAAATGTGCAGTCAACCCTGGTAGAGTGTTCAGAGAGATGCATTCCAGAACAAACAGATCCAGTTACCAGTATTGACTCTCCTGCATATAATGGCTTTCTAAATATTTTTGTGGAAGCACAGCACTGAACTTGGCCAGCATCTCCTTCCCACTCCTACAGTAGCAACTGCACATGTTCCTTGTGACTCCACAGACTGCCAGCTGTGTTACACACCTGGGACCCTTCCTTGTGAAGGTAGGACACAGCAGCTGGAAGGGCACACATGCCTAATTTAATGATGGCTGACTACTCTTGTGCTAATCTCTGCCTCTCCCTGTTTCAAAAGCATGTGTGTCCTTTCTCTTTTTCCTAACTAAATACAAACCAGTTTGCTATTGCTCTCCCCATGGCTGCTGAGGTGGAGAAAACAGTGTATGCCAGTATTTTCTACCAGCTCCTTGTCTCCCGTTTATTTGCTACAGGACAAATGTGCTGACTGCTGGTGGACATGGAGGAGAATTAGTGCTTATGGAATGACAGATCCTGGATGATTCCCAAGGCAGCTGTTTGGAGGTAATAATGCAGTTCTACCTGTTCTGTACTTTGCAAAGTGCAGCTCCTGGGGACTAATAACTTTCTGTGTGCAGTAATCAAGTGGGAAAGATGTGAGAAAAAAACCACTGAGGTGCTATGGTGGGAACAGATCAGCCTCTTTGGAGGAGTATGAGATCCTTGGGGTCATCAAGGAGAGATCTTACAGAGAAACGTCCTGTGGGGCATATGGAAACACCATGGAAAAGTCCAAGATCATTGAAAGGGCAGCTAGAATCATAATGCCAAAAGTGGTTGATGGAAGACCCCAAAAAGTTTGGGGGGGGGGGGGTGGAAATAATCCCCATCAAAACCAGGATATATTTCTCAGAGGAGAACAAATATCTCCATTAAGCCAAAAAAGAGTGACTCTCTGCTGTAAACTAAGAATGAAAACAGGTTTTTACTCTCAGTGTCAGACATTTCCTCTTTTCCACCTTGTTTTAATCTCTGCAAAGATAGATGGCATGTACCAAAAGCCATCCCAAGCAGGAAACATTTCTACATGGGCCCAGCCAGCTCTTTGGCTGTCTCCATGGCAATGAGGCAGCACATCCTGCTGCTCTCCCTTCTGCGAGCACCTTTCCCAAGTTTGACATGGACTGACAACGCCGTGCCTTTGTGGCTCCCCTGCCAAAACCTTCCCTTTTCTCTGCTCAAGGCCAGTCCCACCTGTTCCTTCTTGCTTCTCCCTGATTTTGGAAACACCTAGTTCGAGAGGGAATCTATCCATTGCTCCTCTACTGCAATGATTCAGGCCAAGGAGGGACTGCTGCTGGTTGTACAAGTGGAGGGACTGGAGAGGGCAGTGCTTTCCTGTTTCAGAAGAAGTTTTGGATGATGGTAAGGGAGAACACTGCAGGGGCCAGGAGCATAAACAAAGCAGAAAGAAAGAAAATCCAGAGTTCTGTCTAGTCTCCCAAAAGAATCACACTGAAACTTGGCACCACTGGCCATAGCAACAAATAGAGCAGTAAAGAATGTACAGACTTGGTACAATGCAGTGCTTATTGGAGGAGATGACAAACGTGAAGGAACACTTCCAAACCTCTGAATTCAGATAGATCTGTGTCACAGCTGAGTCTCTGGCAGCTCTCAACAGCATTTCACTGAAAGTGGAGAAAACAGAAATTAGAGTTACAAAGCTGAAAGAGGCATTTTTGCTATCAGCTGAGGACTAGCAGAAATGGGAGGTTCTAATGGAACTGCACTGGGAGGTGAAGCAATCTGCAGGGTTTGCTGCAGTTGATCTGCCTTGGGCTGAGTTGATGTGGTTACAAAAACATCTTTGTGCTCAGCACTATTCCGTTGTTGGCCTAGTGCCTTGAGGCTTACATGCTTTGGAAATATGGATGAGGAGATGAAAACTTGAGCTTGTTTAAAGGATTTAAATCTGAAGATGGCAGGCCCAGGAGAGGGATTCTGAGTTCAGGCATGTAGGTCATGCAAGAAAGGTCTTGTCTTCACCAGCAAGTTAATGTGAAATATAGTAAAAGTGTTCCTGCTAGTTCAACATTTGCCCACACACAAAAAAAAAATCCCTCATTGCAAAAAGTGGCTGGAGAAACATAAATGGACAAAGCAACCAGAGAACAAGGTAAACCTTGAGTGAATTCACTTCATCCTTTACCACTGCTCTTTCTCTACAGTAGGGATCCACGCTAGGGACCACTATCAAACATCCAGCAGTGCTCACTCCACACAGTTTTTCCACTTGTGCTTTCCTTAGTGGCTGCTGACTCTGCTTTCTGTTTGGGAGCTTATTCAGGTGCAAAAGACTTCCAGTGCCCCCCAATACCAATCGCCCATCTTCAGCATGGAAGTCTTGGGTTTATTATTTTGCCACTGTGTCTAGCAAGACCTCAGTTCCCTGTTGCCTGCTGATCAGACACCAAGTTATGGAAGAATCTCTGGCATGATGCTACTGTAGTCTATGATTTTCGGAGGAAGGATCCAGGCTGAAAGCTTTCTGGTGACATTCCAAGTAAGCTGTCATGAGAAGAGAATCCAACACCCAAGACCTCAGTGCTGAGGGAAAAATCAGAGGGTTTCATCTGCTCAGAGGAAAAGAGTAGAACTATAAATGCTAACTCAGTAACTCCCCAGGAATGAGCATGTGCCATGCTGAGACTGAATGCATCATTAGCAATTCCCTGGGGCCGGATGTCTATTTCAGACTGCACAGTATAACAGCTCCAGGGAACGTACAACCAGAGGATGCTGATAATTTCACAGTTTCTGCTTCCCTGTGAGGCAGAAAATAGAAGTGCTCTGAAGATCTTTCTCGGGAACACAGAAGTAACATTTTCCAAAGCCATCAAAAGCAGAGGAAGATAGGTGTGTTCTCTGCAATCTGGGAGAAAGGGAAACAGAATAATCTGCTGCCGTGGCTGCTAAAGGAGGCTCTGGGTTGATCAGCAAGCTGTGTGGACTGAAGCTATGGAACCTGTCCCTTGCAGGAAAGATTTTGGGGAGACATGTGACATTGGCTCAGGTAGACAGAAATCTCAGAAGCACGTAGGGTCCACAGTGGATTCACACCACACCAGTGCCTCCCCTCACAGCACAGATTAAAATGCTCCTTGTACCTCCACCCTTTATCACAGGCAACCCATGGGAAAAACTTCAGGACAGATGACTCAAGGTAATTTGGTAGTGTGACTGCATCCTCAGAAAGAGCAGACAAAAAGGGAAAGGCAGACAGCCAGGCGGTCTCTAGCACGCTGAGGTCAAATTCCCCTTTCTGTCACTCTCGGCTACAGGAAAGTTGAGGACGACAGAGAGGTACCAGACACGCTCCCGTGTCTGCTGGCAGAGATGGGCGAGGCACCAGGCAGACTGAAACACACGCTCGTGTGAGCACAGCCACGTAATCTCTGCCATCAGAAAGACCGTGCCCGGGTTTCACTCCTGAATGTCTCAACTTCTCTGCATACTTCGGATTGCACAGTGAATGCCTCGGCTGCATGAGATGTGCTGTTGGCTCTGGGGAGGCATTATTTCAGGTTGGCTGCAGCTGGGAGTATGTAGCATGACTTCAGGCCTCATTAGATGCACACTTGACAAGTTTTCTGCACTAACATAAAGGAAGAAAGGTTTTCTTAACAAAACAAGGCTTATACAGTTGTCCTATGTGTGTGAGGAAGGGAGTGTGTGTCTCTGCCCCAGCCGGTTTTTTTCTCCCAGTAACTTCTGAACCTCTTGGCCAGTTTTATGCAAAATCGGATGGAGAGACGAAGGTTCAAGAAATACCTGGTTCCAATGGCTTTTGTGAAAAATTCAGCCTAGTTAGAGGACAGAGTCTTAATTAATGCCCCGAATGGAGGAAACTTTTTTTGGAATAAGAATTTAAGTTGGCAGCGATCGCTAGTCCAGTCTCCTGCTGAAAGCACAGCCAGCTTCAAAGTCAGATGAGGCTGCTCAGGACCTCATTTTGAAAACCTCCGAGGTGTCAGGAATCTGCTCTGGACCTCAGCTGCACAAAACAAATATACTGAGTGCAACACCTTTGGCTCTGCAGATCAGAGAATTCATTTCCCCCTCTTTTAAAGGAGGTTTAGAAGCGGCAGCCCATGGTAAAGCCTGTGACAATCTCCACACCAGGGAGTCCATAAGGCTCTGCTTATGTTAAATATATTTAACCAGCAGCTAGTTACCTTATTTTGGCATTCTGTGGTAGTTAATGATTCCTAGTACAAAGGTCAGACTCAGAGACACAAGGCTTTGTGTATCCCATTGTTTGATTTACCAGAAGCTACAAGGGAAGGAGTGCTGCTCTGTATGAGTGGGAACTACAAGCTACACATCCAGCCTGACAAGCTAATGAGAACAAGTCATTCATTAACAGGAGACTTGCTGCTAGGCAAACACACACAGCTGGTATGGGAGAAGAATTTGGATGTGAAATGAGACAGTGTAGTTGGGTTTTTTATAAGACATTTCCTATTTCAGCAAGTTTACAGTCTAAATAAAGACCACACACAACACATTAAGAGCCTGATCGGAGGAAGATTTGGGCTTACGTCTTTTCTGAAAGGTTTGGTAATGAGCAGAGAGGCAGAATTTGCAAAGAGAATGGAAATATTTGCATGTTTAACAGAAGGAACAAGTTTTAAATTTAAGTGAGATTTGATTGCAAATGTATATGCTGCTGTCTTGAGTACCAAACTATTCTGCACACACTCACACACACACACACACACACACACACACAAATGCGTTCGCAGAAACATCTTAGAAAACTCTGGTGCTTTCTCCTGCTTCAGTTGTACTATTACATTTTTTTTTAGTTTCACACTAGTAAGCATTTTTATAGGATTAACATTAAAGTTGGAAACTGCAGAGCATGGCTATTTAATAACGGTGTGAGGAAGGAACACAGTGTCATTTGAAGGATAAAGTAAGCATTTAGAATTCTTGCATAATCAAATAAAAAAGCCTGTCAAGGAAGAATCTCTCCAGACTTTGTGGAATGAAACAATAACAATATTTTAGAACAAACTCTGGCTTTTAAAGTGATTTAACTGTTTAGGAACATTGCATAGAGCGTGACACCATCCATGGCTGGGGCACAGGTGGTCCAGAGCAAGGCTGGATCCCTACCATCCTAAACTTGTAACATGGAACAGCAATCCTGCAAGATGCTGTATCCTCAGGCTTCCTTATGAGATCAGAGATTATATTCAGAAGTGTGTACAACTGAAAACAATACTAGGAGTGCAGTCACTGTGGGATTCATTATTGTAACAAAGGCATCTTCTGAAGACATGGTTTTCAGCATGATTTAGAAAAGGGAAGTGAAGGTGCTGGGGCAGATGGAGGGGAAGGAGATATTAGAGGAGAAACAAGAAGCAAAGAACATGGAGAGGAAGCATTGCTGATTCCAGAGTCTAATGATCCTTTCCAGCCTAAATGGCTCTGTGATTCCAATTCCATCTTATTTCAGCGTCACATCCTGTTTTTAATGTAGCTTTATTTTGTTTTGGACTATCAGAAGTTATGCTAATTCACGCACAGCACAGCAGTCATCAGAGGAATCCAGGCTGGGACGAGGCTGCTCTCCGAGGCACTGCTGGAGGAACTGCAGTACAGCGCTGTGCTCTGAAGCATTTGCTATCACTTAACTAAATGTCAGCTCTCTGGATACAAACCTCTCAGGGAGAGGAAACAGAAAACACATGAGGAAAAGCTTCCATCTGCAAATGGAGAGAACCCCCTCACTACCCAATGAGCTACTAAGATTTTGAATTAGTAATCATAAAAATTAGGCTCCTAAACATAAATTAAGGCAACCCTGGAACTTTGGTGGCAAAACATTCCTATTGACCCACCTGCAGCTGAATGCCTAAAAGCCTGAATCATCACCAGCGCTGTCGAGGGACCTCATATTACCTCAGCAAATGTACTTTATCAGTGATCATTGTGCAAGCTTAGTACTAATTTGCAATTCCCAGCAGATGCAGAGACTTGTAATCATTTTTGTTTGGTAGAGGCAACATTTTCCACAGAAAAAGGCAAACAAACAACATTCTTAATGTTCTTACTAGCATACTCTTCTACAGCCTTTGGTGCCTGGAACAGATGCTTGGGAAGGGTGGTGCAGCTGTAGCACTTAGAAAAATATATTGGACAGGAAAGAAATTCCCAAAGAAGTCCTATAATCTCCTTAATTCCATCTCTCCCCACCTCTGGCTTCACTCTGCTGGAGACTGTGCAGGGTTATGTGTTCTACCCTGATGGGGACAGCTCCTGCAGAACCTCAGCACAGTTAAATGTGCTGCTGCTGACAGTTGACAGATCCATGCACAAGCTACACAGCTCTGATCTGTGAGGGTGCTTAGTTACACAGCATACCTAACCCCAAAACACAGGGCCAAATAAAAGGAGAATGGGGATGCCTGAGATGCTGTGGTGAGCTGGCTGTCTCTACATGCTCATCTTTTCCACTACAACACCGTATGCCCAGTCCCTTTTCCCCCTGTGCATGGAGCCCTTCGTTTGCTGGCTCTCCTGGCTGGTGTCAGTGTTCAGACTTGTGGCAGTGTCAGAAGAGTGGTTTGGATGAGGACAGTGCCAAAGCAGCAGAAAAGATAGAGCAAAAGGCTGCTTGCCCAGAGGAGAAGGATGATTTGGGTGGTGGAATGCAACATTTGTGGGAGTGTGCATGTGTAGTTTTTATTTTATCTATGGTGGAAGAAAGAAGAGTTAGTGACAGAGGAAATTTCATCTGCCAAGGGCTGCATGTGAACCCTTCTGTGCTGTTGGGCAAAAACTGTTACTTCCCCAGAAAGCTTTTACCTTCACAGATTCTCACTGAACAGGCATGAGAGTACCCCAAGCTATCCTGCATGCACTGTACATAAATTCTAATTTAAATCATAGCAATGATTCAAAATAACTTCTAAGACAACACTGAAACACTACCTGTTGTGCCATGACAGATCCGTGCAGACATTTGAAGAGCTGTCAGTCAGAGATTAAAGGGTGAGCACTGGAACATGTTACACTTAGAAACAATGTCCTCCTTTGATAGGGCTCAGCACTTACAAGCTTTCAACATTTACTGCAGAGTAACTAACCACAAAGCCTTCCTAAATCTTTCTTTTTTGATTTAAAGCCTTTCCCCAGAACCCCTGGGTGGCTGAACCCCCGAAACCAGGAGGCTGCCTGGTATCAGGCAGGTGCAGCCTGGAGTGGTCGAGGGACACAGAGTATCACTGCCCTAGGCCATGTGGTGGGCAGTACCCATTGCCTTGCAGACATCCCAGGGAAGCTACAGCTGTCCTGAGCTCCACAACTTGTTCTGGCACTGCAATAAAGGCACAAAACCCCCAACATTCACACAGGTATCCCTCCAAATGCCTCAATCGGGCCTCTGTTGCTCTCCACACTTAGCAAATATCTTAACTAATACATTTGTGTCCTAAATACCAGTCAAATATTTCACCAACATCTGTTTCTCTGTATAGCTTTGGTATACAGAAGGTGTATGATCTGGAAGGAGAACAAAGATTACTGCTAGAATTAATTTTTAAGCTGCCACCAGCATACTGCTACCTAATTTTTCCTAAGTTACAAATAGAAACTGCCCAGTTAAGTCAACACTCAGGATCAGGAGTCTCCAAGTTGTCCACAGGCTCCTTCTGGCACAGAACCCGTACTTCAGGCAGATGACAGTGAGACTGTCATGCACAGGATGACGTAAGACTGCTCAGCCAGCAGTTTTTTGAGGTTGTGATCTTTGGAGCACGCTGTGGATGGGGAGCAAGTGCATTGCCAGGACTTATAAGAAGCTTCAAGAAATGGATATACCATTAATATTTAAAGTCAGATCAGAAGTGTTTCTAGAAATACCACATTTCTTGTCAGGCACATGACTGTAACCTCAGTGCTGCCTGAGTTCCTTGGTCCTTTTTATCCCTTACGTGAACAGCTCATGATGGCAGATTGACTGGAAACCCAAAATCGCCAGGACAGTAACTGTTACTGATGGCTCATTAACCCAGGGTACCAGAGCTCTTCATGAGAAATTACCCTTGAAAAACAACCTGTTCCTGATGCTTCATGAGGCTGATAACATCACAGTGACAAAAACAGATAGCATTGGTGTAGGTTTTACCTCTTGGCTTTGCATGGTTAATAACCACGATGCTCTGTGAAGTAAATACTTATTAGCTTCCATTTTAACAGTAAGGAACTGTTAAAGGCTCAGAGCAGAGAGTCCTTTTCAGTTTGGGGAGTTTCTTGCTTATATTCCCATTGCTGTTGTAGCAGGGACTCTAGAAGAACTGTCACCAACAGGGCATCCCCTATTTATATGACACCAGAAAAATGATGTTGCTGAGGGGACCAAGTCTGAGGGGCACAGTCGGGGAGTCTGGTTTGTTTAGCACACAACAAGCAATGGCTGGGGCTCTGGGTTTGAAGCTTTTTTTTACAGGGTACAGCATGACCTTAAAAAACTATTGTAGAACAGCAAAAACCCCATGCTGCTGCCCTCTTCTCGAAACAGGCCTTAGAAAGCCCCTGCCTGACCCCATCCCCAGGAAAGATGGTTTTGTGTGTCAGACAAGTTTTCTGCAGTTGGACATTAATGTAACCCACCGCGAGCTGTTCTATGTGCAGAGGTGCTGGGAGAGAAAACGAGAGATTTCATGAGATCTGAGGGATAAGAGCAGTGTTTAAACCCAATTCTCCTTGGTGCACTTGCATATAACAGTCTCTTGACACTTGCATCTTCTTTTAAAATACTGATGGCCTTCCTCTGGATAGCTCTTCATGATCAGCAAGTAAAAGGCATTAGGAAAGAAAAATAGTATTTCTGTTGATTTTTAAAGAGTGGCTGTATGCTATGTGGCAACTGCAAATGGCACGAGGGAGTTCTGTGTTTGTTGTCTCTACAGTCTCCAGAGAACATTTATTTTGTTTACAAGGCAAACCATTTATAAATGCCAAATCCTGCAAATTCTAGCTGGAACGAGACCAGGAAATAGCTCCACTGCAGAGTTTAGCACGGGCTGATTCTGCCTGAGTCTGTCCATTCTGCAGGAACACCCTCTGCTCACATCCACATAACCATGTCCGTACAAGGTCCCGGACTTGGCACCACGTACCCCATGCTGCACCCTGGATGTTCCCAGCACTATTTTAAGAACTGTTTTGTTGTGTGTTATTAGCAGGTCTGTTTGCAATTCCTGATCTCCCCAATGTTCCTAGTCCATTAATTTAGTGAGTTTAGGCATTTCTGGCTCCACGTGCTCCTCATTCCCATTTACTCCATCCAGCCTGTGTCAGAGCACATATCAGTCCAGTGGGGATGAGCCATCCCCATTTTAGGCAGAATTATTATTGCAGCAGGGCGCAGTTTGAGTACATGCACCAGTATGGACAGCACCTTGTGAGCCTGGGAAGGTAGAACATGAGCCTAGAATTCCTGTCACTGAAAGCTGGCTTCCACAAAGCTCTGAGAGGGATGTCTCCTCACCTTCCCACCACAGGACAGTGACACAGAGGTTGGAAGCTGGTTGGCTCTGAGTGTTACCAAGCCAATTTGTCACTGTCACATCAGTTCTCAGTGGTAAAGGCATATGGGGGGAGTGGCATTGGGGCTCATCCAGGATGAAGCAACATTACCAAGACATTGCTGAAATAGTTGCTAGCATGGAGAGAGAAATACTTCCAACTGCCCAGGTCCTCTAAAGTGGTAACAAGCACCATTATCTTTTGGGATGAAACCTCCTGCCTTCTGCTTTGAATTGGACTGCCTTATGCTAATATGGCAGAAGGTGAAAGAAAATGGTTTTCTTATTCATTACAGAATTGAGTGTATGTTCAGCCACCCCACAACGAGATGCTGCTGCCAACTCCTCCTCCTCCAGGCCCTTGGCCAGGACAACAGGTCCTAGCGGGAGCCCAAGGAGTCAGCCTGGAGCCTGGTAACCCACAGAGTTCACAGAATCTGTTAGGAATCAAAAGACCCTGGAGATGACCGATTTCAACCTGTGACCTGACACCACTATGTCAACCAGACTATGGTGAGTGCCACATCCAGCCTTTCCTTAAACACCTCCAGCCAGTGACTCCACCACCTCCCTGGGCAGTCCATTCCGATGTCTAATCATCCTTTCTGTGAAGAAACTCATCCTAATGTCCAACCTAACCTTCCCCTGGCACAGCTGTAAGACTGTGTGTTCTCGCCCTGTCCCTGGTTGCTGGGGGGAAGAGGCCGACCCTCACCTGGCTACAACCTCCTTGTGCACGGCTTGGGGCAAGCCCAGGGCCGCTCCCTTCCACAGCCGGGCACACGGCCCTGGCCTCACCTTCACTCCTGCTCGGCTTTGCAGGCAAACCAGCCCGGCTGTAGCCTACGGGGAGAGTGTTGCTTGGGCTGGGGCAGCCTTGAGGCCACGGCCATCGCTTGACAGAGTTCAACAAGTATTTGGGCAGCAGTCTCAGGCGTACAGTGGGATTCTTGGGGCTGTCCTGTGCAGGGCCGAGAGATGGACTCGACGGGTCCCTTCCAACTCAGGATACTCCGTGATTCTCCTGGGCTGCCACTCGTGGCCAAGATGGGAGGCCTCTCCTGGGGTCAGGTGAGTCACCCGGGTGGGCTCTTGCCCCTCAGCCCGCGTCCGTGGGCATTCCCCCGTATGCCTGTGCGTGGCAGTGCCAGGAGGATGGTGCCTGACTCTTTCCAGTGGCAGACAGGAGAGAGGAGGAGGAGCAATGGCCATGAACCAAACCACGAGAAATTCCACCTCAGCATGAGTAAGAACTTCTTTACGTTGAGGGTGGCAGAGCGCTGGAACAGGCTACCCAGGGAGGTAGTCTCCACCAGGGAGGTGGAGTCTCCCTCTCTGGAGACATTCCAAACCCGCCTGGACGCGCTCCTGTGTCACCTGCTCCAGGTGATCCAGAGAGGCTCCTTCCACCCCAAACAACTCCGGGATCCTGCGTGCCCCGGCGGGGCGGTCTGGGTGAGGGGGCAGCCGCCCTCCCTCTCTCCCGGCCTCCCTCCCTTCCTCCCTCCGTCCGTCCCTCCTTTCCTCCCTCGCTCCCTCCCCTCCCTGGGCGGACCGGAGGCGGCTGCGGGAGCCGCTCCGTCCGCGCTCCGCCGGCGCTCTGTGGTTTAAGATGGCGGCGGGGGCTGCGGGGGCGAGCCCGTGAGCCGCAGCCCGGAGCTCCGCGGGAGCCGCCGGGACCGGCCACGGGAGGGCCGGGCGCGCCTGCCCGGCGGGCAGCGGCCGAGCGCCGGGATGTGAGTGAGCGCGGCCCGCCATGGGGCAGCAGGTGGGCCGCGTCGGGGAGCCGGGCGCGGGGCTCCAGCACCAGCCGCCGCCGCCGCAGCAGCAGCAGCAGCAGCAGCCGCGGGGACTGCGGGGCAGCGGCGCGGCCAGGCCGGCGGGCCGCCGGCGGGAGGCGGCCGGGCGCTCCGCGGAGGGAGGATTCAATGTCTTCACCCAGCACGGTGAGCGGCCGGGGCCGGGGGAAGGGGGCGCGATCGGCCTTCCTCCCCTCCCTCTTTTGTTGTGGTGGGTTTACTGGGGGAGGGGAGGGGCAGGCGGCAGGAGCGGGGCGGCCGCGTCCCGGGGGATGCTCGCCCCGGCCGCCACGTCCCGGGGGATGCTCGCCCTCGGAGGAGCCTTCCCCCCCCCGCCCGCTGGAGTTGGGGATCGGGACTGCCCGCCAGCCACGGCTGGAGCGAGGTGGCACCGCCGGGGATCAGGACGTGCGGGGTTCGGTCGCTGTCAGCGCGGCGATTCCGAGCTCTGGTTTTGTTTACAAAGGTAAAGGTAACATGTGCCTTGTCTGACTGTTTGCCGAGGCGTTTGGGACTCGCCGTTCTAGATCTGTGAGACTCTATATAGCTCCTGACAGAGCAAACAATTTCGTTTTGGCTGGGGTATTAGAGCTGCCATCTGATTCTCAGTTGAAGTTTTTGCCTGTCCACTTCTATTCTTACTGCTGTAAACCGATACCGGAAATGTTTCATGTACACGTTTCTATAACCTCTCTTAGAAAGACCCCCCGCAACTTCAAACCGCCCTTTGTAACCATGTTTCTTCTTTTGTTTTTGTGCTTATATGTGCATTATGTTAAGATGTTGCCAATGTTCAGAAGGTAAAATCAACTGAAACGTGTCTGCCTTGACAAGCATGTTGAGAGTAGATGTGCGGCTGCATCTCAAATCCTAAAGACCTGAATCAGCTCTGGAGAGCTTGACTAGCTTGGCTTTAAGTGGAGAGAGAGATGACAGTATTTATGAAGCAAGGCTGCTTCTGACAATACACATTTTCTTTTGCTCAATAGAATGAGCTCAGGCAAAAAGATTAGGGAACGTGCAACCAGCAGTCTAAAAGCAAATATCGTCTGCTGTGATGTGATGCTGGCATGTAAGTATCTATCAAAACAAGAGCACAGCACTAAATCTGGTTCTTAAAAATCTCGGCATTATCGCAGCTTTTGAGTTCAGGGAGCAGTATCAGCTTTAAAACCAAAACAAAACATGCTTGCTGAGTGCCTGACCCAAAATTGAAACTGAGAATTATTTTATTGCAGCTTCACGTTTTACTCTGTGTTTTTGTACGTTAAAAGGCACTTTGGCTAAAACATTCCTATCATAGACTGCACATTCACAGTGTTAAGGAGATCTCAGAAGTTGTGCACATACCCCACTTCTTTCAGTGGGGTGTGTCTAAGTCTTTAGTAGCAGAGCAAGAATGCTGTAGAGACTGCTATGTACGCTCCTGCTAATGCCAAACTGTGTTTTCATGTGTTGGTACCAAGATGACTCTTTGGTTCCTGCTCTCACAAGGCAAGGATAGCAAGGACATTTGTGGGAAGTGCAGCACAGCATGTGGGGATGTGTAGTGACTTCCCAGCAGCACAGCTGACACTGACTCAAGCGCTTCTTCTCGTTATTGCTGCATGTTTTGGTAGTAATTTAGTTCAGCATCCTGAACAAATCCTTCTAGCTCCTCCCCCCACCCGACTAAATTTCAGAGGTAGAAGGCAGGGAGAATTATTTACACGTAGTGTCAGGGAAATGGAGAGGAAAAGCTTTCTGAAGCATGCATGCAGACCAAGAAGACAAATTGTGTGCCCTGCCAGCCCTTCTGCTCTGTCTTCCTTAGGAACTAGAAACAAGAATGAGCCTGGAAGGCCAAGGCACTGAATAAAACTGTTCAGTGCCACATAAAAAGAGCATTGCTCTGGAATAAGAGTGATGGTATCTTTCAAAATAAATTCGCAACTGTTTATATTGCTTAGGTTATTTGCTTCAGTGGGAAGGTAATGGATGTAACTTTACTTAGGGTCTTGTTGTTTCTGTTATTTTCTTTGCAGACTGTAAAGGAAAGCGTGTGTTAAAAACAAGATACAGCTTTTTATTCTGTTAGATTATGTAGAAGGGGTGGGACTTTTTGGCAACCCAGTTTTTGAGAGTTTCAGAGCAGGCTTCAAACTCCTCTTCCGTCTTGCTGAATGCCTCAGCTGTGTTAAATTGTTCCCAATTCCATTCACATTTTCCTAGGAATGAGTGAACAAGTCACTATTAATAATCTGTAGCAAATGCTAGTAAAAGTTGGGTACTTTTTAAAATACTTGTCTTGGGCAAAAACTGAAATGTGTGCAGTGTTCCTGAATCTGGAATTCACTTTCTTTGTTTCCTGTGATCCTGACTCTCCTTGTCCAAGGGAATTTTTTACCATCAACCTGTATTCTTATTTTTCGTTTAATGACCTTGCTCTCCTGTTTTACTTAGCCAGCAGCAAGCCAGGTTTTCTTTAAGTGAGTCATATGCTTCTGCTGCTGAGATGCTCTGGTTGCTGGTGGTATTACTTGATCCAGATTCCTCTTTTCTAGTAATTTCTTTCTGAACTCGACCCTCCATCCTGTTTCTGGGACGTGTATTCACAGTGCATGAAAAGTGATGGCAAAAGCACAGGGTGGTGGGTTAGCACTATTGGACCAGTGGCTAAACCAGCCAGTCACAGGGTGAGGCTGGATTATCTCCCTTCCTTGGCTTTCCTTGAGGCAGTCATGGATGTGAAGGGGGCAGCCTATTGGCTGTGAGAGCCTTGCAGGTATAAATCCCTACCTCATGCTGGCAGCTTTCCCACCACATTATGCCAGCAGCAAACCTTGCTGAGTACTCATGCCAAAATTAGTTTTGAGGGGTTGCTTCTTCTGGATTGTTTATGAAAAGGGTGGAAATAAACAATGTTTTCAGCCTCAGACCCATTTTGCTACAGGATTTTGAAGAGCAGTTTGAGTCAAATTGATGAAGTGTAAAACCCTTTCCGTTAAGCTACCAGAAATCTGAGACAAACATTTTCACCCAGCTAACTTGAACCATAGATGTCCTTGAAAAATCCAGAGATTGAGTAGAGCCAGTTTGTCCCATGCTTTGTTTGCACAGAAAACAAGGTTGTGCGGCAGAAGCTCTACAGGAGAAGCACTACTTCAGGATGTGCTTTTGGAACAAGCAAGGAATTTGAAGATGTTTTCTGTTTTATGGAAAGAACAAGGAGATCTGTATTGTGGCACCCCACTATTCCATCATGGGAACAGACACCCATACTGCTGGGGCTTTCAGCTCACTGTGGCATTGAGTTCTGTGAGCTCTGCTGTGACGTTGAGCAGGAAAGTCCTAAGCAAGCTGGTACCCTGGCGTGATCCATTAGCTGTGGAGCAGAGTTCTCCGGGAGGCAAAAAGATAGCAACGGAATCTGCAGTCTTCTGCAATCAGCCCTCCAAAACGCCCCAATGTGAGCATCCCTGGCATGTAGTCAGTGACTTAGAAAAGCAGGCGGTGGATCGTAAGTGTGTTGGTTGCTGTTAGTGTAGCAGAAAGGACGAGTGTGAACACAAGGATTGTTCAAACACCGGTGGTTCCCACGCGTGCTCCATCGGAATTCTCGAGTACCCCAGGGACAGCAACTTGAGAGGGAAGAGCTGCAGTGAGCAGTAGTTACAATCAAATTCTGACAGATCACTGCAACCAGAAAAGACAAGGAGTACTTGGTGCCATTCCAGGATGAGCTTTCCCTTCCAGAGGAGGAACAGGGGAGAGGAGAGGGAAGTGGGTTATCTCCTTATCCTTTCAGAGATTTGTTTGAGGAAAGGGGCACAAGCAAAAACAGCCAACAGTTTCCAAGTTGCACGGACTCTACTCAGCTCCTCGTATGACCTTTGAACAGAGGCACTCCTAATTTTCTTCCAGAGGAGCGCTGATAACAGCCTACTGTGCCAAGATACTCTTTGGAATGGTGTTAGCATGCTTTTCATCTCCAAAAAGACTTGCTGAGTGTTGTAGAGCACATACTGCAGGAAAATCAGATTATTTAAATCCTGGCTGGGAAGCCTTTGCAATACCTGTTTGCAATACTGCTACAGTTGCCTTGGTGATATATTTTGGGGTAGTGGAAGGCTCTGCCACACTTGAGCTTTTGATCCAGCAGGCGCAGGACATTTGTTCCCTGTTTTGTTTTCTAGAGGAGGAGTTTAGCAACCTTTTACTATGTGCATCAAGGTCAGGCAAGATAAGCCTATACTTTTAAAAATAAAATTATCATTAAAGCTCCCCTAAGGCAGTCAGAGTGCTATGACACATGATAAAAACATTCTAAAATGGGAAGAAGCATAAGTAACACTGTCCCTTTGAAATTCAGTGAAACTGAAGGGCTGGATGCAGGAAAATGGAAAGAAGGAGAGAAAATAGGGTCAGTTTAACAACTGCACTTTGTGGGCTGCCTAAAACGTTCTTTATTTTTCATCCCAGTGAAATGCAGCAAGCTCGGGCCAGAGCTACTTGCCCACAGACTTTCCTGTCAGTAAATGCCCTGTGCAGATGGAATATAATCACTGTATTCAATGCCTGGCTTTTTGTACTGTAAATCAGAAATCTTGTGGGACCACAATGTATAAATAACTCTTAACTAATTATTTGGGGAATAAAGGATAGTTCAGCTGAGTGTCTAGAGGAAGATCCTGTGTAGAACATGAATTTATAGGCGTGTTCTCTGTTGCATCCTTTTCCATCATACCTAAATTATTCCTGCAGATCCACTGCATTAAATATTGATTTTTATATCTTGTGTTAAGCTGGGATTTTTGTATAATGAATTTTTCAAATGAGAGGAGACTACCAGCTGGATGGAAGGGACAATATAATACTGACTACTGATCTAATTCTTTTCACATAGGGAGCAGAGTCTCAAGAAGGTAAGACTGAAATGAAGTTACTTCAAAAGGTTTTACTCAGAACCGACTTAGAAATCAAATTTCAAAGCTCAGACGTATCTCCAACTTCTCAGTTCTCCCCATGTAGCAGATGGTGTGGTACAAGTTGTTCTAGCAATATTTCACAAACTTGCTGTTGCTTGCAAGTGCAATGTTTTGCAAAAAAAAAAAAAAAAAATTGTGGGACTTTTTTTTGGAATTAAGGACATGGCCAAGTGAACAAATTGTTGGGAAATGAACATGGACACACAAGCAAGTTGTTACAAGTGGCTTAAACCGTCTTTTTTTAATCTAGCAGGATCACCAGCTCACATAATTAGAGTGGGGAGACTTGGACTATCTCCTGGAGATGCTCTAGCAGGGTTGGCTTCGGGAATGTTTTATGGCTGGTACTGATTACAGATTCTGGGACAGTAAGCTTGAAATCATGTTTTCTCTGGTGTTCAGGAGGAGTGACCTGCTCGGTGACCCACTTCAGCATGTATCATGTTTGTTTGTTCCTAAAGCAGGCCAGTCCTTGCTGAAGTCAAACTGTACTTTCTGGATCTTTGTTTTATGGCCAAAGCCAGACGATCGTTAGCATGATTTATTCTAGCTCGTTTCTCTTAGCTGTCACAACTTAATGTTTCCAGCATACTTACTATCCATAAACTGCCTTCTAAGTACTGCTGACAGCTGACTAATTTACAGTCTTAAGAAACTATCGAAATCCAGCTAATACAAACCAAGAAACAGCAGTTCGTCCTTACTCCAGTGCAGGTGCTTGCGGTAGTTGTTAAAAGTAACACAGTTGGGTTTTGTCTGGTGACTTGCAGAGCTCCATTTCACCTGGTTGTGTTTCAGAAAGCCAGGGCTGGATGCCCACACACCAAAGCCTCACGTGCAGTTCTGTTTCCTGGCCTGATGTCCCAAATCGCTGTTGGCCAAACCGTTAGCGGTGTAATTACGAGTGACGCAAGGCTTGTCCTGCAGGTGGCCCTAGGACTGGCTTTGCAGGTGATTCTGCAAGGTAGGCGTAGAGTTTCCTTCTTAACAGCATTCAGAGCAGTATTTACTGGTAAAGAAATACTTCTCATAGTTGTTTGGGCCACTAGCAGCCTCTTCGCCTCCACGCAGCAGGAAAGAGAAGCTTGTGCTGCGGGGTAACAGCATTGACTTGCTGGGTCTGAGGTCGTGGTTTTCTCACCGTTACTGCATCATCCTTCACATTTCTCTGGCTTTGTGGTTATGAAATACTTTGTTTTAGAGGCTGATCTTGGTATTACCCATAGAGATTACTCTCTCTAGAATAAGTGACACGTGCAAAACCATTGAGGCTTCCTGTTGGTAAAGCTGTAAACCACAACAACAAAGCTCAGTTATATTACCCGTATCTGCTTAGGAAGTTGCCTGTGCTTTGAGGGCTCTCCATAGAGGCTTGTGCATCTCCCAGTACGATTGCTTGTCTGCAGCTGGGTATACAGGGACTTTTTAATACGTGGCTTTCAGTACCAGCTAATTCAGCAGAGGAATTTAAAAAAAAAAACAGCCCTAAAACAACTTTGCCTTTTTTGAGGGGCAGACAAAGATGTGCAGAAATACTTCACTGAAAATGAAATTAGTTTTATTTCAATCTTCTGGTGCTCTTTGGAGGTCGGTTAAGCATACTTCTTGTAAGACTGACCTTTTCAAGAAATTCCCTTCCTCTTCTTCTATCCTTCCTACCCAAACATTGTCCTTAGGTTCTTAATATTACTGAAATACTTCAATTAAAAATAACTACACATATTAATGAAATTGGAGTTTCACTACATTAATTTGAAAGTTTTCTATGACAATAGTGATGTAAGAATTGGGACTACAATTATGTGAGAAAAGTAGCTCTTAAATGAAGGAACACTAATTTTTCTATAACACAGCGTGCCTCAACCTTTAGTTTGTAATGCTCCTGGGTTGGATTTTGGTCTCTTTCCTGGCTTGTTTGGTGTTTTCTTGTTTTTATTATTTACTGTTGAAGTGAAATGGAAGCAGCTTCTTCTTGTTATAAGCTATATATGGCAAAGGCACAGGAACCATCTCCTGCTGCTTTCGGGTCAAATTAGCAATTGAATTATAGGATAAGGAGATGAGAACATTCTGGATTTGTGACCCTGTCCACCTCCCTGTCCACTTCTCCTTTGTTTCTCTTATGACAATCCCAACAGCGAAGCATCAAGTATGTCTTGGCTATTCCTATTTGTTGTCATCTCAGCTAAGATCAGCACCATGGTTAATTTATCAGCATGTTTCTGGTTGGAACAGAAATTGAAACTGTGTGAATATTGGCTAAATTATATTAATATTATACATATTGGAGCATGTAGCATAGATCATGAAGTGTTCCTGTTTTTCAGATTCTGTGTTCAATTAGACTCTAATTTTTTCCAAAAGTCAGCTGCAGAGAGTAGTGTGCCTCAGTAAACACACCAAAACATATAGGAATTGCAAAGTGAAGAGACATTCCCCCATCACAAATCTGTGTACACTCCAACATGGCCTAGGGTAGGAGCTTGTTTAAATATTGTCATACCCAAGTAGATTGGTATCACCTCCTGCATTAACCCTGAGTATCAGGGGTCTAAAAGGTGTTTGCAGAGCACAGATCTGTTTTCTAGACAAAACCCCAAAAAATTTGTACGTTCCAATTTCATAGCCCCTGGATTGTGAAGATAGCCCTTCAAACCCAAGCTGGAGTGTAAATTAATACAATGAGGCCTTCCTTAGCTTGCCGGGTCAGCTCAGTTTCTCAAGATTATCTCCGAGCTTTTGCTGCTCGGGGTTGGTTTTGCTAACCAGCAGTGTCACAGAGTTAACAAGACTGTTCAGTTCTGCTGCTGCTATTCAAAAACCCGTGGGAGGCTGCACGGCTGATGAGAATATCAATTTTGTGTTGCTGCTTAGGAGAGCCAAGAGCAGGAGTGGAGAGAAGGTACAGCTACACCGGTGTTTCTGAAAATTTCTTAATAATACGAGGAAACTGGAAAGATTGTTTAGATTAGCCTTGAAGGGTTTTAAAAAGAAGAAATTTTAAAGTGCTATTTCCCACCCAGCAATCTGTCAAAACTGGCCAGTTAATGAAAGTATAGTGACTGTTTAGCAGTAAAAAAGCCTGTTTATGCAAATCCTTTAAAAACTGATACAAATTGGGTCATCTAGGAAGAGGGAAATGGACTCTAAGAAATCTGAATGACCTTGAAGATATTTTGAATAGTGACACAGCTTCCTTCCTTCCTCCATTAGGTCACTGGGTGCAGCAGAACTCAAGGTTATACAGGCCTGAGCTGATTTGCATAAACATGGACTTAATGCTTGTGTTTAATGCAGTTTTTTCTTAAAAGACAGGTTTGAACTGTAAGGCTTTTTCTATGTTCACCATTCCCTTCAGTACAAGTGAAAAAAACCCAGCATCCATTGTCTGAGAGCTGACTTGTGGTTCATTTTCTCTTGTAAATTAAGTTTTTTAATCTGTAAACTGACAGAAAATTTCAGTCTAATCGATGGCAGCTCTCAGGCTCAGTTCCTAGATACCAAAGTTGAAATAGCAAGTTTTTAAAACTTGGACTGTAAATTGCTGAGTGTCCTGTGTGTGCTCTTTGGAATATTGTTGATTTTAATAAGCAGGGCCTTGGTAAAGTTGCTCTCACAGTGGCAACCTGATCAAGGCATAAAGTCTGGGGCAGAGGCAAGACCTTGAACAGGTGCTCTGAAAGTGGTTTCTTTGATCATTTTGTGATGATATCACTCAGTTTTGGTTTGTTTTCAAACCTGCTTTTCACTGGCTTGGATGGGCATTGAGTAAGCCTGATGAGCTTTATCATTTGTGGCAGTAACATATCTAAGTAGTCAGAGCCACCTCTCTGCAGGCCCCAGAGGATTCCTGTGCTCTCCCCTGCCTCAGAAGATGAGGGGGGTTTTGGGAGGTTTTGTCATCTCTTTCTGAGGCAGGGAGATGTCTAAGCTTAGGGAGGGATGAACAGAGCTTGGGTAATCAATACCAGTGTGAAACCTGTGCTCTGGCCTAATTACTCAGTGAAGCACAGCAAAATACTTTTTCACTAGTCATCAATTGTATGCTCATTGTTTGGGGTTATGTTTGTTGGGTTTACATAATTTTGATTTATGTTGGGTTTTTTGGTTTGTTTTTATTTTTAATCCCAAGAACAAACAGAGAAAGCGGAGGTACTTTATGAGATTAAAAAGGCTTTATCTACAGAAGATCCTTAGAATAAATAGGAAAATGGTAGTGTTTTGTAGTGCTGATGTTTCAAGTTATATTTAGTCCTTTTTTTTAAATTCAGGATCTTGAAAAAACCCTGTGAATATAAGGTTTGCAACATCCATGTGGGGAAGGAGCTAATTTTTCATATTAGAAGAAACTGGGATTTTTTTTTTCTTTTACTAATCTAATAAATTTGATTCTGATATCAAACTACAGAAGAACAAGAAGCCCATTTTTCTTTTTTTTTTTTCTTCCGGAGGTGCATTACGTGCCTTAGGATTGATTTGCAAACTCAGTAGGTGCTCAGATGATGATTGGAGTGGCCTGGCCTGCCACAGCTATCCTGTGAGACAGAAGTCTAGCAGGTTTAACCCTTGTTACATCCGTTCAGTTACAAAATGTTTTCACTTTCAGGTCATCATAAATATATTTGAATTCTTTTGGGGTAAAATATATGTAAAGAAGGCACTGTCATCTAAATCAGACTCACTGTTTGTGTGGTAATTCTTGCACTCAGTTAAAAATACAGATATGCTTTGAAGAGCTGAAATAGGCCACAGGGCTTATGTCTGTCAAAGCTGAGGTTGTCTGTAGTCTTGTGCAGAAATTCGAATTCTTATTTTGGTGTGAATATGTCTGCATAGCTTCCATCTACCTTGTTGTCAAAGGGTTAAGCTGAATTTGAACAAGACTCTTGGAAGGTGTCTTTCCATCCACACACAAGCTTGCACCGTGACAGCAGAGGTGCAGTGATTTCTCTGTGTGCCATGGAAGCATTTCTGCTAGATGAAACACCTTTTTCTGATCGAGTGGTTGGTGGCAAAGCCTAGAACTGCTCCTTGGTGCAGCCTGGCTCTGGAATAATGCTCAGCTGGGCTCCCAGTGCCTGCTCCATCCCAGTGGGGGACTCAGCCCTGCTCTTACACTCACTGTGGGGCTGTGGAACGTGGAATGCTCAAGGCAACATAACAACTGCAGGCTGTGGGGGCTCAGGTGAGCTCTGCTGGTCTGGGGGTGTCCCACCTGAGGGAATGGTGTCCCCAGGTGCTGCTCTGGGGGTGTCCCACCTCAGGGAATTGTGTCCCCAGGTGATGGTCTGGGGGTGTCCCACCTCAGGGAATGGTGTCCCCAGGTGCTGCTCTGGGGGTGTCCCACCTCAGGGAATGGTGTCCCCAGGTGCTGCTCTGGCTGTGCCACACCTCAGGGAATGGTGTCCCCAGGTGCTGGTCATGGGGCTGTGTCCCACCTGAGGGAATGGTGTCCCCAGGTGCTGGTCTGGGGGTGTCCCACCTCAGGGAATGGTGTCCCCAGGTGCTGGTCTGGGGGTGTCCCACCTCAGGGAATTGCGTCCCCAGGTGCTGGTCAGTGGGCTGTGCCACACCTCAGGGAATGGTGTCCCCAGGTGCTGCTCTGGGGGTGTCCCACCTCAGGGAATGGTGTCCCCAGGAGCCCGGGCACTCACGGCCTTCAGCTCGTGCTTTTAAATTTTCAGCTCATAAAAGGATCGATTGCAGCTGCTCGTGCCCAGCACTGGTTTCCAGCCTGCCGCGAGAGGGTGCTCCGATGCCTTCATTTATCCATTGCTGAAAGGTTTTTCCACCGGGAAAAGCACGTGTGTTATTTAACATCCCTGTGTTACAGGGCAGTGGTTTAAGTAAGTGTTAGGTTATGAAAGCAGGCAGGATCCACGCAGCAAAAGGCAGATGTGGCTGTATTAAGATGTAACAATAGATGTTTATTTTGCTTTTGCCATTACGAGCTGGACTGCTTCCTTTTTAGTTGTTTTGTTTCTGTTGGGCTTTATCGTAGTTAACTTCATTTGCCAGCAAGGGAAGTTTCCCAACTTGTTTATGTGCAAGTATGCAGACAGCCTGCATGCGTGGAAGGACATTAAATCTGATACTTTTGCTAGGTAATCTGAGCACTCAAATTAAGAGTCACTTCTCATTGCTTCTGTGCGCTCCTCATCTGTAAAATTGCAATAATGCTTGCTTGGTTTATGGAGCTATTTAGACTTAATTTTGGCATAAACAAACACAGGAAAGCTGTCTGCAGGCTAAATTAAATGTTCAGTCATACACTCTTGTCTCATCCTGTAGGCTTTGGAGAAATGTGTTTGTTGTGGCTCTAGCCTGTATTTCAAAACACTTGTGGCATGGTAGTAGGTCCAAGGGAAGGGTAATGTTTGTGTTAATTGTTGGACTTGAAAAGGAAGCTCAAAGCACTTCGCCTTGCTCAATGTTATCTCTTAAAAATCCATGAAGCACTGAGGCTACAGTGAATTAACAACAGAGAGAGAACTGTAGAGTAATGTCTTTGGCTGTTTAGCAGCAGAGCAATACAAAGGGAATTGCAGTAAGCATTCCTGCACTTGGGCTGTTGGCTGGGAGACAGGATCTCTGCAGAGGTCCCAAACCTGGTGTTAAGGGCATGTAATTACCAAAAAATACGATCGCCTGACACTACGGCGGAGTTAGCCCTTGGCTGCTGAGCTGTGGGGTAGTTGTTACCCTAAAGTGGGATGCATTTGTGTTTTTCTAAAAGTCACTTATCATTCCCTTTTACACAAGCCAGTGAAAGGCCACGCTGAAAGAAACACATTAGTCAGTCCTAAAACAGACTCCTAGAAAGGAGAGACGAAAACCTATTTAAAATACAACCAAGGCAGACTTCCTGTCTTGCATACTGACATGCCAAAGCAAAGACAGGGCTTCTGGTATGCTGTACACGTCCTTTTATTCTCCCACAAACTTTCCTAACTTGCTACAAAGTGGAGATCATGGGTGCATCTCAGGCCTTGGCATCTGGTTTGTTACAACCCCCCGTCTGTTTTTCCTCTCACAGAAAAACACTCTTCATCACACGGTCACCCCCCGAGCTGCAGGGAGGTGGGCTTGTGATTTTCAAAACCTGATAAAAGCTATTGCACAAGCAACATCTCTGTTTGTTACTAGAGAAGTAGGCTTTAGTACATGGAGTTAACTGTTACAGTGCACCAAAGTGAAGGTTGCAGCTCCAAGGATTGCTCAGGTGCTTTTAGAAATGAGATAATGGTCCTGTGTGTTGGGAACAATTGTCATTCCATGGACAATACTGTGTGAAATGAGGGTGTCTGAGGCTTAAGGGGAAACAGAATTGAGTGTCAAGGAATTGGGGCTGGTGACTAAGCAGGAAGAACAATTTCCTGTCCTCAGCTGATTTAGCATTCTTACTCAGCTGGTGTCTTATTTGGAGCCATATCTGTTCTGAAAATGAGACAGGTGATGCACAATGTCTTTCCCTCTGACTGCTCTTAGTTTGTTCCCAAATTCTTTGCCTTTGCTGACAAAGGATGTCAGCTCTAGAACCAGGAATACAGACATGCAGGCACTGGGGAAAATAGTTTCTCCCTGTGACGGTACCATCTCATATACATATATATATATATACGCACACATAGGCATGAGTAAAAATCCCTGCAGTTAGGAGTTAGGAAAACTATTTTCCATAGTAGTTAGCTATTTAATCTGATTTTTTTTCTGCCCTGGCAGAGTAATAAGTTTATAAAAGGAAGACTGTTTTGTCACACAGATAAATGAGGGATGAGCACACAAGATGTTTTATGCAGCAGGACTCTAGCAGAACTCTGGATGCAGCACCCTGTCCACAGGCCCATGCTCTCTTTTCCAAGTGGACTGTAAAGGCTTTCTAGTATGCTTTGCCCTATGACAGGTGTTTTTTGCCTTTTTAAATGCTTGAATGCAAAGCTATTTATTTTAATCCTACTTCATTAGTGTGAGTAAGAGCAGGAGTTTGTATTCAGAGAACATCAGTAGTTGGGACAGTAGCTGTTTTCAGAATAATTTATGACTTTGATTGAAAATGTTATTTATTAGTTAGATACTGTGAGGGTTTTGTAATGAAAGCTCTGAGTATTGCGCTTTAGGAAGGATCACTGATCAGCTCCAGTTTGAGTTCTGCTCTGCCATAGCTTCCAGATATTTAGGAAATGACTTTTGCTTTGCTTTAGACCTTCTTCATAGCACAAATTTATCCTGCTACTCGGTAGGGCTGTCAAAAGAATAAAATACCAGAACTGCAAGACACTCGATATATCAAGTGCTACAAAAATATCCTGTGTAGTATCAAGTCATAATATTAGCATGTCCTGACTGAGAATGTTGTGTAGGCTGTGAATTTAATGTGTCTGAGAATAGGCATTCACTGCTGGGTAGAGCATGGTTAGCAGCAGTGGGGGGAGTCACCCACGAGGCAGGTATGTCCTCAGCAGAAGCCTGGGATTTGATACGTCCTCTTGCTCTTCCATCTTTTAATCACTAATAAAAATTGTGGATCTTACTGTTTAGTTACCTGAGCAGGGATGATGGTTACCTACTAGGGGGCTTAGAAATTAATCTTACTAGAATTCATATCCTCAGTGGAAAAACATCATTGCCTCTTGTCACAGATCTGGAAAGCAACGATCCAGATTTAGGAAAAATCACAGTTTGGGATGAAATACTCATGCTGCTGTTTCCTGACCACCCCTTGACTGAAAGAACAGGCACATCCCCAGGTGGCATGTGCACCCTCTCAGCTTTGTAGGGTAGCTGTCATGCAACTTTAAATCTGAAAAAAAAAGCGTGTGCACACCTCATTCCGAAGAGGAAGGTCGGGTCCTTGGAGCGTGCCTCCAGAGACAGCTGCAGTCAGCACGTGTGTCTGCCAGGGTCTGTGCTCTCCACAGTGATCCCCTCCCCAGAGCTCCAGACAGAAACAGGAGATGAATCTCAGCAGCTGCAGAAGGTTCAGTTTATGAATCTTAATTAGGGTTAGGAGTTGTTGGAGGTGTTTCTTTCCATCATTCTCTAGTGGTGGTTGTAAGGGCTCCATATCCCAGTTCAGGTTGTCAGGGTAGTGCTAATGTCTTCATAGGGGAGGAGTTCTGGTGGTCTGAGCCTGTGTGAGTGCCACATCCCACATCCCTCTAAAAATAAATAATGCTTATATGGACCATAGTGTTTTTCTGTGCCCTACCAGGGTGCTCTTAGCTCTCCTTCCTCTTTTCCCCTGCCCAAGTTACACGTTTTTGCATACGCTGATTTTTCCAGTTGTATTTTTTCTTTGAGAGGAGGGTACCACCCTTACATAATATACTGCTCTTATAACATTGGCAAAGCTCCCACTAAAACTGGTTTGAGACCTCCACACCCAGACCTGATTATTTTTCCTCACCAGTTTAAAGGAACAACCTGTATTTTATGTGTTTGTCTTAGATTACAGCAGCCACCTTCACATGCTAAAAATGAAGCCAAGGCTGTCGGTTTCCCTGTTATTCTGTTTTACCTGTTGTTATGTAGGATGCCCTACCCTTGCTTTAGAAACAGAATCATTAGACTCCACATATTTTGAGTCATTTAGTTTCAACCCTGCTTCTGCAGCATGTATCTCTTGTGCCTAAAGTGATTTCCCCTCACCGAGGCCAACAGTAGCAATGCCAGTAGTATGAAGTCTGTTATAAATAAACTGCCTGCAGTATTCACAATGCATAATTTCCAAAAGATTCACCAGGAATTTTCAAAGTAAGAATAGTAGCTTTTTTTTTTTTTTTCCTGTGACGGGGGCAGTTATAAGTTAACCTAGGAAATACCTGATCTTGAAGTAAGCTTTTACAGGATATAGCCTACTTGTATCCTGGTCATCTGAATGTCAATGTGATAAGGCTGAATGGATGGAAATTTGTCAAAAGAGGCCCAAAGAGTCTAGTTCTGCCAGTGAATCTGTTAGTCTGGTTTTGTGGTAATTAGGAATGAAGTTCTTACCCTGGTAATCTTTCACTGCATTTTCATTAGACCCAGTTCAGATGCAGAAGTTTTACTGAACAGTCACGTTTGACGTTGCTGGGAAGAGGACACGCCATCCCAGATTAGTCAGTGCTTCTGGGGGCTGATTCCACTTGCCGTATTTGATCACAACAATTTGATGTTTGCCATTACTCAGTTTCTGGCGTCAGAACCCAAGGTGTGACCCTGCATGTTTGATTTACTGATCTTTTTAGAGGAAGAAAACCTTAAAATCTTGTTCTGTGCAGGTCCCTGCTGGATGTTCTCCAGGCTCTCATTTTTTCTGTATCAGTCATTGATTTGGGTGCTGTTCAGAGGTTTTCCCTTTTTGGGGCACTATTCATGATGAGGGCATGACCTTAAGCGGTGTTGGTCCCACAACCTGTGCTGATGCATCATGCTGGAGCTTCAGCATCCCTGCAGGAGGAGCTTAGCGTGCTGGGTGCTTCCAGGTTTCCAGATTTCAGCTCTTGGGTCAGTTTTCTGGGGACTGACCATACAGGCTTTTAAAAATTTAACGTGGTTATGCACGTGCAGTTTACTTTAGACTTAAGGAGACTTGGGTCTCAAAGCTGTAACATGTCCATATTTCCTTGCCTCGCTGTTTTTGACAGTTCTGGCACTCGCTCAGTTCTATAACCTATCCAGGAGGTTGTTACTTCTAAGCAGCAGCTCTGGTATATGGACTTTTAAGTGCTTAAAGTAGCTTGAAAGTAGTGAGGAGACTGTTTCTGGCAGTGATGCAGATGAGCTGGAAACATGTCATTAATTCTAAAGACCCTTCAAATAGCTTTCAAATATTAATTAGCTCCTGATTCTGCTAAATCCTTCTAAGCTGAAAACCCATTTTAAACCTCAAGCAGAGCAGCTTTCAGTCAGGAGTTAATGGGATCTGCCTCTGGATGCTCCATGGCTTGCCAAGGAGCAGCTCTTGGGCTGAGGCATGAACTGTAGTTTGCCTCAAGGGTACTTTTTCCAAAGAAATTTGCGAGTTAACTAACAGGTCACAGCAGGATGGAATTCCAAAAGAGAAATACCCTGAAAGGCAGGGTTAGTGGCATCCCCAGAAGCTGGCAGTGACTGACTGTCTTGTAATAGTGCTAAATAAGAGGGGTCCATAAGGATGGGACAGAGAAGCCTGTGGCTGGAAACAGGATCTACATGGGGTGGTAAATGTTCTGCTTTCTAACTACTCTGCTGAGGAGAGCCATGGTCATTTAAATGTCTTCAAAATACACAATTGCCATAGGTGGCTGCTGTTTATAGTAGAAATGCAACTGAAAGATCTCCCAAGCTGCCAAAAGCTTTGGAGTGCCTTTAATTTCCAGTACCTGGACAAAAGACAGAAGACAGAATCCCTTTCCTGCAAGAGGCTAAGTCAGAGCTGAGTACGAGTTCACCACGAATTTTGGTTGCTTGGGTAGCTGCTTTGGAGTAGGTTTGTACTGCGAGAGGCTCAAGAGAGAATGTTTTGAGAGGAGCATGTGGAGGGCTGACTGCCTGTTGTCTTGGTATTTCCAACTTCAAGACAGCACCTGGTGTGCTGGTCCAGCCCAGTAGTGAGCCCTGATCCCAAAGGAAGCACTTTGTGTGGCTGGTTCCTGCAGGGATACAATACAGCCCCTGTGTAATCCAAGCAGTCAGCTGTCTGACAGCCAATATAGGCCAGCAACAACTGGGAATGCTTTTCTGTGGAGTGGGAGGAAGAAGGAATGAGGTGGAACTCTGTCGAATTAGAAAAAAAGAAAATATCTTAATTGAACAAGAGAAAGGGACCTTTCTTGGCCTTTCAAACCAGAAGATGTGGGGATGCTGCAAGCTGGCACAGCCAGACTTCGGTCCCAATTTCAGTTCAAAATTGACCACATTTCATAGAACAACACTCCTAAATGAAGCAGTCTCACATAGCTCCCTGGAGCCAGCTGTGCAAAGTCTTGCCATGGCAAAAGTCTTGCCATAAAACCCAATGTAGCAATGTCCTTTTGTCAGAGACCTTATTGGCTGTGTGGAAAAGCATCTTACTGTGCCCAGTGAAACCCACACAAACTGCTGTTGGGGATGCATGCAATTCAGGAACTAACCAGTGCTTTCCAGAGCGAGAGGAAATGAACTTCTGAGTGAGCTGCAGTGTTACACCTCCCACTGGGAATTTCCAGCCCTTTCCCTCTTCCTTCCTCCCTCAGAATATATATATATATATATATATATATATATATATAGTAAATACACTAAATTAAGCACTGGGGGAGGTGGCACCCAAAGGCAGAAGCTGTAGCAGAGGCTGAGTGGCCCTGGTTAAAAGCAGCTGACAATACCCTGACCAATCCTCTGAGCATCCCAGTCATGCCACCCATACTGCCAGCAGGGAGATGTCTCAGACAGCTATGCTGGTATTGAGTGGGAGGAAGGCTCCTTAAATAACTACCACTGGGTCCTATTCCCTGAGTGTGTCAACACTGAGTTGTTGTTTTATTCTCTGAACAGGAAAAATTAGTCAAGTAATTGTGTGTGGCAAGCAAGGGACAGAAATGAAGTAATGTTTTTTGCTTTTTCTAGTTGCTGGATCAGTTTTAGCACACAGCAGATACTTCCCTTGTCATTTTGCATTTCTATTCAAAAACCTCCAAGCAGCAAATGAAAACCAGAACAAAAGAGGAATAGATTTGGCTAAAATTAGGGGAGTAGCATTCTACTGAACCTCAGCACTGACTACTCCAAAAGAACATTTTTCTAGGTTTTGGGTTTGGAGAACTTGCATTTTGAGGGGGCTAAGACAGCATTGGTCCCTTCCCCATCACTGTTAATCTTTTCATGTGGTTAAATTACAGTTCATAATCCAGTCTTGAAAAGCCTTGCTCTTAACATGCTTTACACTGTCTGCCTCTTCTTATTCCAGGTGAATAGCAGGTGTTGTGGTGCCAAATCAATATAATAGGGTTTCATTTAGTTAGCATTGTCTGACAGCCCTTTATGATCCTAGATACATCCAAGTAACTGTTTTCCTATTTCCCCAGCACAACGGGGGGATGTTGGCAGTGGTATAGAAAAACAAACCATTAGTATTCAGGTTAGCATCGTAAATTGGCAACAGATCTCAGCTCTTCTGGGGATTTGTCTTTTGACAAATTGTTAGATAAATCTGAAATTGTAGCTACCTCCCTTATGATGTTTGTCTATAGACCAGATTCTGTCCTTGCTAGTCACATCTTTCTAGCCAAATTAAAGGTTAGTCTAAGCATTTTCCATGCAGTTTCTGCTTTTTGAAATGGCAATCATGAACCTAGGCAAAAGATGTGGCCTAATGTTTCTGGGGAATTAAGTCACTCATTTCCACACTGTTGTACTTTGTTTGCTTTTCTTTACTGCTCTGAAAACAAATTAGTAGAAAAAACATCATCTGCAGGATGTTTTTGCTCTGTTGGCATCCAGGCACAGTCAAGTTTTCCTTCTCCTGGGTTATTTCTCCCTAGAGCAAGTTATACTTTCTTTGACCAGTCTTCTAGTTCAGCAGTCTTCTAGTTTCCTTTGCAAGGTAATTTTTTGTCTTTTTTAAGCGCTCCTCACCTCAGGATAGCAATATCTGCTAACTTAACCAGACCATACACAACTAACCACTGGTTGTAGTACATAACTTGTTAGAAGACCTCAATTATTTTTAGTGAATAGAGTCTAGAAATGAAGCAACTCTCAAACAGGAATAAAGTCTTTTACTCAGCTTTCAAACGTCCCTTCAATTATAAGGTTTATTTTTGGTTTTGTTTTTTTTTAAATTAAAAGCAGCTATGACAAATGATGTGGAGAAGAAAGCAAATGGCAAGTGGTAAACTTGCTTGCAGGTTGAAGAAGCAGTGCAGGATTTAGTGTGAACATGTAGAAGGTGGGACACAGGAAAATGGTTCTGCCTTTGCATGTGAGGTGTTAAGTTCTGAGCTGCCCCCGTAAGAATAGGAATCAATTTCTGAGCTGTAATAAGATGGAACATTTAGAATTATAGTCCAAAAAGCAGAGCATTAGGAATAGAAAAATACATAGTTCTGCTGCTGTACAAAGCTGTGGTTTGAATCCTGCATGTAATTCTGATCTGGTTGTAGAGAGGGGTGTGTGGTAGAGCTGGAAAAACCCAAAGGAGGAATTTTTAAAGATGCCCAAAGGCAACACCACCAGACCTGAGAGAAACTCTTCAGCCTGGATGAGAGGTGGCTGAGGTAGAATGAGGTAAGGGCTTATAAAAATCACAAGTAGCAGAGAAAGCAGCTACAGATACTGATCATTTGGGATTTGCCCTGTAGAGACCAAGGACCATCAAATGAAACTAGGAGATGTCCTGTCCAGAACCAGCCAGAGCCCACTCTGTGTTCTGCAAGGTGCTGTGAGCTCTTGGTGCTGTGGCAGCAGGATTTTGTTTATGCCTGAGGTTAGTTTGCAATACTTGAGACAGCAACTGGACAAAATAAGGCCTGTCAGGAAGTTGAACTGCAACAACACGGGCTCTGGCTCAGAAACACCTCGAGCTACAGCACGCTGGAGGCTTGGACGGTATTCTGGAATAATGTGATGACCCTTTTCCCAGGCAGGATGCTGGGCTGCAAGTGACCCAGGACAGTGGTTGTTGTGTGCCTGAAGAATCCCAGTTGTCAGCTGGCTGACTTGCTTTTGACATTCTTAACTGTTCTGCTAAATCCAAGGGGCAGGACTTGTTTTTCCTATCATACTTCCTTTAAATATTCTATAGTTTTGATGTTAACAATCAAAAAGTACTGTATTTCTAAAAGATAATCCACAACTTTGCTGCAGATGTAAAACATCTTCAGCAGCAGACAGATGAAATGCATGTTTGTATCTTAGCTGAATAAAATTCCATCAAGTTTAGTACATTGGCTAGTCTTACCTCTCTTCAAGTAATTAAAAAGATTTCTTCTATTATTCTGTCTTAAAATATCTGATCTACTGAATAATATCCATTACAAACCTGCTGAATTATATAAACATTTTCAATCCAGTTCCACTCAACTTATTCACTATTTTGTCCATTCGCTTGCTGTTACCTTTCTTGGTCATAAAACTGATTTTATTTCTACATCAGCAAGTCAAACAGCGACCCTTTTGTAGCTTTAAGTACTTTTAGGAGTATTGAACCTGCTCAGTCTTAGCTTCTTTTCCTTCACAGCTATATTAATTCTGCCATAACCCAGAAAGGATTTTCCAGAGACATTATTTCAGCGAGTGCATTCTCGACTTAATACTGAACTCAGACACACGAGGGGCTGAACGCTGCAGTTAGATTTGGAAAAGCAAATGTGGTGACACACACAGCCTGAAAATTCTCCCTCTGGAGAGGCTGGGGCTCGAGTTACCCTGGTCCCCAGGCAGCTGCTGGTGAATGGAGCCCCTTGTCTGCCCACTGGAGCCAATGACAAGTGCCTGCCTTTCGCCAACAGGAAGCGGCTCCGCAGCCGGAGCTAAGTTTAGTGCCCTGGATTTGTCCCTCTGACTTCACATTCCCGCTGCCCCCCGAAGGGAACCAGCCCAGAGGGCTGAGAAGGAGTAAAGACAGCTAAACCTCCCTCAGCCAGGGCTCAGCTGGATGGCAGGGGCTTTCCACTTTAGGAGTTTTCCCTGGTTCTGAAGTTAGCAGCACGGCATGCAATTTTTGGGCAAGTATCCACGCTAAAGCTCGGCTTTTCTTGGAGGATAGGAAACGTTTGTTTTCTAAGACAAATGTATTTCAAAGAAGGCAAGATCACGAGGGTATTTTAGTCAAATGAAGTAAATATTCTAAAAAGGAACCCCCTTCTTTGTTCAAGAGAAGAAAATGGCTGTGGACAATGGTTTGAACAGCATATTGGTTGCTGACAAATGAGGTTGACAGTTTTGTGATTTATTTTTAGCTGGAGAATTTTTTTTAAAACAGAAGCACTGTGTAGCCTTGGCAGTTGCTGCATATTCGGTGTGGGTGGATGGAACTGAGAAATCGCATCTGTGCTAACAAGCGTTTTGGGATTCCGTTAAAAAATTAAACTCATGTACTGGAAACTGAAGCTGTATCAGCTCACCTGGGGAGCTCTGCCCTCCGAATATCCTCCACAAGGTAAGCAGTGGTGCCTGTCCAAGGCACTTGCAAAAATACTTGGGCCTCAAGATCTGGCATTAACTCAAATTTGGGCTGTTAGATTGACTTTTTCTTTCTCTCCTGAGGTTACAAGTCAGTGAGTTAATCTCTACCCTCTCCTTCCAAGTTCTCCCCCTAACTAAAAAGGCTAAAAATAAATTTCAAAAAGGCAGCTGAGAAACAGTCTAATGTAGTCCTTGATCCAGGTGCTGAGTCTAAGGGAAGTATGTAATACTGTAAGGCTTCTAAGAAGATGTAATTATGTCACTGGGAAAGCAGCTTGGACATTTGTATCACGTTAGCTCAAAGGTCTGATCAGTTAGTACTTTACATCTGCAAAATAAACCTCTCCCCAGCTAGACTTGGTGAGTGTGGGCATTTCTGGTTTCTTCAGGGATCGGCTGAGCCACGATTTCTCAAGTAGGCTTTTTGCGGAAGAGCTCTTACTTCAAATGTTTGTGTTAACACTTCGAGTAAATGCCCGCTTGATTTGCGTAGAAGTAGATAATATCTGGCTTTGATGTGGCCATTAGTAACTTACTCCTCAGGAATTCTGTTGGAGTGAGGTATAATCCCCATTAAGCAACTTCTCTCCTAAGTGCTGATTAAAAAGAGTGCTAAATGGCTTGCTGGAAGCTGTCGTATGTTTGGCCATCCCACCTTTCCTGGAGCAGGACTGGGTGACCTAATCCTCCTCACCCTTCACACTGTGGAGAGGTTTACTGGAACTTGCCAGGACAGAGGAAGAATGTCAGACAGACTTTTGATCTACAGTTTCCCAGTTACCTTCGAAATCTCTGTGTCCCTCCATAGCCCTCCTTTCCCTAAAGTTGGCATTGTGGGAGTAGCTGCTGTCCACTGTAGGCAGCATTCTGAGGAAGAGAGATTGGAGCTTCAGTACTCAATGGACAGAGGTATGTGACACAGAGCATTTACAGCTGCTGCTCTCTGCTTGATTCTACACAATTGCATTTGCAAAGCTGACTGGATCTATAGGGGCTGAGCAAATCCTTGGGAATTAAGGGAACAGACTCTTTGATACAGTATTCAGGATTTTGCAAGAGGGTTACACTTGTAACTTTTTGTTCTAAAAACCTTTTTGTGTTTAATTTTAATTACATTAAAACCTCTCTTCAGGAAAGTGGTTTTTTTTTCCCCTTATGTATTGTGCTGGTAGGGTTTGGTTCCTCACCCAGAGGCACATTTAAAGAAGCCAGACTTGAACTGTGACTGGTCCTGTGCTTCTAACCATTCCCAGTACCTCTGACAAGATACATCTGTTGTACCTTTTAACAGCTGTCAGGTCCAGCTCTCTTGTGCTCACATGGGTTCCTCACCCTAAAGTGTATTTTAAATACATCTAAAACCCTGCAGCATTTTGCTGGCTGCACTTAGCAGAATTGCCTTCCTGACAGAGTTCTGTGAAAATCTTGGAGGTAATGAGAGCCAGACTGTTAGGTTAACAGTACTGTATGGAACATGATCAGTACTTCATCTGCTTGGAAAGTCTCTCTTAAAACAGCAAATGCTTCTGTAGATGGCTCAGTCACAGCCTACACTTTGATCTATGAAGAGATTTATGCATCTTGCTTTCAAGGAATGAATGAATATTTTCAAAGGAAGGTTTGGGAGTTTAAGCTTCATTTACTTCAGACTGGATTCTGCAACAAAAAGCTACTTCACCAGAAATTAGTTGAGGAAGAAACAGGGAAGCACTGCATTATGTTGATAATGGGAGAAATGTGTCACTGACATCTGAGCAAAGAAATGTGCTGAGGGACACCTTTGTTTGATTGCATTAATAACAAAGGGAGGGGATAACTGGTACCAGGGACACAGAAGACAGGCAGCTTGTCTAAAATCTTAGCACAGCTAACCACTTGTAATGTTCAGGTAGACAGACAGTATCTTGAATTCTTCATACATTGGTGGAACTAAATCATTTGAGATCAATTTGTCTCCCTCCTTTTACCAATTAGAATTCAGTGACACCAACACCCCACACCTTGTCTTCCCTTGGATTTTCATATCAAGCTAGCCAAGAAGCACCTCTTCTAGGCAAAGACCCACCACTTTAACCCCTGTATCATATCAGCACTTCATCTTGTTGCAAAGTGAATTTGTTTGCAAGAGATGAAGTGTGTGGAGAGTTCTTTCTCCATGTTTCTCTGAAACCAAAGATAACTTTTATTTATGTCCAATATATTTTGGTAATTGAGGCATGACAGTGCTGCCAGCTTGGCTTGAAGTATTTCCTTTTATGTGATGTGAGCTGTTCATGACGCAATTTTGTCACTGACTCTGGAGTCTCCTCCCTTTCTGTCTCTCCCAGCCTGGTACCATAAATAGAAACCTACTCCTTGCCCATCCCAAGTTCTTGGCTCAGAGCTGTGTTTCTTGGCTTTCCTCAGTGGGTTGTTTACAATACTTAAACCTTGCCCCACTCTGTGGGAGGCCCAAGGACTAACTATGGGTCTGTGCTTGGCTCTAGCAAACCACGTTATTAAGAGTCTGGCTGCTTGCAGGAGAGGAACACCTAGGAATGGCATTTAGTTAGTGCCTGCGCTTTACCAAAGCCATGTGGGAGCTGTCTGATCCCTTTAAACCTGTGTTTTTCATGGCCACATGGATGTCAGCAGAAAGACTAGGTGGTCCATTTAGGTAAAGGCTGCAGTCTGTTACAGGGTAAAGGAAGTTCATAGGTCTGCTTCAATACTACCACATTATTAGACAGCAGAAACTTGGCCTGTTCAGCACTGGTTGCTTTTCAGTATGTAGCTTGTCTTGAGTATTTTTGGTTAGCAGGAAGCACTGGGACTTGGCTTCAGAAGCAAAGCTGCTGTAGGACTTGATACTGTTCCAATCGTGTCAGCAAAATAGGAAACCCACTTGCTGCTGTGTTATCAGTTTTGTTTCCTTGTATTCATTAAGGCAGAAATCCTCCCACTAACAAGCCAGTTAAAGATCTGAAGGTCCAGTGGTGTAATGTATGTTTTGAAGGTGCAGTGGAAAATACCAATTATACCAGCACTCATTAGGCACTTGATGGTCTACTTTCCATGAGTTGATGACCAGTGCCTGTCCTTTGCTAGTCTTAAAGCAAGCAAATAAAATGAGTCTGTCTGTGAAAAAGCATCATAGTTTAAAGACAGCATATTTTGTTTAAAGACTCAAGAGTGAAAATAAAGTGAGATAGGTGACTTACGCAAGGATCTTGGTGGCTTTGAGTTGTCCCTATATGAAAAAATACACACAAGTCTCCAACCTGTGGGCTTTGTTTAAAACACCAGTATATCAGATTGAGACTGTATGCAATAACCAGTATTTACCCTATAAACCTTTCTTTGTCCCTCTCCCTTCCATTGACAAACCAGTCACTTTGGCCTGTGGCCAACAACACCAAATCAATTTCAGGGCTGTATTTTCATTAACACGTTCTTTCCTTTGATTAAGGGACATTAAGAAACATTGAAATTCAGAGTACAGCAAGTTTTTTAGAAGCTCCCTGTACATTACAAAGTAGCACGGTCAGCAAGATTTCCTTTTATTCAACTCTTCCTCACTGCTGGAAGAACTAGAAAAATGTTTCTAAATGGATGACTTAAGTTGTACAGGAAGGGTAACCACTCTCAGGAAACAGCTTTGAAGGGCACCACAGGGAATAGCGTAAAGAGCTGGGAAGAACTGGTGTGCCTGAAAGGTGGATTCTTCCACCGAGGAAGTTGAGTGCACCAGAATTAAGATTTTATATCGTGCACTTACTGTGAAGGGCACAGGAACAGGATGCAGATGTGGTGGAGGCAGATGTCAAGGTGATGGCCTGCAGTGTGGAATAACTATCTAGGAAAATCAGTTTTAAGAGAGATAATGCTCATCTAGAAGCCAGAAAGATGCTTGATTTTATTCTGCCTGGGTGCATTTGACAGGACCCTATGAACTGCTGTGCACTCTGTGTCCTTTCCACTGGAGAACACCTTCAGGAGGGTGTCTGGAAAGGGTGCAGGCACAGAATTACTCTGTTGCAGGAGACTTACAGGCAGAATGTTTCTCCCCAGTAGTGCCAGTGCTGGCAACTACCTGATACCCATCAGGAGCTCTTCACACACCAGCCAGCCATTAGGCTTTGGCTACAGACCCTTCTGACAGAGGCTAAAACTGATGGGGTAAGGAGGGATATGGGCATGATACATTATTAATCCAACTTAACTTTCTGCTAATCCTTCTTTGTTCCAAACACCAATTACTCATCCATTGTACTTTAACTAAGAAGTAAATGTGTCACTGTAGCTAAGGTTAGTACATATCACAGGTGAGACTAATCTAGCCACAAATCCATACATAGCTTGCCCTTTCCTGGTACCATTTTAGTTAAGGGTGATTGTCACAAAGCTCATCTGTGTGTTTCTGAAGTTGTGCTGTCTTTCACCACAAATTCTGATTGTTCTTTGTGTATTGAAAGATATGCTAAGCTTAGTACAGAGGCCAGTGTAATTCAGAGTACTTGGAGCAAATGCAAGCTAAGAAAACAGTAAACTGCAAGAAGTAAAGGAAAGAGGAAAAGAGAGAAAGCCCAGGAGCTCTCAAGTAAAGGTATCTCAACCTCTGACCACTGGGTAGTAGTGTACTGCAGGATTCACTGAGCTTGGTTTTGGAAGAGGAAGAAAAGAGGTCACCCCCCTGTCAGAATTATAAAGAACAATGGTTTTCAGGTGTCCCAAGTTAATTTTCCACAAATGTTAGGTGTTGGTTGCAGAGGAAGTAACTCTTGTCAGAAGCCGTATGGGAAAGGCAGTTCCTCATCATCACAGCATATCTACAGTTCTGTAAGCTCTTTCTACATCCACAGCCTTGCAAAACACAAACATTTGGAATAAGCCAGGTTGCTTACCTTAGTCTGGTTTGAGTCTTCATCACAGTGCAGCTGCCCTCTCACAGAATGGTGAAGTTCACAGATTACAGAAGTGCTGCTTTCTTGCCTCACTGGGCTGCAACAGCTTCTCTCACCCCACAAAGGCCTAAACCACTGAATTCCCTTTCCCTGCTCCCTTTTATACCCCTCTGTAGGCCCACCACCCTCCCAGGTGTGAGACTGCCCTGGTGAGTGCTGGTTTGTTAACCCTTCCATGGCCACCTGGCAGGAGGAGCCTGTCCTGTACAAGGCAGCTCTACTAGAAAACCAGGGCTTTTAAAGAATTCATCAAACAAATCTGGGGGTTTTGAGAGGTAATTTGATGGGGCCCTTGTGGAAAGCTGTCCTGAGTGTTACTAAATCAGCAAATATGCAGCTCAGACTGGGGGCACTGTGCTGGCCTTGCTTTCTTGTGTCTTTCTGAATTCCTGGCATGTCCAAGAGCGTTCACGTGCTCAGTGTTTGTACCTCTCTGAGATGTGTGTTTTCACTAACATCCTTTCCTGTTGATTCACGTAAGTAGTGCTCCAGCAGTGGTATGTGGAGTGGAAAAGTGAATCAATCTGGGCGGTCCCCTTAATGGGTGATCTGTTTTGTAATTTGTGCAGAGGAATTTCTCCAAGGAAACTGTTTGCTTTCTTCCCAAACACTTTGTTACCTAACTCTTAGTGGAACAGAACTCTGTCTCTATAGCTCATCTCAAAGTTGTTTCAACTTGCCGTCCAGTCCCCACATCCTCTGTGTGTTGAGCAGTCCCTGGAAAGCTCCACCCTCCCATCCAGTTCATAACCACATTATCCCAGGGCCCGATTTTCCCAGTCTCTCCTTCGCCCGCCCGGCAGCGCTTCCTTTCCCCTTGGCCCCCGGCCTTGCGAGCGGCGATTGCTGTGCGTGGAGCCTTGGTGCTCAGCCCAGGACTCGTGGTGCCAAGCAGCCTCTCTGCTGGCTGGAAGCACAGCATGAGTGTGGGCACAGTCCTGTTCCAGTCCAGCAGCTACGGCAAGGAGGGCAAACTGCTCTGCTGCCTCGGCGAGGGCGCCTCCGAGCCCGGCACGCGCTTCACAGGTAGGATGCTCAGGGGTGTAATCCTGTCCTAGCCCTTTCCTGGCTTTCTCCCAGTGCTTCAAGGAGGAGGGGGTCCTTTCAAGTCTGTCTTTGTCTTGTAGTACCAGACCAGCCACAGGCAGGTGTGAGATTGCCGGCTTTTATTGGGATTTTAGGATTATTGAAATGCTTCTTTTCTATGAGCAGTTACACAGTATTTCATAAATAGAGACCGCTTCAGCACCTAATGTGACTCTAAAATTTAAAATGTAGCGTATTCTACCTCCTGCTCTGAGACCAAAGAGATTGGTAATTGGAGTGTTGGCAGCAAGGGTGAGGGACAAAACACCCCTTAGGTGTTGGCTGGATAGGAAAGCATTCATATCCGGAGAGAAGCAAATTGTATTGTGGGAATAAAGAAAGGAAGGAGGTGGATGAAGCGTAACCTCCTTGTGTGACTGTGTATTACTTGTTCACTAAGTGATGATGTAAGATTTCCATTGCATAGGAAATGAAAGTGATAATATGAGATTTACGGTTAGCCTTGAAAAGGAGCTGATATAAAACAGAATTTCCCAGCTCATTTCCTGACTTTTGGTGTGGACAGAGCTCACAAACTATTTGGCTGGAGGGGCATTGTTGGTGACACACTTTGGTTATCTCTGTGATGATCACGTTTCACTTGTGTGATGGATGGTGTAGATCCCACACCTTATGGAACAGCCTGGGCTGTTCTGGAAATATAACCTGCAAGAAATACTTTTATATCCTGGTAAAAACCCCTTTAGGTGTTGGGTAACCTTTACAGTTATTTAAGCATTCAAGTCACTCTAACATGAAAGTGAAGGAAGTTAGTGAGACGTGAACTCTTAAAAGCATTTGATTTTTAGGTAATGTGATTTTTAGGTAAGCACTGTAGCTAAATGATTGAAGCTTCTCATCAATCATTAACTTCTGCTGGCTTTTTTGTACAGCAAGTGGGTGTTAAGAACATGTGCCAGCCTCCCAGGCATTCCCAAGAAAGTGGTAGGAGTCCCACATCTGCTTTGACTCCCCGCTGCCAGTCCAGCACAGCCCCACACGTGTTTCCCTGTGGGCAGAACTCCTGGTGCTGATCAGGTGGCATTTCTTCTGGCTTTGCTTTGCCTGCAGTGGGCTCAGCTGGGCACAGGGCTTGCTGCAGCAGCTCCGGAGCTGGGTTGGCACTGGGCTGCTTCAGGCTGTCCGTGGGTGCATGGATAAACACTTAACTTGTGCTGTCTGTGGAGCAGGGCTTGGGTGCTCAGTGCATGAGCTTTTCTGGCTGGAGAAAGAAACTTAAATGATGCTTTGATTTAGAATAAATGTTATAATTTTGTTTAAAGCCTTTCACTGGTTGGCAGATACATAATTGAAAGTAAGAAGGTAATGAACATCATTTAAGGTATTTTGGAGCTGAATGGTTGGGTATTTTTTGGAAAGTGGCTGCCTTTGTGTTTGCTCTCTAGCAGAGATGTGAAAGTCAGGGTTCTCGTACAGCGCGTTTGACTTTGCTTAAGGCATTGAAACACTCATAACACAAGTCACTGTAGGAGCATAAAGAATGTGTTATTTAATTAAATACGAATTGTTACTCCATAAAGAGAGCTGGACTTAGGGACTGGTGTTCTTTCCTGGAGCTAAACAACCGGACATACATATGCACACATCTAGCCCTAAGAAAATACAGTGGGATGTGTGCAGCCATGCTGTAGTGTAGGTGGCTGAGCACTGGGATTTCTTATTTTCCATGATAGCATCCAGTCTGATGGGTTAACACCTTGTAAAACTAATTGCAGTTGAGAGTTAGGAATAAGAAGTGTATGTAAATATTGCATCTGCAGGCAGTGCAATCAAGGAACTGACATTTTAGTGGCTTAGCCTGTAGTCTCTTCTTTTTGTGCTAGGAGAACCTTGACAGAAGGCTACTTTTAGGTTATTAAGTAATTGCAAGATGAACAGGTTATGCAAGCAGTAGAACTCTGAAATGCAGTCAAAAGCCACTTAGCTACATGTTTAAAATGGAAACAGAACAAACCTCAACCACTTACTTTCTCATATACTTACAATACAGTTAAAAAACCATGTTATAGGTGGGAAACTCCCCTTAGTCCTCATTTTCCAGGCTTGAGCTCTGTCCTGTGACACAGATTTGGCACATTACTGTGCCCGTTACTTGGCACAGGCTTCTTCCTGTTTTGTGTCTCACCGACTTCCCAGTTTTCCTGTCCTGGTTGCATTTGAGCTCTTTGTTCCTTTTTCAAGTGCCTTGCAGACCAGCTCTTGCTGATGAGTGTGAATCTCAGGGGCCTGTGGGGAAGAGGGGAGGTGTAGCCACACACACATTCTCTGGCAGTGTCTGCTTAAAAACATCCCAAGCCTGACTTCTCAGCCCCTGAGAAACGGGCCAAACCAATGACTGTAAAGCAAAGAAAGCCTCAAATTTTTTAGAGAGAAGTTTTTATGTTTAGTGCATTTAATGAAATCTCTTCACAGTGTGCACTTCCCTAAGTCAGTTCAACAAGAGAGTTCAGAAATAGATATTGGGACAGGGACGTAGATCGGTGCCATCACAGAAAAAGTGTATAACTTTACACCTTCATATGTTTTTGCTCCCTTGAGCAGCCCCCATGTATGAAACCACACCATCATTCTTTTTCTTGTCTTAATATTGAAATTTACTCTACTACATGTTCCTGGAAAACTTCTCTGTGAATTAGAAAGCCAGTCTTGACATAGCACTAGCATGAAATGTTCAGACAGTTTTGCTTCTTACTACAGTTCTTCCTAAAACCCTATGGATTTAGATTAGTTTTAATCATCGCAAGAACTATAGGGACTTCTTTCTTGTTTATAAAACACGTCTGATTCCTCCCCCCACTCCCTTGTAGTGACAAGTTTGCCTCAGTTGACAACTGATGGAAACAGCAAAACAGAAATGCTGCTGCTAAATACCCAGCATCACCTGTACTACCTTCTGTCCCTGCCAGTTTTTCACCTCTGTTTACACAGTCTTGAAATGCATTACAAATCACTGTCATTCCTGTTAGTACTAAACAAGTTACTATCCCAGCTTACACATTTCATTTGTGTCATAATTCAGTCTTACCTGTGTTTGTAATCTTGGTTTCAGATCCAGGCTATGTCCTCGACAGAAACAATGAGGACAAAACATAACATTTTGTGATTGAAAGGTTTCCTTCACTACTTCATGTCATTAAAAAAAGTTCTTTTAATTGTGCACCTATTTTTTTATCTATGAATGCTTAAACAATTTCAAATAGAGGTGTAGATAAATAAAAATATATATAATATAGTAAATATTAAATAGAAATTTTATATGCATAGCTTGCTACTTGGCTTATAGGTAGTTAATCACCTTCTCCAGGAGTTGGTCTCGGTGATCCTTGCGGGTCCCTTCCAACTCAGGATATTCCCTGCTTCTATAATTTACAGTTGTGCACAAAGTAATTGCCTCTCCTGTCCTTTCCTCAGAGGCCCTGCATCGCCCCTATGGTTGTGAAGTCGAGCCCCAGGCACTGAACGAAGCCATCAGATGGAGCTCCAAGGAGAACCTGCTTGGAGCCACTGAGAGCGATCCCAATCTCTTTGTTGCACTTTACGATTTTGTAGCAAGTGGTGACAACACACTCAGCATCACCAAAGGTAAGGCTGGGAGCGCAGAGTAGCTGCAAGCCCGAAAACTCAGCAGCAGGAATCAGGAAGTGGAATCCTTCCCTGGACAGGAACGGGAGCAGTCCTTAGAGAAGGGGATTCCCTACAGGGATGGCGGGATGGGTCCGTCCCTCGTGGTGCTGGAGGGACCCCTGCCGGGCAGTTCTGCTGGGGCAGGCACAGTCCAGCCCACTCCTGCGCCAGGCTCCTCACTGCACTGGCCCTCTGAGATGCCTGCTGTAGGAAGGGCAGAGGGAAATAGGTGGTAACTGAACTCGGCAATTTCAGCTGGGGGCAGAACCAAGAATTAACCATTGCATAGACACTTTCTGATTCTGCTCAGGACATATGTCAGAAATGTTAAATCATGTGCCATTTAAGGCTTCAAGGAAACAAACCTCATCTCTCCAAGAAAATAAAGTCTTCCTAGTCTAATAAATGGGAGTACAAGAAACTTTTTGAGTTCATAACTCTCACTGCACTAAATCAGTGAGCAGTATCCTAGGTATTCTGTCTGAGCCTTTGCTTCATAAATACTTTATATGTAGCAGTTTAATTATAAGATTATTTTAATGTTAAGCTACAAACTCAGGCTTGGCTGATGCTGAGTTTCTCCCCCAGCGAGTCCCAACAGCTTGCACCATGCTTATTTTGTTTATTTTTCTTTCTGGTGACAGGTGAGAAGTTGCGAGTCCTGGGTTACAACCAGAACGGTGAGTGGAGCGAGGTCCGCTCCAAGAATGGCCAGGGCTGGGTGCCGAGCAACTACATCACTCCAGTGAACAGCCTGGAGAAGCACTCGTGGTACCACGGGCCGGTGTCCCGCAGCGCCGCCGAGTACCTGCTGAGCAGCCTCATCAACGGCAGCTTCCTGGTGCGCGAGAGCGAGAGCAGCCCCGGGCAGCTCTCCATCTCGCTCCGCTACGAGGGACGCGTCTACCACTACAGGATCAACACCACCTCCGACGGCAAGGTGGGGCCTCTGCACACTGCTCTGGGGAGGGGAGGGGAGGATACTCGTTATGGGGTGGTGCACAATCTCCAGTTGTTATCTCCCTGCTGAGGGAGCAGGGTGTGTGACGAAACAGGTCCAGTATTAGACACATGTGCCAAGGGTTTGGTGGAAACTCCCCAAACAGCACTTTGGAAGACGTGCAGACAGTTCTTGTCCGGGCTGAAAGTAGCAAGGCAACTGTGGTTGGAGGTGGTGATAGCCTTCCACTAATCCCCTTAGAATCAGCAGAGCTTTGGTAAGTCAGCATTTTTAACCAAGATCAAGCAGTGGCACATTGTGTTGAGAGATGCAGAAATAGGCCTTGTGCTTGACTGAGAACTCCAGTTTCTAGTCCTTTAAAGCACGAGGCAGGAGACAGCAGAGCTCTTAAGGGATGGCTTATATCTAGTTGCCTTCTTCAGGTAAAAGTCCCACAGATTAATAGTTACTTGCCCAACAAGAAGAGAACAGATATTCTAAAATCACTATTTCTTGATGTAAAAAAAACTAAAATGTTAGTACTGTACCTGTTTTCCGAGGTTACTGAAAGCTTGCAGCTGCCTTCACTTAAGCAGATTGCTGTTTCCTGCCGAACAGGTCTATGTGACAGCAGAAAGCCGCTTCAGCACGCTGGCAGAGCTCGTGCACCATCACTCGACGGTGGCCGATGGGCTGGTGACAACCCTGCACTACCCAGCACCCAAGTGCAACAAGCCCACTGTGTACGGAGTGTCCCCCATCCACGACAAGTGGGAGATGGAGCGCACCGACATCACCATGAAGCACAAGCTGGGGGGAGGGCAGTATGGAGAGGTCTACGTGGGGGTCTGGAAGAAGTACAACCTCACAGTTGCCGTGAAAACGTTGAAGGTGAGTTTTCAGATGGCAGGCACTGTTCATTTGGTCATCATTTGTGACACGAGTAGGGAAATGGTAATGTTCTCAGCTACACCTAATGCTGTGAACATCAGAAAATGGAGTGTGCTGATCTGCATAAAAACCCATGCTTGGCAGTAGCCTTGCAGATCAAAGTGACCCTATCAAACCTACACCAGTGCACGTGGCTTGGAAACAAATTGAAATTTTGGCCCAGCAGAAGCTGCATGTCCAAGTCAGACCAGTAGAAATGGTTACAAACCCAACTTCCCTTCCTCCAGAGGAGCTGTGGAGGCTTTAAGAAATAAATCAAAGGTGTAGAAAATACCTTCTATAAGCTGTCCTCCACTCCTGGAAAAATTCAGCTTCTCCATTTCTCTTTCTTTTCAAAACCTTGTGTTTGTTTGAGCATTAACAACTGCAGTTCCAAGTGTCCCCTGAGTAACTTAATTTTTATAGCTGTACAGGGGAACTAAGTCAGTGATCCTGAGAGTCTTCCTCTCACCAGCCACAACAGCTACCAAAGGAGCAAGGCTGGCACTGCCAGGGCACTGCAGATTGGTCCCTGCAGGACAGCCAGGCAGCTGCTCAGGGCTGCCACAGTTTGCTTTGGTAAAAGCCAAAACGGCAGAATGGAGACAAAGATGCCATCATTTATATTCAACCTGGATGGGTGGTGTTAACCAGACCTTGGTCATGAAGATAAATGTTCTCTTCTTTTGCCTTTCTGTCTGTCTAGGAAGATACCATGGAGGTGGAAGAGTTCTTGAAAGAAGCAGCTGTGATGAAGGAGATCAAGCACCCCAATCTAGTGCAGTTGTTAGGTCAGTGAAATGCCTTACTCTTTCTGTTCTTACTTAGTCATCATTTTGGCAGAAACTTGCCTGGTTTAAATGCAATGGCAGCTTTTCTGTATTTATATAACTTTATGAATCAGGTCAGGTTATGGGGTGGTGTTTTTGACAGCTTTATGTAATATTGGAGCTAAGAGACACTAATTTTAAATAAAACATCAAATACAGTCACTTACATCAGTAGACAGCTTTGCAGTTGAGGCACGACTGTTACATAAAAGTTTGCAATATCATCCTCCTGCTGGTTTGTGCCCTTGGCCTTAGAAATGCTCCAGGGTTCAGTTATCAGGTTTGGATTCCTTCTCTTCTGTGTTAAATCAGATTTACAAAATCATTTTCCATGACTTATTTTTCTGAGAGAACAGAAGAAAATTGTAAGAGAATTCAAAGTGAAAGGAAAAAATTCTGTTGGAAGCACAGCAAATACCATTCTCCAAACTTCTCAGATCAGAGACATTTACAGAAAAGGCTGCACTGAAGAGAACAAATTAGTCCATAATTAAGCAGAAGATACCAGATTGCTGCTGCTGTGAGGGACTCTGTGTGTCACCAAATAAGTACATGAGATCAAACAGCTCAGGACTGGAAGAAATCCACAGGCTTTGCATCTTGGCTCTGCCCTGTTGTCTCACTGGCAGATGCATGATATGATGAGCATTATTAAATAGTTTGCATAGCTGTTATATCTACATGCACAAGGATTCTTAAGGAGACACCCTAAACCTTTACTAGTGTTCAATTGCCTCTGGATTTCTGGTGCTTTCAGGAGCAGAGCTGTCAAGCCAAGCCTAGGATGAAAGGAGAAATGTGAAGAATGTGAAGGCTTTTGCTAATGGCAACTGTTCTGTATCCATTTAGGAAAAGGGCACAGATGAAGTGTGTGCCAGCCCTGTCTGGTTCCAGGAGCATAGAGTTAGAGATTTGTCATCAGAGAGCTGCATTTTTGCTCTTTCTGATGCACAGTGCAGTTGTGCTTTACTCCTGCATGTGTGTAAGGCCCTCGGCAGAGCTGCAGGGGGGATCCCAGAGCTGTGACAGGAGTATCCTGTTCCCTCCTCCTCCGCCTTTACATGCTTTGCACAGTGACTGGAGCAAGCAGTCATCCCAGGAATGTGTGAGAATGCTGCTCCAGGAGCAGGTCCCAAGTGCTGATTCCTTACCCAGCACATGGGAGTGCTTCACATTGCTCTGTAGTGACATTTCAGTCTGGAAATCTTGCCAGCTGACAGGTACCTGCTTCCAGTTGGCCACTCTTCAGCTTTAGGAAGGCAGGGAGGGAAAGAAAAGCAAATTGTGTTTTCAGAGTTCTCTTTTTCCATCCTGTAACCTTTCAAATAACAGAACTACTGCTTCATGTCTGTTATATAGGAATAGTAGTGCTTTCACAGATGTGTTTCTCTCTATCCATAAAGTGGATGGACAGAAAAATAGACAGCAGCCCTGAATTTTAAGTTGGGCTGCACTGACCTGGGTCTTGTACATGGAAGTCTTCACTTTCCCAGAGAAACACTCACTGGTACAAAACGCAGTAAGTGGCTGCTAGCTCAGGAATGGAGGTGAGAAAGGGAAGCTTGACTCACGTGCTGCCTCTTTCCCTGGCAGGTGTGTGCACCCTGGAGCCCCCGTTCTACATCGTGACGGAGTACATGCCCTACGGGAACCTGCTGGACTACCTGCGCGAGTGCAACCGCGAGGAGGTCAGCGCCGTCGTGCTGCTCTACATGGCCACCCAGATCTCCTCTGCCATGGAGTACCTGGAGAAGAAGAACTTCATTCACAGGTGGGTGAAGTCATGTGGAGCTGGTACAGTTTCAGATTGCAATGATGAACAGGCCACCAGCATGGTGGGCCAGGAATTCCAGCTTCTGGGGAGGTTTCCTCCAGAGTTAGATTCCCACTGGCTTACCCACTGGCTGTGTTGGCTTCAGGACTGTCTTGCAATACCTTCTCCCCTGGACTTTCATAGCAATCTTGTGCCCAACTGCCTGGCAACAGCTGGTGTTGACCTGTACCCCCTCTGTGCAGACAGTGTCCACCTGAAGTCCTGCTTAAATCCAGATAAAGCCATGCCATAAACCTGTTACCAGTGTGATGAGCTCCTGATCCCATCCTCAGGAAACATAAACTTGGCACTGTAACAGCCATCATTGCTGAAAACTTAATAGAATTTAAAGAGTTAATCCTAATCCTGATTTACCTCATTGCTCCTAAGAATAAGTCCACTCAGTTTCTGACACTGTTCAGGGCAGAGCTCACCTTTGAGCGCTTCCCGGTCCAGGAGAGTGGGGTCCCAAAACTGCATTGGAAAGCCCTGCTCCTGCTGCAGTGGTGTCCTTTTTTCCTGTGTACAGGGACCTGGCAGCACGCAACTGCTTAGTTGGAGAAAACCACGTGGTGAAGGTGGCTGACTTTGGCTTAAGTCGACTAATGACGGGTGATACCTACACGGCCCATGCTGGGGCCAAGTTCCCGATCAAGTGGACAGCTCCCGAGAGCCTGGCCTACAACACCTTTTCAATCAAATCAGATGTGTGGGGTAAGAAAACTCACCTTCAGTGTCCTTTTCTTGTTCCTTTTGGTTTTTTCTGCCAGCCCAGACAATAACTTTCTTTCTGGCCTGGGCAGAAACCTTTGTGAAGATGGTCACATGCCAGGTCACAGCTTCATGAATCAACAGCATTTTTGGCATGTGATGTCTCCACCTAGACTGGCCTGAAATATCTGCAAGGAAACAAAGCTGCCTCGAGCTGCAGTGAAGGCCGCAGAGTAATGAACAACACAAGGGCAGGCTTATGACCAGGAATTTTGTTTTCCTCCTTTCGCAGCCTTTGGGGTGCTGTTATGGGAAATTGCTACCTATGGGATGTCACCGTACCCAGGCATTGACCTGTCTCAGGTGTATGATCTGCTGGAAAAGGGCTATCGGATGGAGCAGCCAGAGGGGTGCCCTCCCAAGGTCTATGAACTGATGAGGGCATGTGAGTATCTTCCTCCAGTTTTGGGGACAAAGCCTGGGAAAGTGGGAGGAATCTGTAATTAAGAGCCCATCAGTTCCAGCAATACCTGGTCCCCAGCATGTCACAGTCAGGGTGGGCTTCGGTTATGAAACTAAGAAGGTGGGGAATGATGAGGGATACTACTGCTTAAAAAACCTCCAGGAAGCTGACAAAAGCCCAAAAGCTGGGAATTCATGTGATCCTATTGCAAAACAAGCAGAATGCCAGTCACTTTCCAGACCCTGTGGTAATACCAGCACACGGTGCTTCCAGAATACATTCCTCTAATGTAGATTTCTGACTACAGAAATTACACTTTCCATCATGATCCTCTTCTGTAACTTTCCAAACTCCATCTAGGATCAAGGCACTCTCCTCCCCTTTCACCCAAAGGGTGCACACATCCTTCTTTTGTAAGGGTCTGCCTGAACTTCATTATTAAGAGCATGTGAGCAGGATGTTGCCTGGAGCTTTACACACTCAGTTATCTCTGACTGGGCTAGATGTGTTCAGTCCAAACAGCCAGGGTAGGGAACAGGGATTGTCCTTTGCCCAAAAAAATCAGAAAGGGGGATATAGGGAGATCAGAAAAACCTGTAGAGTTGGCAGAGAGCTGGGATTTTTAGAATTGGTTCCTTCGTCTCAAGATTTGTTTGCACAGTAGGGTGACTGACTGCTGCCATGATTCAGTACCCATGAATGATTCTAAAGCCTGTTTAACAGTAGCTCAGAGTCTGACTACTTTCTGTCTCCTTGGACAGAAGAAAAATTAATCTCCCCATTTCAGGTACTGAGACTTAACTCTGCTTTCTGACACTGCAGGCTGGAAGTGGAACCCACCAGACCGACCTTCCTTTGCTGAGACCCACCAGGCTTTTGAAACCATGTTCCACGACTCGAGCATCTCAGAGGGTGAGAGCTGCTGTTGTTTTGTTCCTGAAACAGCCCTGGAGGTTATCCCCAGAGTGCTGTGTCTCACGGATGGGCCCTCAGGGCTCATCTGCTGGCAGTGGGGTTGAGATGGAGCTCCATCCCTTACTTATTCTTTTAGCCGTAATTGGGGTAAATACATTCTCTTACTTGCTGCACAAATACTGACTAAACTTCAGACACATTCCAGTGCAGGGGACAGTGTCATTTCATTTGAGCACAAAGAGCTGATTTAAAGAATATTGTCTCCACTATCAGAGGAAAACTCATGTTTTCCAGGCTGAAGAGTGAGGAATAATGAGTGATGGAGAGAGAGAAAGATGTATGCTTATCACAGTCCCTTGCTGACTGCAGCAATTAGGTCATGAAATATTATTCTACCAGCTTCCACTTTTAAATAAAAGTGTGCTTTAATCTCTGGATTTTCTGCTTAGCTACTTCTAGGAGCAAATCTGTGCAGCTCAAGTCTGAAATATAATCTACCAGGAGGTAAATACTGGTGAGGAATGTGATACTATTCAGCAGACAAGCAGAAATGTCAGAGCATTCTGCTCAGGTTTTAAATTAAATATGCAACTGATCCATCAACTTCCCTGCTACGGAAAAGACACACCAGATGGAATTTTACCAGTGAGGATCTGTAACAGGCACATCCAGCAGCCACACAAATGCCAAGCTGGGTGTAGCCAGGAGCTTGTGGGGTTTTTTCTGTGTTTGTTTTCTTTTTCCTTTTGTTGCCCTATCGTTGACATGCAGTCTTCATTTCCAACAGGGGGATGCAGTACTTTGCATCAAGTAAAGCAGCTTAGAGCCAGATCCAGAGAGGACACAACTTTGGGGGTGCATCAGTAGGAGGCACCTTGATTAAAAACAGGCAAATGCATCCAAGTGCTGCCTTTAGGTCTTGAGCAGCCCTTAACAAACCCCCCTGCACAGATCATCCTACCACTGCTTTTTCTTTGTTGGCTGAATTTATAAAGATGTAAATGAGTTTGAAATCATGATGAAAAACATCTGACCCTGAATACCTCTAGACTTGAACAAAGACTAAATCCATAAATTATGTATTTCTCAGTCATGGATCTCTTCCTGCCAGTCTGTGTTTGCAGTAAAGACCCAGGGTTTTTTTACCTCTTCCTTTGCTGGTGTCTGTTCCAACTGTTCCCTTTTTTTCCTTGCAGAGGTAGCAGAGGAGCTTGGAAGAACAGCCTCGTCCTCATCCATAGTTCCTTACCTGCCCCGCTTGCCCATGCTTCCCTCCAAGACGAGAACCCTAAAGAAACAGGCAGAGAACAAGGAGAACATTGAAGGGACACAGGACACTGTGGAGCACTCGGCGTCCAGCTCAGCACCAGGTATGGGCACTGGGACAGTGGCAGGGAGGCCACGTGTTCTGGGTGTCAATTCCCAGAGAAACAAAGGACAACGTGACAGCAGCTCTGTGCTGTTGTGTCATGAGTGCTGCTGGCCCAGCTATTTAGTAGCAAATAGAAAACATTGTAGCTTTTTCAATGTTCTGGTAGTAAATCCCATTGTAATTTTTCTTTCATTTTCGGTTTTCCTGCTCTTTTTTAAATGACAGCTCCAAAAGTGAAGTTAAGAGTGGAGCAAGAGATTTTTGCCTATACTTAGGGTATTTGGAAAGGAGCAAAAAACTACCGGAAGGGAGCAATAAACTAAAAGAAAAGAGCAACTCTTTTCTGATCTCTCTCCAAAGTGGCCTCCTCAGTGTAGAAAACAGACAAGTCACATGCAGAAATTGAAAAAATTAAAGAAAAAATAATAAAATACAAGTTCTTGCTTCTTCTCTGACTCTGTCTCTGCAGCACCTGGGCAGGTAAATACACCAGGCCCATAAAGCCCAGTGCAGAACAGGGAGGTGGAAATGGAAATGGATGGTGCAGGTTGACACCTGTTTCTTCTGCCCAGGTTTCATCAGGAGCACGCAGCCGACGGGCGGCTCCCCCGCTCTGCCCCGCAAGCAGAGGGACAAGTCCCCCAGCAGCCTCCTGGAGGATGCCAAAGAGACCACGTTCACCAGGGACAGGAAGGGGGGCTTCTTCAGCTCCTTCATGAAGAAGAGGAACGCTCCCACGCCTCCCAAGCGCAGCAGCTCCTTCCGGGAGATGGAGAACCAGCCCCACAAGAAGTACGAGCTGACGGGTAACTTTTCCTCTGTGGCCTCCTTGCAGCACGTGGACGGGTTCTCCTTTGCCCCCGCGCAGCAGGACACGAGCCTGGCACCCCCCAAGTGCTATGGAGGGGGCTTTGTGCAGAGGACCTTCTACAGCGAGGATGGCACTGGGCCCAGCGGCGCTGGGGGCGTGAGCACTGGTGGAGGGTGGTCGGGCATCACTGGCTTCTTCACGCCACGCTTGATTAAAAAGACACTGGGTTTACGAGCAGGAAAACCCACTGGCAATGAAGAAGCTTCAAAGCCTTTTCCAAGGTCAAACTCTACATCTTCCATGTCCTCAGGGCTTCCAGAGCAGGATAGGATGGCAATGACCCTTCCCAGAAATTCCCAGAGGTCAAAAATTCAGCTGGAACGGACTGTGTCCACCTCCTCTCAGCCCGATGAGAGCACGGGGAGGGCCAGTGACCTGATTCCCAAAAGGTTTGAAGAAGGCCCTGCTTTGACCAGAGAGAGACCAAAAGCAAAACTCTTGCCGAGGGGTGCCACAGCACTCCCCTTCCGAACTCCCTCCGCAGCAGAAGAAAAGGAGGGTCCAGGGCTAGTGGCAGCTCCTAAGGGCAAAGAAAAAAACAGTGGCCCACGACAAGGGGCCCTTGAGGATGGCGAGAGGACAGGGTGGTCATCTCCGGTAAAGGCTGCAGCAATACTTCCAACCACTCATAACCACAAAGTGCCAGTCCTAATCTCACCCACTCTAAAACACACTCCAGCAGACGTGCAGCTCATTGGCACAGACTCTCAGGGTAATAAATTTAAGCTCTTATCTGAGCATCAGGTCACTTCTTCCGGCGACAGGGACCGGCCCAGACGGGTAAAACCAAAGTGTGCTCCACCTCCACCACCAGTGATGCGGCTCCTGCAGCAGCCAGCCGCCTGCTCGGAGGCAGCAGAAGAGCTGAGCAGCGCGGCGGGAGCGCAGCACGGATTGGAGTCGAGCGAAGGGAGTAAGAAGGCAGCAGCAGCAGCAGCACCTGTTGGTGGAAAATCTGGGAGGCCCGTGATGCCTCCGCCTCAAGTGCCTCTGTCATCGTCTTCCACCTCCCCGGTGAAAATGGCCAACGGCACGGCCGGCACCAAGGTGGCGCTGAGAAAGACCAAGCAGGCGGCCGAGAAAATCTCCGCGGACAAGATCAGCAAGGAGGCGCTGCTGGAGTGCGCGGATCTGCTCTCGAGCGCCATCGCCGAGCCCACGCCCAACAGCCAGCTGGTGGACACGGGGCACCAGCTGCTGGATTACTGCTCAGGCTACGTGGACTGCATCCCGCACACGCGCAACAAGTTTGCCTTCCGGGAAGCCGTGAGCAAACTGGAACTCAGCCTGCAGGAGCTGCAGGTGTCCTCGACAGCTGCTGGCGTCCCTGGGGCAAACCCCGTCCTTAATAACTTATTGTCATGTGTCCAAGAAATCAGTGATGTGGTGCAAAGGTAGCTACTGTCGATCTGGGTAAGAGAAACACACGCGGGGAGGGGGGGACTGTTTTTCTGTACTGATGCTTTCAAAAGGAAAGACTGATACTTGAGTATGTGAAGTACCTCAGATCACTGAGTTCTCCTCACGTTTACAGGTTCATCTCAAAAAATTGGGGATGGAGAGGGTAGATTAAAGCTGTAAGGCGCAGAACATCAAGGATCTGTCCCTACCTAGTCAGGCCGATCTGCTTGGTATGGCAAGGGAAGGAAGTTCCTTCTCCTCCCTTGGAGAGGCAGGGGAACCGATGGCAGGTTCTCCCTCTGGGCAGGACGTGGTGCCAGCCGGAGCCCTGGGGTGGCTGCAGCTGCTCGGCCCTGCAGACCCTGCCCTGGGGTGCTTCGCTGTCCTGACGAGGCCGAGGAAAGGCACTGGGGCTCTGCTGGCACCAGCAGCAGAGCAGTCGGAGCCAGAGGGGCTCCGGAGGGGGGTCAGGTGCAGCTGGGGGAAAGGTCTAATGCACTGACAGTATTCAGAGCTGCTGGAGGTGGATGCACTGGTCTGGATGGCTTAACTTCCATAGCGCTGTTGCTGCTGTAATGAGAACTGCAAGATTAGTTAATATATGAAACTGTCCTTTTTCCCTCCTGCCCACCCCATCCGCCACGTTCTCATCGCCCTTGTGTTGGAAGCGTCAGGGATGCTGGGCAGACTGACCACTGGAATACTCCCTTCCCACCACACAGCCTTCACTCAGCTGATACCTACTTCTAGTGGTCTAGCACAGGTGCTGCTTGATGGTCATTTTTGAGTAGTTTGGGGCTCTTGCACAACTTGCCAGTGTTGTTGTTGGGGTGGGTGGGTGAGTTCTTTTTTTAAGCTCTAGATTGTTTTTAACTTGTTACCAGGTTGACTCCCCAGTTCAGTTTGATCACTGTGAGGACTCATGGTAGGTAAAGCAGAGCCTCTGTCCCCCTTGGCTGTTCTCCACATTCCTTTAGCAGTCCCAGCACTGCAGGGTCAGCTGGAGAGCCAGAAAGTACAGCCCGGCCTGCCCACCACATGTCCTTACTGCTGCAGGGTTCCCTGGACCTGTCCCTGACCCTTCACCCTGCCAGATTCCTAGGATTTGTTCTGGTGCTTACCTGTCTCACAGGCTCCCAGCTTCCCTGCATCCCAAGGTGATAAAGTGTGGCAGCACACAGGGAAACACCACAGGCATGTCCATGTACTTATTCCTGTATTTTAAAGGCTAGACCAGAGTCCTGCGCAGTGGTGTAGGGAGTGTGCACATGGCCTGTCCACTCCTCTGCCTGAGGCGTGGCAACAAAAGCTGTGGCTCTACCCTGCAGGGCTCCCACTGGGTCTCTGATGCCTTCTAACAATCCCAGAATGAGAGCAGCCGAGTGGTTGACATTGTCATCCTTGGTCCTGGTGCTGTTTGCAGACTGCTGGGGCCTCAAAAAGCTGGTCTGTGTCTATGCACAACTCCCCAAGGTGTAAATGTACTGGCGAGTAGGAAGAGCTCAGGTGCTGGTTTGTGAGAGGAAAGGAAACAGGCCTGAAGCCTGGCTCCAAATACACGTTACCTGCATGCTGCTGCTCACTTCACACTGCTGGTGACAGAGGATCTCGCTTGCTTTGCACCTTAAATCTTTTATTTTTGGCTAAAACACTTCTTAAACTTGTTTTTCAAGTGTGACTGTGCTGCTTTTAGTCTGAGCATTTAGAGTGGAGCTGTGGCAGAGATGTGACTTCAGAAGATGGGCACCTCCGTTCCTCTCTAGAAGCACGTGTTGGTGCTTGGAAGCAGGCTGGGGGTGTCAGCAAGTGTCCCTGTTTTTTTCCACAGAGCATAGCAAGACAGGCCTGGAAAAATCTTTAGGAATGGGCTGGTGTCTGAGAATCCTCATTTCATTACTGGTCTGAGCTAAGCAAAGTTGTGTCAGGGTATGTGGAGGCACAGCAAGGGAGGCACAATGGACCAGTGAGCTTCCATAGCCCAGTAAGTGAAAGGGTGAGGGGAAAAAGAACCAAGCAACCCCTTGTGCTGGCAAGTCCTGTCCCAAGGCAGCCACGTCAGGCAGAGTACCAACCCCTTATCTCATAGACTTTACTGAGGGCTTTTGTGGTTTACCTTATCTCTTTCAGTCATCTTTATGGAAGGCTGTGCATCCAACTAACTGCCTTTGGAAAGGTGACCTGCAAAGGGAAGGTGGCTTGTGGCATTGCTTCACTTGGCCTGTCAAACAATCAGAAGGATTTAGAAGGTGGGGGGCTCTCTTTTCTTTGGGGCAGAAGGGCAGGTCTTGCTTGCCCTGGCAGACAATCACATGGTTCCATCATTGGACTGCTGCTCAGCCTGGGACAAATGGGCTGGAATGGAAGGGATTCCCAGGGGAAGGGAATTTTAACCATAACATTTTAAAGCTTAGCCCAATTCTGATGAAATTTTGAAAGAAGCCTTTTTTTTTTTTTTTTTTTTTTTCCCCTGAATGCCAGTCTTCCAAAAAAGCTCCAGCAGAAGTGATAGAATAGCAGCATGGAATTTCTAACTACTAGAACTCCCCCCTTCCAGCCCTTTCTGAAGAAAGCAGCTGTGTCCCAATGAACACTGGCCATCCCCACTTCCTTTCAGATGCCCCCTGGTTCCTCCTGGCCCCTGCAGCGGAGATGGGCAGTGGGGCAGGGCAGAGTCACAGAATGGCTGAGGTTGGAGGCACCATTGGAAGCCACCTGGTCCGAACGCTCTACCCAGGCAGGGCCACCTAGAGCCACCTGTGAGGAGCACGTCCAGGCAGCTTTTGGGCATCTCCAAGCACAGAGACTCTACAACCTCTGTGCCCAGCACAGGAGCCCGTTCAGCTCTGAGCCCTCCTGCGGTGGAAACACAAAGGCCAGTGGAATGTGGGGATTTGCCTGTTGTCACTCCCATGGAAAGTGTTTTCTCTGCTCTTACCCATCACCTAACATCAGGGAGGCAGATTGTGGCACAGGTAGTGCTGACTTGAGAGGCTTTTTCCCCCTCTGAATTGAAGGGTGCAGAATTGCTGGGACTTTGCTGCCCTACAGTGTTTTATTCCCAAACTGCAATGCCCCCTGCCCGGTGGCAGGATAGCAAAAGGATGCTATCCAGGAAAGCTGGTTCTGCTGTAAATCACCATCCAGTTGTTCTTCCTTCCACAGCTACTCCTAAAACTTTGACCATTCCCTCTCCCTTTAGCTAGGTCTGGCTTTCTCTTCAGCCTTAAAGGTCTCTGCTGTGGCCAATTCTCTGCTTTCAGCCTGGCACTGGATGTGCAAAGGAACGTGTACGGGGTGACACACCCTCACTTGTCCCAGTGAAGAGCACTCCATGCTCCATGGTTTGGGGCAGGGGACAAGGCATAAATCCTGTTGTGCTGCTCCTCAGCACTGTCAGGGGGGCACGGCTGGAGCTGGGCTCTCTCACTTGCACTACTCTGGGCCAGAATTTAAAGCAGTCGTCTTTGCCACGGGGATGGCACCCACAGGCCTGGTAATGCCAAGCACAACACACGTGCTCACAGAGTGAGCTCAGTGGGGCACTTTCTCTTCCTACCACTGTGGGAATTCACTGACTCACAGGTGCAATTCTCTCTTCTTCCTGCACTGTACACCCTTCTTAACCCCCAAGTGGTGCACTCGATTTAGTCACGTTCTTCATTAGCATGGACAGGGGTGAAGCTGAGCTAAGAGTCTGGGTCTTGGGACTGCACCAAATTTAGCCACTGGGAAAGGGGAATTGAAGGGAGCAGCGTTGCTGATGCAGAACACGGCAGGGAGGGAGGGAGGGCTGTGCTTGCCCTCCTCAGGACGTTTCTCCTGGGTGCCACTGGCCTCGTGTCTGAGACTGCCAAACACAAGGCTGACATCTGTCAGGGTGCTTTTTGCAGCAGTTGTGGGGCACAGGGACCCAAACCCCGCAGTGAGACAGAGCAGCCCCTCCCCAGCAGGCAGAGGTGGGGATGGGTTACACTGTGCAGCCACGGAGCAATCCCAGCCCCGTGTCCTGCCGCTTACCTGAGGGAGGCTTTTCCTCTGGGGCACCCGCAGCGCCGGCAGGCACGGGTGGCTCCAGAAAGGGGTGGTTACAAAGCCAGCAGGCTGCTGCCTCCTGCTGTAACACACTCAGCTCAGCCCTGCTGCTCCTCGGGAGCTGAAGGGCAGCGACTGCAGCATGGAAAGCTCCCAGGGCACTGTCCAGCAGGGGCGGGCGCTGGGGATGTGCTGCAGATCCCCGCAGTGTGGAACAAAGCCCTCGGCCCATCCTCTGGTGGCAGGTAACGAGAGGTTCCGGAGCTCTGACCTGTTCCTCACAGCTGCACACTCAGCAATGTCTGTACCAAAGGAGGTTGTTCTTCCCCATGTCTGTTGTGCACGGGAGGTGGAGCCCGCCCGGCTCGCATGGCACTGTTTGTATCGGTAGTGAACTCGTTGAGGGCAGGAATGGATTGGAATGAAACACGTTAATCACCAATCACTCTTAGCAGTGTTGTCAACTGTTTTTGTTTTTTAATTGTTATTGTAATATATTTTGGTTGTTTTTCTAATTTAATTCTCTCACTATCGTCTGACTGTGAACTGCGAACAGTGTTAAACTTGATGTAAATAAGGCCCTTGAAAGGGCCTCTTTGCCTGTCGTTCCACAAAGTTTTGCCAATTTGCATTTTGTTTTAAATAAAGGTTGCAATATTTTATTGGCAAAAACCACTCGAGTTTTTTTTTTTTTCCTTAATGAATATTTGAAGCTGCTCAGTCCTAACCAGAAGCTCGTTCATTTGGATAGAAAAAATTGTTATAAACCTGTTTTAAAAAGAGAAATAATATCATCCCACCAGGTTGCAAAAAAAAGCAGTATCTTTATTTATGTGGTACCTGTTTAGAACCAAACTGTTGCCGCAGCGTGGTCAGAGAGCAGCTCTTGCTGTCGTGGTGCTGATCAGAGCTCACCCCAGGGTGACACACACCCTTGTGACCTGGCAGAGTGCAGCTCTCGCCTCGCCCTTGTCGGTGCCGCCCCAGCCCGTGTCAGCCTAACCCAAACAGCTCAGTGCTTTTTTACACGTAGAACAAATCCCACTTTATCCTGGCTTACACACAACCTTCAACAAACAGCTTGCTGAACTTTCTGCCCAGGTGACCAAACACAACCCAAGTTGTGTCCTGCGGGGCAGCAGCCTCTCTTCCCCAGCTGCCATCCCTGGGGCCATCGCCCCCGATGCTTCCCAGGTTTCTGACACCTGAGATTAACCATAAACCAAGTCTCAGAAATGCCTGCTCACAGGCTGGCACAGCCCCAGGGTCCACCCCACGCAGCAGCCGAGCTGGCTGAGAGCAGGAAAGCAGCTGGCTCACCTCTGCCTTGGGCTGTGAGGCCTCGCTGGATAACAGAGCCAGCGTGCCCAGAGGGAGGCAGGGACTCAAAGTCTGCAGGGCCAGGACGGGTCTGGTCAATCTTTCCCAGAGGCCGCTGCTCGTCGCTGGCACCTCAAAATGGGTCAAAGCTTAAAATAGATCAAAGGTCCCTGTGGGGGTGGCTGGGAGGCCAAGCCCTGTCCTTGGCATGTGCTCTTCACTCCTCACCAGCACAGCCCTGTTGGAAGGGAGTTTTGACCCAGAGGTCACAAAGTGATTCCCGTAACACTGTTGACATTTTTTGGAGCTGCTGTAACACACTTATCACCTGGCAAGTACCCAGACAACAAACAGCCCTTGGAAGAATAATAATAATGCTGGTACCAGCCAAAAAACCACAGCATGAAATGTACTGAGGAGAAAAAAAAAAAAAAAAAAAGGAGGAAAAAACCAAGCTTTTACTGCATCCATGAAAACTCACATTCACCTGCAGCCTGATGCTTCAGCCACCATCGTCCTCACCTGCCCTTTGCCCTTGGCAGAAGGATTCTCTCCCCTTTTTGGTTTTGCAGCGAAGGAAACGGGCTCTTCACCAACCCACTAAGAAAAAAAATGGCAGCACAAGTTCCCCTCACCCCAGCAGCTGCTTCCATACAACGGAAGACTCCAGTGAGAGATGGACACTCTGAAGTGAGAGCTATGGATTTGGCATCCCCAGAGGAGATTATTCAGTCATTTTCTCCCTGCACAGACTATGATCCTGGCCTGTGTGTCCCTGAGCTGCAGACACCTTAGGAAGGCATGAGAGCAAGAGGGGAAAAACTGAACTCCAGCAAAATAGTTCTGGGTGATGTTGTAAAGTGACAGAGAAAATTGGGGACGGGGACATGGCTTTGGCCTCAGTGTCAACAGGACCAGCCTGTCCAGGGCCTCCCTTCACCACACAGCAACAAACCAAGGACCTGGACATTCCCAGTCCCCACTCACATGGAACAGCATCTGTCAGCAGAACTGCATCAGGCCAGCTAAAAGAAGGGACTTGAAACACCAGACTGACTCCAAACGCAGCCAAGCACAGGCTGTCCCCACATCCCAGGAGCAAGGGATGCGCCTCCTTCCCTGCAACAGCTCTGGGAGTAACAGGAGGTTCAGTCTCTGTTAAGTCCTTGTGCAAGTGCCTGGCTGGGTCACCTGCTTGCCTGACCCTGTGCACAGAGAGCAGCTCCCAGAGCGCAGAACCACCTTCAGCACGCGCGTGGTGTTCAAGGCAGGAAGTAATTGATGCGCTGGGGCACGGATTTGCAGCCCTGTGCAGAGAAAAGCTTCTCCTCCTTGGGGACAAACACCATCATCTGGGCCGCCTCGTCGAGCATTGCCTCGGTGTAGGGAAGCCCGCGGGCCTGGAAGGCGTCGCGTGCGCAGAGCTTCACGTGGTGGTACTCCAGAGGCAGGAAGGGCACCACGAAATCAATGAGGTTCTCTCGGAGGAGGTGGCTGTGGGCATAGCTGTTCTCTGGAGCAAACCCAAGACAAGGCAAACTCAGAAACTTCACCTGAGGGCACCTGCGAGGCCAGGCTTGGCTGCTAGGGGCTCATTCAGCCCCTCATCCAGTGGGACCCACTTGTGCAGAGCTGCTCAGCACTGAGCCTGAGCACAGAGCATCTCTAGCAATCAGGCCAAGGGATGCTTGGAGCCCCAGAGAAGCCTCAGTACTGCCCCGTGGCACTGGGCTGCCTCTTGCCCCTGGCCATTTGCAGGGCTGAAGGGGGCCAGAAGGACTCTTGGCTCTCTCCCCACGTGCCTTGGCTCACAGGGACCAAGGATGGGGCTCTCCTTGCCAACAAGCCCGGGCTGGGGCAGGGTGAGGGCTCGTTCCCCACACACTGCCCTGTGTGGCACACAGGATGGGAGGTGCAGAGGGGCAGCTTTGCAGGCAGCTGCCCACAGCCCCCAGGAGCGAGCCCAGCTCTTACCTGCAGCCTCCTGCAGCTCCAGCCGCAGCCGCTGCTCCAGGAGCTCCATGGAGATCTCCTCCCGTGCCCGGCCGGCTCGCCAGAAGTCCAGGGCAACCTCATTGATGGTGTTGCCACCAAGATTGCTGTGGACACAGAGGGAAGTCACTCAAGAATTCCCCAAGAGCTGAACTGCTGAGAGCTGCCAGCAGCTTTCCCTGCAGACAGGCCCCAGCAGTTCTGCTGGTAACAGAGGATTTGCTGTCTAGGATCAGCACGTGGAGAGCCAGTCGTCTTCCCAAAGAGCCCCTTTCCATAGGCACGGATACAGCTGTCTGCCATCCTGCCAGCTCAGACCCAGGGGCAGCAGATTCCTCCACCTCCTCAGTCCCCTGTCCTGGCTTGGGAAGCCATTGACCTCACAGGTGACACTTGGCTCCACACCAAACGCTGAATAAGCCACCACAAAGTCCAAGTTAAAGGGCAGAGCACATGGTAGGAGTCCCTCTGGAAGTAAAGGTCCAGGGCAGGGATTCGAGTGGCAGCCCAGGACTTGGCAAAGCATCCTCTGCCCATGGGACAAAGCAGCAGCACAGTTCCCACCTAAGGACTCCTTTGGACACCCACGGGGGCAGCTCTGTGGTGGGGACTGCAAGGTCCTGGCAGCTGTTGAGGGTCCGAGGACAGCCCTTCACCCTGGAAAGCAGGTCCAGGAAAGGTGCACCCCCCAAGTGCTGGTGAGGGCTTTGTCCCCCAGCCCTGAATGCTCCAGTGAACTGGGAACCAGCTGGATGCAGAGCTCATGTGGGTGGGAGGCAGAGAGGCAGTGGGAGACACAGACTTTGCACCCCATCCTCATGTCAGAGGCTCTGGACCCCAAATGGAAGGCAGGAGAAATTAAAAAGCCACCACTGATTCCCAGCACCACCCCACCCACCCCTTGTTAGGGGAAGACAGCTGGTACTGATCCTGCTCCCAACCCAAACCGTGGCACAAGCAGCCCCTTCTGACCGGGGACAGGCACCAGTCCTGCCCCAGCCCCAGCTCCCACGGCTGGGCAGAGCTGCAGGAGCGTGCCCGTGTCCCCAGGAGCAGAGCCATCCCTCCTGAAGCAGGTCAGTGTCACACTGCCACCAGCAGTGATGAAACCCCTGGCATTGCACACTGCTGCAGTTCAAGGCCCCCTGCTCCCTGCTGCTCGGTGGCACAAGGGGGGGTGACAGTGTCCATTTCTGACCTTCCTGGCTTTCCAGGCAGGACACGAGGTCAGCCCAGTGTGGCTGGCAGCACGTCCAGCCCCTGCTGAGCAACAGGGCAGGACCTGCCCCTTCCACCACGGCCCCTGCGGGAGGCCCACGCAGGTGGGACCGGACTGTGGTCAGTTCCACAGGCCCTGGGCACACAGACATGTCCTCCACAGGCAGGGAAACCTCTCTGGGGGAGCCACCAAGCTTGCAGGGTACAACACTTGCCTGGATGGTGGGAGGGGGAGGAGGAATGCTCTGCTCACCCCCAGCCAGTGGGAACAGCTCCTGCCAGAGCCAAGCTGAAGGCTGCAGTTCCTACACTGAAAGGGGCCCGAGATGCTGGTCTCTAATTCTTTAGGGGCTACTTCAGACAGGTGCCTGCCTCACATCTTGGTTTTGAGATCTCCCATTTCTGGGACATTTTCTCCAGCTGCATCCCACCCAGAGACAGTGCTGGGGTGCACACGTGCCCATCTCCTGGGAGAGGAACCAACTACACCAGGCTGTGCTGATGCCACATCAGCCTCACAGCGCCTCAGTCTGCAGCCACAGCCAGGCAGTGGAAACTCCCCAGCTCCTAGCAGTGCACAGGAACTTCCCACCAGGGCCTTCAGCCCCAGCCTTGCTCCCTGGAGTGTGGCATCTCCTGCTCAGCTGGGCAGGGTGACACCACCTTAACTGACTCTGCTTCCTTGCCTCAAAGTCTGGACACTGGCTCAGGTGTCCCACCTCAGCTCCTCCTGTAAACACCCTGTTCCCAAGAGGATGCCCAGCATCCATAGGTAAAACTGAACAGGGAGGCAACCACCACGAGGGAAGGAGGTGTCTGTGCCCTCCCCTGCAGCCTGAGCCCCTGGTATCACACACCTCAGGGGACAAATACCACCACCTGGCTCCTCCCCATCCCTTCAGGGCCCAGAAATCACCTGAGGAAGAGGAAGATGGCTCTCTGGTGATCCGCCTGGCCCTTGCTGTCATGGTGAGCCATGAAGGGCCTGATGGCGTCCAGGAGGCTGGAATGCAGCTTCTCAGCCTCGTCGAAGATGAACAGGGCCTGCCTGCAGCGCTGCAGGGTCTCGCTGATCTGCCTCTGCAGCTGGGCCTGCAGCAGGGAGGAGCGTCAGGAGCCCCGGGATGCCCTGGGATAACCCAGCCAAACACCACAGCTCCCACCCAGCAGGACAGGGCACAGAACAGGGAGAGCAAAGGCAGGAAAACGAGTGAGGCGAGATAAAATAGTTTAGTAAGCGAAGGAAAAAGGAAAGAAAGAAATTGAGTGGTGCAAAGGCAGCCACCCACCCTGCCACAAACAGGCTGATGCCCAGCCAGTCTCTGAGCAATGGCTTCCTGCCCCCAAATGCCCTCCCTGCAGCTTTTATTCCCGAGCATGGCAGTAAATGACATGGGACATCCCTTTGGTCACTAGGGCTCAGCTCTTTGGTGTGTCCCAGGCTTCCTGTACACCACCAGCCTCTGACCTCAGGGGCAGAGGAGGAGAGGGGGAAGCCTCGAGGCTGTGCAAGCGCTGCTCACAGTGTCACTCACAAACACAAGCCACAGCCCCACGCGGGCTGCAGGGAAGGAAATGAAGCCCAGCCCAGCCCACTGCACCATCCCACGTCGGCGGCTCTCACCTTGTAGGACTCCACGTAGTTGTGGTAGGGGAAGTGGAGCAGGGAGACGAACACACGGACACACTCACTCTTCAGCCCGTCCCGGTACAGGCGGCTGGCCACCAGCCGAGCCACAAAGTTCTTCCCCGTGCCTGACCAGCCATGGAAGGACAGCACCAGCGCCTTCTGGGGCCCTGGGCTCTGCAGGAACCCCTGCAGTGCCCGCACCACCACCTCCTTGGCCAAGTGCTGCCCGTGCAGCTGCCCACTGAGGTCTGCCTCCAGCCCTGCACAGAGAGAGCACGAGCTCAGCCTGAAACTGCCAGCACAGCTACTGCAGGTGGGAATAAGAGGGAGAAAACGTGGCAGGGCTGCCTGGCCGAGAGGACTCTGAAGTGGCATTAAAGCCACAGGCTGCCTGTGCCCTGCCTACATCAGCCTCTGGCCCCAAAAAGACACAAACCTTCCACTGACTCCTTTTTTCCTTTAGGAAGAGGGGGAGGTGTTTGGCAGCTGCAGAGAGTACAGATGCCCAAAGGCCCTCCCAAGCTCCCAGCACAGGGTTTGCGTACCAGGAGTCTCAGGGACAGCAAAACACAAAGATACAGACTCATAGCTTACACACAGGTCTCAGTGTCCCCTCCCGACCTAGGGCAGGGTGCTGGCCCAGTCTGGATCCCACTGCATGTGCCTGGAAGCTATGGGATGCAGGCAGGGCTCACAGCAAGCTGGAGCAGACATGCTGTGCAGTATGGAACAAACTCTTCTTGGTCTCAGAACTCTGGATGGGACACAGGCCTCAGCTCAGCCTCTCACCCTCCCACAGCTCAGCACCCTGCTCAGAAAAGCCCTTTACTCATCACATCACTTTCTACAATACACTTTAGCAGGAAAAACCCCTCGAAACAAGCCACACAAGCAGCGCAGCCCCTACCTGTGATGTTGTTGATTATCCTGCAGTCTCCTGTCTCGCAGCACTTGCCAAAGCTGCAGTACCAGGCAGAGAGGATCTCCAGGTAATCCTGGCCCACCAGAGGAAAGCCCCAGCCTGGAAAGGGCAGCAGTCTGAGCAGAGAGGTTCCAGGAAAGTGGCTTTTTGGCACTCTGAGCAGACGCTCAGCTGAGCCCTGTTGTGGGCAGCCCTCTCCCAGGTGCACAGACCCAGCCATGCCCCTGCGGGCAGCCCAGGCTGCGGGGAGGGACAGGGAGCTCGGAGCTGGCAGCAGCTGGCTCCAGACGGCTCCGAGTGCCCAAGAAGGGCAGGTGCGCTGCCCTCATCCCGGGCTATGCCAAGGAGGGAGGTGCCCGGGGCAGCGACCCTCGGGAAGGGAAGGGAAGGGAAGGGAAGGGAAGGGAAGGGAAGGGAAGGGAAGGGAAGGCAGCGCCGTAGGAGCCGGGGCCACAGCAGTGTGTCCGGCCCTGCTGCTCCTTCGGGGGCACGGCACGGGGACAGAACAGAGCAAGGTGCTTACTTGGGATGGGAATGGACTCTCGTTCTTCCTGCTCCTTCTCCTCCTCCTCGCAGCCCTCCTGCCACACCTTGCACGCCACGTACTGCCAGTACTGCTTGGAGAGAGCGCGCACAGCTCCCAAATGCTTCTTCACGGCTTCGTACCTCGCCCTGCCCCACGGCTCCCGCTCCGGGACGGCTGCCCGCTGCTCTGCCCAGGGCCCCCGCGGCGGGGGCGGCGTGCCGGGGCTGCCCGAGCCGCCCAGCAGCAGCAGCAGCACCAGCACGCAGCAGCCGAGGCCCCGGCGGGCCCGGAGGCTGCCCCGGCCCATGGCGGCGCGGGCTGCGGCACCGAGCTCGGCTCACTTCCCGGCTGCGAGGGGCCTCGCTGCGGGACACCCGCGGCTTCCCTGTCGCCGTCCGGCGGCGGGGACACGGCAAAGCCCAGCCCCGTGCCCGGGCGGAGGCAGGCGGCAGCCTCGGGCCCCGCCCCGGGCCCGGCCAGCCCCGGCGGGGAGCGCAGCGAGCTGCAGAGGGCCCGGGCAGGGCCGCGCTCCCACAGAGCTGCGGCACCGGCGGCGAGCGCCCGGGGAGGGCAAACAAGCTGTTCTAAAGTAGCCCGGCGGCTGCGCTGAGGTTCTGCAGCCACAAACGCAAGGGGAAATGGCAGCTGTTCCTCAGTGCCCGATCCAAGGGGACGCTCGGACACAAGGGAGCGGTGGCGGGGTCAGCCCGGCAGCGCAGGGAGCAGCACCGGCCGTGGGTGCCAAGGCTGTCCCGGCTCTGTGTGTGCTGCCTGGAACAGAAACACCCGGATTGGCACAGAACCACCCCAAAATCGCCCCTGAGAACTGAGGGACAGCTCACTGCCACCACGGAGCTCATCACCGACACCCCGTTTCCCCATCCCCCGCCAGGACAGGGAAGCAGAAGTCCTCAGAGCTGGCTCGGGATCCTAGAATCCCAAGCAATCCCTGGCTTTCGTGTTGGAAAGGGGCACACATACGCTCGGCTGTAGGGGGGAAGATTTACGAGTAATTCCCATATAACTTGCATTTTACCTGTGCCCACTGGTGGCTTACTGTAAGAGTGTGACACCTCTACAATTACTGAGCAGCAGGACAAGTCCACCCACAGCACATCCTAACTGAGATCAAGGGCAAAATGCTTTGGAAATGGGAAGG